>JARDYH010000001.1:118348532-119548532 GCA_029215795.1 Anniella stebbinsi
AATCGAGGGTTGGAGGGATCGATCTCAAATAACATACACATACTTAGGCATACCCCATAAGCACTGTGACCAAGTTTCAAGCCTCTAACTTTTAAATACAGAAGTTATAGGTATATTTATATGGCGGTCCGATAAAACGATAAAATCGCCCGAAAATTATCTGATGATTATCGTAGGTTTTTCTATCGTATCGTCATCGTTAAACACATGCATGATAACAACTTTATCGTATCGTTATCATACATTTTAATGATACAATACACATCCCTAGTCCTACTCAGGCAAAACATCTGTGGAGATTTCAAAGGAAATCAAAGTTTTTAAAACATTGGCAAAGTTTCCCTGGAGAGTTTTGTACAACTCAAGTACATTATGAAATAGGTACAAACCTCCTGCAATGTATCCTCATTTTAGGAAAGGCTAGGTGGAAACACACTTGACAATGTTCCTCTTTGATTACCTTTATTCAAGCTTTATCTTCTGTTTTCATTTTTCAGTATTATATAAGGGCAGGTGTGGTCATTTCTTCTAGAAGTGAACATACAGAGCTATTAATGATACCATAGATATAGTTCGAAGCCTTTCCATTAAAAAAAACAAAACAAAACCTGTGTACATTGGAAAATTAGCAAGGTCTAAGGTAGGGATGTTACCAAAATTCATAATTGCTTGGCTCAGAATATCAACATTGGTAATATAAAACATGAGCATTGTAATCCCTGTGTTCTCTTCTGGCTCAGTTTCCTCCAATTCTCAACCACCAACATTACAGCACACAGTCACATGCCTTGGCTTCCTGGCATCTTTAATATGCCATAGCAGTATTACAGGTGCCAAGTAGGGAGTAGAAGAGATACCTTCCTTCTTCCTTCCTTGCTGCAGCCACTGCAAAGGAGAAAAGGAGTCTGAGAGAGCCACAGTGCCAGCCTCTACTGCTGAAGAAAGAGCCCATGAGGTAAAACATTTGGGCGCGTAATGGGGAAGGGTTTGGGGGACTCACTGGTTGGGGGCAATCATTTAAGAATGCTTCAGGAAAAAAGAACTTTTTCTGAGCAGTCTCCTTTTTTCTCCCTGAGTGTTCTCCATTTTTGTTAGGAATTTCTGGTTCCAGACCAAATTGAACCTGAACTTCCATTTGGAATGTCCACTGCTTCCCTCTGCCTGGATCCACATTTGAATACCGGAACATTGCTGGATGGATGGGTGAGTGGATGGATGGATGGTTGTTTCAGGAAACATTCCTTGCTGAACACTTGTAGCACCAGAAAGGAGTGCCCCTGATAAAAGATTCCCCCCTGTGATTCACCACTCTAATATGATTCCATTATTCAAATCTTGACAAATCATCATAGGATTCTGTCATAGGGAAATGGCTCCCATGTCATTAATTAAGTGCAATATAATTCAAACAGGGAGGATTTTCATGCACAGTGGAGGAAAGGGAAGGTGTTAGTATCAGAGGCAATAAGCCTATGTACACCAGTTGCAGGGGAACGTGGGTGGGAGGGTACTGTTGCACCTGTGTCCTTTTTGTCGGCCAACAGCTGGTTGGCCACTGCATGAACAGAGTGCTGGACTAGATGAACCCTTGGTTTGATTCAGATGGATGTTGTTATGTTCTTATGCTACTGTATATGCAAAAGGCATGGGATGGCATCAAGCACTATACACTCCCCCCCCCCTTTCCAAAGTTTGGGAAAATGAATACCTCATCAGAAAGGTACTATTTTGGGTAAAATGCATATTGAACCATATTTGCAGTTTCAGGGACAATTGCAGATAAGGAAGGGTTAATTCTCCCCAGTGTGACGTCCTTGTTCAAATGGAGGGGGAGGGGAATGCTTATTTTTTAGCTTTGAAAAAGATGTTGGAAGATTCTGTCTCATAGTGGGATCCATCTAGTTTGGCCTTAGAGCATCTAGATCTTGTGTATGTTAGACCTGTGAATCACAATTCCTAGAAGCAGAGGCATTGGAAGTATGACTTACTCTTTTTTTTGTTACTTTGTATACCTGAAATATCCCTTACTCCTACCACTTTTTTCATTGTTCTTTTGATAATCCTGCCTACCACATGATTCACAGATCTCTGTATGCCCTTAACTCATTATTTATAGAAAATATGAATATTTGGGAGCCTCATTAGAAGGCTCCCATATTTAGAATACTCCTGGCTTCCATTTTACTGTCCAGGGTAATATGTGTGGAAATCACATGACATGCCAGCCAGTTAATAATGTATTTCCTCCTTTGTTGCTTTTGTTAGGAACTTATGTACCAGTAGAGGCTAGTGCCTCTTATTTTCGTGGGGCTGTGAATCCATTCTGGATTTCAGCCAGAACTTTAAAGGAGGTATCCAAGGTTTAGCACCATTAAAATTCTGGCTGAAACTCACCAAAATTGGAGCCACCAGCCTCCACTGGTATGTACTGCAGGAACATTCATATAAAAATGGGGCACAATGTGGTAGGTGTTAGAGATGGAAGAACATTTCCTATAGTGCTGTCTACAGTTGGTGGCAAATGCTAAATATTGCAGAATTCAGTAAGGAAATTGGTTAGTCCACAAGCTATTTTCCTTACTTTTTATTTCTAATGTACTCTTTGGTAAACATATTTTTCATCTCCTTCATTGTTGGCTTCATAATTGCATATATTGCTCTTTCTCACACATGTGGTGGTGTGACTTTATGAATAACCCTTAACAAATAGGCAGCTGATAGCATGCTGAAGATGTGGGATTCCAAAGAAACACTTATTTCAATCACTTTACAAATGTACTCCGAAGGTCACAGACAACAGAACTAACAATATTTTATATTGCTTTGGTGACTCTTATTGAACAACATTCTTTTATTCAGATGCACTTCCCTAATGTAACAGAAAGTCATTAAGCAAATTGGAATGGTGGTATCTTTGGCAGCTTTTGTATTCCACAAGAAATGGGATAGAAGTAACAGTGTCATTAAATGACAAAGATAAAGGAGAATTGTCACTCCCTTCTTCTGTCCCGAATCTTTTTATTGCAGGGGGTGCACTGGGATGAATCCATACACCTTTAAATATTGAAATCCTCTCTCGTACTTAAGCCTTGTGTGTGTGTGTGTGTGTGTGTGTGTGTGTATATATATATATATATATATATATATGGATGCTGGAGAAATTCAAGACGGACTAAAATGAGTTTGGATTTCTAAGAATCCAACCTGCGAAATCCACTGCAGGTCAGCCTTTCAGGCGACACGGAGGACGCGGACTTCCAGGTTTTTGTTTTATTTTCCCGAAATGTACACAAAATCATTTGCAGGAAAATACGCATGTTTCTGCTGAGACATATGCCATGCTGGAAAATATAGGTGGGGAAAAATCACAAAAGTTATGTAAATTGTTGCAAACTTTCTTACACAATTATTTGTGTATGTTTCCGCATAAGGGGGAAAATTTTAATCAGTCTGTGAACAGATACGGGAGCGAATGGTACTGCACAAACCTTGAAACACATGTAGGACAGATTTCAGAAAATCCAGACATTCCGAGAGAGAGAGAGAGAGAGAGAGAGAGAGAGAGAGAAGTGTTAGGTTTTATCTAAAAAATTGGAAATAAAGAAGGACTTGGCAAAATTTCTAACGGTCTGAACTTTGACAGGTCTGCAGAAAATTCTCATTGTGTCTCTTGGGGACAGATGTTAGGAATGCTGTCATCACATCTGATTCAGAAATGTCTTGATAGCAACCAAACCTCACCCAACTTGTTCCTTCGCAGGGCCCTTGTACCGTCTATGATATTGATGAGGTGTTCCTACAACTGTCACTCATTTTACCTTTCTATGAGTTCATAGATCCACTTTATTATATGACTGAGCAGGTATGGACTATATCTGGTATGAAACGAGGCATGGATTAAATGCTGCATATCTTGCATTAGTTGTAAAGTCTACCAGGAAAACAAGACCAACTGAGATGATGTTCTTCACTCAAGAATCTCTTTCTTTAGGTGTAGGGGATATTGGAACTTTACACATGCACAACTTGAAGATTCATCCAAAGTCTGAAATCCAATCCAAATCAGGTAATTCATACTGTTTCTAGTACTTGCTGGGGTGAAGTAGACTTTGCTTTGAAGCAACCAGAATGGAACCTGGACCTAAACTGTGATGCAATTCGGGCTTCAGAAATGTAGAAAATCTGTCTCCAAATAGCATCTTTTGGCTTCATTTCTCTAAATGATGATGGGGAGGGGGAGTTGACTGGGCACATTTTACCAGGGGCCCTCCAATTACTGTGCTTTGGTGGAGGCATTGTACTTATGAGTTTCATATGAAACGATGTACCTCTCAGCTTTTCTTACCCGGTGTTAGTTGGTTTCAATGAGTGGAATACTTAGTAGGTGTGGTGATAGGCAATAGGGTGCTTTTTTGGTGGTTACTTTTATTCTTGTTCCTGATTCTGATTCCTCCTTTGAATTCTTTCTCTTTCCTAAATCATTGCTTCTCCCAATCCTTCTCCTGCACTGTAATCTTTCTGTTTCCTTACCTGATCCTTGCTGCTATTTCTTTATAATATTTTCCTAATCTTTGATGAGTGTCTGTTTTAGCAGTGTGCCAAATTTTTCAATCTATGTATTTTCAACCATTAATTGGGAAGAGGGGTAACAAGAAATACTGCTCAAAATTGTGGGAAGGGGTAGTATTTTTTTTAAAAAAAATATCACTGTGCAGGACTTGAGTCGCTTACATTACTGTGTTGAGAGCAGAGGTGGCATGCACATTCTCTGCCCTTGCAGTCTCTCAAGCTATGTAAACTTTCTGAAAAGCATCCTATAGGAGTTCCTTCCTTGGGGCTTTCCAGTGCTGCTGCCTGCTGGGTACATGAAAGTTGAGTGAGGAGTTACTGTTGTTGCTCTTGTTTTTGTTAAAAGGACATTTAACAACAAGAAAACAGAACCAAAAGGGCCTTGCTTAGCTTTCGGGCACTCAGCAGGCAACAGCACCAGAAAGCCCCAAAGGATGAAGTCCTGGTGGAGGGTTTTTCTATATGAGGCTTTTCACTAGCACTGTGCCAAATTTTTCAACCTATTTATTTTCAACCATTTGTTGGAGTGAGGAACAACTGCACCCAAAAATTGTGGGAATGTTGGATAAATTTATCTGAGTGCAAGGCTCCTTACTGTAAGGAGGTGGCTGAGGAGGTTATAGTTGCTCTTTCTTTGACCATCCCCTCCCCATTCTGTCCTCACAGCTGCTCCAGCAGCTTGAGCTTCCCAGAAAGCCCCCTGGACAGCATAGCCAGGACTCCCTCTCTTGGCAATTTCCAGTGCTGCTGCTTGCTCAGTGCCTGAAAGCTGAGGGGGGCATTTTGGTTTTGCTTTGTTGCTATTAAAAGTAGAGCTGTGCACAAGTGGCATATCAAAATTCTCCACCCTATTTGTGGTAGAGAATCTCCAGGGGAAGGAAAAATTCTCCAACCATTTCTCACAGGTAGGCATCATGATTGGCAAGGGTTGTAGAACCCTTTCTTTTATTTCCTAAGTTTTTTTTGTTTGCATTGCCCCATTTTGCATCCTCCAGAATGCCCCATTTACCTAGCATCACTCCAGGGCATTGAGGAGAGGGAATGCAGCCATCACAAAAAATAATGGTGAAGAACATACGGAGAAAATTCTGATAAGTGTCCTTTTATTTCTAGGGGGTAAGAAAAGAAAAATCTCAGGAATTTCCTGAAACTTGTCTTTCCCTATAAAAGAGGATTCTATTTTTCTTCCTTGTTCTTGGGGCATTTTATAATTTATTTTGAATGTGTGTTGGTGGTGTTCTTGAACTTAACTAATCACTGTGAGGTGGCTGAGGGTGTTGTCATTTTTTTCCCTTTTTATTACACATCTCACCACTGCTCTACAGTCTCCCAGGCTGCCTGCACTTCCTGATCTGAAAAGACCAAAGGGAGTGATAAATTTATGATGTCTTCTCCTGGGTGGGAAGTACAGGCAGCCAAGTAGGCTACAGGTTGTCAGAGAGATGATTGTACAATGAAAGACAGGACACTCACACACTCCTCAGTCATCTCATAAGTAAGGTAAGCACAGGAATTCTGAACCAAACCCAGGAAAATTTCTCTTTTGAATTTCTTTTTGAAAGCAGTTTCTTTTCTATCAAATTGAATGAGAATGGTCAAACATTTTGAGGGAGAAATTTTCGGAACAGCACTAATTAAAAGTCCTTTTAATAATAACAGCAAGAAGAAGAAGAGGAAGAAGAAGAAGCTCCTCCTATCTGGTTGTTTCCTGTGTTCCTCTGTTTCTCAAAGTGGTCTTTTATATCTAGGGGTAAAGTGGGGGTAAGAAAAAGGGAAATCTCAGAACTTTTCTGGAAAATATGTCTTTTGAGAAATTTTGGGTCATGACTAAGGGTCCAGCCCCTTCCCAGGGGCCTTCCAAACATTCCATTTTGCAGGGGTGATTGTGTATCTAATGGAGATGCTTATAATGCTACTACTTCCCCGAAAACCCTGCAGCTGGTGTGAGGGGCCAGCTCTAAGGAAAAGGTGGGATAAGTGCTACGCCAAGCATTGTCCTCCAAATTCTGAAGGTTTTCTTTCCTATGAAAGAGGCTTCCATTTTTCGGCCTCATTTTCAGGGCATTTTATGATTGATTTTGAATTTCTTTGGACGGTGTTTTTGAGCTTACTTAAGCACTTCAAAGTGGTTGCATGTGTGTTTTCTTTCTATTACAAATCTCTCAATTGCACCACAGTCTCCCAGGAAGCCCTGTGCTTCCTGATCTTAAAAAAGCCCTATGGGAGGAAGCTTTAATTGAAGTACGGGAAGGTGAGGAGGCTACAGGTTACTGGAGAGATGCTTGTACTATGAAAGACAAGACAATGTGCAGTCTTTGTCCACCTTATAAATAAAGAAAGCACAAGAACTCCAAACCTGTCGAGAATTTCTCCAAAATTTTCATCATTGAATTTCTTTTCAAAAGCCATTTCATTTCTATCAAATAGAATGGGAATGGTCAAAAAACTGTATGAGTAATTTTCAGCACAGCACTAGATGTTATTAAATGTCGACATTCCCAAGGAGCTCTCAATTGCAGTGGAGTCACTCCCCATGATGGGAGAAGCTGATAAATTATTTGCCTACAGCCCTGTTGGTGGGAGCTCCTGCACAGAAGAAGGCAACATCATGTGTACTACTTCTGTAGTGAGCAATGTGGAGAAGGAGGAGGAGGAAGAGGAAGCAGAGGCACAATTTGTCACCACCAACAGGTCCCCCCTCTGATGCCCTCACTTCTTCTGAGTTTAGGAGATCCAGAGTTTAGGAAAAAGAGTTTGCGGGACCTTAAATTCTAACAATGTTTGATTATTAAGGCATGAACGTAATGCAATTCCTGCATCTGACAAAGTGAGTTTAGCCCACAGAAGCTCAGGCCTTAATAGTAAAACACTGTTGGTCTTTAAGGTGCCATTGACTTTTTTTGTTTTCATACTGCAGATTAACCTGGCTGCCCCATGTGAATCTCTTCCAAGAAACGGAGTGTCATCTCAGATTATTTCAAGGTTGCTGCAGATCCCAGCTATATACATGGATGCACTGCAGAAAGGATCTGCTCTAGGGAAAGCAACCAGGCCAACTGCATCACCATAAGTCTGCTCCAGCAGTTGAAGGGGCACCACCAGTCAATCAAGCTAGGAGCAGAGCAGTCATGTGGGAAAACCAGTGAGGGCAAGACTGTGCCGGGCAGAGTCAGAATGAACAGCATGAGAATCCAGTTAGCCTCCCTTACCGCAATACGCAGAGGTTTAGGAAGGCCACCATAGAGGACATGGGGTGGGACAAATATGGGGCCATGTGATAGTAGTTTCCAATGCTGCTGATGACCAACCGCATTGGGGAGATACTGGTGTTGGATGTCCAGACATTCAACATGGTGGAGTCTGTTAGATTCAGGTATCTGCTGAGGTTCATGGTCCTGTATTCCAAACTGCTGTTGTGCACTCCTTCGGCAGAAGTGTGGTGCCTCCATCCTCCCATATTGAGCATGCAGAGCAAAAATGCTGGCTCAGAGTCTCAACTGATTCACATTATAGCTGGAGCTGTGTTAAATTGTAATGCCAGGGCAACTTATAGGGTTTAACAAGAATCGCCATGAACAAGGGCAAGACCTAGGATGTGATTACCTTCGTTTAGCTAAGAAACTGGAAAAGGTTTCTTTCTATAAACCTGGTAACTCAATCTCAAAGCCCCCTTTCTGAGGAAAATCAAACCTGCTTGTCCTATTAGGAGTCACAGGGACAGTCACGCAACAGCAAGAAACCTAAAAAGCAGCAAAGCAGAAAACATGTCCTGATGGCTTATTGCATTTATGGCAAAAGTGACCTGAGGAAAATAACTTGTAAATTGCTTTGGAATGTTATTTTAAATGAAAGAGTGTTAGTCAAAGCATTCATCGCAGTTCTGGTTTTGTTTTTTGTTTTGTTTTTAATAACCCTAAAATCCTAGTATAGAGAGGTAATTCATAGCTGAGTAGATGGCTCCAAATAACCAGCTAAGCTCTTCCCTTTTATATTTAATGTGCTCATTTCTACTCATGTAAGGGGTCTTGCCAATAGGATAAGTTAAAATATTTGTCTTAATTGGCTGTCTTCTTTGCTCAGTTGAGCCTCATTCAAACCAAGCCTCATTCAAACCAAGCACAACCAAGTCATATAATCTATAATCTAATTCTTAAATCAAATATGATTGAACATGTGACCTTGCCTGCCCATTGACCCCCAGCCAGTCTTTAGCTGTACCCTGTCCATGCTAAACCAAGGGCTTATAAGGCCTTCCTTACAATTACCTGATCTCTCTCTCTCTCTCTCTCTCTCTCCCCCCCCCCCCCGCTTTTCATGGTTGGAATCATCCCTGATCCAACATGAACTAGAAAGCTTCAGAGCCTTCAGCAGATCTCTGTATAATAGTAAAATTTAATCATTTTACATTAGATGCAGTTGCCAAGTTCACTCTGAAGAATTCATGCATCTCCAAAATAAAAAGCAGCTGAAAACGGGTTTTACTGTCGTCTGCTGCACTCTCCTGAGAATCTTAAATGAACCAACAGAAATCAGAGAAGATTACCTCCGTCAAAGTTAGCACGCTGGGCCTCATGCCCTTGAAAGAGAGTAGATTAATTCCCAGCATTATCAGTCCAGTCAAGAATCATAACCAGTTTCAGTGATCTTTTGAGTATGAACGTGTGCGGCAAGAAGGTGCTCTTTCAAGCAATTGCCTGGAGGACGACGGATTTCAAGCCTCAAACATGGCTGAGTTGATGAGAGCAACAGGAATAATAGCTGACAAGAGAAGAGCTCTGTTACGGAAAGCCTGGGAGAGAGACGCAGCACTGCCATGCTGTTAAATGTTACTGTGGGTAACGTTTAACGAAGGGGCAAAGGGGGTGAATGATATTTGCGGAAAAGAATGAGGGATTTGAGGGGGAAAAGATGTGATTCGTACAACTTTGTTGCCTGAGTGTGATTTGAACGGTCTGTTCATTTCATGTGCGTGTGAAGCTTTCTCATGGGGTATGAAGTTGTCAATTTCTTACAATACATATGATGATTCTCTTTTTGGTGATGGGGCTAAAATCTATCTATTTTCACAGGTCATATTGACAATGAATAATAGCAACACATTAGCTCAGTGAAGGCTGATGGCTCTGATGTCAGTAGGGTGGTGAATCTTGCCTACATTTTATTCAGAACCCATCAGAACTCTAAAGAATTCTGAAGTCTGTTCAGCACCTTGGATAGCTCCTTTGGAGTTCTGATGGGTTTTGACTGAAACCCAGAGCGGATTCACCACCCTACCAGCATCAGAGCCACTAGCCCCACTACAGAAGCCCTCGGAGTTCCCCAAACAGTCCTGTTTCTGTGCAGGACTCCTGAGTCTAGCACATCCAGGTAATACCCAAATGGCTTCTGCTAAGCTTCAGCATCTAGCATTTAACATAGCCAGCACAAAAATAACTATCTAACAGCATTTTGGGGGCACCCATGGATGTAAATGTAGTCTCCAAGATGCCACTAGGATGTAAAGAAGGGGTGCAGAAATTAGGCCTGGGGGCCAAATTCAGTCCTCCAGGGATGCCAAGGTAGCCCTCTGATGGAGTCCAGAAAGCCATTCCACTGCTCCTTTCCCACTTCCTTTCTTCCAAGCAGCAGTTGTGCAGTTTTCCCCCCTCCCCAGAAAGCTGAAATACCTCTCCTAAGAGTAAGTGACTGGAAGTAAAGGCTTTAAGCTTAGTATTGGATCAAAAATTCACCTGGGCCCAGAGGAATTGCACACTTTCCAGAGGCCCCGGAAAGTGCACTTTGTTGTCCCTCCTCCCACACTAATCGAGGCCTTAAAGGCCTCTTAATGCAAGGTTAAGAGGACTTTTAAAGCCCTGATTGGAACGCGGGGGAGGCAAAGCACACTTTCTGAGGCCTCCTGAAAGTGTGTTGCCAAGGGCTCGGGAGGCTGTCGTAGCCCAGTTCCTTGAAGCGAAGCCATGCAAGCAGGGCTCGGTGAGCTCATGGGGCAGGACCCTGTGAGTTCTCTAAAGCCTATTTAAGCTACAACATGCTGGTATGTTTTGTATTTTTGGCCCCTGCTCCCTTTTGCCTTGGCCACACCCACCCTTGGAATGTGGCCCCCCAAGAGCCTCACTGAAGTAGAATTTGGCCCACGGGCTGAACCAGGTTTTGCACCCCTGGTGTAAAGGTATCCACTACATTAAATGATCTTTCATTCAAATAAGTGAATCTTACATTTCATAACTTTCAATACATTAAATGATCTTTCATTCAAATCAGTGAATCTTACATTACATAACTATTCCTCAACCCCTTTGCCATAACAGGTATAGCTTGATCTTTAGATCCCAGCTTATCATTTCAAATCTCCACACTCAAATTGTGAAGTGTTTTAGCTAGCTCTACCAACATTGTTCTGAGAGAATATGAAATAACTGGGGGTACACTTGATGTAATTATTCTAAAGAATATAAATGAAACCTTACATTGGAGGTTTTCCTCCTTGTGAGAAATACTCTGCCTTTGCTTTTGTTTGCGAAGGTGTCATGCCTTCCCCCATTAGTCTGACAAAAGTCTGCTCACTCATTTTCTCCAACTCTTTCAAGTCTCTTAACACTTGAGGTAATTAACACCTCTGCTAATTAAATTTACAGTGCTTGGGACCAGTTCATGTAAAGCCCTCCTGATGCTTTATATTGTTTTTATATTGCTTGTGATGAGTACTGGTGAGCCACATATCTCCCGTGTCATAGTAGAGAGTGATCTGTCTGACACATCCTTTTTGAAAATAGTGTGCCAACACAGTTGATGAATTTGGTATAGAACAGCACTAGTTAACAATATTAGGTTATTTTAATCCTGGGGCGGGAAACCACTTTCAGCCCAAGGTTAAATTCTCCAGAGCAGCTCTTGTGGGCCATGTTCCTGTGGTGGGCAGGGCCAAAATATAAAAAATGCCAGCATATTTTAGCTTAAAGCTCTCACTGCCATTAACTAAGCCTTACTAAGCCTTAGAAGAGGCATTTCAACCTTTCAGAATGGTGTTTGCGTGCAAAAGCTGGGAAACTACAAAATGATGGCTAGTTGGGGGAAATGGGGTAGAGCGAGGGGAAGAGGGTGTGGCCCTCTGGGAATCCCAAAGGGCCAGGAGGGTGGGTTTAGCCTTGAGGACCTAAGGTTCCCCACCCCTGCTTTAGGCCACCATCCTGGAGAGACATTAAGGTTGTGCTCACCTGTCGTGATTCTAAGCCCTCCCACTGATGCGAGACAATAACGACAAATAAACATCTCTCACACCTGAGGGGAGTGTGAATGCTAGGAAAGGACCCCCCCACACGCCTGGCACAGCTTGGGCGGTGGTGGCTGTTGCAGGTGGGGGTGGAGGACGAGGCGTGGAGGCCCCCAATTGGTTGGCCTCCGATCATGCCACTGAGGAGAGGGGGGCTTGAGAGCCTATTTATCGGCTTGTAGCTCCTCCTCTCCTCCTCTTCTCAGCGCGGCTCGGCAGGGAATGGAGCGCAGCAATTGCGCTTGGGGATGCCCACGTGGCGGCAAGGTGAGGTGGCGACCATCGGCGGCAACAGCAGCAGGCTCCGCCACGGAGCGCGGGCCTTCATTTTCAGTGCCAGGCCGGGAGCAGAAGAAAGCAGCGGGGACGGACGCAGCTGCGACGCCAGCGCCTCTTGGTGCTGCAGCGTGAAGACTGGGGCTTGCGGGCGGCGCGCCCCCCTCTCCCACCCGAGGATGGGACAACCTGCAGCTGCAGCCTTCTTCTTCGCGCAGCAGCATCTGGGCGTGCGGCGCTCGCTGCCATTCGGCCGAAGGTTTGGGGGAAGGACTGGCCAGTTCTTCCCATAGATAGGTCCCTGGGGGTGGGTCGAGCTAGGGGAGAGTGAGGCTGGGATACCCCCCCCCCCTGTTACTACCTTGGGCTGGTGCACTGAATGCGTAGCCGGGGCTTGTTCTACCCAGCGCAGTAGGCTGTGGAGAGGTGGGTGAAGTGCCCCCCCTCTGTCCCAGTAGGGGATTATTTCTTCTATTCAACGTTATTTCTTTCACCTTTCTGGGCACGCCTTTTAGGTCCCTGTGGGTGTTCTGTTAGTTTGCCTGAGCACACATTCATAATGTCACCCAAGAAAGGGGTTGGGGGTAAAAAAGGAAAGGGCCGGGCGACAGCCACATTAGCAAAATGTCCGAGGGCCAGAAGGGAGTCTTCCTCGGAGGAAGAGGACAGCCTGGAGATAGCAGCCATCTTAGCGAGACTGCAGGCTGTGGAGGAAGATAGGGGAATCACGCCTCCCAATCCAACAGTTACAGTGTCAGCTAAGTCAAAACAATGTCCTTTAACTAGAAAACAAAAACAAGATAATTTATGGTCATCAGTTTCAGCTAGGTTGGAAGTGATAGAGGCTTCATCTACTCAGGATTCGCAAGCGCCTGTGAGTGACACACATCTGTCGAGCCAGGATGTTAGTCCAGCAGGTCCCATTCTGACTTCTCAAGCTGTGGTGACGTCAGTCTCGGCTGCGGTTCCAATCCTGCCGGGTCAACCGTCATTGCAGCCGCAAGGTGAGTCTATTGTCAGCACACATGAAATCCCGTTACAAACATGGGGGGTGGCTAACCCTTGGAATTGGTTTCCGTGGTGGCCGGGCCCTGGCAGGCCTGCAGTGCCAAGCTCTAGTGGTTTTTCTCAGGGGGGTGGGGCTATGTACCCATCACCTTCTGGAATTTCAGCTAGTCACGTTGCCTTGTCTAGCACTCAGGGCAGTGCGGTATCACTCAGCTCTACCACAGGAATGGTTCAGGCTCAGGAGCCGGGCAGACAGGCGGTTGCTCAGGAGTTGGCCACCCCCGTTGCTGCGGGGACGTATAATACATGACCACCTCCTCAATCACTTGTAGTAGGCCCAGTTCAGGAGACAATTAATAGTGCGGTGGTGGCTAGTACCCCCCTCCTCAGCCAGCCGCTGTGTAGCACCACAATCCTCAGCGGTGGCTGCAGCATGTGCATCAGTATGGCAAGGGCCTGCCGGCATTGTTAACTCGGGTGTTGCGGCAGGGTCAACGATCAGTAGGGACCCATATGCGGGTGTAGATCAGAATGCCATCCCAACAAGTAGCACTGCGACTCCTTTAGGTTTCCATCTGCTACCCGCCACAAGGGAAAAAAACTTATGGGGTGAATTCGTAGATGTGTTTTCTTTGCTTTTCTGGGAATTGGAGAGCAAGGAAAAGGAAAAGACCGGGGACAAGGATTATGAGCGCAATAGGAAGAAAAAAGTTGCTAGAACCTGGGCTAATTGGCTTCTGGGTTTCTTAATTTATATGGGCATAGTGCAGCAGAGGTTCCCAGAAAGGGGCTACATCTTGACTAAGTACCTGGATATGATCTACAGAGCATATACAGAGTACGAAGGGGGTGCCTGGTTAGCATATGATGAATAATTTCATATGCAATCGGCATTCGACCACTCCCTGAGATGGGATATGAAGGATGACAACCTATGGCTTCAATTTATGACGCCAGCCAGGCTGGGATTCGGTGAGAGGACAGATAGTGGCCATATATTGGCCAAGGCACAGCCCCCCCCTCAGTTAAAAGGAGTACTGGGCAAGGGGTTCAATTCCACTTGCCCTGTTGGGAATTTGTGCATTTGCATTGTGGGACATGAGCATGCCCACAATGCAAATACAGGCATGAATGCCCCATTTGCAGTGGGCCACACCCAGCTACAAACTGTTTCAAAGCTGAAGGTGGAAGAGGTTTTAGTAGGGATAACCAAGGAGGTAAAAACCCAGGTGGGCAACAACCACCTCCCAAAGGGCCCCAGCCCAATCAAAATTGATCCGCTTCTTCAGCTTTTACATCAGTATCCCTGTAAAAAGGATGCTGACTATCTGAAGAGAGGGTTTTTGGAGGGTTTTCATATTCCGTATGAGGGCCCCAGGGTGCCTTCTTCAGCTAGGAATCAGAAATCAGTTGCTCTTATGGTGCGAGAAAAGATTGATAAGGAGGTGGAAGCAGGTAGGGTGGTCAGACCATTTGCTGTCCCGCCGATTCCTAATTTGCGGGTTTCTCCTTTGGGCATAGTACCAAAGAAGATGCAAGGGGAATTTAGGCTTATTCACAATTTGTCCTCTCCAAAAGGCAGTTCAGTCAACGATGCAATACCGGAACATTTATGTTCTGTCCAGTATGCATCATTTGATGCGGCGGTACAAATGGTGCAAAAGAATGGTTTAGGGGCGCTCATGGGCAAATGCGATATTAAATCCACATTTTGCTTATTACCCATTAACCCGGTCGATTTTGATCTCTTAGGTTTCAGGTTTCAGGGTCAGTTTTATGTTGATAGAGCTTTGCCAATGGGCTGCTCGATTTCTTGCGCTATGTTTGAGAAATTTAGTTCCTTTCTAGAATAGGGGGTGCAGTATCGCACAGGTGCAAAGGACTCCACCCACTATCTTGATGATTTTTTATTCTCAGGGCCTGCTGAGTCCACGCATTGTGCGCACCTAATGGAAGAATTCGGTGCCCTCGTGCAGGAACTGGGGGTCCCACTAGTGCACGAAAAGACCTAAGGCCCAGTTATGGTTATAAAATATTTAGGTATAGAGTTAGACTCAGTTAATCAATGCTGTAGGTTGCCAATGGACAAACTTACGGCTCTAAAAGAAAGGTTACTCTCAGTTTTAGGTAGGAGAAAGGTCACCTTGCTTCAGCTGCAAGAGCTTTTGGGGCACCTAAATTTTGCGTGTAAGGCGGTGGCTCCGGGTCGGGCCTTCCTGCGCCACCTTTGCAACGCCATGCGAGGAGTTTCCCGGCCACATCACCGGGTTAGAGTCACTCATGCCATGCGAGAGGATTTTAGGATCTGGCTTGCCTTCCTCAAGGATTTTAATGGTGTTGCATTCTGGCGCAAGGAATTGCTCTTGCATGCTGAGTTCCAGGTTCACTCGGATGCTTCTGGGGCTCTTGGTTTTGGGATAATATGGCAGGACCATTGGTGCGCTCAGCCTTAGCCTCAGGAATGGCAAGCATCCGGCATATACAGGGATCTTACCTTCCTGGAATTCTTCCTGATATATGTGGCTGTGCATTTGTGGATGGAAGAACTGGCTAACGCAGTAGTACTTTTCTGGTGTGACAACCAGGCCACGGTCCATGTGATTAACACAATGTCGTCCCACAACATTAGGGTTGCTGGGCTGTTAAGGGACTTCACTTTACATTGTCTTCAGCATAACATTTTGTTCTGAGCCCGTCAACTTCTCATATTTGTAAGATTATATTACAAGATAGAAACTGGTAATATAATAGAATCCTCACATCAGGCTGCTTTCTCCTTATATTGCTTTAATTCCTTTAATTTACAGCATTTTTATGCCCCTCACATCAGTTCCCTGTTTGAATCAGAAATCCATGTATTATTTGAAAAACACACACACACACACACACACACAACTTTGGGTAGTATCCAATTCTGCCTCTGTGCTGGTGGAAATGATGTGAAAGCACTTCCTACAGCAGGCAGAAACTAGCTGAAGCCAGCATTTCTGGAACCGAACAAATCGGTGAAGCTTGCAGAAGCGAACTCTGCTGACCTGACCTGTCCTGGAAATATGACTTTCGGTTCATTTCCTGGGCTGCTGTAGGAAGTGCTCACTTTCCATTGCCCTGGTATTCATTCCTGCCAGCAACATCTAATGGCACTGGCAGATTGCCAGCACTGGATACTGCCTACCGGCTTATGTGCTGGAAATGGTATACATGTTTTTAAATGGATTAATATCGGGCTGCAATGTGCACACTGAACCTCAGTAGGATTTACTTCTGAGTAAACCTGCATAGTATTGTGTCATAAATGAATTCACTCTGGGGCTCTTAAGTAGTGGGATTGGCATTCTAATGCATTAAAATTAAGTCAGCTATAAAGTTTTCTTACATTTCAGCATAAATATTTCCCCTCACCTCCTGGCTTATTCTGGGCTTTCTACCTGAAAAGAATGCAGTAACAGCAGCTTCTGACACAGACTTATCACTCCAAAATATGCAGTTGAGAGGATTTAGGGTGCTCCCAGTCATTCTCAATCACTCATAGAAGTGCACATTTGATGTGGCTAGGTACTTAAAATAGGATGACCATATGGAAGGGAGGACAGGGCTCCTGTATCTTTAACAGTTGTATAGAAAAATGGGAATCTCCAGCCCATTCGGGCGGGAGATGACATTTGCGGGTGGGGGTGCAGGAGTCGTGGTTGTGGCTCCTGATTGGAGCAACCGGGGTGGTGCCACAGGGCGGAGTGGGCTCGCGGGGCTTAAATAGCCGCCTAGCGAGCTCGCCCGGCCTCTTCATCTCCGTGCGGCTCTCGGCTCCATCGGCAGTGGGGAGAAGCGCGCGGCTGAAGGGATGTCGGAGCCTCGAAGGCCCTCAGGCTACGCGAGGCGGTGAGGCGGAGCGCGCGACGGCAGGAGCCTTACCTTGCTGGCGGCAGAGCTGCAAAGAGCGGATCCCAGGCACGGGACTGCGCGCACGACAATCGCGTCGGGCCTCATCCGGGGCGTTAGGCTCCCAGGTTTGAGGGGTGGTCTGGCTGGCCAACCCCCCCTTCCCCCCTCTGAGGAAAGGCCCGGGCGTGCGGCTCCTTTGAAGCTGGCCGCCTGGCAGCGGGAGCACTTGTTTAGCCGGGGAGTCTGCGGCGCTTGTTGAGTACCTCGTTGGGTAGTGGCTGAATAGCGCGTGGCTCCTGGGAGTGGGCAGCGGTGGCTACAACGTGCCGCTGACAGCTGGTGTCAATTTTCCCCGGCCCATCGAGAGACCGGCTGGTTCCTCCGGGCTGTGGGCAGGCGCGCGTTTGGCAGGCCCGGCAGGGATCTTGCGTCACCAGGAGCGGGGCGGCGCAGTTGCACCTCTAGGGGGATCACTGTGGGGTTTTGGTGCCTTGAGCTTCCTGCGCTGACACTGAGAGCTCTTGCAGCCCCCTGGCGGATTCTAACCTTGGGTGGCCCATTTTGTACCAAAATAAAAATAAAATAAAAATAAAATAAAAATAAAATAAAAATAAAATAAAAATAAAATAAAAATAAAATAAAAATAAAAAGGTGTTTGGGCGCCCAGGTTATACAGTTCAGTTGGCCTTAATCAACCCCCCCCTCACTTATTAGCGGTGGTGGGGGCCTGGGGTGCTCGTTGCGAGCTCACTCCCTGCCTAGTCAGGGGAGAGGAGAATCCTCTTTGGCTGGACTAAGCGTCTGGCAGCTCTCGCAGTGACTGGGGTGGAGTTCCCTTTTTTAGGCACTGGGGGGTGACGCTACCCAGTTTATAAAATAATAATAATAATAATAATAATAATAGATAAAATAATAATAATAATAATATAAATAAATAAATAAAATAAAATACGGAATAACCGTGAACCTTCTGCAGTATACGGGGCTAGTTAAGATGGCACCGACGAAGGGTCTAGGAGGAAAAAAGGGGAAAGGCAAGGCCACGAGGCCACCAGCAAAGAGGCCCAGTGTACGGAGCAACTCATCCTCTGACGATGAGATCCACCCTGACCTGGCGGTAATTTTGGCTAGACTGCAAACATTGGAGGAAGGAAGGGGCATTCCTCCAGGCGTATCGGCCACGGCTCAGACGGTTTCCTTGGTCACAACGCAATGGCAGACCAGGAAACAAAAGTTGGACACTGTGCTGTCATCCATTGTCCGTAGGCTCGACACTATTGAAGCTTCTTCCAGCCAGTCGATGGAGCGGAACCAGCTTTATGCGAGGGAGGTCCCCTCCTTGGAGGTACTTCTGGATATTCAGGCCTCGCCAGGACTTCAGGCACGACCGTGTGTGCCTACTCCAGCGACAGTTCCGCAGCCTCCAGTTCAGGGGCAAGGTGAGCAGCTGGCTAACACCACACCTGCACCCGCGCAGTCTATGAGCGCCTTCCCGCCTTGGGGTTGGTATCCATGGCTGCTTGGGTTCTCTTGGCCTACATCACACGGGGGGAATTCATTGCCGGGCATACCACAAGCGACCGCTCCACTACCTCCGGCTTTGGGGGTGGATGGATCGGGGCCAGGCGATAATGCCCTGGGTAACCAGGAGTTGCCTTCACACACGGCGACTCCACAGGGAGTCTTGGAGGTACCCAGCAATTATTCAAGGCAGGATGCTAATGGAGCGGGGGTGGCGCATTCGGATCACCCATGCTGACACAGCCAAATTCAACCGCCGCGGTAGCTGGTTCGTCAGCTGGAGAGGCTCCTGCCACACATGTGCCAGCTGTTATTGCGGCATGTGCGGAAGCTTGGCAGGGTCCGGCCGGTTCCTCGCCACCATCTGCTCTGACGAACAGGGATCCTTTGGCTGGGGCGGAACGCGATGCTATTCCCACAGGCAGCACGGCAGCCCCCCTGGGATATCATCTCCTGCCGGCCACTAGGGAGAAGATTTTGAAAGGGGACTTTATCGACGTGTTTTCATTGTTGTTCAGGGAACCCGAAAACACAGATAAAGACAAAACTGCGGAAAGGGAAGCTGAGAAGCTTCGAAAAAAGCGTGTAGCCAGAACCTGGGTGAATTGGTTGCCAGGTTTCCTAATATACATGGGCGTTGTTCAACAACGCTTCCCTGCGAAAGGCTACATACTCACGAAGTACCTCGATATTGTATATCGGGCGTACCGCGAGTATGAGGGCGGGGCCTGGTTGGCCTATGATGAGTCTTTCCGTAGAAGGGCCGCGTATGACCTTAGTTTACAGTGGGATGCCAAGGACAACGATCTTTGGCTACAGTTTATGACCCCAGCCAAACAGGGTGTCAGGGAGCGGGCAGATAGCGGTTACCTACTGGAGAAGCCTCAGCCCATCGCTGCTTCCAGTGGGTCGGCGGGGCAAGGGGTTCAACCCCGCTTGCCCTGTTGGGAATTTAGCTCTCGCGGCTTCTGTACCAGGTCTCCTTGCAGATACTGACATGAATGCCTTGTCTGCGGGGGCCTCCACCCTGCACACAATTGCCCATCTAATAGACGAGGCAGGGGCGGTTTTCGAGGGGGTGCCAACGTTAAAAAGCCAGGAGGTGCTGGGGCACAACAGCCGCCTCCAAAAGGGCCCCAGCCCAGTCAAAATTGAACCCCTTAGACAATTATTGGCACGTTATCCCCTGAGGGAAGACGCTGAGTATTTTGATCTCGGTTTCACAACCGGTTTCCTGATTCCATATCAGGGTCCGAGATTTGGTTCCATAGCAAAGAATCAGAAATCCATTTACACAATGGAATCTGTGGTGCAGGGAAAAATTGATAAAGAGGTCAATGCAGGGAGGGTATTAGGCCCCTTTAACGAACCCCCTATTCCTAACCTTCGGGTGTCTCCTTTGGGCATAGTACCAAAGAAGGCACCTGGGGAATACAGGTTAATCCATAACCTGTCATTCCCGAAGGGAGCTTCAGTGAATGATGCGATTCCTGAGCATCTGTGCTCGGTGCGATACGCCTCATTCGACTCAGCAGTGGACTTAGTGCGTAGTAACGGAAAGGGGGCTCTGATGGGCAAGTGCGACATAAAATCTGCATTTTGCATTTTGCCCATCAACCCACGGGATTTCAATTTGTTAGGGTTTTGTTTTCGGGGAAAAAATTACATTGATAGGGCACTACCCATGGGATGCTGTGTCTCATACGCAATGTTCGAAAGGTTCAGTTCATTCTTGGACTGGGCTCTACGGGACAGAACCAGACTCAATGACGTGACTCACTACTTGAATGATTTTTTCCTCATTGGTCCGGCGGGCTCTAACCAATGCCACTTCCTGATCCAGCAGTTTCAGGGATTGGCCAATGACTTAGGGGTTCCGCTTGCGCATGAAAAGACAGACGGTCCTGCGACTATTATCCGTTACATCGGAATCGAGCTTGATTCCATAGCGCAATGCTGTAGACTGCCGCAGGATAAGTTGCAGACACTGCTCAGTAAAATCCAAGTTCTAACCGGCGCGCGTAAAGCGACAGTACACCAGCTACAGGAATTAGTGGGGCATTTAAATTTTGCCTGTTGTGTTATTGCGCTGGGGCGAGCTTTCATCTGACGCTTGTGCATGGCTATGCAGGGACTTCATTCACCGCATCATAGGGTGCGAGTGTCGTACCAGATGCGGCAAGACCTGCACATGTGGGTAATTTTTCTTTGTGGCTATAATGGCGTGTCTTTTTGGCGACAGGACCTACTGCTCGAAGCGGAAATGCAGGTCCATTTGGACGCTTCCGGGGCTCTAGGTTTTGGAGTAAACTGGCACGATCGCTGGTGTTCTGAGCGGTGGCCTCCAGAATGGTTACAGAACGGCACTTTCAAGGATCTGACGTTTCTGGAATTTTTCCCTATTTTGGTGGCAACTCACATTTGGGCGGCGGAAATGGCAAATTCAGTAGTCCATTTCTGGTGCAACAACCAAGCCACCGTGCATGTGATTAACACACTGTCCTCCCATAGCTCAAGGGTGATGTGGCTTGTCAGGGCATTCACCTTACAGTGTTTGACCACAACATTTGGTTCAAGGCACGACACGTGCCTGGAATTAAGAACGACATTGCCGATGCTTTATCGCGTCATCAGGTCCAGAGGTTCAGAGAACTGGCTCCTTGGGCTCGGCCACTGCCGGAAGCGATGCCTTGGATCTCAGCTGGGCCTCAGTCACCGCGCCTCCATTCTTTGGCTGGGCAGACGTGGCATGCGGTGGGAGCGTCTTCTCCCCATGTTATTTCACCAGCGTGCGAGTTGTTCCCCCCCACAAATCCTTATGATACACCTGGGGGGTAATGATTTGGGCTTGCTTAGAGGCAAGGCCCTAATCCTGCAAGCTATGGCCGACTTTGATATCATCCGGCAGCGCTGGCCCGGCGTGCTCATCATGAGGTCCTGCTTGTTGCCCAGACTTGCCTGGAGAGAGGGTAGCGACCCTCTGGCGCTGGAGCGTGCTCGTAGAAAAGTGAACTCCGAAATCTTCAAGGAGTTATCCAAATATGGGGATGTCAGTATACAACATCCTGACATCGTGCGAGCTAGGAGGGAGCTCTACCGACCGGATGGAGTACATCTGTCGGATAGTGGTAATTATATATTTTTGACAGATCTGCAGAAGGGCTTACAGGAAGCAACAGAGGCCAGATGGGGGGGGAGTGACTAATCAAGTGGCTTGTCAGTCCCCGTGGCGGTAGGTGCGGGCACCCTTAGGGGCTTTTCCAATTGGCGAACATTCTCAGGAACTGTTCAGGCGAAGGGTAATACCTGAAGCCCACATCTGGGAGTCCTGTGGCACCAGATCATGGGAATAAGGTTTACCTTTGAGGCCAACTCTACTCACTCGCTCGGAGCCCTGTGGCACGGGTGTGGTGATAACGGAAGGCCTCCCAACCCCACATGGGGGAAGATCTCTGGGTGGCGAACGATGGCCGCCACCTAGAGGTCCGGGAAGGGTTCACCCAATCCTAAGATTTGGCCTGATGAGGCCAAGTAAGGGATGCCCGCTTAGGTTTTACCCCTTTTGCAGATCTTGAATAAAAGTGGCCCATTTTAACCCAATTTCCTTGTCTCAACTCTTTATTTGCACCCTACACAATGCAAGGAAATTTCAGCAAGTGCCATTTGTATGCATGCAGCACCTGGTGAAATTCCCTCTTCAACACAACAGCTAAAGCTGCAGAAGCCATGCCTAGCATGACCAGATACAAAAGAGGCCAGGTCTCCTGCAGCCTTAACTGTTGTGATGAAGAGGGAATTTCACCAGGTGCTGCATGCATACAAATGACACCAGCTGAAATGCCCTTTTCTATACAACTGTTAAAGATACAGGAGCCCTGTCCTCCTTTCCATATGGTCACCTTACTTAAAAGAATACATCATCTAAGTGATGGCTTATTTTCACTTCAACAGTGGTTCTGAGAAAATAAGCTTCGAATGTGTATGTATTTGCACAGGGGAAGGGGGGGGCAAGCAAAATATAACTCCAGTGTGTTAGGTGCATGTCAAATGCTGCCCCAGTATTGTATCTCCAAGTATTGTTGCCGAATGGGTTTTTTTTTCTTAATAACCAAGCAGAAAAAAGCTCTTCTGTACTTATTCCATTTCCTTCTAGGTAGACTTTATTTTATCAAAAACAAATAGTCTTCTTTCTGAAAACAATATCTACTCCTCAGGCTTTCCTTGTGTATACTGATCTCTCACACACACACTCTTAGATCTTAGCTTTTTGGCCTAATAAACAAAATACCTAAGAATATACCCAGTTCTTGGAAATATATCTTGTTGGAGTTTTTAGTGGGGTTTCACGCAGCTTCTCCTTCCCATTTCTGGTTTGTCATTCCCCACCTTTTTTGTTTTTGTATGCAGAAACTATTTACATATGGCTTAACAAGGAGAAGTGGGCTGAGCTCCAAAACAAACATTCCGTTATTTCTTTTTTACTCTAGGTTTGGTGTATTAGGCCCAATGTGGATCAGGACTATAGTGGGGAGGGGATAGAGAGGCTTTAGCACACACACACACCTGTCCCCACCCCTATGGATCCAATCCAACCTCCCTTGGTCTCCAGTTTCAATTGCAAAATATGATCCATTTGCTTTATTGGAAAGGTTACAGCCTTCCTAACTCCCACATTAGGATTGCAATCTGGATTGGGGGCCCTCTGCCTAATCTAGAGTAAAAAATAATAGGAAGTTATAGCTGCTGGCTATATCTTTAAATAATGTCTGTTTTGGTCCTCAGTCTTTTATTGACATCTTGTGGGAAAATAGGAAGGAAGCACAGCTCTCCAAACAACACTCATTTCCATTATTGTTCTTTTATAGCCAATACATTTGTCCAAATGATACAGTAAAAATAATAATCACACAATTAGTACACAACTCAATTTGTTTCGTAATTGCATCCATTGATGCCTACTGGGAATTCATTTCTCTATCATACAATCAGTCTCACAGAGTTTGCTTTGCTCTAACTCTGTTCAGCATCAAAAACTGAATGTTAGGAAATGCAATCTGGCTAGCTGTGCATTCTGAGAGGAAGTTGATAACAGGAAGAGCTGCCTCTCTGCTGCAGATGTATGGAGGGTGACAGTGTGTGTGTCTCCCTCACCACATAGGGGACTTAGAACACCTGAATAGGGCTATTCTAAGCCTAGAATGTATTCTGATAACTGACACCTTCTGTGTACTTATGAAAGTTTCCTTCAAAGTGTGAGATTTCATTTAACAATCACGTTGCAATCAAAGGCCCCTCCTTTTCCCTTTGAGGCCTCATATGAAGCAAAAAATACCTCACGTTATCCCGCTTTGCCACTAAGTGTGGGGAAATATATAGGTTTGCCTGCTGCTGTTCCAGTTTCAAAACTTTGAGACTTGGGTCTATGCAAGTCTCTACCACAGGGCCACCTTAACTTTAAACAAGTTTAACTACTGCTCCCTTTCAAACATCTTTCAGAAACCCAGTAGTCTGATTTGAAGGTGTAGGCATGGGATTGACAGCACCACAAGATCAACAAAACAAAGATCTGTATTAAGGGAATTATATACACAAGGGACTAGAATGTTATTTTTCAAATGATAGGATGAGATGGCTTAACTATACTTGAATGAAATATCATGGGTTACCATTCCTAATAAGAGAGCTTTCCCCAGCTAATAAGCACTCAATAGCTTTTTCTCCCAGATCAAATTTTCCAAAACTCAACCACAGCCAATCCCTCACAACCAGAAACAGATGCTGTACAGTAGTCTTCTTCTGCCTACAGCTCTTCCTGTTGCTTCCAGCTTCTAAAAAGATTTTGTTTCAGGGACTAATTTCTGAAGCCACCTTTGCTTATACCTCTACCTGAAACCTCCTAGTGCTGGGCTGCTTGAAGCTTCACCACAACCTCACAGCATGGTTCCCTGCTCCCCTTGGCCACCACTTCTGGTGTTCAGACCTTGCAGTTGGGTTCCCTCAGACTTGGGTTTTCTCCTTACCCAACCAACAACCATTTCCTCTACTACTGTCCACCTGACCCTAACTGTCTCTAACAGGTTTCTCACTGACTCCCTCCCCAAACCTCTAGCCAATCATGTTCTTTAGGAAACTTCTAACTGTCAATCACCTTTGTTGACCCACATTCCAAGAAAGGTAGCTTCTTCCCTGAGACATTTTCAAACTTTGCTTGAATCCTCTCTTCATAGCAACTGTAACCAAGACAGACACATTTTGCATCCATTGAATAAAGCTTTTGTGTGTGTATTGAATAATGTAATTATATAGCATTTTGTTATATTTCAAAAACATTTTGTTTATGAAATATAAACATGTCGTGAACATTTTTTTGAAATGCAGGCATTTTTATACACTTTTTTTGTGGAGAGGAACTGCATCGCAAACTTCAGAAACAAATGGGTTCAGGTGGCAAACTGCATTCTGCTTCGTGCCTAGGTTTGGGAAGTGCAAATTTAGTAAATTAAGGGAGGTACGGCAGTTCCTCCCTTGTTAAGGGCGGTCAGTAAAAAACAGGTTCCACCATGTTAAAGTGATAATTGGGGAGGGGTCATTCTAACAGCCATAAAATCGAAAATGTTTCACCAATCTCTCTGAAATTTACAGGTGCCAGAAAGAAACGTTTGTTTTACATTACCTCAAAATTTCAAGAAGATTGGTGAAAGACTGAGGGAAAGAGAGCAGTTTAAAGTAAAAAGATTAAAGAATCCCCTGAATCTGAAACTGAAAATTGAACTCAGGGCTTGCGACCATTTTTGCGCAACTGTCCTTACCTTCAGGGAGCCTTTTTAATTAATCCAATTGCATGGTCTACTTCCTCCCGTTCTAGTGTAGGTGGAACTACTTTTCTTTTTTAAAAATTCGCTTAAGTGGATTTTATTAAATTAAAGCTGTGCCTCTTTAAGAAATCCGGCGGCCATTTTGATTATGGCACACGCTCAGTAGAGTCTCCCTCCTCCCTCCTGCATCAGCTACAATTGCTGCTTCCTCTAGCAAAGACAGTGCTGTAGTCTCTTCTCAGAAGTAAGTTCCATTGACTGAATGTCTGGAACCTTAGAAGGCGGAGAGGGAGAGATGTGAGTGAGAATTCCCTCTACTTTACAGCACTATAACTCTACAATTAACAACTTGCTTGCATGCTTTGCATGTGTGTATGTTCATTTGATTATGGCCGCTGATCATTAATTTTCATATCAATTCAATCCAAGGCATATCTACTCAGAAGTTAGTCCCACTGAGTGCAATGAGTCTCATTCCCATTCCACTAGCTTGAAGGGGTGTGTGGATTTGGCTGTACCTCTCTTTGAGAGCTCTGTGTATTTAGGGACCAAGGCTTTTTGTAAGAGAAGAGGTTAAACTCCCCTCTCTTTTTCTTTTTTTTTAAATTTTTTTCCATGTATTTGATTTTTAAAGAATTTTTATTCCTTCATTATTATTATAATTAATAATAATTAGTAGAAGTAGTAATACGTTTATTAATGTTACATTTATATCCTGCCTTTTTTCCTCTTGCAAGGAACCTAAGGTGGCTTGCATAATCCTCCTCCATTTTATCAGCACAACAACCCTGTAGGGTAGAAGAGTCAGTGACATTCTGAATTCTCTTAGCTTTTCTAACATTTTTTGATCAGGTTGAACAAAACTATTGTGTATTATTACCTCCAGTACCAACATCTTTGACAGGCTTAATATAGGATTCATTGACCACAGGCTATTTTTAGAGCAAAAAAATAAAAATAAAAATCCAAACTTGGATAGATTAAAATTAAATTGAGCAATATTTCCAAACACCCACATGGCTATTCTTGGTGATATAAGAGGATGTTCAGACTCCATTTAGTTGATCAGTTGCAAAGAAGCTTCTTTAGTAAGGAGGAAGGGGAAGCCCTAGACTGATCATTCTTTCAAGTGCCATATCTCCCCCCACAAAAACCCATGAGGTAGGTTAGGCTAGGAGTCTATGACTGACTCAAAACCATCTAGTGAGTTTCTTCTGCTGCTCACTTTCACAGAAATGTAAAACAAATGTTTGGTAATGTTTGGGTGTATGGCATGTGCTACTTTTACCCTCACAACAACCCTGTAAGATAGATTAGGCTGGAAATTTAAGCCTGGCCCACTATCTATGTCTGTGTGCCTGCCTCTTTCATATATACACACAGAAAGCCATCCTTAGGTTTGTTCTTTACTTACTACATACCGTAAACTATGTATGAATAGAGACGTCTGTCACAAATGATGCAATACACTCACTTTTTGCACTTCCTAATACATTTGTTTCCCTACTAACTTACTGCTAATACAGTCATGAATCTAAAACTAAAAAATGTTATTTTTACTATAGTAAGATTAAAGAATCCACATACATCAAGTGCAAATCAGAGAACCTACTATTTTTCATATTAGTCTTCAAGAATTAGGATTTTTTTCCTAATTACGCCTTACACGGAGGTTGCCTTTTTCTCAGCGGCTGGATCAACGTTTTCATCAAGCTGTCCACCTCCCCTGCTCCAAACCCTTTCTTGGTCAGTCACTGCTAATTAGCTCAGATCCTCTTAGTATATATGTGAAATTGTGATCCCCCAATGTGCATCACTTTACACTTGCTTACATTGAACAGCAATTGCCCTTTTCATGGCCATTCTCTCAGTATGCAGAGATCTTTATGGAGCTCCTCACAATCCTCCATTGTTTTAGCAAGACTAAATAATTTGGTATCATCACCAAACATAGCTACGTCACTGCTCACTTCCACCCTCATTCTAATATTATAAGAAAGGGAGAAACTGCCTCCCTATCCACTTTCTTCACAACATGCATATAGGAGTGAGCAGTGGGATGGCCAAATTTGCTGCTGACCTCAAAATATTTAGGGTTTTTAAAATGAAGTGAGATTACCAAGAGCTCCAAAAGAATCTCTCCATAGTGGGAAAATGGGCATCAAAATGGCAACAACAGTTCTACGTAAGCATTTGTAAAATGATGCACACTGGAGCAAAGCATCCCAACATTACATATACACTGATGGGATCTGAGCCTGCAGTGACTAAACAAGAAAAAAACCCCTTGGGAATGTGGTTGACAGCTCAGTGAAAACGTCAACCCAGTGTGTGGCAGCTGTAAAGACAGCAAACTCTATGTTAGGCATTATAAGAAAAGTAATTGAGAATAAAACTGCCAGTCTCATACTGCCTTTTTATAAATCTATGGTGTGACCACACTTAGAATACTGTGTACAGTTCTGGTTCACTATAGAATTTAGTATCACAAGATGTTGTGCTGGCCACCATTTTGGATGGCTTGTCCTCCTTTCCATGTGGTCACCCTATAACATGACACTATTCCGCCTTCTGAAGAGTTCTGGACCTCAGACTACTAAAGACAATGTGGCAGACCATAATAACAGTGTTCATATGCCCATTGCTTTATGAGGCTTCTGCAGGCTACCGGACAGAGAACTATCAGGCCATAAAGTTGCTTAAATGGGTCTGCCAGAAACCTGACCTCACCGTTCCTGTTAGGTCCATGTCCTACAGGAAATGCTCTCAGCTGAACTTGATGGAATCCCATCCTTCATCCCTTGGTTTAATTTACTGACCTCCCCTGGCTGGGCCTTGCAGGGAACAATAGGGTAGACAGAGCAGGCATACATAGCACACGCAGAGTGCTGAGAGTGGCAAATCTAAAAGCAAATACGTTGCTTTTAAAGAACCAAGGAAATTCAATGGGTCTTTTAAGTAAATATCTATGGATGGAAATGCAACCCATGCAGGCTTGAAACTTGACCACAAACATGATCACAATCTGCTACTTTAAGATGTAAACAGGAAGAAAAAGCATGTAGCATAAAATGAGCTAAAATAATTAATATAGTAAACTGTAACTTATTCTAATTTAGGATATTTTCCTGTATCATCTTGTGTGCTTCCAGAATAAATTGGGGAGTTTTTAGTCCAGTAGAAGTTTTTTTCAGGTTCTCTCCAAATACAGACACAAAACATGAAATGCTTCTTTTCATGAGTCAGTCATAGAAAGCTTTTATTTCTGGACATTGGCTATTGAAAAATTCAAATGAGACCCCTCAGATTTCAAGTGAGAGAGCATAACTTCTGGGATTCATTTATTATTTTGAAAAGTGGGTGCAACACATATCACTAGCTTTGATTTTATACTGGATGTCAAAATGGTGTAACATCCTAGCTGATGCTGGCTGCTTGTCAACTGTATAATATCCAGTCATCCATTACACAAAGCCATGAAATTCATTAAACAAAAAACCTACGGTTTACAAAACAACGTTAAGGCTCCACAGTTTCCAACCAAGCACCAAAAAGCAGGGAAATTGGGAGTTAAGGCTCCCAAGCCTTAACGCCACATCCTCCCTCAGGAGGCAGAAAGTGCAAGTGAAATTCTCATTCTCCCAAAGCAGACAAATCATGAGGACAGGATGGAGAATATGATATGCAGAGGTGACTGTGGGGTTGTGGAAAACTGATAAGGAACAACTTAGGGCCACTTCCCTTTTTTTGTTTAGAGCAGCCCTTCCCCAACCTGGTGCCCTCCAAAGGTGTTGGACTACAACTCCCATCATTACAAGTCAGTATGTCCCATGGTCAGGAATGCTGGGACTTGTCATCTCAAAAATCTAGATATGCAATTTGATATGCAGAGGTGACTGTGGGGTTGTGGGAAATGATGATGAACAATTTAGGACCAGCTACTTCTCATTTCTTAGAGCATCTCCTCATGTTGAGAGTTGCCACCCAACACATCTGACAGGCACCAGGTTGGCAAATGTTGTCCAAGAAGAAGGGAAGGCAGAATGTAGATCTCCAGATGTTTTAGAATTCAACTTGTAAAAGCCCCTATCAGCATGGGCAGTTGTCAGGAATGCCGCGAGTTGATGTCCAAATCATCAGGATAGATCTATTTTCTGCCCACATCTGTACTAAAGTATGATGTTTTCCAGCACTGTAATCAATCAAGGAACTACAAAAGAGCTGCATCATTTTAAATAATAAACTGTATAAACCAAATGAAACAACAATGAATGGATCTTGAATACCTACGGTAATCCGGATAGCCCTCCAGACATCAACATTAGTTTTCAACACATGGCATAGGATGTCTGTTTCTTGAATATCAGATAAAGGATTTCTCTTACTTGTTCAGCAGTGTGAGATCAAAGGCAGAGCTACCACCTAATACTTTCATGCATCAGTATTATTCTAAAATTAAGTATGAAATGATTTTTGTCTTCCCCATAACACATAACATGAGAGTTAAAGTGCAACACATCTGGAGAGCACCAAGCTGGAGAAGGTTGACTCCTATACTTGTCTTCTCAGAAGCCAGTGCCACTGAATTCACTAGGGCTTACTCCCAAGAGGTATAGGATTGCAAACTAATCTCATCTGAAAGGTGTTCAAGACAGCCAAACTAAACCTCTTCTGCTCTTCTGTCGCTTTGATGAGATGATGTATTGTGGAGGGATTGTGGGGAATGAACAGTATATTTTGTTTAAATACATTTTTAAGAAAAAAAACATTGGTTCTTTGAAGGGCAGGATACTGATCAAAAGTTGGAAGTGCCTGGCACATGCTCTGGTTCTAGATCTGTAATGAATAGTTTCCCTTTTGTTATCAAGCGTGCTGCTATATGCGAGATGTGTTTGAGAGATGTGTTTGAGACCCTGTATCTGGTAAGGGTATGGAACAGCATTCCCCATCTTGATGCCCTCCAGGTGTTTGTGATGACAAGTCCCAGCATTCCTGACCATGGGACATACTGACTTGCAATGATGGAAGTTGTAGTCCAACACCTTTGGAGGGCACCAGGTTGGGGAAGGGCTGCTCTAAACAAAAAAAGAGAAGTAGGTGGCCCTAAGTTGTTCGTTATCAGTTTTCCACAACCCCACAGTCACCTCTGCACCTCTGCACCTCTGTCCTCATGGTTTATCTGCTTTGGGAGAATGAGAATTTCACTTGCACTTTCTGTCTCCTTTGGGAGAATGTGGCGTTAAGGCTTGGGAGCCTTAACTCCCAATTTCCCTGCTTTTTGGTGCTTGGTTGGAAACTGTGGAGCCTTAACGTTGTTTTTGTAAACCATAGGTTTTTTGTTTAATGAATTCACATTGAGATGTGAACCGAATGAATTTCTCACTCATCTCTATACTGAACAGCTTTGAATATATATATTTTTAAAAGGATGCCCTTAGTAAGTAAGGTCTGAAAGTTGTAGGCCCTTTTTCTGTCTAAACATGCATAGGTTTGTGCCATTACATGTATAGTAGTAAGTAGGACTGTGCAAGCCTCAGTTTCGGCTTCAGATATTGAAGCATCAGTGGCCATGTTATGGCAAAGCCGCATTTTCATGCACAGCCCTAGTGAGTTGCCTGCCATTCCTGGGCCCTGATAATTCCATCCCTCCCAGGCATTGCATGCTGGGAGTTGTAGTCTCTTTCCCCACTTGGGCTGTGCACTAAATGGCGGCTTCAGCATAACATGGTCGGTGAAGCTTCAGATATCCAAAGCCGAAGCTGAGGCTCGCCCAGCCCTACTTTCTACTATGCATGTTTAGACAGTAAAAGGGCCTACAATTTCCAATCCTGGATGCTTGTCCAGGATTATGTGGCGATTACATTGGTGGGAAGTTGATCACGGCAGGGGCAGCAAGGCGATGAGTGTCTGCCATTTCTGTGCCCCAGTAATTCCATCCCCCCAGGCATTGCATGCTGGGAATTGCAGGTTCTTTCCCCACTAGGGCTGTGCACTAAATAGCAGCTTCGCCATAACATGGCCTCCAAGACATGTACGTCCATAGTCGAAAGTAAACATTTATCCCATATGAAATATTGCAAATAACAGTTTGAGTATACCAGTGTCTAAGTACGTCATTATGCAGAAGTTTCAATCCCTATTTCCATAAGATCGTCTAAATGCTTCCCATAAAAAATAATGCTTTACAGGTTGGAACAACTTGAAGTGCATCTTAATATCAAGACACATGCTGAATACTAGGGGTGTGCATCGGATCGGATCGGATCCACGATCCGAATCCGATTTGCCCCAAAATCAGAAAATTCTGATCCGATCCAACCAACCCTCCGATCCGATCCGATCCACCGAGTTCCGATCCGGATTGGAAAAAATCGGCGGATCGGACGCCATTTTGAATGCTTTTCCCCATAGTCTAGTATTGTGTTACAAAAATGCCTATAACTTTTTCTTCTAAAATTCATCACACATGTGAACCAAAGTGGTATGTCTAATGTGGAGAAATTTCAGAAACATAGCTTCAAGCGTGTAATGGCAAGGTATTTTTGAAACAATGAGGAAAGAAACGCCTATAACTTTTTTATTTTAAAAGTTAGAAGTCTGAAAGTTGCTCACTTTGTAGATGGGTTAGGGGTAGTTGTCTGTCAGAAATTTCAGAATGATAGGTCCAGGCATTTGGTGGCTACAATTGTTTTAGATTAAAAGTTACAACAACACGGAGTTTTGACAGATAAAAGAGGGAGGGGGAGGCGGGGGAGGGGGTGCAATTGACAGCCCAAGCCTCTGTGGAAAAACTTTGGTAACTTTTAATCCAAAAAATTCGTAGCCACCAAATGCTTGGACCTAACTTTCTGAAATTTCTGACAGACAACTACACCTAACCCATCTACAAAGTGAGCAACTTTCAGACTTCTAACTTGTAAAATAAACAAGTTATAGGTGTTTCTTTCCTCATTGTTTCAAAAATACCTTGCCACCACATGCTTGGACCTAGCTTTCTGAAATTTCACACACATATCAAGCAAAGTGTTACCTGTAATATGCCCAAGTTTCCTGTTTGTATCTTTAAAAATAAAATACCTGGAGGCATAACTGTATTTACCCCACTACTACCCATTTTTCTAAAATTAATTGCCACACAAGCACCTATGTTTCTGAAATTTCACACACATAGGTCTCAATGTACCACCTGCAATGTGGCAAAGTTTCATGTGTGGAACTTTAAAAATGAAAAAGTTATAGGCATTCCTGGTTATTTATTAAAAAATGAATTGCCATGAAATGCCTGCACCAATCTTTCTGAAATTTCTCACAGATAACTATCCCTAACCCATCTACAAAGTGCCCAAGTTTCATCCTTCTATCTTTAAAAATGAAAAAGTTATAGGCGTTTTTGTAACATAATACTAGGCTATGGGGAAATGCATTCAAAATGGCGTCCGATCCGCAGATCGGACATCCGATCCGTGGATCGGGATCGGATCTGATCCGATCTGACCCCCCAGGTCCAATTCCAATCCGCTGTCCGATCCAATCCGGGGGGGTCAGTGCACATCCCTACTGAATACTAAAAAAAATAAATAAGAAGAAAAAAGTCATTTGAAGGTGACAGATTTAAACAAAAACTAATTTATTAAAGCCTCAAACTATAAAGTATTTCTAGGGCATAATTTTCAATTAATTTATTTAAATGTTTAGAAGCAGCAGGGATATTACCCACTGCCAGTTGTTCAGTATCTTTAAAGTTAGTTGTAATTAACTTGTTCTTTAGTAGATTTCTTCTGGAAGACACCACTGAAAGGGCACAACGTGTGGATATTTAAGAATAGTTTTCCCTCTTTTATTGATATCATGTGAGAGCATCATGGAACAGGATAGTGCTAGTAGTAAGTAGGCATTCAGCTTTTCAGTCTATATATATTCAATCAGTGGATATTTGGGCTCGTTGAATGACTGTTGACCAGAACGCTGAATTCTCAACACATCTTCAATCAGCTTTTCACAGCTGCCACCCTCCAGATGTGTTCAGAACATAGGAACATAGGAAGCTGCTTTATAGTGAGTTAGACCATCTATCCCAGTATTGTCAGCCCTTACTGGCAGTAGCTCTTGAGGGTTTCAGGCAGGACGCTTTTCTTGCCCTACCTGGAGAAGCTGGGGAGCGAACCTGGGACCTTCTGCATGCAAAGCATGTGTTCTATCACACTGAGCTATGGCCCCTTGAGAACTACAACTCCTCAGGCTGGCTGTGGATGATGAGAGTTGTAATCCAAGAGGTTTGAAGGGCACCAGGTTGGAAAAGGGTGACTTAGATCATTGTAGATTTGGGGGTATTCAGATGTGCATACGCAGTACTTTATGCAGGGGGGTCCTCTAATTCATATTATTTTGAAAGTGATGTGGGGAGTTTCTAGTCTTTTTGATTATCTGAAGAAGATTCTTCTGTGTATACTAGTGGCTAGAAGATGGTTGTTTAAATTTGCATTGATGGGTTTTGATGGCTAGTGGCTTCTAGCTACTGACACTCCACAGACTTGGATGCAAACAGGACAAAACAGTGTGGCAGTTAGAATATAACCAGCCAAGGAGACAGAAGTCTGGGTTTCCAGGATGAGTAGCAACAAGGAGTTGGGGGGGGGGGCTACAAAAGAACACTGCTGTCTTGGGAAAAGTAATATGCTGTAAATATTGATACTTCTGAGTGATCGGCTACTCTCTGATGCTCAACTTGAATATGCGTTAGGAAATAGTACAAAAAAATGACATCAAAAGGAAAGGTTTCCCCTAAAATGTCCTGTTGCTTGGAAAATGGAAAAACACACACACACCACATATTATTGATACTGAAGATATCAGGCACTCATCACTGGACAGAAGAGGGAATTACAACAATATTAGTTAGACCTGTAAGAATCATTCAAGTATCTTGTATACCGAGCAGTCATGTGAACCCCATTACCTGGACCCTTGCAGGCCAGGATTGCTTTTTTCCCCTCTCTCTCTCCGTGGGCCACACAAGATGATATGTGGAACATGTTTGAGTGCTTTGCTGATATTTGGGGCTTTTAAAAATGGAAATGCAGCAATGGAGAACTGAAGAAGTGATTGGAGTAGATACAGGCTAGAGGAAATGCTTAACCCTCTATTTTCCTCTGCCTGATATTTCCAACATCAATACTCTGTACCTGGGAGCAATTTTGAGTGGATAAGTGGGGGTTAATAGGAAAAGGATAATGACCCATTCCCTCCACTGTTCCTCCACTCAGTCTTGAAGTCACCAGCAGCTACTGTGTGTGGGGGTGGTTTTGTTTTTTTTAATCTACCAGGAAAAAGAGTCACAGATGTACAAATAATGTATAGCTTGACCCTAAACTACAGTTGGTTTCTCTGCCCAGGTTTCCCTGCGTTGGGCCAGAATCTTGAACAACATGGTGCTTTATCAATGCTTTGCCCTACTGCACTTTTCAAGTGTATGTTCCTGCCCTGTCCAGCTTTTGCCAGTGCCTTGCTGCCACTTTCCGGCTTGCCTTTTCTCTTGAATGGGAGGAAATATGATCAGTCTTGCCCCTTTCTTGGAGAGGTCCTCTTAGTGCTTTTGACATTAGGCATTGAGTGGTGGAACGGAGTTATCCTGCTAGATGTAGGGATGGACAGATCTGTAAATTTTGATCTTGCCAGGATTGTCAGTTCTTTAGGTCCAACTTGTTTGGTATCATTCCCACGCAAGCTTGTGATTTGAAAGAAATACATATATCCATACAGAAATGAGTACTTTTTAACATGCATTTTCCCTAATGTAAACACTGATCTTGGCATTTTGTGTGCATTTTTAAACATACACCCACATATTTTCCCCAAGTACTTTACGTTGCTGAAATGCTGTTTTGTGTGTATTTTTTAAAATATATGCATTTGGTCTGCACTTTTCTTAAAGTGCGCATCCTTGTGTACATCTCCCCACCTCAAAGCCAAGCTGCATCAGAAAGCTTGCAAATCTGTAAAAAACAAAAAGACAAAAATGCCAAAGAGCACATTTCTCACCCACACTCAAGCTACAGCACACAATTCATCAGCAGGAATTCTCCTCCACCCTCATTTATCCTTTGATATAGAAAACCTGTCACACATTGGATCATTGAAAGTAAGCCACACACAAGAGTTCAGGTAAGACATTACTTTTATATTGCATATACATGGATCACTAGCAAGTGAAATTCTTTGTTTTTAAGTAAGAGAACAAACACTCAGTCCAATGAGCCAATGGCATTATTTGATGTTTTCTTAGGTCAGCTGTCTGCCCTCCTGCTCCAGCTGACTCCAATCAGCCACTTTTTATCTAGCCATACTTAGTGAGAGATTCACTTTCCAGCCCATTTATACTTAATTTCCCAGATTAATGATTCCCTTTCAGTTCAGCTGGAATGGTAGCTATCCAGGAATGAAAAATCTGAGCGCATTACCCAATGCAGAGCCATCTCAAGTCTATTTACAATCATGAGGAAACAAAAGCTATTTTAAAAAAAGAACATGTTCATGAACATTAAAAACCTGCCTTTGTGTTATGAAAGTCATTGTTGTTGGGCTTCCCCAAACCTAGGGATTATTTTTATAGATGCATGTAATGGCTGCAGACCTGAGTTTTTAAATCCAGATCTGGCCAATTGCATAGAAAGTGAGGTATAGAGTTCAAAGATCAAAAGGGTTATGTGGGTAGGGAATACTAAACCTCCACCCCCTCCATGGCTGTCTTCATTGCAGTTTATGGGTTCTTATCCAGGATTGGCCTTCAGTGGACAGAAGGGCTCAGCTTGCGGAAGGTCCCTCTGCCGAATTTTCAAGGATGCCCCCCTGCCCCACACCTCACCCCATTCAGCAGGGTCCCCAAACCCTTTCTGTAGCATTTTCAAGGGGCTGGAGGGGCTGCTGTTATCAGGATTTCACCTTTGCCAGAAGGGCTTACTGCCTCTGCTTCAGATTGAGTGGGCATAATATAGTATTTAGAAGAGTCATAGGAAATTGGCAGCCATGGGAATACATCTTCTCAGCTAATTGCAGGAGAAAAGATGTGGGATTTGAAAGAGGAAAACTGTCTTAGCAACCCAACTGCAATATTCAAACTTGGGGCAGCGTTCTGATTCATTCCCTGAGAAGTTCTTCATGGGAATCAAGCATGAGGTGAGGATGGTTCTTTTAGAGTATGTCTCAGCTAACAGCGTCAGCCCAATAGGGCAGAACAAAGATGAATTGGCTTGGTGTATTGGTTGTTTATAGGGTCAGATTCAATTGTCAGAACAGAGTAATTGTTAATGAGCTAGAAACAGGCCAATAGGCCTTGCTGGTGTCAATGTCTTTTATGGCTTAGAATTACCTCCTGCCCTCCGTTGTGTTTGCTTGCCAAATTGCTATTTGAGCTTAGTGTGTTTGAGTTCCTGGCAGCCTTCTCATCTTGCATTATGAAAACTGGAATCTATAGCTAAGGAAGGACTTTGTAACTCTTAGCACCCTATTGTAGCAGATGTCTTCTACCCTGGACTGTGTTAAGCCTGGACTTACTCTAACCCAAAATGGTGTTTGCCAAGGCTCCTGATCATAGAGGACATAGAAGGGAACTTCTCTGCTAGCCTGGGACTCTCTCTGACTGGCTTCATTCTGCCTGGACCCTCCATCAAATGTGAACCATTGTTTATTTAAACCTGTCTTGTGGACTGTTGCTTGCCTTGACACACATTCAGTGGAAATTCTGATGTGGAATCTGTTGTTTGGATGTAACTTTCTAGTCTTTCAACATCCTGAATTGCCTGGAAAGGCTTTTGCCTGGGCTGTCATATTCTGTGATTTTGCTTTGTATTTTAAACTGTAGCAATCCTGACTTGGAAACTATCGTTGGACCGATTTGTGACACTGTTGTAGATTTTAGATTTTTGGATACCTGCAATGTAAGAGGCTAAGGAAAAAAACTTCTTTGATAAGCAGGGACCTACCCCTGAGCCCAAGAACCAATCTACACAATTGCTTGTTACGTTTCAAAATATTGATTTTTACATTTTATATTACTGTGTTTTAAAACGTGTTAGGCCACATTTTCTTAAACCTACGGTTCAGTAGATAATTTACTCAGTCTTTACTGTGTTTTATGAGGTCTCACTGACTCTTCCTTGTGTTTCTTTATCTTTCCTTTCTCGCATCATAGTTTCCACACCCACTTCCTCCTAATCTCCACTTCCTTTCCCTGGCTTGCATTGAATTCTTAACTGTTAAAGCACCCAGGAGAGGAGAAACAAAAAAGACTGCAGCCACAAGGGAAGCCAAAGGCAAGAGTAAGCATTTGGGTGCCTGAAATTAAGGCCATGCCCACACTTGTGTGATTGGGTACCAGATGTTTGAAATCAGTGACTCAAATACTGTACGGAAAGACACATTCTTCTACTTACAACAATTTATCAAAATAAAAGAACGGAGTATGGCCTGTTTCGGACGACACACTAATCAACGGAGGGAGGGGGAAATAATCATCCATTGTGTTGACGATCATGTTGTCCGAACGCTGCCTCTGTTGCCTAAAATGACGTGATGATGAGCTACACAATGGACAATTGTTCCCCCCCATTGATTAGCATATTATCCAAAATAGGCCTATATCTCATTAGATCATAATAATTTACCACAGCTATAAAATGTTACTGTAAGTGCATCATGTGGCCCAATGAGTGCTCGTAACCCTTTCTAAACATTGCAAACCTAAAGTGTAGATTCCCTCCAAGTCAGCTTGGGCTCCCATGCATAGAGATCCTGCGTTTGGGGATGTCTCTAAATTGCCTGGAGAGCTCTTGTGGTGAGGCCTCTTGAATCATGAGTTTATTATGGAGTCCCTGGACTTAGTTCGATTTGAAATCCAGGAATGTGAGATCCTGAAATATGTAACATCTCCAACAAGTCTGGACTCTGTTTTGTTATAACTTATTTTTGTATCCTTGAACCTGAGTCAGCCTGGGACTCCAGCCATGACTCTTCTTGAATCATGGACAATAACCTGTTCTGAATCTTGTATTGTGAATCTGGATTTCTAAGTGCTTTCAACCTCTACTGTTATTCTAAGTCTAGGCCTCTGACCATAATTATGCACCAGCTTCCATATTGTGCCTTCATGTAAGCCAGCTTCCATTAGTTCTCAAGTTACCTGATTCGAAACTTCTAAGGTTAAGTGCTGTGTTCTCTTGAGTGTGGTTTTGTGTCACCTAATCTGTACCAATAAAACCAATGCCAGTGAATCCATGTCACTGTCAAAGAGGCATAAGATGAGGGAGCTAAGCTTACCAGCCAGCTGTAAGGAGGAGGGTCAAGAAAGTTTGTTTCTACCAGTTAACTTCCTCCCCCACTCCCCCAAAATCAGGCTCCAATGCTGGAAGTGAGTTTGGCTGGGGTTAAAGTGCTTGGGGGACATAAATGATGGGCCTGCGGAGGGTTGAGGACTTCTCAAACTGTTATGTGATTGGGAAAGATCCAGGCAAAAGCAACTCAATCCACTGTTGTGACATATCTCGTTTCTAGCCTCAGTTTATATTACAAGATCATGACAAAATTATCCTACCAGCAAATGAGCAGCATTTATATTAAGTAATCCAAATCTGTCAGGTAAACTAGTCATGGTTAGATTTTTAATTATTATCCTCATCATTCTGAAATAATGCCGTTATTTTAGTGGACATTTATTTTATAAATTAATGTTTAAGATACATAAGAGCAACATTTCTATAATGGTTGGCACATTGTTAGCATTTTGTTTTTTTAAAAAAACTTATTAATATAACACTGGAGAATTCAACACCTCACATGGCATGCACGATGGTGTAGACAGCATGATGAATATGTGTGAAGAAAGATGTGGTTAGTGAAATACTTACTACCACCAGTCATTTCAAATATATTGATTTAAAATAAAAATACACAACAGTAGAGCAGAATTGGATTATAGCTTGTTTGTTCCTTTTTACTTGTTGGGGCAGGAGGAAGGTGGTAAAAGAAATTAGGCAACTTCCTTCACTTTCTCTGTGACACATTTTGTGTTTAATTTTCTTTTCAGTTTTAGAACCTCACCTACCAAGCTTTTGTTGTTGCTAAATATGAAGTAAATCAGTAAATCAATCAATAAAAAAATTCTTTACCTTCTTTCCCATGAAGCAGCCACACATTCTTTTATTGGCAAGTCATGTCCCTCTTTCAAGCATGCAATGTTATTTAAAGAATTTGCCACCCAGTTTATTTATTTATTCTTCAAATTAGAAGGGAGATAGTATCACAAACAAAACATTTATGTATTTGCTAACCTTACTACTAGACCCATGGGAAGAAGGTTTGGAGGACAGGCTTCAGAAGTGTCCACTGATGTCCTACTCTTCGGAACAGCTAGAAATTCCCAAATGTCAATACTGTTAGGTAAGCTTTTATTGTTGGAAGCTTAGAAAGGTGGAGTCTCTTGTTGCTTTGGCTCTCTGGCTCTTGACACTTTCTCCCCACCCCCTGTGAAATCTTTTTCCTTTAAAAGATGAACTCCATCTATATGAACATGAACATTCGCACCTTCAAAGGGCCCATACCATATGCATTCTTAAGGCCCAAGTTCTGGCTTTTGTCTTATTCATCTTCCTGAGCCTTTGCTCAGGCCTGGCTGGTTGGGTTCAAGCTTTCCTCTTCACTTTGTCCTCTGTTTTCTCCATTTCCTACAGTCTCTCTCATCACCACTCTCCTTTATACTTCTTGCTGCCCAGTCTCCTTTCCCCCCATGCCCCTCCCTCCCTCTCCAATCTTGTGTCCCCCTTACCCCACAGCCATTCAATGTCCCTCTAGGACCTACATACAAATGCACTGCCATGCCTACTGCCATTACCACTGTCAGTTTCCAGCCTGCCTGCAGCCTTTTGCCACCACATGGGAAATCACTTCCAGGTGATATCTATTACCATTAGACAGGGTCAACTTTGCTTTTGGGTGAAGCAGGTGGTGTTGGGTAGGCACAAGGCCCTTTAGAGATTCTGTGAGGATGTGGGCAAATCCTGAACCAGTCACACAACAAATTCATTTTCTTGACATCATGGTGTGGCTATGCTATGAACATAGGCCTCATCTACAAGAATTCAGCTTTAAAGAATTTATCGTAAATGCTTGTATGCAGGAGGTAATTGAGCACTCAACGGGTGACCTTACCGGTTGTTTCAAATGCGCTTTACAAGTAGTTAATGTGGAGAATCGCTTGTTCACATAGTCAAAATGCGCTTTAACAGCTGGAGCAAAATAAAACTCGCTATTTAATGACATTCGATAATGCGCATAATCGGATGTTTAAAGTGCCTCTATGCCCGATTTGCGCTCCGTTCTTGTAGAGGTAATTTTTTTAATGCGCCTTGAAAGAGCTTTAAATGCCTCTTGTAGAGGCAGCCATAGAAAAGCCACCTCATTCCAGAAACCCTTCCAATGCCCTTCTGTTCACTGCCTAGTACAAAGAGCCCAGCCTCTTTGCAAAAGAATAAGAGGACATAAATCTGTGGCACATTCACATAGCAGTAGGAGAACATTTTGATCTCACAGGACACTCTCTGCTGCTGACCTAAAAACAATCACACTTCAGCAATGAAAAAAGCTTCAGAAGGAGGCTCCAGCATAATGTAGCCAGAATAGAACTTCTTAGTACATTTGATTTTGTTCTTGATCAGAATTTTAAATGTCTTTCCTATACAAGTGCACAACAAAACTAGAAAGATTGTGCCACCAATAATTACTGTTGTAAATGGTGGCTGTCCATACCTTGCAAACTTATTCAGACATCTTGCATTTTGCATTTCAGTCTTTTGGCTCCATTGTTCATATTTTTTTTCCATTATAAGTCCTACCCGGCATCAGGAAGTCAGTAATAACAGGAGAAGCCTTCCAGTGGTCATCTGTCTTCTGGGGTATATAGCAGTTGTAGTTTCAGCTTTTACCTTTTGATACAATTCTGATAAGGGCAAAAGCCTACCATCTATGCACCCTCTCCCTTCAAAAGGCTATGTTTGACTTGGAAGTGGAGGAGAATTTTTTTTTGGGGGGGTGACTGGCAGTGGTAATGGCTGTGAACCCTCTTATAATCTGGAATTGAATTCAGATGGATCTGGGCTTGACTTCCAAGCTGTCGTCCAACATCCCTTGAGTCTAGATCCTTTGCTGTCACTACATGGAAAACTGTTCTCATTTTCATACTTATAGTTGTCCTTCAGTTGAGGGAGACATGAGCCCTACTTACATCTTACTTCTGTTATAGGGCCTTACAGTGTTGAACCAGCATAAGCCTGCACTTTCAGTCCCATTCCTAATGTCACGTGTCTGTCATTAAGTGTGGTTGTTGGCAAAGAAATCTTAGTGGCCTGGTTTGGATGACACGATAATCAATGGGTGGGGAGGAATCAACTATCCGTTGTGTTGATTATTGTGTTGTGTGTGTGGAGACACACAACTCACAGTATGTTATTTTACTGATTTAAACAACGGGGGGAAATAATGGGCTGCTCCGTTGCTTATCTTGAGACCCGTTGATTAAGATATCGTGTGACGGGCTCCATTGTATAATCTCCCCCATCAAGTGCACTATTCCTGCAGGTCATAGAGTTCTCCAGCAGGAGCAGCTGAAAGCACCCTGGCTGCTCCTATACAGCTGGAAGAACTTCCAATGCATGATGGGATAGGGCTGGGAGGACTGAGGGAGGAAGGAGGGAGGAGCACCAGCAGCCCAGAAGCACTCTGGGAGTTTAAGCCACACAACAGGGGGAGGGGCAACATGTTGTGTGAGGAGCACCGGAAAAATAACAAATGGTCAGTTGTGTTTTCCCCCCTCTGTTGACTAATATGTCGTCTAAATGCGGCAAGTGTATGAAATAGCTGCTGGCATGTAGGAATTTCAGATAGCCAGAATACCTAGTTGTAGGGGTGTCTTGTTCATGTGGAATCTCAACATGCCAGCAGTTGCAAATGAATAGGATTAATATCTTTGAATGTGATTCACTTTTTCTCCTATTCCATGTCCAGATTTTATTTGATTTGCTTTTGGTTTATGGTTCTCTATCTGTCTATCTATCTTAACAGCACATCCTTATTATGCTGTCTCTTAATAATAATGATAATAATAATAATCATGAACAAATGTCTTGAGGGAACCTTTATAGATAACATGACCTTTCTGCTTGTTTTAGCAAAGTATGCACTTCATAATGTTGGAAGAACACCTGTGATATCCAAAATGCTTGATAGTGTAATAATTAGCTTTCTACTCCTTATGTGTGAAAGGTTGAGGTGCTCTGTTTTGTTGCAATACTTACATTGCTTTATGAACTTCTTTAAAAAAGAGTCGAAGGAAGCAAAAGTTATTTATAGCTATTGATAGTGATTCTCTTATAACAAGGCCACAGGAGAACTTCTCAACACCTGAAGTCATTGGGGGGGATTATGTGTAAAGCTTTGTTTACTCAAACATTGTTTAGAGAGTGAAATATGTGTTTGCATTGATATAAAAATCAATGCAAATATTATTTTAAACAACAACAATGCCATAACCCCACTATATTGGATAATTTCAGGAACCTGAGAGAGGGATTTCTTGTGGCTGCTCTCAAGCTATGGATCTCCTTGTCACAGGAGGCCCATCTAGCCCCTTCTCTAATGACTTCCTATCAGTTGGCAAATACGTTTTTTGTTAGACAATTTAGTTAATTTTTCATTTTAGTGTTTGGACTCATGACTATATGGCCAGATACTGGAATTTGTTCAACTTGCTGTTGCTTGTATTGATTTTTACCATTTTATTTATTTCTTTTACTTGCCGTGTGTGTGTGTGTGTGTTTTAAAATGTTTTTCATTGTTACGTATTTTCTTTTATATTTCTGTTGTCTTCCATCTTGGACACCATTTAGTTGAAAGATGGAATACAAGCAAACAAAGTATTGCTACATGTGTGTGTGGAAGTGGATTGGGTCATGCTTAATTACCCCTCCACCAGTGTATTCATTATAACTTCCGAAGAGAGTCTTCACACATCCAACATGGACATCTATAGGCTATGTCTGCATGATCGGAGATTGTTCTTTTTGCAGCGTTCTTGATCACATAGATAGAGCCTTTGCACAAACAGTTTGGACATAGACATGTACACAATTTTTGTTTCCATCCATTTCAGGTCAGAATGTGCCCTGTTCACACTCCTGAATATGAATGTGAGTTCTTTCCGCATGCAAAACTTGCACATTCTCAAACTTGTGATGCACATTCACAAAATGTATACTTTAGAAAAATGTGCAATTAATTTTATTTTGGAAAAATACACATTCTCACACTTTAATCAATGGGGAAAAATACACATTTTGGGTGCACACTTTTAAAAAAATGTGCATCCAGATGCATACTTTTCTTGTTCGAATGTGGAGATGGGGTCACAATTGGAACAGGAACGAGGCATACTGGACTGTGATATGGAACCTTGACAAGTTCAAACTTCACTGATTATTCCATTCCTATGTGCACGCTCTGTCCTAGAGTGTACATGTATAGGCTCTGTTCAGAAACTATGATGATTGTTAATAGCTCAAGGAGCCCAGCAGGCCCAATTCTTACCCCTCCTCCCCCACTCCCCACCCACATATATTGATCAATATACATAAAGTCTATATGCACATTGTTCCTTCAACCATCAATAAAATATTTTTCGATACTTTGCAAAACCATATAATCCAACCCAAGATCAGGTTAATGTATCACAATTGATCTTTCTGGCCCTTTTAAATGCCTGTACCAAATTGCTTCTTTTGAAGCTTAGTAACGGTAGCCTTTATCTAATGCAAAATGTTTTATGCTTATTATGTTTAACAAAGTTGCTGAATAGAATGACTATATGCATTTGTTGTATTGGGATTTTGACAAACAACACTGCAGTTCATGCAAAGTGACCCAAAGGTTCTTGTGATGAAGGAGGCAGCTATCTTTTTCTAAATGAACAAATCTAAACAATATTGAGATACAAAGAATTTGTCATTGCCAAGTGAAATTGAAAGCACCCTTGGAAATATAATTGTGTGTTTGCATTGGATGGCATTAGAATTAAAAGGTATATAAATGGTTTAAAGAGAAGTGGTGATACTGATTATTAAAAAAACATTTCAACTGAAAGTCTGTGCTGAAAGTCAAGCAATGAGTTCAGTCCACTGGAGATGGTTGTTACCACTTTTGCTCATGACATGTCTCTTTATACATATCTGAAATGAACTTTTCCATGTTTAGTGATTAAGCCCTTCTGGAACATGAATGATTGGGAAGAATTAATTTGGTGCTAGGGAAATCTCTTCCCTGTATTCTGCTGGAGGGCAGGCAGAGGTCTGTCTGGTAGAGCTGGCCCAGAAACTAGCACATGTTACCAAACTACAAAGGAGTACAGTGTAAGCAACTTTAGGAATGTTCATCTAGATTGTAGACCATAATACCATATACCGCTTTCATACCACTATATCACAGTTGTCAGTGCAGTTTAATACTGCTATAAAGCAGTAGTGTGGCTCCTGCATTTTACATACCGTTTTCATACTGTTTTCATAGTGCTATATCCTGTTTGGTGTGGATCTGGCCCTTGTATGCATCCTTCCTTTATGATCTATAGTGGGAACAGGGATCCTCAGTATCAAAGCAAATCCAAAGGGAGTAGGCATTCAGGCCACAGTCAGGCTTTTACGGGCAAGCCATAGGTTGCAAGGAGCAACCAAGCTAGCATTTCTGGTCGTCTGCCACATCACTCTCCAAAAGTGTACAAAAGTCCAAAGGGAGAATGGGCATCTTGGCTTAGATCTTCAAGACAGAGAGAGCGAGAGAGCACCATTGGAACATGACGGCCAGTAGGGACACTGTCAAACAGATTAGAGTGAAGAAGACCAAAGAGATTAGGGGTAACCAGTTATAGTTCTGGAAAACCAAAACAGCAACAACTTCAAAACAAGAAAACTTGGGTGGAATCTGAAGGGTGGGTTTCCAGATAGTTAAAAGGATAGGTGTTTGGGCCTTCCAAGTAAAAGAGTACTTGACTTGTGTATTTTCTGGTGCTACTTAGTAGGTCATACAAGAAATCAGGGCTTTCAGTACCCAACTGAGAAGTGGTAACATCTTGTCTTGATTGTTTTAGGACTTGTGGCCTTCAGATGTTTTAGCCTACAACTTCCATCAGCCCTAGCTAAAACTGCCAATGGTGAGAGATGATGGGCAAAAAACCTGGAGGGCCACAATTTGCCAAGCCCTTTTTAGGATATGGGGACTCTGGCGTTTGTGTATTTAATAGATCCTTACCAGGGCAAAGGGGACCAAGAAGCTCTCCTGTCCAACCAATAGAGGGTGGTGACTGACTGTGCAAACACTCCCTGTCCTGGATTGGTAGCTCTTGCTAGTCAGTGTTACAGACAAGACCACTGGAATTCTTCAGTTATACTGACCAGAAAAAGAAAATGTTCTTTTTTTAAGCATCCAAAACTTGGATGCCTGTTCTTGAATCCAGCTACTAAATCTCCTGTGTAAGCTTTAAGAGCTCATTGGTAATGGGTCAATAATGCAATCATTTAGCAATCAAATTGGAAAGGTAACCAATGTTTTTAACTGACAATCTACTTAATGTAAAAAGGAGATCCCTCTGGAGAAAATGTCCACAAATCTATAAACTATTATTTTATGGCCATATCCAAAGTTTTTTCAAATCAATGGGAGCATTCCCAACAATTTCAAGTGAGTTACAGCTCATAGTGTAATGTCTTAAACATGACTTGCTCTGGGTTTAGAACTTTTGAAAATCACAAAAGGAAAACTAAATTCCTTTGGACTGAAGAAAAAGTTACTTAGGGTGCAATCCTATGCATGTTTAGACAGAAAAAAGTCCCACAACTCCCAGCCTGGCTGGGGAATGCTGGGAGTTGTGGGACTTTTTCTCTCTCTAAACATGCATAAGATCCCTCCCTTAAATTCACATGAACGGTCTCAAATGTTTATCCAAAATACACATGTTCATTCATTCATTCTTCCTTTCTCCATGTCTCTCTTATTCATGTTCTTGTTTTCTTTGTGAAACACTAAACACATAAATAATATATTATTTTATTTCTTATTGATTTACATGGTAATTAACTGGCATTGTATAATCATGGAATTAACTGTATAATCATGAGCATGGAAAAAATCAGGTCACTGGATAAAATTTTAGTTTGTGATGTAGTTTTGTCATATATTGCATTATTACAACTTCACATATTTTGCTATAGTTTTCAGAGAACAGCCAAGAGCGGCCCTGCCTACATTTGGCTCTTGCACTGCCCACCGTGGGCTTTGGACCCTGTCTCTACCAACATTCAGCCCCTACAGATTACTCCTAAGGAAATGCAGCCCTCGACAGAAAAAAAGAGGTTTCCCACTCCTGATGTGTGGGTTTTCAGCCTTATAGTCTTATGATACTTTCCGTTATCATGTGATACTTACTTCATACAACTGTCATATCACAGATGGTGAGGAGGACTGAGATAATGCAGTCTTCAATGGTACATGGACTGATGAACATCATAATAACTTAAGAAGCCTTTCTTTTCTGTGTCCTTGCTAAAGCCAGCTTCCACAATTATGCTTTGCAACATCCAAGGCATAACAGGATGCAGTGATGATGTTTGCTAAACGTTTACCCTGTATGACTCATGATGAGTGCTGGCGGTTATTCCAAACTGCATACAGAAATATGTGTCTAAATTGAGCCAGCAATTACAGGTTATAAAGTGCAATGCAATCTGTATAATTCCACAAATTACAGTGAAACAACCTACATCTGATGCAGTTTTCCCCATTGTATTCAGGTGAATAAACTGAGATTTAAGATACTTGTCTACAAATTAAATTGACCGTCCCTTTGACAAAACGTAGTTCTGTGGCAAATTAAAACCTTTGTATGGTGAAATGCTTGCATCTCTCTTTGCTTTTGCTTAGTACTTATCTGTTTCATGTCTTATAATCATGTGCATCTGTCATTAATGCTGATGCTTTCTACTTTGGACTGGTTCTTACCCTCTGACTCTACAAGCTCCAGCACTAGCTGTCACTACAACCAGAGACTGGAGAGATACCTTAGATTGCCTGCTATTTGTATTATTCTTATTATTCTTGTTCTTCTTCTTAATATTGTTTACATTTATATACTGCCCCATAGCCAAAGCTCTCTGGGCGGTTTACAAAAATTAAAAGATTGAACATTAAAAGTCAATATACAAAATTTAAAACCAAAAAGCATAAAATAGCTAACAGTTAGAGCCAATCTACACATACGCTTTAAAATGTTAAGAATGGGTTTTGACAATGCTTTGGGACACACGATGCACTTACTGAAGCGTTTTATACCAGCTGTTTTTTGGAATGAAAGTGTTAGAGTGATAATGTTATATTCTTAAAATAACGCGATTTTTAAAGAATGATGTGTCATTTCTTACCATGTCATAGTCGCTGAAATTGAAAGTACGGCATCCTATCAGGGTCGTGGGGGCATTGGTTGCTTTTCCGGTGTCCAAATGCTTGCTACTGCTGTTGCTGTTCTTTAAAAATCAACGCAGGCGCTTACATGGTTAAAACCACTAAGAAAGGAAGTGAAAGGAAGGGAGGCAAAGGAGGAAGTGGGTGGGGAAAGTACTGGGACATGAAAATCCGTTACAGGAAGAAATGAAGAAAATCTAATGTGAGACCTTATTAAATGCATTGAAGAAGGAAGAAATGAAAGACTACAATGGTAAGGAATACTTAATGTGGCCTGTTACGTTTTAAAACATTAAAAATTACAGCGTTACAGTCAACATTTTAAAATGTTACAAGCTCATGTGTGAATTGGCTCTCTAAATAATTTTAAACTTTCATCCAGGCCAAAGACTCAATTAAAAACTCAACTTAAGTTGTTAAATGCCTGGGAGAAAAGAAAAGTTTTGACTTGGTGCTGAAAAGATAACAATGTTGATGCCAGGTAGGCCTCATTGGGGAGATCATTCCATAATTGGGGGGCCACCACAGAAAAGGCCCTCTCCCTTGCTGTTTGGGAAAATAATATGGTAGGTTAAGAATGTTACATTTGGTAAGGAAATTTACAACTTGTGTGTACTTTTGCCTAATATGCACATTTTTGCAAGTAATTTTTCTAACATAATGCATTTCAATATTATTTCCTACCCCCTCCAATATATGTAGTACTCGATTGCAAAATTTGGAGAAGTGCACGTTTCGAAGGGTAAATGAGTCTCAGTTTGCAGAATGGTTCAAAAGTACAACATTTGGTAAGTGCATTAAAATTAAAATGCAAACCAAATGAGTTTCTCACCCTTCCCTGTGACATAGAAAGCAATCATCTGGGATGCCCCCTCAAAAAAGAATTCGGGTGCAGTTAGGCCTAGTAAGCCATTATATGTACTTCAAACTCTCAGTGCAACTGAGAACTGAGAAAGCTACTGCAAGTCAGTTTATTTTTTTTTCTCCTTGGACAATTTTTCTTCCTTATAAAAGATGTTAGGAAATTAATTCCCTCATATAGACCTTTCCCCACCCTGCCCGCTGGGATGGGGAGAGGAGGTTGCGGGCGAGGATGGGGAGAGGTGACGTGGGGGGCCACCATAGGCTGGCCCAGGGTGGTGCCATCGGAGATAGGAGGGGTCTGTGGCTATTTAAGGGGGACCAGGACCCCTCCAAATCTCCACTGTGTGCTGCGCAGCTAGCAGCACAACTGAGCTGAACATTCACGAGGAAGCGGGAAGAAGACTCACCCTGAGCCCCAGCAAGCAGGAAAAGAAGCGGCTTCAAGGAGAGCAGTAGCGGCTTGAAGAGGCTTCCCGCTGTGCTCCTCGCGGCGGCGAGCCGCTCAACGGCGGCCGCTCGAAGCGGCTAAGCCCCAGAAGCGGCGAAGAGTGGGCGGGCGGCAGCAAGCCGCTCGGCGGAGGCTGCTCGCGGCGGCTGGAGAGCCGGAGGTGCTGCTGCAGCGTCAGCAGCACCACAGCGTTCGTTGGCCCTCTGAAGCTGCGAAGAGTGGGCGGAAGAGGAGGCCTCACCGGATATCCCGCCCCCTCCACATCTAGCACGGCTGCAGCTTGAGGCAGGGAACTGCCGAAGATCAGAGGAGGGCTGCCCAGAAAAGAAGCCGGCCAGCAGAGGGGGAACCCGGCGGCGGCGTGAGCAGCAGCAAAGCGCTTGCCCTGCTGCTGGAAGCAGCACAGGGCAGCGCAACCCGGCTGGGCCAGGGGCAAAATCAGGCGGCTAGAAGAAAAGGAGCAACCCTAGCAGAACGGAAAGAGCCTCCTTTGACAGGGCAGCGGCGACGAAGGCGGCTTCCACAGACTCCTCCATCCCCAGGCTGTGCCTTTCAGGTTTTGGGTAGCCGGGGGGAGGGTGTATTAGGCTGTTCCTAGCCAATTTAAACATTGCTGGTGGACATCTGATCTCTAGCGGGCAGGAAAGTTTCTCTGGAGGGGGGGGGTTTGAGGCCCCTCCCCCTTCGTTCTTATTCATAAATACCTAATATACTAAGTGGAAATTTCAGAGGTTTTCTATTCAGTGTTGACAATACTGGGCTATTTGTTATTGCAGTTAAGTATTTGTTCTGGGCTAAGTGCAAACGTACAGGGGCTGTAGCTCAAGGGGACTGTGTCTGCTTTACAAGCAGAAGGTCCCAGGTTCAATCCCCACCATCTCCAGGTAGTGCAGTGAGAGTTGCTGTTTATAACCTGGTTTGATTCAGAATAATTGCGTCGTAGTGGGTGTTTAACATCCCTGTTTTGGTTTTCAGCCTTAGTCCAAAAACCCGCTGGCAAGGCAGCTATTCAATTGCCAATTAATCTTTTGGGTATTAAACGCACTAGCAGGAATCAGGCCACCTGGTCAGTTATTTCATTATTGTTTAATCCTGCTGGTATTAAGAGTCTTCTTATTAAGACAGCTGTTAATGCAGCATCATCATGCCTCCGAGGAAAGGAATTGGAGGGAGGAAAGGCAAGGGAAAGGCTCCCGCACAATCTTCACAACGTAAACGGCCCATTGAAAATTCCTCCTCCGAGGAAGAACTGGACCCACAAGTTTCCAGTCTTGTAGCCAGATTACAAGCTTTAGAAAAGGAAAAAGGTGTCTCTGCTACCCCAATTCCGATCCCGCCACGCACTCAGACTGAACATAGGCACACCCGCAAGAAAAGGCATGACGATTTATTGAACACTCTTTCAGCTCGTCTACTGGCGATGGAAAGCGCCCCAGGTGAACCTTCCACTGAAGTGCCAGTCACGGCAGTGAGTCCAGCCACAGTTCTTCCCATTTCCATCGAAGAACAGAATACGGTGGCGTCTCCAGAGCCTACTCTTCAACACACCACTCCGGTTTTGGGACCAGTGCCTACACCTCAAGGTGAGCTGCCATTGCATTACACCACATCGGTCCCCCAAGCGTCAGGATTTATGCCACCTCATTGGGGTTTTACGCCATGGTTCACCGGTCTGGGCTCACAAATAGGAAACTTTGTTCACCCATCTTGGTCTCCCCAACCAATTTTGTCCCAGGTCTCTCCTTCTGCCTCTGCAATTACATCTTTACAAGCTGGGGTGGCACCGATGGGTACAGGGCAGCCCCAACAGCCAGACGCCCAACTCAACACTATTCAACAGGGGCTACCACAACCCCAAGTTTCAGATGCCATGGCTGCTTGCACTGCGGTATGGCAGGGACCTGCTGGGGCGGCCGCGACCAGCGTTTCCCAGGACATTAGGGATCCTTACGCAGGCACTTCACATGACTGTATTCCTACTGGAAGCACTTCCGCACCTTTAGGTTATCACCTGCTCCCGGCCACCGGGGAAAAAATATGTAGAGGGGAATACGTTGACATATTCTCCTTATTATTCTGGGAGCAGGAGAGCTCAGATAAAGATAAGTGTGTTGACAAACAGGCAGAAAGGTTTAAAAGGAAGAAAGTTGCGCACACCTGGGCCAATTGGTTGCCAGGATTTCTCATATACATGGGAGTAATCTTGCAACGTTTCCCAGGAAAAGGAGTTATTCTAACAAAATACCTCGATATGATCTATCGAGCGTATTCCGAGTACGAGGGAGGGGCCTGGCTGGCTTACGACCAATCATTTCGTCGAAGGGCTGCGTTTGATCACGCCCTTCGGTGGGATGTCAAAGATCATGACCTGTGGTTACAGTTCATGACGCCAGCCCGGCTTGGATTTGGAGACAGGGCGGATAGCGGACATATCCTAGCCAAACAACAGCCCGCGTATACCTCCAGGGGATACGCGGGCCAGGCGGTTCAACACCGCTCGCTCTGCTGGGATTTCAATAAAGGCGGCTGCACACGCAATCCCTGTAGATTCAGACACGAATGTCAAAATTGCTCAGGGTATCACGCCGCATCAAACTGTTTTAAAAGCAGGAGTGGAAAATGGTCTGGTAAGGATGCACAGGGCCCAAAACGAGCTGGGGGGCAGCCACCTCCTCCCAAAGGGACCCAGCCCGGTTAAGCTTGAGCCACTGTGCAAGTTACTGGCCGCGTACCCTAGACGGCAAGAGGCTTTGTACCTTAGCTTAGGTTTTAGGGAAGGTTTTCACATCCCTTTTCAAGAAGTTAGAAGTAGTTCATTTTCTAAAAATCAGAAATCCCTCAGTTCAATGGAAGATATCGCTAGGGAAAAAATTGGGAAAGAAGTCAAAGCAGGTAGGGTTTTGGGGCCATTTCTGACCCCCCCCCCATTCCACATTTGCGAGTATCACCTTTAGGGATCGTGCCAAAGAAGGCTCCAGGTGAATTCCGGTTGATACATAACCTGTCTTTTCCAAAGGATGCTTCAGTAAATGATGCAATCCCTGAACATTTGAGCTCAGTTAGGTACGCTTCTTTCGATTCTGCTGTACGCATGGTGCGAAAAAATGGGCTAGGGGCATTGATGGGCAAATGTGATATAAAGGCTGCTTTTCGCATTATGCCCATTCACCCCGAAGTTGTTAATTTATTAGGCTTTTGCTTCCAAGGGCAATTCTATGTGGATCATGCCCTACCCATGGGATGCTCTATTTCCTGCTAGGTATATTGCGCAGTAAACTTCTGAACATTTTAGGCAATAAAAGGTGTCGTTGAGGAGATTGCAAGGAGTACTGGGTCATCTTAATTTCGCCTGCAGGGTCATCGCCCCTGGAAGGGCCTTTTTACGACACCTTTGTTGGGCTATGTCAGGCTGGCGTAAGCCGCATCATTGCATTAGGGTTACACAGGCCATGCGAGCCGATATTGCTGTATGGCTAAATTTTCTGGAACATTTCAATAGGGTATCATTTTGGCGGCAAGAACTTTTGGTAAAGGCAGACTGGTGGGTACATTTTGACACATCAGGTTCATGGGGTTTTTGGGGTTATCTGGGGAAAGAGATGGTGTGCAGTACAATGGCCCGGAAAATGGCAGTCCGACGGCACATGCCGGGACCTTACATTCCTTGAATTATTCCCCATAGTTGTGGCAGCACGTGTGTGGGTGCATGATTTAGCCAACGCCACTGTATTGTTCTGGTGTGATAACCAGGCCACAGTATAGGTAATCAATCCCCTTTCCTCTCATAAGCCCTGTGTCATGAGCTAGGTAAGAGCCTTTACTCTTCACTGTCTTAAGTTGACATTCTTTTTCGGGCAAAGCATATTCCGGGGCTGAATAACGATATAGCAGATGCTGTGTCCCGACATCAGGTGCAGAGGTTTCAGGAATTGGCTCCTGGGCCCTTACAAGGCCGGAGAACATGCCTCTATCCCTTTGGCTCCTTTGAAGGAGGAGATAGAGCAGGCTATTTGGGCAGTCCTTGGTGCCTAACACCTGGGCTGCTTATCATAACGCAGGTATGGAATTGCAGGCATTCCGCATGGCAAATCAGCTGCAACTTCTGTGGCCCATCCCGGTGGAGCATGTGCTCCAATTCTGTGTACATGCCACACGTAAAGGTTTGTCAACACGCACCGTTTCTCTCAGGCTAGCAGCTTTAGCTTTTAGGGCTATAGCTCGCAGCCTGGAGGATCGTACCTCGGATTTCCGGGTGCGCAGGGCCCTTAGCGGCTGGGCAAACGCTTCACCTCGCACCCCGATGCATAGGCTTCCATTATCCCCAGATATCTTATTCGGGCTACGGGCACAGTGCCCGCTACTTTGCCACTCCCAATATGAACCAGGCTTATTCCTCGCAGCAGCATTAACAACATTTTTTGGGGGGGGGCATTCGGGATATCCGAGTTTCTGGCCTCATCTAAGCTAGATACTCTCACACGGGCGTTGCAATTTTATAATTGCTTCTTAAAAGAGCGCAGAGGCCCGTTTGCTTCTTCGATACTCATACACAGATCAGTCGGGTTAGGTCATGGGATTTCATTATTCCCCTCTACCAACGAAGACTTATGCTCACTGCAGGCTTCAGCAGCTTTCGTAACCCTGCGTGGGAAGGATGCTGGTTTTCCTGTTTTGCCATCAGGAGGGCACGCCCCTCACGAAATACCAATTCTGGGCAATAGCTAGGCGGGCTCTTGATCATATGGGTCTGCGCGCAGCAATGTTTGGTATGCATTCCTTTCGCATCGGTGCAGCGTCTACAGCAGCGGCTTGAGGATTTTATCCTCAGATTCAGGCGCTAGGCAGATGGCGGTCCACAGCATTCAAAACATGTGTGAGGCATGTAAACACTTAAGCTATACGCAGCGGATGCTAATGCTTTCATGTTTGTTCTAGATTTGCCAGTGGCTTCTGCACCCGTGCGGGTTTCCGTATGCGGCCACAGTATGGTCTTCTGGGCCAGCAAGCATGCAGCCAACTCCAGCTTTGGATCGCAGCTCGGCTTGAGTCAGCACGCAACCATTCGCTGGCTCGGGAAACGTGGTATGCGGTGGGATGAGCTCATCCCTACCTTGCTGCAGCGGCATTCTGCTCGGTTTCCCCCACAGGTCTTGCTTATTTAGGGGGGAATGACTTGGGCTTAATGAAGGGCAAGGCCCTCATTTTGCAAGCTTTGGCTGATTTTCAGCATATACGACAGCGCTGGCCCGGCATACGGATTATATGGTCATGCATCTTGCTTCGGATGAACTGGCGGGTGTCCAGTCATCCCCTTGCTATTTGCACCTTGCCTCGGATGAACTGGCGGGTGTCCAGTCATCCCCTTGCTATTTGCACCTTGCCTCGGATGAACTGGCGGGTGTCCAGTCATCCCCTTGCTATTTGCATTTTGCCTTGGATGAACTGGTGGGTGTCCAGTCATCCCCTTGCTATTTGCATTTTGCCTCGGATGAACTGGTGGGTGTCCAGTCATCCCCTTGCTATTGGAAAGGCAAGAAAGCGGGTTAATAATGAGAGGTTTAAGGCCCTAGTGCAGCATGGGGACTTTAGTATTCAACATCCTAACATTAGCCGTTTTCGAAGGGAGCTCTATAGGCGCGACGGGGTTCACCGGTCTCAGCCTGGTAACCAGTTATTTTTAGCAGATATTCAGGAAGGGCTACGTAAAGTTCTGCTTCCGGGGGGAGGGGGGGGGAGACTGTGTAATGGTTTTGTCTCCCCCTGTGGTGGTAGGAGCGGGCATTTGATATGTTTTTAATGGTGAGCATTCACGGGCACTGTTCAAGTGATTGGTAACGCCTGAGGGCCAACCACTGAGAGCCCTGCGGCATCAGTTGGGGGGATAAGGCTTACCTTTGGGGCCAACCCGTTTCGTCTACTCGGAGCCCTGCGGCACGAGTGGAGACGACACCGGAAGGCCACCCCCACCTCAGATTGGGGAAGCTCGGGGGGCGGCGAAAAAGCAGGCGCCACTTCCCGGGCTGTGAATGTCTCGCCCGACCCCTTCAATGGCCTGGCTGGCCATGCAAAATGCCCGCATAGGTTACCTCCCCCCTTTATGCTTGCTTTTCTTGTAAATAAATAAAGTGGCCCTTGTTTAAATCCCAACTCTGTGTCGCCTCTTCATTTCTCATCCTTCGCTCCGCAAAGACCTTTCCCCACCCTGCCCGCTGGGATGGGGAGAGGAGGTTGCAGGTGAGGATGGGGAGAGGTGACGTGGGGGGCCACCATAGGCTGGCCCAGGGTGGTGCCACCGGAGATAGGAGGGGTCTGTGGCTATTTAAGGGGGACCAGGACCCCTCCAAATCTCCACTGTGTGCTGCGCAGCTCCCTCCCGCCCTCCCCTGTTGTCAGTGTGGGTTCGCTGGTCGTCTTTTTGAGGCCAAGTAGGAATTTTTTGCTCACAATCTAACTTGAGTGTGAGTTTTTTCACCTACTTCACACTGCAAAAGCAGGATGGGTGATAACTAGGTCAATCTGGCAATTTGGTCACTTTATTGGCGGTAGGAGCGGGCATTTGATATGTTTTTAATGGTGAGCATTCACGGGCATTATTCAAGTGATTGGTAACGCCTGAGGACCAACCACTGAGAGCCCTGCGGCATCAGTTGGGGGGATAAGGCTTACCTTTGGGGCCAACCCGTTTCGTCTACTCGGAGCCCTGCGGCACGAGTGGAGACGACACCGGAAGGCCACCCCCACCTCAGATTGGGGAAGCTCGGGGGGCGGCGAAAAAGCAGGCGCCACTTCCCGGGCTGTGAATGTCTCGCCCGACCCCTTCAATGGCCTGGCTGGCCATGCAAAATGCCCGCTTAGGTTACCTCCCCCCTTTATGCTTGCTTTTCTTGTAAATAAATAAAGTGGCCCTTGTTTAAATCCCAACTCTGTGTCGCCTCTTCATTTCTCATCCTTCGCTCCGCAACCTAAAAACTGAAGCCATTAGAGGGGTTTTGCTATCTTACTTCTCCATCAAATAAAGTGAATAATATTGCTGAGGTGTTATTAAGTAGCTTATAAAAAGGAACAGACTCTTTACTATCAAAGACCAGGGAACAAACTGAGTACAGCTAATATTTGAATACATTTTTCATATTGTTTCACACTGTTGTCATTCAGTACTGACTAAAGATGAATTTATTTGTACAGGCTTTTGGGGGGGATATATAAGTGTTTTATTGATAGTTTTATTGTACTTTATTGTGTTTGTAATGTTAGAGTTACAATTTTAGTAGTGTTTATATGTTGTATGTTTTATCTGGGTTGCTTGCCACCCTAGGATCCTTGTGAGGAAGGGTGGGATATAAATCAATTTATTAAACAAAAAACCTACGGTTTACAAAAACAATGTTAAGGCTCTACAGATTGAAAGCAGATTGGTTCATGCCTTGAATTTTAGAAAAACATTTGAAGTCAAACTTTTTAAAAAAATATCCTAAAAATCAAGGCACGAACCGATCTGCTTCCAACTTGGCATGGCTCATTCTAGGGTGACCACTAGGGTGTGGCCTAGTGGCTAATGTGTTGGACTCGGAGCTGGGAGATCTGGGTTCTACTCCCCACTTAGCCATGGAAACCCATTGGGTGACTTTGGGCCAATTGCAGACTCTCAGCCCAACCCATATCACAGGGTTGCTGTTGTGAGAATAAAATGGAGAGGAGGAGGATTATGTATGCCACCTTGGGTTTCTTGGTGGAAAACAGGTGGGATATAAATGCAATAATAAATAATAATAATAAACTGTCAGGATTTCACCAGATTTCTCCTGGTTTTTGTTCTATCCTCGGTGTCAGGGGGGATTTTATGCAATAGTCTATAATGACCTGGAATTAAACACTTTCCCTTTTAAGGCCACCATTAGCGTGGCAGGGGGGGAATGACATGCTTTCTGGAGGTGTGTCATTCTCTCCCACTGCTCCAATCAAGGCCTTAAAAGGGAAAAATGTGTCATTCCCAGGCATTATAGAAAAGGGCCTGATTGGAGCAGTGCGGTGGGGTGAGAATGACATGCTTTCCCCTCCTCCGCTCCAATTGGGGACTTTAAGGTGGCCCCAGAAAGCCATTTTCCTGCCCTCCCCCCCACTAGGTGTCCTCTTTTTTGGTTTCCCAAATATGGTCACCCTACTCAGTTCTTGCACAGGCTGCATTTCCATCCCTAAATATTTACTCAAAAGTAAGACCCATTGAATTTCCTTGGTTTTTGAAAAGCAACACACTTGCTTTTAGATTTGCCAGTCTCAGCATTCTATGTGTGCTTTCAATGCCTGCTCTGTCTGTCCCTATAGTTTCCTGCAAGGTCCAGCCAGGGGAAGCCAGTAAATTAAACCCAGGGGTGGAGGGTGGGATTCCCTCAAGTTCATCTGACAGCAGGTGCTATAGAACATGGACCTTCTAGGAGTGTTGAGGCTGGATTTCTGGCAGACCCAGCCAGGCAACTTTATGGCCTGTTAGTTAGGCTGACCATATGAAAAGGAGGACAGGGCTCATGTAACTTTAACAGTTGTAGAGAAAAGGGAATTTCAGCTGGCATCATTTGTATGCAATTCGTACCTGGTGAAATTCCCTCTTCATTACAACATTAAAGCTGCAGGGGCCCTGCCCTCTTTTGTATCTGGTCACTCTAGCATAGTGCCTGCAACTTTAACAGTTGTGATGTAGAGGGGATTTCACCAGGTACTAATTGCATACAAATGACGCCGGCTGAAATTCCCTTTTCTTGGCAACTGTTAAAGTTACATGAGCCCTGTCCTCCTTTTCATATGGTCAGCCGACTGTTAGTCCCTCCATTTGGTAGCCCGCAGAGCACCTGCCTCATAAGGCAAATGGCCACATGAGAACTGTTATTATGGCCTGCTACTTTGTTTGTCTTCAGTAGTCTGTGGTCCAGATCTCTTCAGAAGAGGGAATAGTGTTTTGTGGTTGGGGTCAGTCTAAATTTTCTCCAGGGATCCCTTACTCAGTGCCTCTGATAGCAAAGAGATTGAGGATTTTCCCCAACTCTGTTACTCTTGAAGTTACTAGGCCTGTTGAAAATAGATTTTATAACATAAGCATGAAAACAGTGAATACCCCTTTTAACTTGTTAAACCAATGAAAACATGCCACACAAGAAATCTTAAGATATGAATGGTTTATAAAGAAAAGTAAATGCAAAAGAACATCAGATGCAGAAGTGAAATCTGAAACATTACTATTAGTAGTAGTAGTAGTAGTATCCTGCCTTTTGCCCAATGCTGGGCCTCAGGGCAGCCTTACAAAACTAAAACATATATAGCTAAAACCTATAAATAGGAATATACTAGGCTGACTATATGAAAAGGAGGACAGGGCTCGTGTAACAGTTGTAGAGAAAAGGGGATTTCAGCCAGTGTCATTTGTATGCAATTAGTTCCTGGTGAAATTCCCTCTTCATCACAACAGTTAAAGTTACACGTGCCCTGTCCTCCTTTTCATATGGTCAGCCTAAATATACAAAAGTTAAAAATATAATTAAATACTTTTCAATATTAAAGCATTTTAAACATTTTAAATACATAACAATTTAAAAGTCAAAGGTATAGACAGAGGTCCAGATTATTTGCCAAAGGCCTGCTGGAACAAAAAAGGGTTTGTCTGCATCCAAAAACACATCAAGGAGGGAGCCAGTGTAGACTGCAAGGATTAGAAAGAAAATCCATGTGTGTACACTATGCAAAATAAACGACAGCTGAACTGTTTCTAAACCTTATTAGAAAAACAGGGTGACTAGGCCGAAACCAGCAATGTAGGCCCAGAAGCACTTTGAAAGGTTTCAACAATGTACTTAAAACTTAACACCGGCCCAAACTAATTAAATGAAGTGTTTGAAGCTTTCAACTTTATAGCAGTATGGACCAAACTCTTAGAAAAGAGGGAAGGAGCACTGTGTGTGTATGGGGTGGGGGGGGATAGAAAGAAAGGCATAGGCACCTATTCCCAGGAGAGATCTGAAGATCAGGTTACCATGGATCCAGAGGAACTACACCCTGCTTCACCAGGGAGCAAAAGAGCAAACTGGCCTTATGAAGATAGCCCAAAATACTCTCAGAGCCAAAGGAATGCATGTTCCAGAAGAGAAAAGAGAAACTCTTTTTCTTCTTCACTCAAAAGGTCTGTGGTAGAGGCAGTGGCCATTTCACCCACCCACCCCACATTCTAAGGGAGGAGGGAGAGCAATGGTACTGAGCATGTGTCGCGCTATGAGGGAAGATGTCCGCCTCATTGACTTGAATGAGAGGTTAAAATAGTCCTTAAAAGTCAACCGAAGGGAATTTTTTAAAAATGAAAAGCTTTCCACCAACTACAGTCAAGGAGGAAGAAGACCCCACCACTGGATTAATTCATAAGGCTCTAGAAATTATGCAAATTGTGAGCACAAAAGTCTCAACCCGGAAGTAAATTTTACAAAAGCAGGGAGACAGGTTTGTATTCCTTTTCTACCTTAAACTGTTCTCCTTCCCTCAATCTTTCACTAATCTTCTTGACATTTTCAGGTAATGTAAAACAAACATTTCTTTCTGGCACCTGTAAATTTCAGAAAAGTTGATGAAACATTTTCAATTTTATGGCTGTTAGAATGACCCCCCCCCCAAATTATCACTTTAACATGGCGGAATGTGTTTTTTACTGACGGCCCTTAACAATGGAGGCACGGCTGTGCCACCATTAATGTATTATTATTAGTAGTAGTAGTAATATTGTATTATTATTATTATTATTATTAATAATAATATTCTCACTCCTACCATTGTTAGCAACAGTCATTGAAGCATCATTTGCTATCTTCTGGTCTTTGTCCTCTCCAACTGATGTTGCATGAAGAGGGCCTTTAAGGCCCCGATTGGAGCAGTGGGGGGCAAGAAAGTGTGCTTTCTGAAGCCTCTGGAAAGTGTGCAATTCCCCAAGCCACACTAATGGCCTGATTCCAGATCATTTATGAACAAGTTGAAAAGTATTGTCCCCGATACAGATCCCTGTGAGACCCCACTATTCCCTCCTTTGGGAGAATTTACCCTTTATTTCTACGCTCTGCTTTCTGTTCTTTAACAGTTACTGATCCATAAGAGGACTTCTCATTTTATTCCATGACTGCTAAGTTCGCTCAGGAGTCTTTGGTGAGGGACTTTATCAAAAGGCTTTTGGAATTCCAAGTAGACAATGTCCACGAGATCACCCTGTCTACGTGTTTATTGACATTTTCAAAGAACTGTAAAAGATTAGTGAGACACGTCTTACCTTTGCGAAAGTTCTGTTGATTCTTTTTCAGAAGGACTTGTCCATCTATATGCTCACTAATTTTAATAATGCTTTCAACCAATTTACCAGGAACAGATGTTAAATTAACTGGCTTGTAATTTCCTGGATTTTCTTGGATGTCTTTTTCAAAAATTGTGTTATATTGGCCACCCTCCAGACCTCTGGTACAGAGGCTGAGCTTAGGACATGTTGCATATTTTGGTTAGGAGATCAGCATTTCCATATTTGAGTTCTTTGAGAACTCTAGGATGGATACCATCCGGGCCTGGTGATTTATTTGCTTTGAATTTGTCAATAAGGTTGAAAATGTCATCTTTTGTCACCACTATTGGCCTCAGTTCCTCAGACTCCCTTCTTGAAAACATCAGTTCAAGCACACACATCTGTTTTATATCTTTTCCAGTGAACACCGGGGTGAAGAATTCATTCATCTTCTCTGCAATCTCCTTGTCCTCCTTTAGTACTCCCTTAACTCCATTGTCATCATTGGCTGGAGGTTGGGGGTAACTATTATGTAAGGCCCAAAGACAACGTTGCTTCAAGGACTTTGCGATGTTCTATTTTATGAGCAAATAAAATACCACCCTGAAGTATAAAATATACACAGGGTGTTCTTCAGTTGTATTGGTGTTCTCAGTTCTTGAGGAATAATTTGCCCTTCTTTAAAGTATTTTCTTGATGCAATCATTTTCTCTTCAGCAGAGGCTTCTGTCAGCTTGCTGTACACTGCATGGTATGCAATTCAAGGGGAAAAGGAACAGCTGGCAACAGCTATTAAATCATCTTGTTCTTCTTCAAAATGTTAGAAATGGCCTGGACACACCTAATGCTGACCACCGCCATGGAATAAAAATGCATTAAATCCACATTCATGAGGGGAAAAGTGTCACCCATGATAAAACAACTTCCACTGTGCAGCTGGCTGTAAATATATTGGGCATTGATATTAATTTGCAAGGGTGGGTTGCTAGATTGCTTGGAAAACAGCTTAATTAACTAAGTGAGGTGTAAAGGTTATGTTGAAAGCGGAAAAAAACAGCTATAGAAGACGGTGAGAGAGGGGAAGTGATTCAGCCAGTGAAGTGCAGAATTTTTAAAATCAGGAACAGAGGGGAAAGCAATGCACATTTGACCGTTCTCCAATAAAGGTATCCAAAACTCTCTCAAGTCTATTACCTGGAAACCAAGGGCTTTGTTGTAGTACCACAAAAGTTGTTGTTTGGTTCATAACCAGTGAGTTGGAATACCTGCAATACACTCAAAACATTTAACAGCACTTTCAAGTTTTGAATGGTTACATAATTCACTCCATTGTATGGATCAACCCTCTCAGTGTGAATGCCCTCCTTCTATTCTATTTTATGCCCTATGGCCCAAAGATATGCATTGCTCAAGCCCTCAAGGACAATGTGTCATTGTTAGTGATAAAGGTGTTCCCGGATATCTACAACATGAGGATTCCGTTGGCTTTGTTATTTCTGATTACTGTGAAACCAGAGCGCTCTGAGATGTAGCACCAATGTTGTTGTCTTCTGGGCTGATAATAATGGTAGCTGGCAGCCAGCAGCACACCATAGTGAGCAGCTTTCATTTCTAGAGAGAGCGATATTTTAAAACTTGGGTATTTTTTAAAAGGATACAAGCAAAGCAAAAGCAACCCTCCCAAAACATTTTAGGATATTCTTGCCCCAACCCTAACCCTCCAGCCCCTTTCAGTGGTGTTTCAAACCCAAACAATTTTGGGCCACCTCTGTTCTTTTACTGTGCAAAATTACAGGATCAAACTGTGGAAATATAATGGCTGAGCTACCATGGAGTTGTAACCCTCATGAACTGATTGGTTTAGCCCTGTAGGGGCAAAGTCCCTCAGGGAAGAACTTAGAGGAGGAAGGGAGTCCATTTGTTCTGCTTGGGACTTGAATACAAGACTTTTTTTTAGATTAAGGGGAAATCGTGTTGCCTTACCGGGACTCTGCTTCCTGCTTCTCTTGCACTATTGTATTACACCGCCGGATGGGGTGACCACATGGTCTATTTTGCTCATGTGAAGAAGCAGAATATTTCTGAGCTTTTATCACCAAGCTGCAGCTTGTAAAAGTGTCTCATTTGCCACAGTTGCCCTCTTGCTAAGTCCTATAAGATCCACACAGGCAGAGGTTATACAGTCACCCTACTAGAGTCCTCATGAGGTTCCATGACATTTCAGTAAAGTGTAATTATCACCCTTTTTCCTATTTTGTGTCACCCAGAGCAGTGGGAGGAGGCTGAAATCAATGGCAAACTATTTTGGTCTTTCCACCTTTGAAAAATGCACATGTTATATATGTGTAAGTGATGACCGAATGAGCCACTTACGCTGATAGAATTCAGTTTGTTATATATTAATTTCACTTACTGTATATCTTGGGTTCCCACCAAAAATGGTGCTCAGGGAAGCTAGCAATAATAAAGCCAAGATTAAAACAAAAATGTAATTAAAACATAAAATAAAAGCCAAGTATTTTTTCCAGAAAAAACACACAACAACAACAAATAGATGAGCACGCCAACCCAATAAATCCCTGTTCAATGGCAAACCACCCTTACTGCTGCTTGTGGTTTATTTAGTTAATAAGAGGCCTGCACATTCTGCTGCAGACATAATATATGAATCTGCAGTGATATGCCAATAAGCCCTCCTTCCTTCCCATTTGCTGTTGTCTGGCATTTGGATGAGGCTTGGTTTAAATGTAGATATGTCAGAAATAGCATTTTTGTACCAGCCAACGTTCAACCACCCGGGTTGCAAATCTAAACAGCAGCCTTTTAAGTTTGATTTCAAGTTCTTCTGCTAACATTTTAGCTCCCTTTGTGCACTCACCTGCTTTTAGCTCCCCATAAAAGATGGCCCTGGATTCAGTCAAATGGCATGCTGGCCAAGGGCCCCGACTGCCAGAGTCAAACTTGGATAGGGAAGGATTCTGTAACAGAGATGTTACATCCCTTGACAAGATTAGCAGGAGGGAGTATTATGAATGAAGCAAATAAGGACCTGTATTTGTAACGTTTACCAGCTCTGTACAAGTTTAAACAGTAATATTCATGTATTTTTTATATAATCACAAGGGAATATGAAAAACTCTGTGCCTTTAGACCAAGGCCAAACTGTCATGCCCCCAATGAAGGAATCCTCCTCAGGGGAAGAGCTAGAGCCCCCAGAAACTGAGGACCCCCCAGAACTGTTACTGTCACTAGACCAGGAGGAGCCTGGTCCCTTGGGAGAAATGATTTCAAGTCCATCCCTGTCATGAGGAGTGGAGTTCGCCTCTGAGGCAGAGGCTGAACAACTCCCTGGCCCCAGGAGCATTGTCATCTCAAATGACAGGCTAGTAGGACTCCCATTAGAAGGAATGCTCACTTGCAAGGAAGGACTCCTCAGGAGAAAATGACTCTTCAAGCCGATGTACACACTAGCTTTATAACGTTTTATAAGGGTTCCGAAAACTCTTTGGGCTACATGACGCACTCCCTTGAACGTTGTATACCTGAGGTTTTTTAAAACTCACTTCAGCCATATACAACGGTTTTTACTTTTAATAAATCATTTTAAGTAAAATAATGTGTCCTTCCTTACTGTTTGTGATTTGTGGGGGCAGTGCTTCGTTTACCAGCGCCCAAATGCTTAGCCGTTGATTGGTGGGGAAGACAGAGTGGCTAAGGAGGAAGTGGGCGAGTGAACTACAGCACCCACAATGCCTTGCCCTAAACTCATTGTAAAAATGAAACAGAAAGAGACGGGTAGAAGGGTGTGAGACTGCACACACCGCCTTGAAGACTGAAGAATTTTTCTCCTGTAATATGAGTACTCCTTAATGTGGCCTAAGACGTTTTGGAACACACCTATTTGAAACGTTCTAAAATACTATTTAAAACATTCCACGGTACTGTGTAGATAGGCTCTATATGAGTAGGGCTCTGACCAGAGAACTCTAATGTACCTAGGTGGGACAACAGGTTTTGTTGTTAAAAGCCTTCAGTGTCTGTTGATCCAGTGTTGTAACCAACACCATTTTCCAGTTCCTGTGCTTTCTATCTTGCTTCCTGGACCTTGCCCGGCGATTGATGCTCTGTGCTACTGACCCTTGGACTTCTTCTTTAATCTGCTTCTGGACTGTGTAGTGTACCTGACTGCTTAACTGTATATTGAATTCTGCCTGCTATCTTAACCACTCTTGCCTGACTCCACTTTTCTGACTGCTTGTCTATGTTTTGGCCTTTGCCCACTAACTTGACCACTCCTGCCTAGCCTGAATCCCACTGGACTGAAACCTGTGTGCTCAAACATTTGCCTGCTTCATTGCCTTGCTTCTTGGCTAGCCTGGCAGTCTGTGTCTGCTGCAGTCAATGCAGGAGGCCAACATACAGCAACCCTCCCAGCTAGATAGTATAGAAGAGTAATAAACTGCTAAATTCCTACATGGAATAAAGTAAACAGGTATATGCCAAATGTGGTGAAATCGTAGTATCCTTGGATGTGAGCTAGCAGATAAATCTATGATCCTGGCTGTACTTTTCACGGTGGACTTGCATTATGTGTATGGCTTGTTTCCCATAACAGTTCTCTGCATGCTTGCATTACTATAAAGGAAGGAAGGAATTGAGCAGTATGTCCTGGGCCTAATATGGGCTTTATGTTTATATGATTTATGAACTAGTCCTGATTTTCTTCCAAATTAAGGTCCAAAACATTCTGTTGATGTTGGTAATGCTCTATTAACATTAACGGTGATTGATGTATTTATGGTACCTAGCAACCTGTATTGTGGAGACTCCATAATAATTTATATATCTAATCTGAAAATAAAACACAGGTAGTCTGCACCATGCCATGTGTTAAACGTAAGTAAAGTTTTCCAACACTGTGTAATTCAGTTCAGGTACATTTTTTTACTCTAGAGAATAAATTTGATTAAAATCACTAGGGGTGTTTAATTATTGGAAGTGATTGCATGGTATAAGTTTGTAATATAATATTATATTAAAAAACAGTTTCTTGTTGAGTTTTATTAACACATACCAATCTTCAATGGTATATCTCAATGTAATCTTACAAGTGCTGATTTATTCTTTGTTCTAGCAGTGAATAAGATATCATATGATTGACGCTTTTACAAATGCAATATACAGAAACAATTTCTCTATACTGAATTTCTGATATGATTCATTTTGCTGAATTTCTTTTATTTACTTGGCTCAGTAAATGATAGTTTACTAGTTCCAAGAAGTACATGACTTTTGTACCAAGCAGAAAAGCCTATGAGAATTGTGTGTACATACTGGCTGCATTCACACCAAATGCCAAGCCAGAATTCTTTGGAATCCTGGCTTAGAGTTCATGAGGAAGCATGCTGGTATATGTTGCCCAATTGCTCCCACTTGCCTCCTCCTGCAAGCAGTAGCTGCTAAATTAACTAGGAACTTATCAGGAAAAGTTCCACCTGGACCTGGACCCTGCCTTATCACCCTGGATCCAGAAGTCAACTTTTGACCCTGACTTCAAGCCCTGGTTTGTTCAAGGAGTGACAAGCCAGGAGTCCCAGTCTCATACTGAGTTTTCAAGGTTGCCACCTAAAAATTGTAACTTGCATAAAAATAGCAGTGGGTGAAGAAAAGCATTTGAGATTAGATGCTTCTACAGGAGTTTCAGATTATAAACTATTGGTACTCCTTCTCTGATAAATATGCTACGCTAATCTTTAAGTAAAGGATTGTTTATAGGGCATTTCCCCCATCTTCTGTGTTAGGCAATGTAGCAGCACACAAATGGGAATGCAGAACAATTCCCAGAGAAAGACAAATGCCTTTTGCGATGAGTTGCACCTCTGCACAGCCCAGGAAGAAAAAAACCTCTTGCATTCCAGAGCTTGTGTTTGTCCTGTGAGGGTTCTGTCCTGTACCAATCTCGTTGTAGCAATGACTGGGAGAGTAGGCAATTGAAACGATGCCTGGCACAGGCAGCAGGGATCCAGCAGCAGAGGCTGCAGGAACTGGGATGGCTCCCAGGGGGCTAAAGATCCTTTCTCTGACAATAAGGATCTGAGCTTAATTGAGTCGTTAATTACCAGAGCAGGGCTGATGACTGCATGAGCCTCATCCCTCAGCTGTGAGCTAGAAGAATCTAAAATGGAGAGCACTAGAGCCTGGCATTTCAAAACATCAGAATTCCCTGTGTAGGAGAATATTTTTTTTGGCAATTTTAAAGGACAACTTACAGAGGCAACAAAAACATTGGGTACTCAAAGACACAATCCTATGCATGTTTAGACAGAAAAAAGCCTGCAATTTCCAGCCAACATCCTCTTCCCTCCACCCCCTGATTTAAAGTGCAGCTCCCACCATGCACCATAAATGAATTTGCTACAGCAGCAAAAACAACAGCAAATCAGTGACAAGCCACAATGGTGGTCAAACAATGTGGAAATTAATTGGCTCCTGTTGGAGTCAATTCTGATTTTTCTTTCTTTCATACTTTGACCCAAATTAGCCATGAAACGCAGGTGGTTGTTGCTGTTTGTCTTCTCTATGCTGCAATGTTGGAAGTAGTCCGTGATGCTTGGCTGTATTTTCTTTCCCTTGAAATGAACTTTAAATAAGTCACACTTGCAACTTCAGCAGTGATATAATTAAGGAGGGTACATTGGGAGCACCCTGAGGCATCACTGCAGAAGTACAGTTTTTCATAGACCCAGTTCTCAAGTTTGTTCAGGTTGAAGGTTACAGGAACTGGAACTTCCTTAGGGCTGCACACCTACCCATTCATATCTAAAGCTTATTGGCTTGAAGGGGGCTTGGTCAGTTCTCCATCAGCACAAGATATGATGTGTTAGCCCTGAAGAACAAAGAGCAGAACTAGAATAAGGGTGCGGTCTTCTGAACGAAGAAATGGTGATCGTGTAGAAGATTGATTTTGTGCTGTTTCATCCCAAAAGGCCTAGATAAAAGCACCAGGGTTGCAAATGTAATATACATTTAAATTAAAGTCCAATGCAGTTCTTTTAAAATTTAAACACACACACACACTTGTAGTCCCTGTTTAATCCAACTCTTAATTATTCTGCACACAAAAGAGGATTCTCCAGCTCCTTGTTTGAAAGTTTGAGACTCTGGCTTGGACAGCATTGTCAGGGCAGTTTTCTGTCCTTCCAATTGCTTATCAAGCAGGCTTGAGGAGGAACAAAGGACCTCCAAGCAAAGCACTTCATGAATGCATTTGCAGGTCACGCTCTGGGTCATCCCAGGGCTGGGTCATGTCTTATTCCTGACAGCATAGTTGACTGACAGGGACTAGTACTAATTGAAATGGTAAAGTCAATCCCTGAAGGGTCAGGCTATCTGAATGTGTCTTGAAGAATCACCTAGGGCTTGAACCCAAAATATCCAAGTTCTAAATGTTTTGTCCTACAAAATTGTATAAGGTCTCCACTGCCCATAGTTGAAATGACCTAAGATTAGTCTAACGTCCAAATGATGAATCAAAACTGTCAAAATATATGCAGATATAGATGACACTGTACTACAGTTCATCTCTAATTACTGAGCAGCATTGTACTGCTTTGTTCTCTAGGGCTTGATGTGTTTGTGTGTTTACCAAACATCATCATAAAATTGCTTCTATGGAGGAAGCATTCTGATTATCTAGTGAGCATTCTAAAGGGCTGCAGGAACCAATTTGCATTACAAAGCACAGTTGTTATTGTGTTCAGTGTTCATAAATATGCTGTTAATAGTACACGTATTCTGCAGAGTGCACGCTTCTTTTTTAATGTTTGTGGGGGGATGTAGATTTCAATAATGAAATGAATGACACAAAACTAAGTTGTGCTAGGTTGCCACTGTGCCTGCCACTCATTCCTGCATCAACACAAGTAAGAGAAGAATGGGAGCAAGCAGAGTCCTGATTGAAATAGTAATATAATCTGGTGCATAAGAATATTGCGCTGATATAGTTCCTAATTGTGCTGACACTATCCATGACCTCAAAAAGCTATTCCGGAATTGCTGACAGATGCTGAGTGGGTGCATGGCACAGTGCAAAAACTACTTGTGGATTGAATGAATTTACTTGAGAGTACATTGGAACCAGCCCTAACTTGCTGAATAGAGGATATAATCTATCCTGAGTTTGACACTCAGCTTGTTTACTGGGAAGTATGGTCCATTGCAGGGAAGTGTGCATGGACTGAAATAGCATTGTTCTTTGTTAATGGCACAAGAGCACAAGTGATGGAGCTGGATTGATTTTCTTGCCTCTTATTGAATATGGCACCCTTCATGGATTTTAAAAGATGTTTGAAAACATTTAAAGAAGTTTATGTAAAATGGGTCAGACATACATAATACATAACTTTGAAGCCAACTGTGATAAACAAGTCCTTAGAATCTATAGTGCATGTACTTCCAGTAGGAATGTGCAATACTGCCCCATTTAAGCCCAATGGGATTCTGCAGTGTTTCCATTCCAGTAAGTATTGGCAGCTTGATTTTTCCCAGATTCCAGAATTTTTGCAGCTTCTCCATTTGCACAAATTGGAATTGGCACAGCTTGGATTTTTGGGGGGAATGGGGATCTTGTGCAAACTAGTTCAATATATATTGTTATATATTTTAAAATTGGCAACATTGCATGAGCGCATATGATCGTAAGATTGATTGTCCACTACGTAGCCCCACAGAGACATGTTCCCCTCTTGTAAATATCTTTATTTATTTATTTATTTTATTCCATTTATATACTGCCCCATAGCCGAAGCTCTCTGTGTGGTTTACAAAAATTAAAAACACTGAACAATTAAAACACCGATATACAAAATTTAAAAGCATAAAGCATAAAAACAAGTTAAAATTACAATATCCTTCTGGCTCAAAGCACAACAACAACACAACAACACAAAAACCCTCATCATATGCTGTTAAATGTCTGGGAGAAGAGGAAAGTCTTGATCTGGCATCTTGACCTGGCGCCGAAAAGATAACAATGTTGGCGCCAGGCGAGCCTCGTCGGAGAGATCATTCCATAATTGGGGGGCCATCACTGAAAAGGCCCTTTCCCTTGTTGCCACCCTCCATGCCTCCCTTGGAGTAGGCAACCAGAGGAGGACCTTCGATGTGGATTGTAGTGTATGGGTAGGTTCATGTCGGGAGAGGTGTTCTATCAGGTATTGTGGTCCCAAGCCGTGTAAGGCTTTATAGGTTAAAACCAGCCCCTTGAATTGGGCTCGGAAATGTATAGGCAGCCAATGCAAGTGGGCCAGAGTAGGTCTTATATGCTCAAACCTTCTGGTTCCTGTTATCATTCTGGCTGCTGCATTTTGCACAAGCTGCAGATTCTGAACCGTCTTCAAAGGCAGCCCCACGTAGAGTGCATTGCAGTAATCCAATTTAGAGATTACCAGAGCATAGACAACTGAAGCCAGGTTATCCCTGTCCAGATAGGAGTGTAGCTGGGCCACCAACCAAAGTTGGTAGAAGGCACTCCGTGCCACCGAGGGCACCTGAGCCTGAAGTGACAGGGATGGTTCTAGGAGAACCCCCAAGCTACGAACCCGCTCCTTCAGGTGGAGTGCAACCCCATCCAGAACAGGTTGAACACCCTCCATCCGGTCAGCAGAACCACCCACTAACAGCGTCTCAGTCTTGTCTGGATTGAGTTTCAGTTTGTTAGCCTTCATCCAGTTCATTGTTGCAGCCAGGCACTGGTTCAGCACATCCACAGTCTCACCTGCTGAAGATCAGAAGGAGAAATAGAGTTGTGTGTCATCAGCGTACTGATGACAACACACCCCAAAACTCCGGATTACCGCTCCCAATGGTTTCATGTAGATGTTGAACAGCATGGGGGACAAGACTGACCCCTGAAGAACCCCATACTGGAGAATCCATGGGGCCAAGCAATGTTCCCCAAGCACCACCTTCTGGAGCCGCCTCGCCAAGTAGGAGCGGAAACACTGCAATGCAGTGCCTCCCACTCCCAACTCAGCCAGTCATCCCAGAAGGATACCATGATCGATGGTATCGAAAGCCGCTGAAAGACCAAGGAGAATCAACAGAGTCACACTCCCCCAGTCTTTCTCCTGACAGTCATCATACAGGGTGACCAAGGCTGTTTCCGTACCAAAACCAGGCCTGAAACCCGACTGAAATGGATCCAGATAATCAGTCTCATCCAAGAGTGTCTGGAGCTGGCTCGCAACCACTCGCTCAAGGATCTTGCCCAGGAATGGAATATTTGCCACAGGTCTATAGTTTTAAAGATTTTCAGGGTCTAGGGAAGATTTCTTCAGGAGTGGTCTCACTACCGCCTCCTTCAAGTGGCCTGGGACCACTCCCTCTCGTAGAGCGGCCTTAATCACTTCCCTGGCCCAGCCGGCTGTTCCATCCCTGCTAGCTTTTATTAGCCAAGAGGGGCAAGGATCCAATACAGAGGTGGTTGCATGAACCTGTCCAAGCACCTTGTCAACATCCTCGAGCTGTATCAACTGAAACTCATCCAAAAAAACAGGACAAGCCTGTGCTCTGGACACCTCACTAGATTTACCTGCTATAACACTGGAGTCTAAGTCCTGATGGATGCCCAAGATTTTATTCTGGAAGTGCCTAGCAAATCCAGTACAGTGGGCCTCAGATGGTTGTAGCACATCCTTGGGGCCGGCAGTCAGTTTCATTCTCTCAACTTTATTTCATTTACCCAGCAGAGCCTTATTCAATAGTTGTCGAAATACTTGTCAATTCCATCCTGCACTTTGGTGCTTTCTGAGGGGTGGTGGATTGGCAAATTCTTTGTAAAAAACAGATTGTGGCTCCGTTGGGCTAAACAAAGCAATGTGTGGAGAGGATGAAACTGACAAAAACATCTTACAAGAAAGGAATATGCTACATAGCAGAAGTGGACTTGAGATTGTGTGCCCTTGCACAAGATTATCAATTAAGTGTGTGTGTGTGTGTGTGTGTGTATATATATATATATATATATATAATTATTATTATCTCTTTTGTGCAAATGTAAAGATCCCCCCAAATCCAATTCTCCACCATTAATAAAATGGACTCTGCATATTGGCTCAAATCAAATCAAATATTTATTACGGTCATAAGACCAGCATACAAAGTGCACAGCATAATACATATACATAGAACATACATGTGTAATACTAAAATATAATCTTAATTACTCTAAAACTGCATTTAAAAAATCATGTTTCCATAAGTAGATGATATTATCCCACGTCGGCAGGCAATTGCAGCTGCACAAAATCTTGTGCAGTTATCTGGGCTTTCTGATCGGTCAGGAGGTACTTTAAATAGAATGCATCAGATCTCCCTGTTTTTTTCTGTAAGATGAGGACTATGAAAATATGTTGAAAATCACAATAAAATGTACAATATAGTAGGACATGGCCCACAGACTCTACCGTACCATCCTTACAGGGCATAAACGCTCAATATATGGAGTGTTGTTATATTTCCCCTCCAAAAGTGCAGAGGGAAGCACATTAAATTTAGCCAACGTAAACACTCTCCTCTTTTTGGAATGGTTATGGCAGCTAAATAGTTTGCTGGTAGAAAAGCCTGCCCATTGTCCCTAAATTCAGGGTATGGGCAAGCTAACCTTATGTGCTCTTGAAGCTCAATATCCCCAATTCATTGGCATATCTCTTCCTTTGCCCTTAAAAGGCCCAGAGCTAGAATAGCACTTTGTGTAAAGCCCAGATTGTGTAATTTCCTTTCAACTGCCCTTTTCCATGAAGACTGATATACATCTATTAAGGCTAGGGGAACCAAACCCTGTGGGGCTGCATATTGGCTCAACTCGCTACAGATCGAATTGTCAGCAGTGGGAGGAAACGGAATGAAATCCACCACAGCCGAACCATTAAAATTCGGTGAGTTTTCACTCCCCAAGTGGAATTATGATACATCTCTAATTTCCAGTGCCACAAATAACGTATTTTACAAGTTGAATTTTAAAATGTCAAAATGGCCTTTTCATGTTAGTTGCAACCAATAGACTGTTGCAAATGCACACCATGATGACAGAGGAACTTCCAGTTTTGGCCCGCCCACCCCTTCCCCCCTTTCATAACCCCCAGTACAATGTACTCAGGGCCTCTGACATAATTGCCACTTAGTATCAGTAGAGGAGTAGTGCAGTGTGCAGGGCCTGCTCCAGATACTACTACTGCTTTTGAGGCTTTGACTAGCACAGGGGGATCTTAGGGCTCCATCATGCCAGCGATTTAGTGCACTCTTACCATGCCTGGTGTGCAGATTTGCAGCATTTTCCATCTTTTCCTGGAACACCTAGTCTGGATTATTTTCCCTAAGCATGTTTAATGCGCCCTTAAACCTCTGTGTAGTGCTGTACTCTCCCATTTTCCTTTGCTGGGGGCGTGTGCTGTGATGGGAGTCTTGCTGTTGGCTTGAATGGTTTGCATCAGGTCCTGGCAAGGAAAAGTGATCTCTCCCAGTAGCCTGCTCCAAGCCTCAATATAAAACCGAAACCTTTCATCCCAGGCTCCAAAGTGTTTTTTAAAATCAAACAACGCCTGAATCCCTGCAGAGACGGGATTGTACTCCCTTGATGCCCTCAAAGAGCCAGACTAAAGGGTCATTCCATTTTTGCCCAGGAGAAAGGTGCTCTGGTTGAAATACTCATCTGACAGGACCCGCTTTCTATGTCTTGTTAAGGGGGGGGGGCAACCAATGAACTGGAGGTAGAAAGAGAAGGGGTGGGGTGGAGTGGAGTGAAAGAGCAGTGTATTCAGGTGAAAGGGACCATAAGCTTGACATGTTTATGCATCAGAGATTAAAAAAAGTGGAGGCAAACCAGGGGAAAAGAGTTAGGTGTGATGGAGCTCTTAGTTTCACATAGAAAATGAGTCCCTTCTGTGCTGAAATGTACATGAGCATTGTCGAGAATGAGTTTATGAGCATTGTTGAAAAGGTCACATTTTACACTTGAGTCACTATTCGCATTAGTAGGTGGCACTCGGCAGTCCATGCTTACAAAGTAAAGGCTTTAAACATATATGTTTATTGCCTTTTTGGTTACATTAATTAATGCTTTAGCTGACAGATTAATTACTGGCCTTGAAATCTTCTCCAACAATCCCTGAAAAGACTGTTTAAAGTGTGTGTTATATGCTACTACTGTTAGCCATATTGCTGGGTAAAACACTATGATCATACAGCACATGACAGAGGGTTTGGTGGTTCATTAATTACACAGAATGCAGAGTTCATTTTGGATTATACTAAAATGTGTTTCAAAGCCACATATTTCAATATAAGACTACTTCTCAACAAAAATATAAGGGCATTTATCATTTATGCCAATATAAGGGAATTTTTCATTGTGTTACAGATCCCCTGTTTTTTTCTTCTTTGCAGGACAGAATTATATGTCCTGCAAATAACATATAATTCTTTGCATATGCCCCCCCTTCTTCTTAGTACTGCATTGTATTTTTTTATGTATTTTGTATTTTATGTATTTTGTGTATTTTGTGTATTTTTTAGTTTGATGTTCAATGCAGTATTATTTTGTGTGCATGGAGGGGAGGATCCATGAAAACCCTCTTTCTTCTTCTTTAACTTATGGTGGCCAAAACACTGATATATTTGCTGAAATGAAAATTATAAAGGTTGTGTTTTTTTCTGTTGTTAAAAGTTACTTGATAAAGACTTGTTTCCATTTAAAAAGAAACAAAATTCTTTGTCTTCCACACTTTTATGCCCTTTTGTTACTACTGTTTCCACGATCTGTGGCTTCATCACCAGTTTTAGTTGACTTCAAAGGGATTTTTCACTGCATGATCTCAGCCAATCAAGGAGCGTGGAGTGAACAGGATGTCTCAATGAAGGATATGCAAAACAGCAAAACCCAAGCTTGGCCAAAGTTCACTAAACTCTATCTGCAAGCTCTTTCTGTGTCAGATTACAGGTTTTGTTATCTGATATGGAAAGTTACATCAATAGGATTTATGAACTGAACATAAGGTGTTTGGGGAAGCATCCAAAATGTAGATTGCCAACTTCCTATTTGGACTCTGTAGTACTGTCTGAAAAGACTTAAGTGTGACCTTGATAACTTGCTCAAGATGCATTCAGCCACATGGGGTTAGTTCACCTAAATTCCACTTCCCATGCCAAAAGAAAGGGTTCTACGCATAGCCAAAGGAATGTTGACTACATATCTTGTTCTGATATGTCTAATTGAATAAACGGTTACGAATGACCTCATGTGCCCAGAACATCGTCATGGAGAACTGCCCCCAGCATCTCCTTGTCATCTTACCCAGGTCTCACAATCCCAATGCCTCTAAAACTTCCTTACCCGTCTCTTTCCTATCTGGCATTAGTACACAACACCAGTCGTAGGTGTGGTTTTTCTCTAGACCCACTTTCTTCTTGATTCTTGAACTCCCTATTTCTACCCCTATTTTCATTAGGTCTTTGCTTCCTCTACTATTCTTCCTACATGTCCCTATTTCTGCCAGGGATGTCAAATGAATCTGTTGGTGGTGGTGGGGGGGGGGAGAGATTAGTGACCCTGCTGTGTGCAAATAGCTCCTATTCACCCTCCTGGATCCCAGGCGACTTGCGCAAAATGAAGGATGAGAGGGGAATGCCACTCTTCTCTCATCCTCCCACTGCATCAGTGCTCAAAGGCAGAAAATCTTCCTCCCTGAGCGATTTGTTCATGGCAGTTGCAGTGGCAGTGCTAGCAGCGGGTGATGGTAGAGAAGACTCCTGCTTCCACAACCCATCACCGTGCGAAAAGCCCTTGCTAACTGTCAAAGAGAGTGTGAGGGGTTTGCTCAGGGTGGTATCAGAGGTGGCGGTGGCAGGGATTCCTGCTGCCGCTGCTGCCCACTGCCATTTTATATACACATACGCACACAAACCCTCACCAAAATTCCCAGTGTCGGGAACTATCATGTGACTCAACTCGCAAATGCAAGCCAAGCCATATCCATTGTGGGGATACATTGGCTCCCAAAAGGGCTGAATTTCCCTGTGATGGACAACCCTAGTTGTTGCTCACTGCATTGGTTATCTTTAGCCAGCCATCTCCCTTAGCCTTCTTGAAACTTAACCTTCCTACCTTCACCTAGCTTCCCTGCGTCTAAACTCTTCTACAACAGCACATCGCTCCTTTCTCTAGTCACTGTATCATACAATCATAGCATAGTAGAGTTGGAAGGGGCCTACAAGGCCATCGAGTCCAACCCCCTGCTCAATGCAGGAATCCACCTTAAAGCATGCCTGACAGATGGTTGTTCAGCTGCCTCTTGAATCAATTTGAACAAATTGATATTTCACTTTTCTCAGGCTGCCTCTACACAAGAGGTTTAAAGCTCTTTCAAGTCTCATTAAATTTTTTACCTCTACATGAGCAGAGCGCAAATTAGGAGTTGAGGTGTGTTATCTATTTGATTATGCGCATTATCGAATGCGCGTTAAATAACGGATTTTATTTTGCTGCGGCCATTAAAGCGCATTTTGACTATGTGAACAAGCGATTCTCTGCATTAACTACTTCTAAAGCGCATTTCAAACAACCGGTAAGGCCACCAGTTTTGCGCTCAATTACCTCCTGTGTACAGTCATTTACCATAAAGCATAATTGGAGAACCAGGCGTCAAACCGAAGTCTTATAGAGGGGGTCTCACATAGGCTGCACTACTTATTGACAACTTTCTCTTCAGAAGTTATATGGAGCTGAATATTCCATGACATCATAGTAGCTCTCATCTGACAGCCTATTTTAGTTTATTATATATATATGAGATATAGTTTCACCCATAGATGCCAATTTAGGATCTGGCTTAAAGTATCCATTAGGTATGTAAAAATCATTGATCAGTGTTATGTCAGTCTCCTAGGTACTGAATATTTTATTGTGCTAATGCTTCTTACAGTAACAGTAGTATTAAATCAGATACTTAATAATATGATTCATAAACAGCATGAAACCTACATACATTAATCAGGGAACTAAACTGGAAGTTTAACAAAGATTTATAAACTAACACACTAAATCTCAACTTTTAAAATGGAAGGTTCATTAATAAGAACTTTTCTATGCAGCATATATAAATCAGGGCAATATACCTACTGAATCTGAAAGTTAATATGTATAAATCAGAACTCGAGAGCTACTGTGAATAGATCATGTCAAATACATTGGAGTCAGGGTTTTTAAAAATGGAACAATTATCTTATTTATCACATCATTGGTATAAACTCTAGAGAAAAAATCTTTAATATATTTTAGTTTTAATAGAAGAAATGTTATTGTAGTTACGTGGGCACCATATGAGCACAGTCTCAATGTGATTTCCTGTGCATCAATAAACCTGCTGTTCAGTGTGCCAATAAAACCTAGTATAAGCAAGACTGAACAAAGTCCCAGAATATTATCGAATAATGCCAAATGTATTCTCCTAAATTTCTCAAAATATATCAGCTGCAAGTGTGCTGTAACATGTTTGCAAATCACTTCAGTACATATGGATCTCCCAATTCACTTAAGCAAAGTGGCTAGTCCTACATCCTCATGCTTTTCTGCATACCAAGCTTCCTCTAACATGGCTCATCAGGGAGTGTGTCCTGGAGTATTTGTACCTGCAAAGGCCACTGGATGGGGAGAGGTGTCTCCAATATAATTTTTACTTACATAGAAGAAGTATGTAAACAGGAATCATCAAATAAGCATTAATAGAAAGGGATTTTGGTAGAAGAGGACTGGATTGTGCTCTTATTTCCTTTCATTTACACAAAGTCCCCATGTCACCAGCAGACCCTACAAGATTACTGTGTTTATCAGATGCTTCAGGATTAGCCTGTCCTTTTTCAGGCTAAGGTCTTGCTTCCCTAATAGTCTGAGGAACATCAGTGGTGCCAATAGCTAAATAAACACGGAAAGACCTAGCCCTTAGCACGAGACAGCTGTCAGGCGAAATGCTCAGCAAATGTATCTGCAATAGCATACAAAGCGTACAGCTGTGCTTATGTGCCACAAAGGTATTGTAGCTCTTTGCCAGCCTGTAGATAGATTTTTGAAGAAATCACCCACAGATGTCTCTGAGCGAAGGCAAACAGGGAACGATGGAGAGCAGTCAATTCTCTCTCAATGAATATATGAAGTCAGTTTAATCCTTTGGTATATCAGACAGGCAGATGTATAACGGGGGATGTGTTCCAGACTCATTTTTACAAAATGTGATAAGCTTGTTATTGATTCTAGAATCCTACCTCATTTTGGTCCACAGTGATGGGTTTGCTGGACCAAATGCATGTGCGCTCGCACATACTCTCTCTCACATGCAAATATGGTGCATTGTGGATGGTTCAAACAATTCAGACTGTTTCTGACACCTGACCTTCAAATGATTTCAAAGAATTACAGCAATGTGACAGAGAAAAATAAGTCTAAAATGTGCCTTAGATGGATCTGTTTGAAGATAACTATCTAAGGATCGCGTTCTGGTAGGTTTTTGTGCTTTTGACCTTCTTGCTTAAAAAAAAAGAAAAGAAAAGAAAATGAATAAATTGAATCAATTATGAATTGTTATTTAAATGTATGCTTTTAAAAAAGACATACATTTTAAGTGTATATAGTGTCATATTTTCATGATAATGGGTGATGGGGATAATTTCCAACATTTATCTGTGCATCTTTTTGAACATAAAAAAGAATCTAGAGAATATCCTGAGTTAAAATTACAGAATTCCCAAATCCATCCAACTGATAAGTATATGTTTTTGTGCATATTCACACATACACACTCAAGGGGATAAATCTGCAGACAAACATCTGCTCACCCTTGTCAACAATAGCTATAGCTGTATAAAAAATCAATTTAGGGGGTGAAAACTCCACTTTTTTTTGGTTAAGCCCTGTGATTCCCCCCCCCCCCCCATTTCCCTTGCTATCATTGACTCAAGCTACAAAAGAAGAAAAGACAAATCTCTCCATTCAGGGCAATTTACATTAACCATACATATAGGATAAAAAAATCCCATATATATAGGATTTTGGTTATAAGGCAACTCTGTTTTATTAAGCGAAATACAGCTGTATGGAGAGAGTCCTACACAGAAAGAAATTCTCAACTGGCAGTGTGAAAAGCAGGTATATTTATACATAGTAGCATCTTAACCAATTAGCAGTTGGCAACATTCTAAAGCAAAACAAAGATAGATCAAAGAAAATTTCTTTATTATCCCTTATCAACAGGTGGCCCATAACTCTTCTAGCAATGTCAGACTGACCTGGATGGTCAATCCTCTATTATTATTATTATTATTATTATTATTATTACATTTATATATCGCCCCACAGCCAAAGCTCTTTCGGTGGATTACAAAAATTAAAAGATTGAACATTAAAAAGTCAATATACACAATTTAAAACCATAAAACATAAAACAGCTGATATTTAAAACATTTAAAACTGTTAAGCCTGGCCACAAAGTCAGTTAAAACCTCAACTGAAGCTGTTAAAATGCCTGGGAGAAAAGTTTTGACCTGGCGCTGAAAAGATAACAGTGTTGGTGACAGGTGGGCCTCGTCAGGGAGATCATTCCATAATTGGGGGGCCACTACAGAGAAGTAGGAGTAGGCACCCAGAGGAGGACCTTTGATGTTGAGCGTAGTGTACAGGTAGGTTCATGTCAGGAAAGGTGTTCCAGCAGGTATTGTGGTCCCAAGCCATGTAAGGCTTTATAGGTTAAAACCAGCACATTGAATTGGGCTTGGAAACATACAGGCAGCCAATGCAAGCGGGCCAGAATCGGTCAATCCTCCTTATCAGGCTAGCTTATTTGTCTCATACTATATCAAAAAGGTCTTGACAGAAATTCTAATTAAGCATTTCCTTCAACAGTTTTAGCATTACAGCACGTTCAGGCACATATATCATTCCAATCCCATCATGCAGTTCACGTGTAAGACTCAAACTACATACACAGGTCTACATACAGAGCAGGTCTATAAAGGCTTGTGGCCTCTCTCTCTCACTCACACACACACACACACACACACACATATATATATATATATATATTAAGGGCGGTCAGTAAAAAACACGTTCCACCACGTTAAAGTGATAATGTTTCACCAATCTCTCTGAAATTTACAGGTGCCAGAAAGAAATGTTTGTTTTACATTACCTGAAAATTTCAAGAAGATTGGTGAAAGACTGAGGGAAGGAGAGCAGTTTAAAGTAAAAAGATTAAAGAATCCCCTGAATCCGAAACTGAAAATTGAACTCAGGGGTTGCGACCATTTTTGCGCAGCTGTCCTTACCTTCAGGGAGCCTTATTCATTAATCCAATGGCAGGGTCTACTTCCTCCCGTTCTAGTGTAGGTGGAACTGCTTTTCTTTTTTAAAAATTCGCTTAAGTGGATTTTATTAAATTTAAACTGTGCCTCTTTAAGAAATCCGGCAGCCATTTTGATTATGGCACACGTTCAGTAGAGTCTCTCCCCCCCTCCCTCCTGCGTCAGCTACAATGGCTGCTTCCTTTAGCAAAGTCAGTGCTGTAGTCTTTTCTCAGAAGTTAGTTCCATTGACTGAATGCAATGGTCTTACTCCCAGGTAAGTGTGTAGAAGATTGTAGTCTTTATTTTTAAAAAAACAGTCTGGAACCTTGGAAGGCGGAGAGGGAGAGATGTGAGTGAGAATTCCCTCTCCTTTACAGCACTATAACTCTACAATTAACAACTTGCTTGCATGCTTTGCATGTGTGTATGTTCATTTGATTATGGCTGCTGATCATTAATTTTCATATCAATTCAATCCAAGGCATGTCTACTCAGAAGTTAGTTCCACTGAGTGCAATGAGTCTCATTCCCATTCCACTAGTTTGAAGGGGTGTGTGGATTTGGCTATACTTCTCTTTGAGAGCTCTGTGTATTTAGGGACCAAGGCTTTTTGTAAGAGAAGAGGTTAAGCTCCCCCCACTTATTCTTTTCTTTTTTTAAAAAAATCCATGTATTTGATTTTTAAAGAATTTTTATTCCTTCATTGTTATTATAATTAATAAGAACAAGAATAAGAATAATTAGTAGAAGTAGTAATACATTTATTAATGTTACATTTATATCCTGCCTTTTTTTCCTCTTGCAAGGAACCTAAGGTGGCTTACATAATCCTCCTCCATTTTATCAGCACAACAACCCTGTAGGGTAGAAGAGTCAGTGACATTCTGAATTCTCTTAGCTTTTCTAATATTTTTTGATCAGGTTGAACAAAACTATTGTGTATTGTTATCTCCAGTACCAACATCTTTGACAGGCTTAATATAGGATTCATTGACCACAGGCTATTTTTAGAGCAAAAAAATAAAAATAAAAATCCAAACTTGGATAGATTAAAATTAAATTGAGCAATATTTCTAAACACCCACATGGCTATTCTTGGTACTGGGTCAGATGTAGTGATATAAGAGGATGTTCAGACTCCATTTAGTTGATCAGTTGCAAAGAAGCTTCTCTAGTAAGGAGGAAGGGGAAAGCCCTAGACTGATCATTCTTTCAAGTGCCATATCTCCCCCCACAAAAACCCATGAGGTAGGTTAGGCTAGGAGTCTATGACTGGCTCAAAACCATCTAGTGAGTTTCTTCTGCTGCTCACTTTCACAGAAATGTAAAACAAATGTTTGGTAATGTTTGGGTGTATGGCATGTGCTACTTTTACCCTCACAACAACCCTGTAAGATAGATTAGGCTGGAAATTTAGGCCTGGCCCACTATCTATGTCTGTGTGCCTGCCTCTTTCATATATACACACAGAAAGGCATCCTTAGGTTTGTTCTTTACTTACTACATACCGTAAACTATGTATGAATAGAGAGGTCTGTCACAAATGATGCAGTGCTATGCAATGCAAATGATGCAGTGCTATGCAATGAATCCCTTTAAACCCCCCTCCCCACGAACGTCCCTTTCTCTGCCCAGAGCAGTTGCTACAGAGAAGTAAATCAGGAAGCTGCCTCCTCCCCCTCCGTGCTCAGCTCCTCCATGTGCGCCCCCTTCTTCTCCGCCTGCGATGGGTGGGTAGGTGGGAGACAGAGCTGCCTCCAAGGGGAAGCTCCCACCCAATCCCCAATGTTGGACTTTGCCATTTGATTGTCTGCCTGATGCTGATGCTGCTGATGCTGCTGTCTTGAAGATCCTACCTGCGAGGAGCACGCGCCGCCCTTCTTGTGCAAGCTATGGGACTTGTGCTTTTCCCCAAGGGGAAGCTCCCAGCCAATCCCCAAGGTTGCCTTTACAACAACACAGAGTTTTGACAGATAAAAGAGGGAGGGGTAGGCGGGGGAGGGGGTGCAATTGACAGCCCAAGCCTCTGTGGAAAAACTTTTGTAACTTTTAATCTAAAAAATCCATAGCCATCAAATGCCTGGACCTATCATTCTGAAATTTCTGACAGATAACTACCCCTAACCCATCTACAAAGTGAGCAAGTTTCATGTGCGTAACTTTAAAAATGAAAAAGTTATAGGTGTTTCTTTCCTCATTGTTTCAAAAATTAATTGCCACACAAGGCAAGCACCTATGTTTCTGAAATTTCACACACATATCAAGCCAAGTGTTACCTGTAATGTGCCCCTGTTTTCTGTTTGTATCTTTAAAAATAAAAAGTGGGAGGCATAACTGTATTTACCTCACTACTACCCATTTTTCTAAAATTAATTGCCACACAAGGCAAGCACCTATGTTTCTGAAATTTAACACACTTAGGTCCCAACGTACCACCTACAATGTGGCAAAGTTTCATGTGTGTAACTTTAAAAATGACAAAGTTATAGGCATTCCTAGTTATTTATTAACAAATTAATTGCCACAAACTGCATGCACCAATCTTTCTGAAATTTCTCACAGATAACTATCACTATCCAGTCTACAATTTGCCCATGTTCCATCCTTCTATCATTAAAAATGAAAAAGTTATAGGCATTTTTGTAAAACAATAATTTGCTATGGGAAAAAGCATTCAAAATGGCATCCGATCCGGATCGGACATCCGATCCGCGGATCGGGATCGGGTCTGATCCAGCCATCCTCCGATCTGATCCAATCCGATCCGACCCCCCAGGTCCGATTCCGATCCGTTATCCAATCCAATCCGGGGGGGTCAGTGCACATCCCTAGTGGATAGGGAGACATTATTCTCCCTTTCTCATAATACAAGAACACAGGGTCATCCCATGAAGTTTATTAGTGGGAGATTCAGTACAGATGAAAGGAAATATTTCATCACACAGCACTATAGAATTTCTACCACAAGATGTAGTGATGGCCACCAGTTTGGATGACTTTGAAAGGGGACTGGACCAATTCTTGGAAGAGAAGATTATAAATTGCTACTAGTACTGATGGCTCTATGTTGCATCCAGTATCAGAGGTAGTATGCCTGTGTACACCATTTGCTGGGGAACATAGGTAGGAGGATGCCATTGCACCGACATCCTGCTTGTGGGTTCTGTGGGCAGCTGGTTGGCTGCCGCATGAACACAATTCTGGACTAGATGGACCTTGGTCTGATCCAGCATGGCTCCATTCTTAAGGAAAATCGGGAAAGTTAGATGTTCTGCGCAGAAAGATGCAGAAACCATGGGAGGAATAATTTGTAATAAAATAATATTGATGGGAAGTAAAGCTGTGATCAAAGAGGAAATTGACTTTGAAATACAGTGAGCACAGTAAAAGTATACAACAGCAACATCCACGTTTGCTCTTTAGAGTGTCAGTATTGAAAGAGGAAAAAAATGTTTACAAGAGTTGTAAAAAAGAGACTGGAGAGGAACATTTCACTATGCATATAGCACTACGTATAGAAAGCAGGGGTGAAGTCTAAGTAGTTTTTCTCCGCTGATGGAAGATTTCCATAATCATAACAGCAAGGGGTGATTTTCAGTGATTCCTCCTCCCCCTGCAGCTCCCTCTCAAATCTGCCTGCACTCAAATTTGGTGGGGAAGCATGAGCTAAGAATGTCCTATGAATTCTTTCACACAAAGAATGTGCATTCAGGAGTATTTAACGTGGGTTGCTTATAGCATGACTTAAGCAAAGCTGATACTTCAAAATGCCAGAGGCTTCAGTAGCAGTTGCTCCTTTGTTTGTGGTAGAGTTGCTCAATTTTCTTAGAAGTTAAACTAACCATGCATAGCAGAGCATACATTGATTGTTGCATATTCTATTGAACCAATGCATTAGTCATTATTATTATTATTATTATTATTATTATTATTATTATTACATTTCTATACCACCCCATAGCTGAAGCTCTCTGAGCGGTTTACATAAGATTGAAACAATTAAAAATGATGTACAAAATTTTAAACCATAAAAACTTGCAACATACACAAAAACATACACCGAAAAATAACTATAAACAGCTTTAAGCTGTCAGCCAAACCTAAAAACAGATCTGGGATTGGTGAAGCTCATCGCATTTTGCTAAATGCCTGGGAAAAGAGAAAAGTCTTGACCTGGCGCTGAAAAGATAATAATGTTGGCGCTAGGTGGGCCTCATTCATGGTACATATATCTGCCACAAATATTTAACATGAATGTATGTAGATTTCAACTATTTTGAAAAAAATTCATTTCCAAAAAAGGAGATTCCCATTTTTGGCACAAGCCAAATATGGATAAACACATTCAAATCAATGAATATAAGCATATTTCATCTGCTTGGGGATGGGGCCATCATTTGATATATGATCTTGAGCTGAGACTTTACATAAAAAAACTCCTCAAGCTGTAATAGCTGAGCATGCTGTAGTCTATAGGACTTCCACCTTCCTTGCCAAGAAACCACTCTGCCTTGGGACAGGCCTTGAAGAGTTGCACCTGGTGTTGGGCCATAGAGACAGATTGAGGATGCCACTGGTATACTGCCCACTAGGGGTGTGCAGAGCGGGTCTTCTCCACCCCAAAATTTGGGGTGGAGCTCCACTGAGGTGATTATCTGCCCCAATTTCAGGAGTGGGTTCCTCTCTCTGATCTGCTGAATAATTTGGTGAAAAAACACAGATGATCAGGGATCTGGAAACAAAGCCCTGTGAGGAGAGACTGAAAGAACTGGGCACGTTTAGCAGGGAGACATGAAAGCACTCTTCAAATACTTGAAAGATTGTCACACAGAAGAGGGCCAGGATCACTTCTCAATCATCCCAGAGTGCAGGACATGGAATCATGGGCTCAAGTTACAGGAAGCCAGATTCCGGCTGGACATCAGGAAAAACTTCCTGATGACAATGGAACCAATGACTTAGGGAGGTAGTGGGCTCTCCTACATTAGAGGCATTCAAGAGGCAGCTGGACAGCCATCTGTTAGGTATACTTTAAGGTGGATTCCTGCATTGAGCAGGGGGTTGGACTCGATGGCTTTATAGGCCCCTTCCAACTCTACTATTCTATGATTCTATGAAAATGCCCTTTTCAAGTAACCAGTACAATCCTGTCAATTAACAGAAGTGCTCACAGTCCCTCAGTTTTAAAGATAAACACATGAAAATTGGCACCGTGACAGCTTTTAAAGAGGGCTTTAGGCATGCCAAGTTTGGAGTAGTTATTTATAGGGAATTTTTAAAGTCCAAACTTAAATGTCCTCTCAGGCACCTCTCTCATGCCTTGATCTGTATGGTGAGGGAGAGGGAAATGAAGCAGCAGAAAACCTAAAAGTGCTTAGCACTATAATAAATAAATATAAATCAACAAATGTCACAACAGCAGCACACAGCTTGCCCATCTTCAGAGAGGACACTGGACAGGAGCAGAGGCTTGCAGGATGAGGAGGAAAAGGAGAAGCCCCCCCCCCCCAGTACTGTCAGGCACATCGGAGTGAGTCAAGGCAACAACAGGCTACAAAGCTTGGAGAGGGAAGAGGGAGGAGGAAGAAGATGAGGAGCCACTACCACCCCTGACTGTAAGCCCAGCCAGCCAATGCTAATAATAGGAGTAAACCAAACACACACTCAGGCATTAGCAGGCTTGGTTTTTTAAAAAAAGTTTTTCAGTGGGGAGGAAGTAGACTACAGAAACACATCACTCTAGGAGTTTTAACAATTTTAAGAAGGAGAAAGAGCTTAGAAATATTAGAGAACCAAGAGACAGTGGCTGCCTGGCTGGCTGCAGATCTCTGTCTCTCTGTCTGTCTGTCTGTCTGTCTGTCTCTCTCTCTCTCACTAGAATGATGACAGGCAAAACACTGTGATTGGAGGGGGGACAGGAAGACAAGTGTGGCTAATAGCTATTGGTTAGTCGCAAATGTCAATATACTCTCACCCCACCCAGTGTCTTCCAAATATGGAGATATTCAATTCACACACACACACACACACACACAGAGCATTGATGCCTGAAAAACAGTCAGATAATTTTGGAGACATTAGAAGCTGCGTTTGGGCACGCCTCTGCTCTGAAATTATTCTATTGGTTTAGAAGCAACCTATCCCTGCACTGGAAAATCGAATGCACCACTGATGTTCACAGTTATCAGGTAATTCTGGGGCAAAGTGCACAGCCCTACTACTCACACTCCTTTCCAGCAGCATCCCTGACTGAACTGGCAGACATTGTCAAGCATGGTATTGGAAGTACCCAGGACAATGACTCTGTGGAAAGGAATGATATATATGCACAGAAAATAATGCTCCTTCCTTTCACGTTCCATCAGCACATAATGTAAAAGAAACAGATGCAGTTATGCAGTTTTGCCACCACCTCTCCAATTAAAAATACAAAGAAATTTCAGTGCCTGCCTTGCCATTTTACCCGAGAACATGCAGACTAAAGTGCTAAATCAGCGCCTCCATTGAACTCATTGCTGGCTCCCCTCCTCCTTGCTTCTCAGACTTCACATTCCTCTGCATATAGGAACTTGCTACTGGTTGTGTGTGCATATGCATTGTAGGGAAGGCAGTCAGCGTTGGTATGGTTGGGCAGCCACCGAAGGCCCAGACCTTATCAGGGGCCCCACTGACACAAGAGCCCCTTCAACCTGCTGTTCCTCTTCAGCACTGCAACTTCCTTATTTACCCACCTCTCACTCAGGCCTAGAGGGAGTGAACAACAAGCAACCAGCCAAACAGAAGTGGCAAGAAGGAGCAGCCATAGCTGTCATAGCCTGCTTGCTCATTGGCTCTCTCTGCTTGGCAAGTGAGCAGAAATTAGGAGGAAGAGAAGCAGCCGGTGACAGTGGCAGTAACGGAGTAGGCTGGCAGGGGGGGTCTTATTGAAGTTGTCTTGCTGGCACTGGCTGCAGCCAGTCAAACCACCACCTAATGAATAATGCTGTCTGGTGAGCAGATTCCTATCCACATTGATGATCAAAAATTATAATACATAATTTGGTCAGATTTCCTATGAGAAGGGATGCTTCCAAAATTCTTCTCCTTATTTGTATTTCTTGTTTTTCAAATGAATATGATGGTTTTGAAACCATTTACTGTTCATGCCCCCCCCTCCAAATTTTGTATAGTGTGCACAGACAAGTTTGTTTTCACTTCCAGGTTTAGCTTTAGTTTGTTTGCCTTTTCCCAAAGCTATCACCATTACCGATACATGCATGCATATTGATAGAGCATTCCAAAATAAATGAATATGATTTCTTTTGTATAGTGTTTTACTGATGCACACCTATTTTCCTCAAGGCCATCAATAAGACATAATAATGAATCTTGATGCAAATGTTGTTTTTGTTTACATTTACAGTTATGTGTCACTTCCCAGCACAAAAAGCAGTCTCACAGTAACTTACTTACACAAATAAACAATCCATAATTACTATAACAGAAAAAAACTCAAAAATCAACACAATAATAAAAATAAACACTATACAAACATAATCTAAACACAATACAATTCAAAAACTGTTCCTCCGCAGCACCCAATGCCCCTGTAACCTAGAATGAACAAAAGCAGCCCACAACAATTGGATCATAACTGCCATTTCCTAAACTTCTTCCAGGAAGGGTCTCTGAAGCCATCCTCAAGGACCAAATAGGTTCATATGAGGAGAGGCTGTACTTGAGGTATTGGAGTCCCAATCTATATCTGGCTTTATAGATTAAAACCAGCACTTTGAATTTGTCTTGGAAACAAACTCTGACAACCCATGCAGGCAAGCCAAGACTTGGCTGCTGAATTGCATCAAGGTTAGCTGATAACATCAAGATAAAAAAAAATTGGCAGTGTTTTATGAACATACATGGAGTAACACAGAGGCGGAAATGAACTGAAAAACTGAAAGTGCAGCAAAATTTGTATTGCTTCATTTTAGGCATTCTAAATTTCAAACTTTTAGAAATTCTTTTATGTAAACTGGAATGGAGAAGGTGTGGAAAGCAGGACAGCGTGGGTCCATGGAACTATGAAGAAATGAAAAACAGAAACACCTGGCTATTCCTAATTATTAACTTTATTTAGACCAGGGATAGGGAACCTGGGGCTATCCAGATGGTGTTGGATTACAACTACCCTATCCCTGAGTATTAGCTATACAGGGTGGGGCTGATAGGAATTGGAAATATCTAGAGATCTAATATATATACACACACACACTGGGTGCTTATGCTTTCAGTTGAATTCACTTTTATGGATAGTTAGATTTTAAAGCAGGTGTGGTGGGGTCAATAACCCTAATTTATTAAATTTGTAAAGCACTAAAGGCTGTTCTGTAGCCAAAAGCTATTACAAGTAGTTGGGAGGACTGCAGGACTAAAAATCAAGTGTCTACAGCCCAGTTGCTATGAGGACACCTTTCACATTAATAATGAGGGAAAGAAAAGGAAGGATGGTCAGCAGAAGAGAGTCTTCTGATAGCTGAAGACCAAAAAGCTACTTGGTGAGAGAGGAATTGAACTTTGCCGATAAAAACAAGCCTGGCACAGAGGGGAGAAGAGGGATAGCATTTCATCAAAGCCCAAAAGCTGAGGCAAATATCATTCAATCGCCTTTATCAAAATATCACCAGTGGTGAAAAGCAAAGATGCAAGCAGTGTATGTCTCTCCATGGTGCCAGACAGGGCATGAGGGCAACAAAGGAAAGACATCAATAGCATATAGCCTATAAGACCAGACTATATGTGGAACAAATATAAGATGAAGAGGGTAGTGAGAAAAGTAAACCTGAAATTGGAAGGTAGCTTATGGGAAAATGTGAGTTAAAATACACATTAATATACAGTCAGTGGAAGGAAAATACATTATCTGATGTACAATATAGCATATCTCCAATGAAAAGTTGAAAATAATTTCACAATGGCATCAGATAAGCAATAGGTACACAAGTACTAGAATCTTATAAGATAAATGAGGTTTCAGGATATCTGGATTTTTGTACTACAGTATGAGATGAGATGTGATATAGGATAGAAAAGCTGTATCCAACAGTATACAAAGGTGGCTGGCAGAAAATTATATCCAGAAAAGAAAGAAAGAAAGTGAAAGAAAGATTTATGGCTGACAAACATAAAGGTTCAAACATCAACACTAGATTATCAGATGCAGCATCAAGCTCAACTTGAGGGTCAGGGATGGGAGGCAGCCTTGGCCCATTGGAATTCCATCTTTCTAGTCAAGTACCCTGTACATTAATTTTGAGTGCCTCTCCCTGGTGTTAGGTGCATGAGGCAGAATAGGGATTCTGCTGATATACTGCCTACCCTGTTGCCCAACAGTTTCCCTTCCAGATCTGACAAAGGTTGTCTCAGAGGTGGTGTTGAAGAACCCAAGGTTGATAGCCTTGAGGGACTTTCACACTGAAGCTATCTTGGCTGGGGTGACATGAGATTTCATAACCTCCATGGCAACCATGGGGCTGTCTCAAATTGTATTGGGCCCAACACATGTGGCTGAGCATACTGTGGACCTAGAAGAACAGAGAATAATGTTCTGTGGCTGTGAGAGCAAGTTATGACTCTGTAGTCATGAACAGATGATTACCTGATCAAGTTGGACCTTAAAGCTTCCTGCAACCTCTTCAAGGATGGGGAAATGGTTGGTATGGTTCATCCCTTGAAATTGATGAATTCAGGTGTTTTTCAGACTTCTCTGGAGAAGTTTCCTGAAGCTTTAGACAGTGGTACTACTAAAGGTATGGTCACTGCATAGAATGAGGGGATGACTCCAAGAGAGTGACATCAATACAGTAATTCTCAAATGTTCTCAACCAAATCATAGAGTCAGCACCATGGTATTCTGTGGAGCTGAAGGTGGTGAAATGGTTGGATCAATGACTAGAGTGCAAGTGGTAAACAATTCATAGCTAATACATCTGAGCAGAAGTGAGAGCCCACATTCAGGCCTACTCTGTGGTGATGATAGCAGCTAAGAAATTGTACTTTGCTCATACCATTTTCTATACACAGTGTCAACCAGCAAAGCTATATCAAGTGGGGAATGTTGTGAGTTGTAAGACCTTTTTCTGTCTAAAAGTGCGTAGGATTGTGCCCTCGAAGGATATATTCTAGGAAGAGATTGGATACAATCCAAAGAAAAACCTGCAACATTCCAGTGCACCTTCAAGAAATAGGGATTGGAGACTCAGCAAAACTTGAGCTTGCCAAGGAATCTGCCTTCACAGCACTGCTTTTGTAGCTGCGGGTTGGTGGCAAGTAATCCCGATGAAGGTGGCACTGCGGGCTTTCCGGCAGCCTTTCGACTCACCAGGCCCACCCCCTGCCCCTTGCTCAGCTTTCAGCGACCAATCAGAGATCGCCTTCTACCTGGGAACACCCCCCAACTTGATGCAAGGTCAGATGGCAGAAGACTGTGGTGACCTCGCTTCAGTGGGAAAAGTCAGGTAAGTCGCCAACATTTTTAAAGTGCAGGGAAGTTCTGATGTTAAACCAACTGAAATAAAATTACTGAACATCCCTACTGAGTAGGGTGACCATATGGAAAGGAGGACAGGGCTCCTGTAGCTTTAACAGTTTTGATGAAGAGGGAATTTCACCAGGTGTCAGTTGTATGCATGCAGCATCTGGTGAAATTCCCTCTTCATCACAACAGTTAAAGCTGCAGGGGCCCTGCCTAGTGGAAGAAGCTTTTCAACCACAGGGAAAAGAGGTCAAAGAGGAAGAATGAGTGATGGAGATTTCCTCTTCTACTATTCTTAATTGATGTCCCCTGCCATGAGATGCATGAGCCCCAGATGTCACTTGGAGCTTCTAGATTGGAGACCATGAGCTTCATCAGACGAGCATTTTATCACACACTTGCTACTGCCTGCTTATGGATGCTCAGGCATCCTTTAGACAATGATGTCTGTCACTTGTTTTTCCGTCGCAAAATAATCCAACTTTTTTTTAAAAAAAACCCAGAATGTGCCACGATCTCCTGCTGTGTGCAAAAAAAGTGATGTGATATAAATGGCCCCTGAATGGGCCATGTGGGAAGAAAGAGGAAGTAATGAAGGACAAAAGTGGAGGCAGAGAAGCAACGGTAAGGAAATGTGATTTCCCCTTGTGTGATGATGCTCAGAGTGTTGGCTCACACACATGCTTGGCCAAGCAGCATCCTTCTGCAGTGAGGGGAGTGTATCTGGAAACTCCTTCCAGTTATGTTGAAGTCATCGCATAAGCTGAGCATTCTGCAAATAGTCTCATATGTCTGATTCACTGAACTGGAGGAAGTACCATATGAATGAAGTTGATATGGACCTGGACATATGTGTAGGCTGCTCAGCTCACACAATGCCTTACATGCATGGTGGAAGAAACGCATGGTCCTGTTCCCTCTATACAGAACTTGGCTGGGTCTGATGGGAGTGGCTGGGTCTGATGGGAGTGGCTAGGTCTGATGGAAGTTGGAATTCAACAACATGTGGATTGACACAGGTTCCCCAACCATGCAGTATCCATTTGGTTTTGCATATATACCTAAAGTAAGAGTACTTTATTCAGAGCGTCATCATACGAGGGAAAATTGTGTTTGTTTACCATCACTTCTCCGCCTGTGTGTTTGTCCCTCATTACTTCATCTTTTGAAACAGGAAGTAAACAACTTGCACATGGCCCATTCAGTGGGCCATTTTGATCGTACTGTTTCTTCTGCATACAGCAGGAGATAGCTGCAACTTCCGACTTTAAAAATAAGTCAGACTTACTGGGGTGTTTTTTTGTCGTGCAAAGAAGGCTAGAAGGGGCAGGAGGCACACAGGAGGCAGACAACTTCCTGAGAGGGACCCACAAAAATCTGTGAGTGCCCAGCAACAAGTGTGCAATAAAATGCTCATCTGATGGAGTGCCATATGAGACATTTTAAGAAAAGTACAATGCTTTAGCTATTATTTTGACAATGAAAAAATACAATTGGTCTCTTTGAAATAACTTAGAGAAAATTAAAACCTATTTTGTCTTCTCCCCCCCCCACCACCAATATGTTTCAGATCAATAAGCAGATAACTTGAATTCAATTTTAACTTTTGTTTGAAAACATGAGCATCTTGATGTTTTCCATAGGGCTGTGATCAAAAGAAAAAGAAAAATATTGTCACGTGTTTTATCATTTTGGGGGTATACTTTGATGTTGTATTAGCATTGCCCAGTATGTCTTAAAGCTTTATTTTCCTGTGCTGAACTCCATAAAAATATTTCTTAGTAATGAATAAAATAAATGAGAAACACCATGAAACTAGATTATAGCTTTTGCACATAGTGCTTATCTATAAACGGATGTGTTTCCCCCCATCTTTCTCTCTGTGTATTAATTCCTTCTTACCAAGAAAGGGACTACAAAATATGTCAAGAGTTCTTACAAACATACCTTTCAAAAACATTTATGATTTACATGCACATCATGTTTATCTTCCCCTTCTTCGTATCACATTCTACATTTATGTACCACAACTTTAATGGTCTCTCTCTCTCTCTCTCTCTCGATAGAAGTATGAGATACATCATTCGAAACACAGTTTTCATTTCATTTTGAAGTGAAATAATTAAATGTAAGACCCATATTACTATCATCATGTTTTGCTCGGTCTCCAACATGATGCCTCCAGACACTTCCTTTGGTACCAGCCAGACTCCCTGCCTGTCCTGATATTTTTGTCATAAAAATATTATAGAATCATAGAACAGTAGAGTTGGAAGGGGCCTGTAAAGCACCACCTTAAAGCATATCTGACAGATGGCTGTCCAGCTGCACCTTGAATGCCTCTAATGTGGGAGAACCCATGACCACCCTAGGTAAGTGGTTCCATTGTCGTACTGCTCTAACAGTCAGGAAGTTTTTCCTGATGTCCAGCCGGAATCTGGCTTCCTGTAACTTGAGCCCATTATTCCGTTTCCTGCACTCTGGGATGATGGAGAAGAGATCCTGGCCCTCCTCTGTGTGACAACCTCTCAAGTACTTGAGGAGTGCTATCATGTCTCCCCTCAGTCTTCTGCAGGCTAAACATGCCCAGTTCTTTCAGTCTCTCTTCATAGGGCTTTGTTTCCAGACCCCTGATCATCCTCATTGCCTTCCTCTGAACCCCCTCCAGCTTGTCTGCATTCTTCTTGAAGTGTGGTGCCCAGAACTGGACGAAATTACTAGGAGGCTCTCATGTTGCTATGCAAACAACAAAGAGAAGGGAGGGACCCTCACAATTGAACTGATATGAAAAATGGGACCTAATGAACAGTAAATGGTTGCCAAGCTCGGCTAAAAGATATCCGTGTTAACTGCACATGCCAACTTAAAGTACAACTTAAAGTACAGTTAACATGCAATTTAATAATAAATTAACAATAAAGAAACAATGACTCTAGAATGTGTACTCCGTTTCTGATTAATCTTCAGGCAAGTTCCTTTTTATATCAATGTTGTTGACATTGTGTCAAGAATTGACTACAGGTGTGAACTCACACTTGGAACTGTTTTATTATTACAGTTGCCAACTGATATCACATTTAAATGAATTGGCATTAAGGAGTATTCCATTAAGGAGAATCAAATTGCCATCTAGGAAGGTAATAGGCTTCTCCAACTCTTTGTAGATTTATGAATGTTTGTAAAACAACTTCTTTGTACAATCACTTGCCTTTACTCCATTTCGGTCCCCTACAGATGTGAGAGTCAAAATATATACTGATGAAGATTAATTAGAAAAGGAGTACACATTCTAGAGCCACCATTTATTTATTGTCAATTTATTATTATCTGTATCACAAGCAACTGTCTGTATTATTTGAATACCAGCAATTGCGTGTTTGTTATGATTTGATTATCAACAAGTATATATATGATTTAAATATCAGCCTCTGTATGTTTAAGATCTGGTTGCTGTGTTTGATTATAAACTTGAGCTTGATTTGCAAATTTCATTGAAGTATTGTATTCGATTATTATTGTACTTTATGTTGCTAAGCAAAGCACCAGACTCGAACATTATCTTTCTTGTCAGGACTGCCTCTGTGGCAATCAATACAAAAAAATTAAAATGGTGGGTAGCTGTAGTCCAGTGCTTTCTCTTGAAATGTATCTAGCTGCCTAGAAAAAAAAAGAGAAAAGTTTAAGTGGCCAATTATGTGTGAGAACTGCTCACTCAGAAAGCTTCGGCTATGGAACAGTATAGAAATATAATAAATTAAATCCTAGGGGGGCTAGAGGATGTGGCAGGGAGGGAAAGGTGTTTTGCCTGGTGTGGGAGGAGGGGAGTTGCCTGTTTTTTCAGTGTTGTGTGTGTGCTATCTGGTTTGTTTTGGTGTGGTGTGAGCTTGGCCTGGATTTGTGGTGTGTGTGTATGTGGGTGTTTGCTGCTCTGACCATCACCAATTCACCGTCTTTGAAATGGGTATTTTGTTCTTTGCAGGGGCAAGTATGGAATGATCTGGCATTTACTACTCCATTTCTTAGGTTACTTGTCTCTGAGCCTTGGTTTGCTTTCTGTGAAATGGGCGTCATAACAAAAGTTTGTTGGATCAAAACAGTGGTTTGCATTTTAGAGCTCAGACCCCATCTCTGCCTTGTACTTTGGTTTCTTGCGCAAGTTCCTTTTCTTTTAGCCTCACCAGTTTGTGTTAGGGAGAGAGACGCGCTCCCCATTCGCTTAAGCAGAGTAAGCGTGTTTAGTCCAAAATAAGTCCAGTATAAGTCCAAGCAGTGAAGAAATACTCACACTCCAGGTAATATTGCGTATAATACAAGTCCTTTACTGTGTTCCAATAATATGTATATACAGGCAACTGGATCCTCCAGATAATACAGGTTTTCATATAGCTATTCCATAGCATAATCCTCCATACATCAAATCTCTCATTCCACCAGCCTCTGGCACAAAATCTCTAGCCTCGCTCCTAACAGCCATTTCTATATTCATATCTTTACACACATTTACTGAACCTTGACTCAGCATACAGCCAATAACCTAAACTTCCAGAAAGATTCTCCCTATCTATGTGACCTTTTCAACAGCATAGGAAAAAACTCCTTTATCAGATCATTGAGTGCAGCTGGCTGTTCAGTGTTCCCTGGACACTCAAATCTTGTCCAGTTCTTTTATTCAACTTAACCAGAAATTTTCCCCAACAGTTTGCCCTCTGGAAAATGGGTGTTTTGTGACTGGCGACATCCACCATAACATTTTGTGAGTAGGCAAGCCTCTTCTTGGCTGCCATTTTTGTTTTGTTTTTTGAATGTCCATGGCACGTTCTCAAAATTCCAATTATGCCGACTAGTCTAAAAAGGTTAGAGCCCCCTGTTCTTGCGACATCGTAATTCAAGACAAAAGAACATTCCACAATTTAAAATGCATTTGCCCCAATACCCCAGAATAAAGGACTACTATCTTATTTAACACAAGTTTTTCTCAACTGTCAGTGCTACCCTTTCAGTGCTGGTACAGTATCTTCCAAGGCGAAGACAAAGAATTTCCATTCCCTCCAGTAGGCTCCTCCAGTCAATTCTGGAGAAAATCTCCAAAATTCTGAACTTTAGAGCCAACCAGCAAATCCATTTCTATTGCAAGCTGAGTGGATTAGTGGGATGTGCCTGGGGGGGGGGGGGGGTCAGGGGAGAAAGCCAAACAAGGTATAGCCAACTTTTACATTACATGTGTATTTCTTCATCTTGCATGCAGCATGTCGAATGGCACAGGAGTGTTATTCCTTTCCATGAGGCTTACTCTAACCCATATGAGGTGGCTAAAAGTGCAATTCTTTCAACTTCTTTTTACTATTTATTTACTATTCCCAGTGTATATTCCCAGCCTATATTTCCTTCCATATCCTATAATTCGAATCTGTTTTGGATATCTTGGAAGGTATTGGGTTAAATTGGGTTGTACAATATACTCTGAGGTCGGAGAATTGTCTCCAGCCTTGGAAAGGGGAATCTTCACTAACTTATGGCCCCTCATACAATGTCTAAGGGCCATAGATTTTCTCCTTTATACAATCTGCTGCGAATGGGAACATTCAGTCCATAGCAGTGTTTTAACAAATCAGGTACAGGCCTGAAGCAAGTGCCTGAACTACTGGAAAATGTGGGGTATGATTTTGCAAGTTCCTTTCTCAAGAGAGACTAGCATATTTAGAAATGTGGACAGTTTTCTTACATACCATTTATCAATATGTTTTCACAGTACTTTCACTCTGTTAATGGGGCATAAATCTGTTAGTTCATTTGTGGCGTAATGCAGTGGAATTCACACTTCAATGTTGAAGCAGATTATCAGCTGGATGCTACTGAAGTCTGATGCTGTTGTCTGAATCACATTATATTTAGATTCAATATCTATTTATTGTAGTCATTTATTCATGCATGCTGTGTAATAATTTCTGATGAGCCATTGCATCTGACTTCTTTCTTAATAATTCAACATCTAGTCTAATGCTTTATCTGATTTCTTTATATCTAACCTTTTGGTACGGTGATCCTATGTCAGTATGGTACATTGTGTGTTCGGTAACCACTTTTTCTCCTAATTGCTAATTTTCCTGACAATGGCTAGAACCACATCTAAATGTTAATTGATATCCCACATTCAGAAAAATCTGTCCCTTCTTTCCCAAATATCCATGTGCATATCTGTTGATCAAACACTGGCATTATGAAACGTTATCTTTTAGGTGCAGAAAGCAAACAACAAACATAGTTGTGATCAAAAGAGCTCCTTTCATATTGTGATACCAAGCTGTGCACAAAGTGAATGTGACAGGCAATTTTGTTAGCATCTGTGGCCAATAAGTTATTGATAACGTTTTAGAAAAGGAAAACAATTGTCCAAAGCAAAGATGAAACCAATTGATCCGCCAAAAGTTTCCTTAAATTTTTCCTTTAAAGATTCTAGTGGTAAATTTCTTGATATCAAATATTCTCTGACTATTCTCTGAATGAGTGTTTTATGCATAATAACAACAACTGGTATAATTTTGAGCAACCAAGAAACCTGGGCCAGATCTACACCTTGTCTCAAATCTGGAGGAGAAGCTGAAGCTGCACTATGAATGGGCCAGACCTGGCAACAAAGAGGCTGAGGTAAAGCTGAGTGAGTGAATGCAAGTCACTCAGGAAGTTGTAGTTTTCAGTTGGGGAAGGCTGATGAAAGAGGAAAACAAACTTCAACCCCCCCCCCCAAAACCATTCACATTGATGGTGATGGGGAGTAATCCTCTGCCAAGAGATGCACAAAGAACTCCAGAAATTGTGGTTCTCAAGGTTTAGGCTTTCCACTTAAAGAAATGGTAAATGCTCATTTTAAAAAGAAAATCTTTTTTGTTTTCACCGTTGCCAATTTATTTGTGGTAGATTTATTTTAAATGGGGACAGTTCTTCAAATCAGAATGGAAACGGGCAAATATATTATTATCCAATCTTTCTCACGTGGGGTTTACACTAGTAATACAATACTACAAATACCAAAATAATACAATTGAGGAGCTACGGTAAAATTAATAACGCAACAGATTAAAGATTAAATGCCTGCTTCAAGAAGAAAGTCTTAATCTGACATTCCAATGTATATAATGAAGATGCCAATCTAAAGCATTCAGATTTCAAATTATGATCTTAAAATGCAAATGCAAATTTTATTTCAAACTCTCCATTGAAAAAGGAAAGACAAATTTCTTACATCTGTTAAATTTGAATAATTGTGAATAATAATTTCATCATCAGAAATATTATGATTATATACATCTAAGACTTTGTAGATTTCAACATAAGTTAGGATATATCATAAAATTTATAACCCACCCTTCCCATGCATTATTTGCATTGTTCATGGTAGTTTACAGCAATTAGAAACAAAACAATCCTATAATTGTATTTATTTTTATTTTATTTATTTAAATATGTATAAACTGCCTTTCTAGACCAAGGTCACTCAATGTGGTGAACAAAGTACATACAAGAATAGAATATTATTCAGCAATCAAAAAAGCTGCTAGTTTAAGACCAGAGTTAAGGCAATCTCATGTGTATGCTTACATCACAACAATATGGGTCATCTTTGCTTGTCCAAAGCACTCTATCCTAGTCATCTGGGTTTAGGCTTGAAAAACAAAGGAAAAGTGTGGGTGCATAGAGGGTAAACTGTAAGCAAGCACAATTTGTGACATTGCACAATGCCATCACTTATCATGAGGTACATCAGGTAAGACATGAGCCTTAGCTTCAAATTTCCTGGTTTGTGAAGCTTGCGCCAACATGGGATATAGTCTTAACTCTGGTCTTAAACAGGCAGATTTTTTGATCATTGAACTTCTCTGGTTTTTGAAAATGAAATTTCTTTACAAGGTATTTACATTTTTGGAAGACCCTATATGATACATGGGTTTACAAATATAATACTTAACGGATAGGAATCATGATTTCATTTTTATTTTTAGGTGTACACTTGAAACAAACAAACAAACAAACAAACAAACAATAAAGGCAGCTAACCATGTTTGCTAATTAGAACAAATCAAAAGCATAATAGTAAGAGTGATACTGTTATTAAGAATAACTAAAAGTCACAATCTAAGAAACCATTTTTTGAGATATCCAAAAGGCTTCTTTGTGCTGAATTATATTATAAAAGGGAGGGTCTAGAGCTGATATTGGAACCGCTCCTGCAATTTATAATGAGGGGTGTGGATCTCAAATGGAGGCTGCAATTTTGTTCTGACTTTCTAGACATTAAGTTCCATTAAACAAAATCTGACTTATATTTAAATTTGATAATATGGATGGGAGGTGGCTCCAGGACCTTGCCCAGCCCTGTAAATAGAGCTTATTTCTGAGTAACTTACACAGGATTATAGTTGATAGCAGCTGCAGTTCCAGCCTCCCATCCCTATTTCCAGAGGCATAGGATTTACTTCTGAGGTCCCCTCTACAAGGATTCGCTTTTGTGCCTGGTTAGGCGATTATGCGCATAATCGCTGAAGCGCATTTACGCCTAATGCCTCTGCACAAGAGCCGGCGAGAGGCGGCGAAGCGCATTAAGGGATGACCAAAATGCGCTTTACAAGTAGTTAATGCGCATAAGCGCTTGTTCACATAGTCAAAATGCGCTTTAATGGCCGGAGCAAAATAAAACTTGCTGTTTAACGTGCATTCGATAATGCGCATAATCGGAGAGATAACGCGCCTCTACGCCCGATTTGCGCTCCGTTCTTGTAGAGGTAAATTTTTTAAAGCACCTTGAAAGAGCTTTAAACCTCTCTTGTAGAGGCAGCCTGAGTATGGCTTACACCAAGAGTTTAGTTTCCTTTCCCCGCTTCTCCCTCCAGTGTTCTGTCTGTCAGTCACAAAATCAGCAGGTTATATAAAAATCACCTCTCTTTTACCTTATTTGACCATGCTGACAGGAACTCTGAAACTCCTCTTAAAACACTGGGGTATGGCAGCATTCTAGCTTCAGACTGAAATTGAGCATGTCCAACATAACTGTTTTAGAGCAGGGGAAAAAACTGCTCAAAGGTTGGTTGTTGGGAGAATAGGGCGGGGACAAGTGGATGGCAGTCTGGCCTTCTGGAAAACCCCAGAGTGCTGGATTTGGCCCTGAGCTTGCAGTTCCCCACCCCTACTGCAGCATGTTTGAGAGAATAACTTCCTCCACCTGCAATGGTCAGACAGAATTTGACCTATGCTAGGGTGACCAGATAAAATCCAGGTCAGGGCTCATGTAACTTTAACAGTTGTAGAGAAAAGGGATTTTCAGCCAGTGTCATTTGTATGCAATTAGCTCCTGGTGAAATTCCCTCTTCATCACAACTGTTAAAGTTGCAGGCACTATACTAGAGTAACCATATACAAAAGAAGACAACTGTAACCTATGCTGTAATGCCATACACTGTAATTCCACTCTGTGGAAGTGGGTAGAGGGAGGAACAGCATTCTGTTGAGCTCTGTGAATAATCAGTGTGCATAGGCACAGGGAAATATTAGGTCCATAATACATAGGTAGTGTCTAATGTTATTTTTACATAGAATATACACATTGAAATGAATGAGACTCCCATTCATTTCAATGAGTCTACCTAAGTAGGACTAACATTAGATACTACTCTACGGGTGCCTGTACAAGAGCGATTTAAAGCTCTTTCAAGGCACATTACCAAATTTACCTCTACAAGAGTGGAGCGCAAATCGGGTCCAGGCGCGTTTTATCTCTGATTATTCACATTTTCGAATGCGTGTTAAATAGCTACTTTTAATTTACCATGGGAGTAAGAGTGCCTTATGTCTGTGTAAACAATTTTGTGAGGAGGTGCATTAACGATCAGATGGTCTTGATGTCATGCATAGAACTGCCCCTTTGCTGGGAAAACCTCCCACAGGGCCAGATGGAGGTGGTTTCATGAGAAGTAAAGGGAGTAGGAAGGATGTGCAGATGTGCGCATAATTAGCTATCAGCTTAGACATATCGTCCCCTCGCTTCTTGCTGGGTTCCTGACATGAGCTCTCTGCGTGTGTGTGTGTGTATGTTTTACCAGGGTTGAGCTCGCTGGGAAGAGGAGGGGAAAGGAATGAAGCAGCATACCCCTGTCTGTTTTGGCGTGTGTGTGTGTGTGCGAGGCACATTCCCATTTACTCCTGAGCAGTTCACTTGAAATGGAAATCAGGCGAGGCGGGGGGAGAGAGAAGCAGCCCTGACTAAAAATAAGTTTTCAAAGGGTGCTGGAGGGGGAAACTTATGGAGCACATCCCCATTTACTCCTGAGCAGTTCTGGCAGTGAAATGCCAGACTGCTCAGGTAGCCAAATGGGTTAACCACATCATTCCTGGCAGGTAACCTAGGTATGCAAAGGCGGGAGATTCTGGTAGGCCGGTAGAATAAAGGGTGCAAAATCTGTTTGGGCAGTTTCCCGGGACAAAGCACATTACTTTCAGCAACATTTGCATGCATGTCAACAACTTTAAAGCGAGTTTCATACAGCCAGTAATGCACCAACGCCTCTTGTATATAGGTATTAGGTGTAAAAGCAATTGTCAGGAGATGCGCGTAATTGGGGAACCAGGTGTCAAAGTGAAATCTTGTAGAGGGGGACTATAATTTTATATACAGAACAAGTTGCATTCTTATCCTAAATACATATTAATGACTTTTTGCAATAACTGGTAATGGTCTACTCATAACAGGATCAGTTCCCCCTTCCCTGTCAACACAACATAGGTTTCACAGTGATCCAAAGATTAGATTATTTTATTTCACCTAAACTGGAAGTGCCTTTTTCTTCCTGCCTCTTAGACAACCATATTTCTAATTTTAATTTAATTTTATGAATATAATTTTAAAATGCTGCTTCTTTTAATCTAAGATGTTTTCAGGCAAATTGAGTTCTAACTGCTTATAAGCAGGTTCCAACACAACTATTAAAGGAAACTTTGATTGCCCAAGGTATCTAGAGATAATTATCTGACTTCATCTAAATTAGCTATCATTGATCCATTGACATTTTGGGTAATTTTAAAAACTTTAAAACTTGTTTATCAGCCAAGGGATATTTATATACATTTATGATCGTGATGATTTGTGATACAGATTGATGGTTTTGCTGATGTATTATTACATCCATTGATTAATAGATAACCTAACAATTGTTGCTATTATGAATGTGTATAAATAAACAGCACAACCTTTCAAAACCTAAAGTAATATCTTAGCAGTCAAGATTCTTGTAGAAGAATTGAAGTTTCAATTTCTGTAGGAAATATCAGTGTTGTAATAGGAAATATTCTCAGCAGCTGAAATTACTTGCAGAAATGGAGTACTGGTTGTTATTGTTTTTTGTTTGTTTTTTCAATATGAAATACACTTTTGAATGTTTGGTGTTTGTAGACACTTTAGTCTGCAATTTTAGACATGCCTATTGAATTCAGTGCGATGTCCAAGAAAACATGAAAACAGTTGTGGTGTTAGTCTGCTAATAACATTTAAGAACATAAGAAGAGGCATGCTGGGTCAGACCAAGGGTTCATCTCATCTAGCATTCTGTTCACACAGTAGCCAACCAGATGTCCATGGGAAAACCAGAAACAGGACATGATAGAAATAACACCCTCCCAGCCATGTTCCTCAGCAACTGGTGTACATATGCATACTGCCTCTGATACAGGAGGTAGCATATGGGTAGCATATATAAACCAGTTGCCACCAAAAAGTATTACCCCAGCAGGAAGTAGTTAATAGTCTAGTAGTCTCTACATTGTGCTAAATCCATATATCAGGCTGCAATCTTTTGTCCACTTATGTTATCCAGCCATACAATTCCAGTCTAGGCCACTGGTACCCAATAATACAATAATAACCAAGAAACAATTTGCTGTCCTTTCATGACACCCCAAATCTGCTGCCTGGCTGCTTCATTCTGTTTAATGGTAGGATTGGCCCTGCAATTAATCATTTTATATTACCAAAGGGTATAAATATCATAATTGCAGCAGAGAGTTTGGAAAATACCATCTGGAGTGTTCATCATGCTTAGCCACCAAGGAAGACATCTGGACAACCTAAGCAGCTATAATCTTATATAGTAGTCCAGTAAACAGTCTCCAATGTCTAACAGTACAAACATGTGTGCCTTTTGACACTCTCTCCTTAAACCTGTAGATGAGGGACAACTTTTTGGGAAAATAATTCCCATTGGCCACAGTAGGACTTACTTTCAAAAAAAGTCATGCATGGGATCTGGCTGCAAATGTGCATAGGATTGTAGCTTTAGGACTATTTCCAGTGTAACTACTTTAAGCGACTTGGGCAATTCCATAAGTAAGTCTTGTGTTTCAAATTGCAGGGATAATTATTTTGCTGCACTAAAATAACACAGGGATAACTCATGTTTGATGTGGCATGTGAATTGTCCTAACATCATGCCTGAGAGTAGATTCATTTCCATTGAAATCCACTGGGCCTATGTTAGTCATGACTAACTCTGAAGTCCCAGTGATTTCTGTGGTTTTTTTCTAAGGTTGCTTCTAGATGGCTTATTTGCGCCTCCTTCACTTCGCACTGGCGGCAGTTGGGGCAGACGAGCGGGGTGCAAATTTAGCCGTCCATCTGATTTACAGCCTCCATTAATGCGCATTTTCAAAGTGTCGCTTTACCGTGATTTTAAATTTTTCTCAGCACTCACAGCACAGTATCGTCATGTAACCAATCCATTTGGATTAATGCAAATCGTGGGCATAGTTTGGAGGGCAGGGCTGGTGCTGATGTCATGAGTAAATTACTGCCCCTTCTCTTCCTCTACCTGGCTACCCCTCCCAGTTCTCCCTCCATGTTTTGAGCTTCAGCACAGAGTTTAGATATTTTTGCCTTGGTACATCGTTGCAAAAGGAAGGGGGTTGGAAAAAGGATGTGCCTGTTCATTTTGAGTAAAAATTGAGGTCCGCTAAGGCTTCACATCTATTCTAGTTCCCTCCCCCCTCCCTTCTCTCTTGCTGGGTTCCTGGTGAAACTGACAAAAGTTGTGGGAAGTCTAGTCAATTTCACCAAGAATGGAAATAACATGTCTTGTCAGTTTCACGAGCAGGAAAAACTTCTCCAATGAGTTCCTGGCATCGAGTGGCCTTTTTGCACGCTGTTACTCTGGAGTAAGGCACATTGAGCAGGTGGGGGCACTTGCTCCCCTGGAAGCGTGGTGCAGGATGGGGGATCAGAGTTGCATGACTACAAGCCTTTGCACTCTTCCAGCTCGATCCTGGTCAGGGCTACTTGGAAGTCAGCCCCGTTAAGCTCAGAGAAGGCTGTATTGGATTTTCCCATTGAAAAGAGTGGCATTTCTTTCCAGTGAACAGGCACACCCACCATATGCCTGTAGATGCCTTTGTGCTTGATCATTGTTGTTACTAGTAACCTCACTCTGGTTTGCTATTTATTATCATTTCTCCCTGGAGAAGAGGGAAGGGGGGCCGGACCAAACATCCCAACAACTTTGCTGTGGATTTTCCTTTTATGTTTCAATGATTCTTGCTTGCAACCTGGACTTGAAGTGAGTTTGTAACAGAGGAGCCACTTCTGTAGAGAGCCAGGTGATGATGTCACCCGGCTCTCTACTGAGAGGCAGGCCATGAAGCCTGTTTCTCAGTAGAAGGGACCAGCGGGTGGCAGCAGATGGAAATGGACAGCCCCGGCAGGTAAGGAGCATGAGTGGGGGGGAAGGGACAGGGAGGGAGGGGGAGTTAGGTCCCCACTCAACCTCCCCCATGTTTTCCGCATAGGCTTGCATTGGGGGGAAAGCTTTCTTTCCCCCAATGCAAGCCTATGGCGAAAACACCTAAAATGGCGTCCGATCTGAAAATTGGACGCCCGATTTTTGGATTGGAATCAGATCCGATCTAAGCTGCGAGACCTCCGATTTTGTCTGATCTGATCCAGGGCAAAATTTGAGGTCCCGATTCCGATACGATTTTTCCTCCCATGCACACCCCTAGTTAAAATGCCTCTCCTAAAGCTTAATTATTGGCAGTAAGAATTTTAAGCTTCAATATGCTGTGTTGTTTCTGGTTGCTGCCCCCCCCCTTTTTACTTTAGGCCACACCACCACTGGAAAGCAGATTCTGAGAGCTTCTATAAAATTGAATTCAACCCTGAGACTGAAAGAGGTCTGCCACTCGTGCTTTACATTGTACAGGCAAGGAAGGTTCCTACTTTGGTGTCTCTGTTCCTCCTAATATCAGTTTAAGATCTGACTTAGAATGCTTAATGCCTATCGGCATTCAAATGGAATCTCTGGGGAAAGCAAATTTCACTATAAAGGAAAGCAAATGAGCATATACAGTCAATTTGATAAAATATTGGTGATTTGCCCTATGAGGATAAAGTCCATAGACAGTTCATTGATATATAGGGAATGAAACTATGCATGTGAGATTGAGAATGAATGTATAAATATCCTATTTGCAACTGGGGTCAATTGGTTCATTTGAAAAAAATAATTCAAAGCAGAGAGAAGAGAATTGGTAAGGGGTGAAATATCCCTATAGTTCACAAAATTGCTTGCAAGATCGATTATTATTTAAATAATTCCTCTTAGCTCAATACTACTATATAAAGCATTAAAGAGTTTAAAACTGTTTCAAAGTCCAGTGTGGTATAAAATATTCAATATCTCTCTAATTCCAGCCAAAAATATTCCACTAAAATTAGAGTTCTACATATCTCTTAAATAATTGGCAATATCAGCTTTTTAGAAGAAAGCAAAAAGGCCAGGAGATTTAATAATGCCACCATTGATCTTTGCATATGTGAGTTATCCTCCTTGAAAATGAGATTGTTAATGCAGAAATGAGTTCCTTTTCCAGGGTATATGTAGATTAATGACAAAATGCATTCTCACAAAGAATTACCTGTAACAGAGAAATAATCTGCTTAATGTAAAAGGACTAATAATAGGTTGAGAGCTGGTCGAAGAATAATGCAGGTGTATTTGACTGTTCAAGTATCCACCAGCCTGCATGGGTGGTATTATTAGGTTTGATGGAGACTCCATCTATCACTACTATATTGGGTATCTCAGTCAGATGATCTGCATTGTCTGTTACGGGTTTTACAATGTAGTATGATGGCTCTTTGGAACATAATCTTCTCTTGCTCAGGATGAAGAACACTATCCCAATGAATGTATGCTACCACAGTGGTGTGCTGCAGTGATGCACAGGGTTGTCTCCAGGTTTGAAGAGGATGTTGGCAAAGTGGATCAACCAGGCATAATTGGTTATGGCAGGTTGCAAAAGAAGCAACTCCCTGATCTGTGCTGGGTGACTGAGTCTGAAAGCCACCACTTAAACTTCCCACAGTGCCTCTCTGATGTAGCATTGTACAAAATAATAATAGTGGATCCCAGTCACACACACACACACACACACACACACACACACACACACACACTTCCCTGGATGCTTTCTGATGAATTTTAAAAGAGGTGTGCATCAAAGGTGAGTCCTCCTGCCGAGATGCTATATGGCTTTGGCAGCTGCCTGGGGATGCCATATTTTGAAGCAAGGCCTGCTGATGCAAGGAAGGAAGGAAAAAAGGACGATCATGTGAACCAAGCTTTAGATTAATGTTAGGTAAAAGAAAATAAGAAAAGAAACATGAGAAGCATCTTTGACCTTTACAAATAGGATAAAGTTACAAAAGTATTTGTTTCAGTTACCAAGGTGTCAGTAGGAATTTGTTTTAATATTTCAAATATTTAATGGGAGTCTTTTGCATATAATTTTTATGTGTGAAAATTATAGAATCTGTGGTATTCATCCTTTCCTTTTGGGAGTTCATCTCTGAACTGCATACCTGCTTTGCCCTCCAATTTAATATGTGATTAATTTTGCAAGTGAAAATGCACAATTTATGCTTTACTTCCCATGTTGCTGTATAATAACACACACACACACACACACACACACACACACACACCCCACTGTTTTGGAAATAGGTAGCTCAATATAAGTAGTTACTTAATAGGAAATGCATTTTCAGTGCTGGCAATGTCTGCCACAGTTCTAAGTTTATCTCTGAAACAATAAGCATCACAGGGGCATTGTTTGAGGATTATCTCTTTATTTATATAGTGCCATCGATGTTCATGGTGGTTATGAAGTCTCTGCCTCAAGTAGGGACTTTTTGTAATCTAAAATTCAACCTGAGGAGGCAACAGAGAAAGGGGAGAAGCATCACAGGCTTTCTGGCAGCCATTACGCTCACTGGACCCACCCCCTCCTGCAGGCTCCAGTGGCCAATGGGAGGCCACCTTCCACCAGGGAATGCCCCTGGTGCAGCTCCAGACCTCGCTCAGGCAGGAAAAGTTGAGGTAAGTGCCCAACTTTTCAGCTGCAGATCTTTGGCTCTTTGCCCCGGGGTGGCTCTGAATCAGTGGCTGTGTATAACTGATGCAGCGCAGATTCAGAGCTACCCCAGGGCAAAGACAACATATAGACAGCTCCCAGGAAACTATCAAATGATCAGGGGTAAGGAAAAGGGGGTAGGAGAAGGGTGTGGGGAACCCTGGAGGTCCATAATGGGACACAGGAGGGCTGGATTGTACCCATGAGGTTCCCTACCCCTGCTGTAAAGTCAACTTGTTCCACATTGCTGGTTTTGCAATATTTCAGGAGGATTGAGCCTAGATTCTGCATCCAGAAAGGAATAAGGCATAGGTTGGCATGAAAGCGTAGGGCAACATGTTGGAATGCCAACATTGCTACATCGATTGATAGCTTCTAAAAGTCAAGAAAAGCCAGCAGTGTTTACCATGAAGTGCTTTCCCCTTTCCAAACACTGAGCTACTTCAAGAAGCACCATAGGAATAATTAAGATTTTAAATTTATTTAGACTTTTTCAGACAATGCATTGTTTCTTTTTGAAGTTCTCGCTTGGTGCATCAATTTCTAGGGCATTTCAGAGCATGGTTGTAGTTAAATACCATCACAGAGCTTCTGACACCAGGGGCTCTATTCCTTCCTATGCCCTGTTGTCTTTTGCCAGAAGACCATCTGTCACAGAGGGGGCAAAGCATCTTGCATTTTTTTTCCATCTGTGAATGGAAGAAGATCCCTCCCTCCCATTCAACATGTTCTTGAGTGTGTCTATGGCTCAATTCGGATGACAGAATAAACAACTGGTGTGGGGGAAACAATCGTCAATTGTTTTGACTATTGTGTCATCCGAATGCTGCCATAGTCAACTCAGCACTGATCCTAATCCACACCACAGTTGATTATATATTACCATGTTGTGTGGGGAGTACCCCCTAGTTGAACAACTGTAAAGTTGATTATTACCCCACCATTGACTATTGTGTCGTCCGAATTGAACCTATATGTTTCCACAGGAGTGGTGACAGGGTCTGAAAGGGTTTAGGATCCTCAGATCCTCAGCCTCTCCCTCCTGACCCACAAAAACACCGCTAGAATGCCTCTATTCCCCTCATTATGAGTTCGGAGTCCTGGCCTCATAGAGGAAGCCTGCATGGAAACTTCTGCAGTGGCTGGGAGTAGCCAGTAGGAGTGGGACTGTGACATTAAAAAGTCCTCCAAGGTCAAATCCTTGTCTACAGCTTTGCAGGGGTTTTCTGAACAATCCTATGACCCTGGGATACTGTCTAGGGATCATAGGATCACTCTAGTAATGTTATTAGATATTAACTTCCATTGGGCTATTTGTCTGTGTTTTGGTGGTGGTGGTGGGGTGTCCTATTCTTTATATTATGTTATGATATAATTGCTTTGTATTTCATATTAAAGATCAAAAGTAGTAATGTGAAAAATAATTGATTAAAAAAAATCTATTATAGGTGTAACATGCTTTCCAGGGTTTCTCCCCCCCCCCCCCTCCAGTCCAGAGTTCTAAGCTTGCAAGCCCAGTCTGAACCATACAAAGGAAATTGGGGCCAGATCTACACCAAACAGGATATAACACTTTGAAAGAATGTGTCATGAGCCCCAACAGTTGTCAATACCATTATAAACAGTTAGAAAGCAGTAGTGTAGATCCTGCCAGGGTGTGGATTGGCTTTCTCCATTTGAATAGATGAAACCGTGGTGTGTATATTTCAGCTGCCACACACACACACACACACACACACACACACACACCACCACATTTTTGGACTGGTCTATGTGTCTGTGAAATGAGTCATTGTTACTTTCATTTCACAGAGACAAAATAATTCTTTGAGATGGGTTTGGATTTCAGACATTTTGTCTGTCAGATGTATTCAGAAAAAAATGAAATGTACAAATATCTATTGAAAATCTATTTAAAATATAAACTAGAACTTGCAATGTAGATTGTTTTTAGGCTTTTATGGTTTAAAATTCTGTGTTCAATGCTTTTAATTTTTGTAAACCACCCGGAGAGCTTCGGCTATGGGGCGGTATAGAAATCTAAATAATAATTATTATAATAATTAATTGTCTAGTCTAATACTACACAGTGTACCGGAAAATGTTGCTTCTGCCTGCTTACAGAAAAATTATGCAATCTGACACTGAAATAGGGTAGATTTTTCACCCTAAAGCCAACACACACACACACACACACACATGCCACATCACAGTACATTGTGGTGTGTCATAGTATTGTACTCCCCCTAAAAGTCCCATTTTTGGCAGTACTCTTTGACTGGCATTCCTGTTAGATGTGCAGGTGAGGTCAGTGACAAGGGACATCAGCTTTCCAGTTTTGGCAGCTTTGCCAAGTAAAACCTTTCTTGACAAAGATGAATGTTTCCACAGTTCTTCATGCCCTAGTTACCTCCAGATTCCTTTGGGCTGCCCTTGAAAAGTCTTCAGAAATGGCATTGGATACAAAATGCTGTGGCCAGGGTGCAGGCTGGAGCAAACGATTTGAACATGCCATTGCTTGTGTGTTTCTGGACTTCTTATTTTTTTTCTGGGGTCAATGTTTTTGAACTTTAAAGATGTAAATGACTTGAGGCCTCACAACCTTAATGACTACCTTCTTCTCTACATTTCCCCCCATGTGCTCCAGTTGTAATCTGAGGCACTTCTTCAGATCCTTTTCCCACATTTAATATGGCAAGTAGCCATATTAGGGTTAGGGTTATTTTTTTTTCTATAGTGCCACCTATCCTTTGGAATCCTTTGAGTCTGCCAGGCGCTGACACTACCATTTACAGAGGCTGGTAAACCTGGCTTCAAAAGTAAGCTTCTAGCTTATCACTTTAATGGTTTCTTTAATATTGCTTTCTTTTTATTGTCACAAACTATCAGTCTTTGTTGTTTATTATGTTAAATATGGAGTTTAAATTAACTTGATATTAGAAATAGAAGTTGTATTAGAAATGGTGGATCTGATACCTTGTTTTGAAATATTGTGTGATGTTTGTCCACAAGGGCCTCAGATCCACGCCCGGCAATGCCTGGGTGGGGGGAGGCAGATTGCAGATGGGGGTGGAGGAGATGGCGTAGCGTGGAGGCAGGCCATTGGCCACCTCGTTTTGGTGCCACTGGGGCTGGGAGGAGCATAGCTATTTAAGGGCTGCACTCCTGCCCAGAGCCCTCTTCGTCCGTTTTGGCTCCCTCCCTCCCTCCTTTGTAAACAGTGTGGGTTTGCTGGTTGTCATTTTGGAGGCCAAGTAGGATTTTTTTGCTCACAATCTGAATTGGTTGTGAGTTTTTTTGCCTACTCCACACTGTGAGACAGGCTGGGTGTATGAAATAGGTTGATTCAGTGTTCTTGGTCACATTTGATGGCAGTTAGGTGCAGGCATCTCGAGAAGGGAATACTGGTGACCATTCTCTGGCACCATTGGTGGTGATGGGTAGTGCCTGAAGCCTATGGCTGGGAGTCTTGCAGCACCAGCCAGCGGGTGGAAGGTTTACCTTTGAGGCCAACCCTCCTCACCACCTCGGAGCTGTGTGGCACTTGGGCGGTGACACCAGAAGGCCTCCCTACCCCAAATGGGGAACCCATGAGGTGGCGAGCTGTAAGGCACCACTACAGGGGTTAAGAATGGCTTGCCCGATCCTAGGGATGGCCTTACAGCCAAGTGTGAGATGCCCGCTTAGGAATTTACCCCTTTGCAGAATCTTTAATAAATGTGGCCCATATTTAAATCCATATACTTGTGTTGCGTCGTTATTTCTCACCCTCCACTTCCGCAACCATTCTTACGCTGACACCACCCTCTTCTTTTTAAGAGGAAACTTTAAACCTTTCTGGGGTGGGGGCTTCTTCACATGAGCAAAATAAAGCATGCTTATGGCTGGACACTCCTGGAAGTTTGCATATCTTTTTGAGGATGGCGGCATCAGCCAGGACATCTCCCGCAGTTTCCTGCCCATATTCCGTAATAAAAAAGTGACAAAAAGTAAGCAAAAAGTAAGCAAAATCGTGTTTGCTTACTGTCGCTTTTCCTCCCATGCATTCGTTTTGCCACTGAAAAAAAGAGTTCTTTGTACTTTATCAGAAACAAACCGCAACACAAGTGGTGAAAGTTTACAGATTTATTGTCTAGCAAATTGAATATTATGGCTAAGAAATGTTGTATCTCACACCTAAATTGATTAGCATATCTCCAGCCTCTCCAGCAGCCTCTCTCCCCTCCAGCAACTTCCAGGCACCAGCCTATCTCCTTCAATAGCTTCCACCATCTTCCAGCAAGTCCAGCAACCAGCTTCGTTCTCCTTCGGCAACTTCTTCTCTCCTTCTGCAACTCCCAGAAACTCCCAGTCACTAGCCTCTATCCTCTGGCTGGACTTTTATACAGTTTAGTCCCCTGGACTACATGCAGCCCTGTACACCACCCCTAAATTGATCACACCTGGGGTGTGACAATCGTAAGCTCCAATCTTGATGTCAATGTACTCCTTATCTTTGCAAATAGCAAATGGCTAGTAGCCAAGCTGATACAGAGAGAGATCCTCCCTGCTTTCCATCACTAAAAGCAAGTGGACAGCAGCCAAGCTGGGACCCTCCTGCATTCCAAGGCTGTACCATCCCAAGACAGATGTGGCCTTGAAGATCAGGAGATTTAGCTAAGACATTGAAAGCTTGTTAAGCCTTTGCTAGGCCTGAAGGTCCAGACCTAAGAGGAGAAGCAGGCAAAAGAAGATTATATCATGTCACTAACTCCTCACAATACAATAATCTTCTGCACTTCCAATACAGCTTTGCCCCTCATTACTTCCTCTTTTGAAAAAGGAAGTAAACAATGTGCACGTGGCCCATTCAGTGGGCCATTTTGATTGCGCTGCTCCTGCACATCACAAGAGATAGCGGTAACTTCCATCTTTAAAAATAAGTGAGACTTACTGGGGTGTTTTTTGTCATGCAAAAAAGGCTAGAAGGGGTGGGAGGCATGCGAAGACAGCTGACGCCATGAGAGGGACCTGCAAAAATCCGTGTGTGCCCAGCAATGAGCATGCAATAAAAATGTTCATCTGATGGAGCTCCAATACTGAGCAAGGCATGGTTATAAGATAACAAATCAATATTGAAAACTTTATTTACAAGTATGAGAATGTTTTACTGCAACTTAAGTTCTGTGGTGGTAAAATAAACATATCTCCCTCTACCTCCCAGGGAAAATGAACAACCCCCCAAATCTATAGCCCAGATTTCCCAATCCTACCTGCTGAAACCTAGTCCCTGTCTACTTCACAGAGAGAACCCAGTTACAGTTATACCCTCTCTCACGCTCAACTGAAAATGAAACAGCCAATCAGATTACACCATTCAAAGAGCTCAACATTCTAACTCCTCCTCCCACCTACTTACCATTGCTTGTAATAAAAAGGATTTGTTAAAGCAAATGATGCCAGCAACCAAACATTCAAAAATACATATACCAACAAAATAAAATAACATTTTGTCACAGTGCTCTTGGTTTTCTTACCTGCCTTGAACTTTTCTGTTCTGTTTCCGGAAATACAGCAAGGTAAACACTTTTTAAATAAATAAATAAATAGACTGTGCTTGTTGCTTTTACAGCACTATCCTATGTTTGTCTATTTAAAATAAACCCAATTGATTTCAATGGGACTTACTCCCAAGTAATCCTAATGCAGACCACTTAGGCATGTCTTGGCTTGGTTTCTTCTCTTCACACCTCTGACACCCCATCCTGCTGATGAAGGACCCTTTTTAGGAAATCTCCCATGGAGCTAGACATAAGTAGATTCCTCTTTTCTACCTCATACTGGCAGCTGTGTCTATTCCTTAAGGAGGTGAACTGTGTGGCAACCATTTGAGAGATTGTTTTCTTTTGGTTGGGATCAGTTGGCAAACTCAGGAGTATCTTGGGCCAGATCCACACCAAGCGGTATATAGCACTATGAAAGCAGTATGAAAGCAGTATATAAGAGGCAGGAGCCACACTACTGCTCAATAATGGTATTGAAGTGCACTGACAACTGTTGGGGCTCATTGACACAGACCATATACCACTATATCCTGGCTGGTGTAGATCTGATGGAAAGAAGAGGAAAAGGAGCACCACCGAACCGAAGAAAAAAGAGAGCGAAGCTCTGGTGCTATATAAAAATATTTTTCTTTATTCTTTAATCTTAAAGCGATTTTACGTCTTATCTTTGAGTTGTTTAAACTGTATCTATACTTGTTTTCCATGTAGCTCCTGATGAAGGTTTTATCCGAAACGCATCGAGCAGTCTGAGGATAAGATTAAAGAATAAAAAAAAGTATTTTTATATAGCACCAGAGCTTCACTCTCCTTTTTCTTCGGTTTGGTGTAGATCTGGCCTTGGAGTCACCACCCCAATAGGCAAAGTAAGCTGATGGGGCAGGCCTACAGGAGAAAAGGGTGCTTGTGATCTGTCCTCACTACAACGACCTGCCTAATTATCCAACCATTTTTGTACCAGCACCTTTTAAATCATGTCAGCCATCAGCTAAGAATCCATATGTAAAACATCGACTCTTAAGACTGCACAGATTTGAGGATTTGGGGAGGTCCACCAATTTCATACCGAACGGGAATATGCATCACAAACTCAAAAGTGGATTACTTTATTTATTTTTTAAAAAAATAACTCTGCTAGTAGCTCAACCCACTTTATGTACTTGTGTATGCTGGATAAAGATAAAAGCAGCCTCCCACACTTCTTCCTACATTTGTTCTTGGAACACCTTCTTCCACTCCCCCTCATTCCTTCTTTCTATTTCTCACAGCCATCTGGAGAGGCAGACATATTTCAGTTTGACAAGAATCTGTCTAAGTTGTCAGTCAGAAGAAAACTGACATGAAAGCATGCCCATTTCATATTTCTTGCTTGCCCTGAAAAACACACACAGGTCCATTATATTTCAGTTTACAGAGTGTCGTGAAAGATTACAGAACATGTGAACTGTATGAGGTTTGTTTAAAGGCACTTTTTTTACATGCTATTCCCAATTTATGTGTATTTATTTTAGAAAGTTTGTACTCCACCTTTCTGTCTGAATATGCTCAAGACAGGTAACATTAAAATATAAAACCAATATCAATATAGCAAAATGAATGCAGGCAAACAATCAGAAACAATCCAGACATGGTAATTAGTGTTCTGTCTGTCTGTGTGTTTGGGTAGAATTTTAGGTACTCATATTTCATTAACAATATTAAGGGGGGGGGAATAAGAAAAGCCATTAGCCCAGAACTTAAATCTATATTCCAGCCATATTGAATTCCCAGTCATCTCTTCACCCTGATAGATGACCAAAGTGTGAAGTTTTATGAGACAACACTAACCAGGTTGTTGGTGTTGCTGCTGCTATCATTGCGGTAAAGGTAACATTATAGTATTACTCCTGGAGTCAACCGTAATGGTGTGCTCTTTGGTTATCCTTTTGGCACTAGTTATTTGCTATCCCTGTGAATCTGATGGGTTCTTATTAAATGCATATGGCCTTGTTTGTTGGAGGGCTGAAGATGGAAGGGAAATAATGTCAGTGTAAGGGTTACCGATCAATCCTAGGGTCGTTGCGAACCTCCAAGTGAATCCGGGAGTCCAGTGGACTTCCCCTCATCTGGAAACCCAGACCCCGCTTGCCACACACCTTGCAGCTTGGTGAGTGCCCAATGAAGCAGCCCACCCCCTTGCCAAGCTGCTATTTTTGTGCCAGTTTGGGACTATCTGGGAAGGTCACATTGTGTAAATGACTGCCATAGAGCAGCCATTTATACAACATTACAGTCATGATAGGAGCAAGGGAGCCATGGGGGGGCAGGCGGTCTTGTTGGGCACTCACATGGTGCTGTGGGCTGGAATAGGCAGCAGTGGCGGCTCATCAAGATGCCCCCAAAAACAAGTGAAGGTGAGTCTGCCCATTCCTAATTTGACACAGAAAAAGGCATACTGCATAATTAGAGCCATTTTGACCCAGGAATTAAACAGGCTGTAGTGGAGACTTGTTTGGGATGTGAACATGGTTGCTGCCTTGCTCACAGAAGGTCCCATGTTTCATTTTCCCAGAGGGAGTGGCACTTCCTAAATTTGTCCACAAGAAGCACCACTGATATCTTCCATATTTTATTGAGGATTCTATAGTATACATACTATGAAGATACACATCTTAATGTGCTTAATTACATGTTAATGATGTAATAATTACATGTAATAATTACATTTAATTACATTATTTATTAATGTAATAATTACATGTAATAATTACATTAAATTACATGTTAATGATGTAATAATGATGTAATAATTAATGATGCTTAATTACATGTTACAGGCAAGGAATGATCTGAATGGGAGACTCCAGTCTGGATCCTTTAGACTTCCATGTTTTAGAGACTGCAATGCATACAATTAAAATAGGTTCATAATAAGCATAGACATTCTGCCAACTTCAACCCTGTCACTGACTGTTCAAATTATACAACACTAATGTTCAGCTATGTGAATATGTTCAGCTATGATTGAACAGGAACTGATAGTTCCTGCAGTTACTTATCTAAGGAATGGTATGGCCTCAAAGTATGACAACTATTGCTCTGTTTAAAACTTGTATACATAGCCTACTTCTTGCATCATAACCACGTGGCTTCAGAGGAGGGAGCCATATTTGTGAATGCCAAATGGATCTCTCTCATTTGGAACATGACAAAGGATTTGTGAACCTATTATACCAACAGAATGTTTCTGTTTGTTTTTTCTGTGTACATAACAGAGTACATAACTCTGTTTCTCTCTTCTTCGTTCAAGTCCAACTGTTAACATTAAATGAATTTGAGTAGTTGAATGTTGCAAATGGAGAGTTTATAGCCTTAAACTTTTCTGCATTCCAAGGGCAAAGTAATGTCAGTCAACTCAACAGTCAAATTAGTTTATGCAAGTTAATTAAGTTTTATCAGTACCCTGCCCTCCAATCCATTTAAGAAAATAATACATTTCCAAATTCAGGTTAATTGACTTGAAAATTTGATTCCATGGATTAAGGGAGGCTCTAGATCAATGGGTGTGTCCCACGTATAAGGTTTGATTGGAAGAGTCTATTTTGCAAGGATTATATTGAATTAATTTGTTAAAGCAAAGCACTCAATCACCCTTTTCAAATGGGCATTACAACAATTGAGATTTGATGTATTCATTTCTGAATCAGGGCTACTTTCAGATAAATTATCCTGACAAGGATTTCCCTCCCACCTTTTCTTAGTAGTATCATCTGTTAGAATTCATTTCTTTGAGTTATCTGTCTATTCGCCCTGTAGCACTGCTGTCCCTTTTGCAGGGTATTTGATCAATTTGTACTATCGAGATGAAGCTTCCGTATATATGGTAATAATATCCTTTGTATCTGCCATCTGTCTTGTAATTCACCAAGTTCTATCATTCCACTTCTAACCTTAGCTAACTTAAAAAGCCAAAATCAGGTACTTTGCTTTAAAAGGAGAATTATATAGAGATATTGCATACAACACATTCTATGAACATATAAGAAGATCGTTAGCAGTTGCAAGGTTAAATTTTGGTAATTCAGTGGGTTGTATCCTATGTTAGTCCCACGTAGAGTAGACCCATTGTAATGAATGAGGCTTGAGTTAGATTAACATCAGATACAACCCACTGACCTTTTATATGCTTCTTAGAGTAATTGTTTTCTAATGACATGGGCCCTTTCTGCACCAGCCATTTTCCCCATGGCTGCCCCTGCCTGCTCGCAGAGAGTCCTTATGACGCACAGGGCATCCCACAAGCAGGCAGGGGCAAGTCCTCCATTTTCCTGGGAATTCAGAAAATGCAATTATCCCAATTCGTTCCCTGCTCCAGGGAGGGAAGCGAGATGGGCTGCTGATGTGGCTGCCCATCCCAGGCTCAGCTGCTCTTACCCGCAGGTAAGCGTGGCTGCAAACTGGGCATGGAGTACACAGCGTGGCTCTGTGCCCAGTGGGGAGGGGGTGCCACCAGTTTCGCCACCCCCAGGAGGGCAGGGAGGGGAATGGGGGCCCGCACGTGGTTTTTTTTGTTGTTGCTCCAACTCCTGTCCCACATTACTTCCTCTTTCTTCCTGGAGAAGAAAGAGGAAGTAACCAAAGACTACATGCCTATTTAGGGGCTGGTTTTATTGTGCAGCTTTTCCTGCGCACAGCAAGAAATGGAGGCACACCCCATTTCCCCCCAAAACGTTGGATTAAAAGGGGTCCATTTAGTGATAGAAAAAAGGGAAGAAGGAGTGGGAGGCGCACAGGAGGCAGACGGCATCGTCTAAAGCACACACACAAAATGTGATTAGGCAGTAGTGACCGTGGGATAAAATGCTTGTCTGATGAATCTCAAAGTTAACACTATGGGTGTGAAATAACGTGTTACAGAACAATATAGTGGCTGCTCATATGGATGCATTTCCTATGTAATTTTGGACAGGATATTCCAATCAAGTCAGGAATTAACAGCATAATCCTGTACGTGGATCCTCAAAAGTAAGTGTAATTGGGTTTAACAGTGCTTATGCCTAAGTAAGTGTGTATAGCATTGTTCATCTGAAAACTTGCATCTTCTATTCAGAGGAGGATGGGTGAATCAGTGGGGCTCAAGCTCATCAAGATTCTCCAAGTTCTGCCTCAAAGCTTGGACTATCCCGTTCCTTGTTGTAAGCTTTTCTTGTTGTTGTTCGGATGGGAAAAGTGTGCAATCTTTAGTGTTTTCCCCAATTGTTTGAAGTCTAAAAATGCATATTTTTATTCCAAAATGCATGTTTTTAAAGTGCTCATTTTTCTAAAGTATAAATTTTGTGAGCATGATCACAAGTTTGAGAATATGTAATCTTTGCCTGCTAAATGCAGTCATGTTTAAGTTCAGGTTTGGGTGTGTGAATAGGAGAAGTCTGGTGTGAAGCGATCAGAAACAAAATTATTGTACATCTCTAAGGAAGATATATAAGTTTTCTTTCCCCATTTGGCTTACAGTAGCCTACAGCATGACCATTGGCCATGCTGGCTGGGAATGATGTGAGTTGTAGTCTAACACATCTAGAGGCTGCCAGGTTGAGGAAGTCTGGTTTATATTAAATTAATCCTTAATCTTAATTTGATTGTACTTTTTATTACAATGAGTAATTCACATTATATAAATTGATAAAAACTAGAAAGGCAGTCCAGATTTGGATTTTGGCATTTGGCGGATTTTGGGGTGGGTTTTTAAAATAATTATTGTGAATATTTTGTCTACTTCTTCACTTCTGTTAAACAAAATTTGAGAAAACGCTGCACAAAATGTTCAAAATCCTGGGAAAAGTTATTACTGATGAAAGGGACAGATTGAATTATTATTTCTGAGAACATAGTTGAGTTATTTTAGTCCTTCATTTTCAAAGGCAATTCTGATAAACAAAGTATTCAAAATGTGAACTTTTCTCAGAAGATTAATATATCTGCAAGTCCACTATGCCTATGAAAAACTGAAAGCTATCATGAAAATATAACTGGTTGCAATGTGACTGTGTGAATAATTTGATCTCCTATTTAAATTCTGTACAAAAACTATTACTTGAGTGCTGTGGTTTAGGGGCTAGATAGTAGATGCAGGTTCCTAAACTAGAACTAATATATAGACCTCCATGCTCTAGATTTGCAGGCAATGCATGAATTTCCACTTGTGAACACACCTTCACACATTCCCCGCCCATATATTGAAACTCCACATACCCACACCTGACATGTCCTGCACTACCTCTGAGTTGTATAGATCTCCCATCCTGCTGTTGCAATTACTGTTGCTGCTGCAGCTAAGCCAGATGAGACCAGGCCAGTGAAGTGAAAGATGAAGGGGGTGGAAGAGACAGTGGCCCTGTTCAGAAGACACCTTAAACCATGGCTTTAACCACGGTGAATATGGCGTTTTGCCTTATTCACCATGGTTAAAGCCATGGTTTAAGTGTCTTCTGAACAGGGCCAATGTTTGGGGCTTACATGGGGATTCAGAAATCCAGTTGTGTTTCTTATATTGTCATCAGGAAAGTATCAGGGTTTCTAGATCTCAAACTAGGCTAAGAGGAGAAGAACACATTTTGGGGAAAATAGCAAAGTTTGCTTAGCCCATTCCTGAATCAAACTGGAGTTTGGGGATTGATCCATTGCTAGGGAGCATAGCTCAATGGCAGAGAACATACTTTGAATACATAAGGTTTTAGGATGAATCCCTAGGATCTCCAGTTAAAAGGACCAGATACCATATGATGGGAGCCTCCAGGGCTTGACTGAGAAATAGTTTGACCTGGTATAAGTCAGCTTCCCATGTTCCTATGGACATGCCACCAGGCATATAATGCCACAATGGGACTTCTCAAATCCTGGGGGAGCATAGTAGGTGCAACAGTCCTTAATATAACCAGCAGTAAAAGGACAAATAATCCCCAGATAGTGCAGATGTTTGAATATAAATCACACATTTTTGTCTGGATATAATTTTCATGGATACGTTGACATTTTTGAAAGCCAACAGCAAAAGAAAAAGAGAGGCAGCAGCATGAAACATTTATATTCAAGGTCCAGGGTAGTTTAGAATTAGTTGGGAGAGGAATATGTTGATGAATCTTGGAGTCAGAAAACAGTTCTGTATACAGTAGTCCCTTATTATCAGTAATATTTCCAGAAATTCTATATGATTCTACCTATCTTAGAAAACTAAGAGACAAGCTGAAAGTCAAAAACAGAAACACCCATTACCTAACTCTCATTCACATTTATGTTTAAAATTGAAAGGGCTCCCCTATTTAGAAAAAGGATCATGTGAGATTCTGCCGTTAAACTGGCACCATTTTTCCAACTTGGTTGCTGGCCTGGTTCATAAGTAATAACAACCCAGAGTATGGACTGAGTATGGGTTGTTGAATCCTGGGTTTTTGTTACATACAAAACTGGAAGTATGGGTTAACTATGGGTTGTTAACCAAAAACAACCCAGGAAGAGAACCCATGGTCTGTTGTTGAGTTGTAAAACCTGGGTGTGAACCCTGAACCATGGGTTGTTCATGGGCTGTTTTGCCAAGGTACAGAGGCAAAGAATTGGCCACTTTACATGCCAATACCACAGGGAGGGAGTGGCTGAAGGAGAAGGGACTCAAACAAGCCAGGAATGAGAGGATTTGCATTCTTCAAAGTCATCTGGCAGACAAATCATGGGTAAACTTCAGGTTGTCCTGAAGTGCAGATCAGGGTATTATATTTGCTTCTTTCAAATGAACCCATAGCCATATGGGATCACCTCATGGATAAGAACATGTTTCTCCATTTGAAGGACACTTTAAGGAGCCCTTTGAGATTACCATTCTACCACATGTTCTACCATGTCAAATTTTAACATGCGTTGCTTTGTGGTGAAATTCTCTGTAATGCTGATAAGATGATATAAATGAACAAGCTATCTTGGAGCAACCACTCTGGGGTAGCTTGGTTGTTTGTATAGTATTATATGCTTGAGTGGCAATAAGGATATAGAAGCAGTGATTGCAACAGATGCAACAGTATCGTTAAATAACACAATCAAAGGAAGTACTAGTTGGTCTATAATCTTTTATTGACACAAGCAAAATCTTCATTCCAGAAATATTTTCATACAGAATTTTCAACCTGGGTTGTGTGTGAGCAACCCTTATGAATATGAATAGGGCTTCAGCAATCAGAGCAGCATGAGGGTCACAAATTTCAGGCATGGGTAACAACATGCCTCAGTTGCCTTTGAAAACAACCCTGTTGATGCAGTTCCTCAAGGGCCTACTTTTGCTGATTTCCATGGCTGCACTTGAGTCCAAAGTATCTGAAATTTCATCCTTAGATTTAGCACAGTAAGGTATCAGAGACAGTGGTCATGGGCAACATTGAGTAAGAGGAATAGAGGCCCATTGTGTGTGAAATCCTAAATAGGTTAAATCCTAAAGCTGAAATCCTAAACCGTTTCAGTAGGGGGTAAATCCCATTGAAATCAACAGGATTTACTTCTGAGTAAAGATGTTTAGGATCATGCTATATGTATCTAAATACAAACACAGATGATAAAGAATACAGTACAAATGTGTAGGCTGACCATCTGAAAAGGAGGACAGGGCTCCTGTAACTTTAACTGTTGTAGAGAAAAGGGAATTTCAGCCAGTGTCATTTGTATGCAATTAGTTCCCGGTGAAATTCCCTCTTCATCACAACAGTTAAAGTTGCAGGGGCCCTGCCTTGTTTTGTACATGGTCACTCCAGTATAGTGCCTGCAACTTTAACTGTTGTGATGAAGAGGGAATTTCACCAGGAACTAATTGCATACAAAGGACACTGGCTGAAATTCCCTTTTCTCTACAACTGTTAAAGTTACATGAGCCCTGTCCTCCTTTTCATATGATCAGCCTACAAATGTGGCTTCCTTTGAACATTCTACCTACCTCAAATACTGATATAATGTTGCTCTACTGCAGTTGCTCACACATATCATCCCAAATGCTTTCTAGCTGGCAGTCTTTGGATTGACCATTAATCATATATGCTCTTATGGTAATTTTGCCAAATCACTCAAAATTTCCTTTTCATCTATAGAATACATATAAAGTAAAAGCATGAAGAGCAAATCAAAGAGAAGCAAATCAAGGAGGAAAAAAATACTGCTGTGAAACAGCTGAAATGCATTTAAAGTGTATACTCCTTCATATCCAAGAGGAAACAAAAAGAAGTGTCATTTTGAAGAATGCAGTATAAAAACGTTTTTCAATGGATTTGGGGCATGTTGCTGCATTAAATGAGCATTTAGGGGGGTAAGGAATCTCTTCCCACACACTCAAATCAGAGAAGACAATACCTTAAGGAGATGATCTTCTTTAGAAACCTACTCAGTAGCATTACCTCTTAAATGGAATATCATTTAGAAAGGGAAAAAGACACTCTTTCTATCAATTCCCTTTTGTTAACCTTTAATTAGTCAGCATTCTCAACCCACCTGAAGTTCTGAAAGAAATTAATAGACGTACAACAAATGAGCACATTCATGAAATGAAATGGCAGGTTTGGGGCATGAAAGCAAACTAGTCATCTTACTATTTGTACTCTAATGCTCCTCAAAAGGAGTCAGCACATCATTGCCCGTTTTGTCCTGAGGGCTCAAAATGAGTCAACCTTGTCCATGAGTGCATCCCTTTACAGACTTCCCCACTGCCACAGGAATGAATATTAATTCACTGTTATGACAGAAAGGAAGAGGAAAGAAGGAAAATCCATTAAGAAGAAGTTTGGGGTTGGTTGTACATCTGACTCATACCCCTGACACAAACGCCTGAAGTAGTATGTGGAGCCATCAGCAGGATTGCAATTGAGGGTGCAAGCCTTTCAGGATGCCCATCAGCCTCCTAACCCAGAAGACGACAGGCATTCTATGCAGAGCGAGAGGAGCACAGTGGCGATCTTCACCTCTGTGCTTCCCCTACTCTGCATTTTTGCTAGATGGGCTTTTTTCATCAATCTAGCCGGGGCTCTGCAGAGCCAAAGGGAAGAAAGCTAGGAAGGCCAGAGGATTCTTCATAAGGTAGCCTCCCCAGTTCCCTCCTCTCCTTGCCCACAGAACTGCCTCCCCTTTCCCTACTCTCCAAGGTTGCCTTTGCAACCTCAGATGGGGAGCTGGCACAGTTCTCTCCACATTGGCTGGGAGGGGGAAGGGGTGAAGAGCTCAGACTCCTTTGTCCGAGTTGAAGGTGCTTTATCTGACCTCAGATCCAAGAATCCAAACTATCCTACTCCCCCTCCAGATGCTGTTTAGGGGCAGTAGGATTGCTTTCTAATTCATACAAAGAATGTTGTGGGTAACTGTCATGCCCCCTCACCAGAGGACTTCTTTTAGAGGATGATCTGGAGCCTCCTGAGCTGTATGTGCCTGGAGAACGAGCCACTTCAGGAGACCCTGACACTGACCAAGATGGCCTTTGGGGAGATGGCTTCAGATATTCCCCTTGAAAGGTGGGAAGCCCTGCTTCTGAGTCAAAGGGAAGCTCAGGCTCCATATGCCTACAGTTCCAGTCTTCCCATCAGCTCCCAACTTCCTTGACCTTGCTTCTTGTTTGGATTGATCTCCCATGCTGCTGACCCCTAGATGTCTGCAAAGACACTGCTCCTTGAACTGTGCTTGTTTTGGACTGCTCACCAGCATTTGACCTCAGCTTCACCTCAGATCCCATTCCTGGATCACTCTCTGCTCAATTGGTAACCCTGTATTTCTAATATCTGCCTGCCGTTGATTTTGCTAAATAGATTTGTCCTTAATTTGCCCAAGGGCTGAGACTGACCAAGCCATAGCAGGATTTTAATTCTTGGCTGCAGTAATGACCTTGCACATGGCTGGAGAGTACAGGGCACCTAGGAGTTTGAACCTGTTCTTATTCACAGAGAAGTAAACAATAGAGGTCAAGAATTCTACAGAAAGTAAGAAATATGGCTATAAAATGCTGACAAGAATTCATAAATATTCAGTTGGAAGCATCCATCACCACAATATTGGTTTGAAATCTGTATCTTCCAAGATTAGGAGTTGGACTCTAAATTCTGAATATAGAATCTGATCTGGGTAATCAAGTGAAAAAGTTTTCAACCGCTAACAAAATATTTATCTTTACCTTTACTGAATTTTCATACTCCAAAATCGAGTGTGTAAATACATAAAATTGTACCAATACCCATCATTTCTGTTTAATCAAAACAGAATGTGTCTTTTTATTGCCTCTCCTTAAAACTGCTTTGTTTGTATTCCTGAGATTTGCCAAATGTCCTCACAATCAGTTTCCCATGATTGAAGACATTACTATTCAAAAGCATTCCCGGTTTTTCTAGAAGCAATCTGCCACTTCATCAAAACAAGAGAACACTGCATAGAAGGCGACTTCTTTTGGGTGATCTTGTATAAATTCCATTTCCTCACCAGTATAGCAGATGGTCTAAAGTCAAAATGCCCTCACAAAGCAAAGCCTAGAGATTTCTCTTGGCATTCATATTGATCACATCAAAGTTATATGACTAAATGGCTCTACTGATGACAACCTGTTTCTTCGTCATAACCTCTTTTTAAGCAGTACTGTCAAGGTGAGCACTTACGGGGAGAGAGAGAGAGAAGTAAAGAGATGACAAGATTTGAATGCTTAGAAGTCCTAAAATGTATCTGACCATAATGTCTGGAACGATACTCAACCAGTACTTGATTTAACTGACTGCATTGTCTTTTTCTTAGAACTCTTGTGGGATTATTGGGTTTTTTTTTTATCTACATTCATTATCAACATAAAATTGGATGCGAAGATTACTTTGCAATATTTTATTTTCACAAAAGCTTTACTCTGATGTTCAGTGCATGCCTGAAAATGTGCAGCATTTTTTCTTTCGTTTTCTTTTTTTGTAATCTTGAGATGACAGGGGCCTCCTCCACACGAGACGTTTAATGAGCCTTAGAGGCTCATTATAAATTTTACCTCCACACCAGCGGAGCGCAAAACGGGCGTACAGGCGCGTTATTTCCCCGATAATGCGCATTTTCGAATGCGCGTTAAATAGCGACTTTTATTTTTCTCCGGCCGTTAAAGCGCATTATCGCGGTGTGAACAAGCGATTATGCGCGTTAACGTCTTCTAAAGCGCTTTTTGGACATGAATTAATGCGCTTCGCCGCCTCTCGCCGCCTCCCGTGCAGAGGGATTAGGCGTAAATGCGCCTCCGCGATAATGCGCATAATCCCGGAACCGGGCGCAAAAGCGCATCCTTGTGGAGGGGGCCAGGGTCATGACTGATAATCACCAGATCCTCATTAAATAGGAAGGATTGCTGATCTCTGACTAGGTGGAGCTGGTGGGAAGCAGACACTAGCCACTGATGGAACCCAAGGGTAGCATCCAATTATGGCATAGCGCTAGCGCTAATGATGTAGTGCTAGTGTAAGCCAATGCTAGTGCAACATTGTTAGTGCTTCCTCATGAAAAGAGAAAAAAGTGATATTTGCTGCCATATTTTGGTACTGCCACCATACTTCGGTGGCAAATCACCACTCCCCCCTTGTACTAGCAAGCACTAATGGCATTGCACTAGCATTGGTTTCCACTAGCGCAATGCCATTAGCACTAGAGCTATGTTAGCACTGGATACGATGCCCAAGTTAGCAAATCTGAGCATAAGCAGTGTTTGTATGTGTGTGTGTGGGGGGGGGCATGAATGCCATTTGTAATAAATATTCTAGCATATTATTTCTTTATTGCCATTTTAAAAAGTGAATCTATGCAAATAAAAACATTGTTTTGAGACAAGATGCAAGTGGGGAATTTTCAAGTCTAAATATATTCTATGAGATGAACAGGAGTTTTTGGGACCACACACCTTTGACCACATAGAAGTGGGCTGATGTGTCATTACTCCATTTTTAGTTATATTCTAACAAAGGGGCACTGTTAATACTGAATTCTCAATCCTATCCCTACATTAAAAAACAAATCTGAGTGCATTAATTCTTGATATTTTGCTTGCATTCATGCTTTGTTTGTGTTTTGTTATAATGAACATTTTAATTAATGCACACTCTCTGGCTGATGGCTTATAACTCCTCTTGGTAAGAGTTTTCTGGACAGCTAAAAACAATTTTGGCCTCTATTTCAATTGCTGTGTTCCTATTGTTAGGAAGGAACATACTACACCTTCCAGGATAGATGGTTCATTAGCACATTCATATGCAAAATGGACAGCTTCCATTTTTAAAGAACTTAATTAACATGTAAATGAGAGTGGCTTACTTGCTCACAGAATAGCTTAACTGTGTAATGTACTTGTAAGGAGCAGAGGAGACATATAACAGAAATAGGCATATAAAAAGATACCAAAATGATTCAAACTGGAACAGTGAAGGCATTGATTACATATAATGCATATTTTTATTCATGAGCAACATGTCCTTTATTTTTGAATACATACTTTCATTAAAAAAATATGGCTTTAAGGGATTCACATTCTTCTAGGCCAATTCCAATTCTATCCTGAAATTGCACAAAGATAATATACCACATGGTAAAGGCAAAAGATAATGTGCACTAGAGAAGCATTTATATAGTCAGGCACAAATTTAGCATATATTGGAAGCATTTAAACAGCACCCACTGATGTATATAAAATATCTGGAGAAGTATATGGAGTCAAGAGCCAATATAAATTAGGGTATAATTCCTAACTGATTTAGACTGCAATCCTATACACACTTACCTGGGGGTAAATCCCACTCAACTCAATGGACTTACTTCTAAGTGCACATCCATAGGATTTCACTGCCCAGTATTTAAGCAGTGCTGCTTACAGATACTTTGTCTGTTCTCTGCTGACTTACATAAAATACCCTTAGTCTCAGTGCACTTGCACAGGGACGAGCTCCAACATTTGCACAGGGACTAGCAACACAACAAACACATTCAACCTACTTAACATGTTTATGGAGATGGTTCTCAAAAGGATCCAACAATACAAGATCACCAAGCCTGAGGAGATCCTGAACCAAGCATCTAGCATTAGCAAGCACCTTGCAAACCATCTTCATGGAGAGTGATTCAGTGCTTGATGCATTCTTTCTTTCCACTGTCCAACCCACTTCAATATGCCTCCATCTGTGGCACAGTACAAAGTCTAAGGCAAGTTTTTGGATGATCTAGTGGAGAAGGCTGCATAATTGGAGAGACAATTGCTTCCCCACTTGTGACTTGTGGGTGGGAGGTGAATTTGCCCCACCCAGTGGACGATGCAGCACGAAGCTAGTAGGGAGTCATCAGCCTATCAGAAGGAGCATGGTGGTATGTATATCTCTCTTGATGAGCCATGCCACTGCCTTCACCTCCCACTCAGAGCTAGATCTACCATGCAGTAAGGTGAGCTGCTAGATGAGGGACATCATGTATCCCTCAGGGAATGGTGCCTGAATGGTATCACAAGATATTTTAAAGTACTGCCCCTAGCATGGAGTGGGGGCCATTTGGACTCTGCTTCAGGCAGCAAAATGTCTTGGGCTGGCACAGCTCTCACATCCCCCACCACTGTGATTTAATTCCAATTATTTATTTGTGTATGCCTAATTTAATATCCAGCTTTAATAGGAACTGAGTACTGTGGTTGCTCAGTATACAGAAATGTTTACAGTGCCACTACTGCTAAAATCAATACCGGTGAAACTTAACTACCCAACATATATAGCTTAATTAAAGATATCATTTACTGCACCACATTTCAGTTGTTCATACTATTTGTGGTATTTCTATAATTAAGACAGGAAACACTGTAAATTCCAGTGCATAGTCACATAACACAGCATGAGAAAGGTTGGTTTTATAATGATGCCGATGGTACACAGCGACCTATTCACTTGAATGTATAAATAACTTGGCATATTTCTTCTTTCGCACTCTAGAAACAGAATTTGGGCTGTAAAATGAGTCCCTCTTAAAATCATAGCATTATTGGAAAAGACTCAGCTTAATTTTCAGTTTCCTGTTATTACAGGGTATGTGGGGTTTTTTTTAATTCCACATCTCCAAAGAGCTTAACAGATATCAGACATTATCTTATATAAGAAAAAGTGAATTTAGTACATCAAGGTTCAGACCAATATGATTAGAAACAGTTAAGCTACAAAATGGGTTTCTCTCTATCCGAAATGGCAACTGAACCTTAACTACAGAAGTACAGCTATTAAAAGGAAGAGCTACAGGGCACTTGCAGAACTACAGGTAGAGAGCTGTCAGAGATCTGATCTATGTGATTACAGAGGTGCTTTGCAGTGACAATAGAAAGGCATTTGACATTTGAGACATGCTACATAATCTCCATGTTTCACTAAGTATGAATTTTGGGGGGTTTATGAAGAAAAAAAATATCACGGGCAGTACAAGTTTTGCTAGAAGAGCAATATAGATTTTTAAAATACCTTGCTATCACTAGGCTTACTTTGGGATCTCAAGAACATATGACTCTCCCCCCTCCCCCATACACATTTAGGATAAATGGATTGGCTGCGATGTTTATCTTCTGCCACTGGAAGTGGCATCCTTTTACTTATCTAAATAAATCTAATTGTAAATGGTTTTCTGGGTGAGGAGTAGCAGGCATGGCATGGCACGATTACTAAGCACAGATTGTCTCCAACAAATGTCATCATTCGTCTTGGTATATAAACTGGTTTGCACTGCTGCCTAGTTAGGTTGCAAGGGTCTGCATTTTGTACAGGAGTTTGTATCATGTTTATATCAGTATAGCTGAGCGGACTACCAGATAACTAGAAATGCTATTTTCTCAGAGGAATATCAGCTCACAAATATTTTAAAGTCTGACTTCCTGTTTCTTTCTCCCTTTTCACATCCTCCTACTCCCTTCTAGTTGTCTTCTATTTTGTTTCCATTCATCCATCCACCCACGTTTCTTTCTGCCTCATCCTCATCCACACTCCTGTCATGTACTTTTCAAAATTCATGGTGCTTGCACAGATATTTATTTGGGCTTTCAGCCAATGTACACTTTAAGGCAGTGAGGAGCAGCTACAATAGTAATGGCCAGGCTGGCTCCAGGTTCAAGTAAGCCTGGGGCCAGATCTAAACCAAGCAGGATAGAACACAATGAAAGTATATGGAATGTGTCATGGGACCCAAAAGTTGTCAGTGCACTTCCACACCATTATAAAGCAGTAGTTTAGATCCTGCCTCGGACAAAGTGTCATCTGGTGGGCCCTCCAGCTCTGCCATAGCCCCTGTCAGGGTAACATGGCTATGGTGGCAACACTCCAAATAGCACTGGTGAGCTGGGTCAAGCACTCTTTTATTTTCCTAGAATTTCCCAGGTAAGCATTCTTTTAACTTCCTACAATTCCCCAGAGAGATACCAGGTTTGGGTACATAGTGGGAAATGAAAAGGATGCCTAGATCTAGCTGCCTGATGCTGCTTGGACTGCTGGGCCAGGGAGAAAAACAGGCATCAATCAGTTGGGATTCTGGCAGCTGCCTATAGATGCCAGGTACTGCTGCCTGCTCTGAAAATGAAGTGCCCATGTTGGCATGAAGAAAGCCCAATGTAACAATCCTGTCCCAGTGAGCATGGCTGTACTGTTATACTATTGGCAGTTGGAGAATGTTGTGGTAGCAAGAAGGGACGTGGATGTGTTAATGCATTATGGGCTGGTTTGCATGATCTCCATAGCTAGGCTGACCATATGAAAAGGAGGACAGGGCTCCTGTAACTTTAACAGTTGTAGAGAAAAGGGAATTTCAGCCAGTGTCATTTGTATGCAATTAGTTCCTGGTGAAATTCCCTCTTCATCACAACAGTTAAAGGTGAATGCACTATACTAGGGTGACCATATACAAAAGAAGGCAGGGCCCCTGCAACTTTAATTGTTGTGATGAAGAGGGAATTTCACCAGGAACTAATTACATACAACTGACACTGGCTGAAATTCCCTTTTCTCTACAACTGTTAAAGTTACAGGAGCCCTGTCCTCCTTTTCATATGGTCAGCCTATCCATAGCCCACAGTGGCTTTTTAAAATAAGCCAGAGTGGTTTGCAGCACTTGCCGAAAACCATTGTGAATATTCAAGCTGCTGTGGTTGGTCAGCACAGCTTGTCATACATCTAAACCCAGTGAGGGTGAGTTGTTGCTATGATTAAAGAAAACACCCACAATTCCTGTGCTGTTTTTGAGTTAGGGTGGTTTGTTAACCATGGCAGCAAGCCACCTTGCCCTGGGTTGGGACATCACAATATGTCACGGTGACCACCCGCTGTGACTTGAATATTCACAATGGTTTGTGGCATGTAGCACAACCCACTGTGGTTTGAATAAGCCACAGTGGATTATGGCAATTGTGTAAATTGGCCCACTGAAATGTTCATAGGCAATTGCCACTCACCTAAGAGAATGGCTCCTTGCAATCCTGAATTTCATTGGTGGTACATGGTTAATCTGTATAATAATGACTCTTAGTTTTATTGTATTAATTGTTTTGATGTTGTAATACAACATATCCCCAAATGAGTCTGTTCACATTAAGAGAGAGAGAGAATGGTAGATAAGTATAATTTGGGGAATTCTGCCCACACACTCTTACGTGACATTTACAGTGATGGAAAAAAAGTAATAGAACTCTTGAACTATTTTAAGATCAGTTGATTAATCATGTATTTTACTGATGAATCAAGCCTTGTTGCACAGAGTTCACTAAAGCAGACATGTGTTCAGGTTTACCAATAGGGCTACAGTGGTGGGAACAGCTGAATCCTATGTAATTCTAGGAGCCCTCATCTTTAAAAATGCAACACATTGCTGCAAGTACAGCCTATTACTCCAGAGTTACCTCCCCTCTCAATACAAATGGATCAAATTTCAAGAGGGTCTGTTGCCAGGACAATTTTGTATTCCCTCCCCTCCCAATGCTGCTTCTGTGATGGGGAGCTTAGACATTATATTGCCATTCCAACCAGAGATAACCCTGTGTCCAAACTGAGGCAGTCAGCTATGCTGCTGTTCTAGACTATTCTAGGCCATAAAGTTGCTGTCTGTTAAGTATTTATTGTGGCCTGGTTTTTCCTCTGAAATTACCTCTTGGGCTTCAGGATTTTGGAGCCCCTTAGACAAGATCTATTCGGTGCCCTGCCAATGTCACCGTTGCGCCTTTGTTTATCTTCTTCCTCTGGACCCATTTGTCATGAATACTGTATCTCTTCGCCCTTGTCACTGCTAGCAGGATTCAAGGTGAAGAGGCAGCAACATCAAAGAGAAGGATCAATAGGCAAGGAGAGTCTGGAAATTAATAACCTACCAAGCATGTGGGCCTGGTGGACAGGTGCCCAACATAGTGCTGGGCCGAATCCTGTCCCCTATTTTTGGGAACTTTCTCTCTCCGTGCAAAGGAACCATTGTTTTTTCTATCTCCAGCACAGAAAGGGGGGGATTTGGAGAATTTTCTCCTTGGGGAGGGGGACAGGGTTTCCACTAGGGATATGTATCGTATCGTTAAAATGTACGATAATGATACGATATGCTCTTTATCGTGCATGTGGTTAATGATAACGATACGATAGGAAACCCTACGATAATTATCGGAGACGATAAAAAATCCTACAATAATTATCGTATTTTATCGTTTTATCGGAAGGCTCTTTCTCTTTTGCTGCTACATGGATGGAGCTAGAAGGTGGGGTGTGCTTGATGAGACTGACAGATTCAGTGACCAATCGTGCAGCAAGGATTCCAGCAGGCTCCAATCGCAATGTTGGAGGAGGGCTCAGGATATCCCCACATAAAACCCTCACACTTGGTGTTCCAGCTCTGTTGAGAGTTAGGCGTTGAGGGGAGAAGGGTGGATTTTGTTGGAGCTCTGTCCTGGTTCCTGGGTCTTATAGTTACTTGGTAGCGAATTGTTGGAGATTCATTTTAGTCTTGCATCTTTATGTCTCAGGTTCGTTTGACTGTGCGTTGCTTGTGTGTTTGAGACTTTGAGTTATAATTTGTTTTCTGGTTGGTTTGATTGAAGGGTTAGGATAGCATGAGTGGGGGTACTGTGACTGAGGAAGTGTGTTTTGTCCTTTTCCCTGTTTAACTTTTAACTTTATATATATATATATATATATATATATATATGGGGAGTGCAACAGATCAGGTCTGATCCACGATCCGGACCCGATCCAGGGGAAATTGGATAAAATTATCCGATCCGATCCCCAGCACCAGGATCGACTGATCCAATATGATCCGATCTTAAAAGGACCCGATCCATATTGTGTTGGATTGGTGGATCGGACCCCCTCCCCCCACTCTCGCTCCTTACCTGCCCCAGCAGGTAAGGAGCACAAGGGGGAGGAGGGGGCTTACCTGCCGGGACCGTCCACTACAATCCGCGGGTGCCAGCGGGCGCCTGTGGATGGCAGCAGATGGCCCTGGCAGGTAAGGAGTGCAAGTGGGAGGAGGGAGAGCCCCCCACTTACCTGCCAGGGTGTCCGCTGCCTTCACCTGCTCAAATCTACTGAGAACTAGGCTTTGCGGCCTAGTCCTCAGTAGAGCGCCAGGTGGTCACCTGGTGCTCTACTGAGGACTAGGCCGCTAAGCCTAGTTCTCAGTAGATTCGAGCAGGTGAAGGTAGCGGACGCCCTGGCAGGTAAGGAGGAGCGCAGGGGGACTTACCTGCTGGGCCCGTCCACTGCCATCCATTGCTGCCTGGGCAGCAGCGGATGGCAGCAGACAGGCCCGACAGGTAAGGAGTTGCGCGAGGAGGGAGGAGGGAGGAGGGAAGGGGCCCCACTTACCTGCCAGGGCTGTCTGCTACCATCCTCTGGCACCCATGGGCACCAGCGGATGGCAGCAGATGGCTCCGGCAAGTAAGGAGCACGAAGGTGAGGAGGGGGCTTACCTGCCGGGGCCGTCCACTGGTGCCAGCGGACACCAGTGGACAGCCCCAGCAGGTAAGAAGAGCAAGAGAGGGAGGGACAGGGAGGAGGGAGTTAGGACCCCACTCAACCCACCGCCGCCATTTTTTCCCCATAGACTTGCATTGGGGGAAAGCTTTCTTTCCCCCAATGCAAGTCTATGGGGAAAAATGGCGGCCGATCTGAAAATTGGACATCTGATTTTCAGATCGGGATCAGGTCCGATCCGATCCAGGGGACTTCCGATTTTGTTCCGATCCGGAACAAAATTGGAGGTCCCGATCCGGGTCCCGATCCGATCTGGGGGGTCCGTGCACATCCCATATATATATATATATATATATATATATATATATAATATTTATATTTCTCTCCCTCTCTTTCTCTGGGTGTGTGTGTTTGCTTCATTGACTGTGAGTGTGCTGGTGTGTCGTGTAGCCTGCTACACAGGATCTGTGTGGTCAACGCAGCACACAAACTCACAAACTATAGGCAAAGCATACATTGTAATTATTACTTGCAATCACTTTGTAGCAGTATGGAATGCTGCTCTGAGGCATGCTTTGGGCGAGGTGGGTCTGGGTCTAGGAGAGATGCTGTTGCTACTGGGAGCAGTTCTGGGGTGGCTGTCTCTCCCTCTCACACATTTTATTTCTTTTTGAAAGACACTGCTCCATCCAATGTTTCCAGTCCAGAGGGACTGCTTTAGTGACGGACTGCAAAGCAAAAGCATCCGTCTCACACATTTTATTTCTTTTTGAAAGACACTGCTCCATCCAATGTTTCCAATCTGGACTGCTATAGTGAGCCTTTTGTTGAGAAATTCCTGTATTATTATTTTTCATCACTACGTCCCTGAGTCGTGGAGTCTGTTACTGAGGGACTGCAGAAGCATCCCCCTCACACATTTTTTTAGACTCTTGTCCAGGTAATGTGCCTACCTCTACCCTGAACGTGACTTATATTAATTTGGCAACGTGCCTACCTCTACCCTGAACGTGACTTATATTAATTTGGCAACGTGCCTACCTCTACCCTGAACGTGACTTATATTAATTTGGCAATGTGCCTACCTCTACCCTGAATGTGACTTATATTAATTTGGCAACGGGCCTACCTCTACCCTGAACGTGACTTATATTAATTTGGCAATGTGCCTACCTCTACCCTGAATGTGACTTATATTAATTTGGCAATGTGCCTACCCAGAACATGACTTTTATTTGTCACTGCTCCAGCCAATATGTGCAGCTCTTGCATGAAGAACTGCCCACCTGCCTGCACGGGGATGGCGGGCAGACTGGGGCATTTTTCAAGCACGATGAGGTCAAGGCGGTGCGTGAGGGTTGTTTTCATGGGATGCTCCAGGTTTCCTCGCTACCTGGGGTAACTCCTGGCCCAATGAGGCCCTGCCTGCTCAGGCTGGCTAAAATAAATATAACTGTAATGCCCATGCTATTCTCCTACCCCCCAATCCTTTTATTATTTCATTTGTACTTAGACATGCATGGCCTAATCTAGAGTCAAGGCAGCAGTTCTACTGCAGAGGAATGCTTCCACTCTGTGCCACACACACATAGGCACAGATAATAATATGCTTTTTATTTTTTTTAGTTTTAGTGTGATCCTGCACGTTGTCGCACCACAGGGGTATCTCCTGGCCCAATGAGGCCCTGCCTGCTAAGGCTGGCTCTAAAATAAATTTAACACCCATGCTATTCCCCTGCCCCCCAATCCTTTTAATTTGTAGACATGCGTGGCCTAATCAATGAGACAAAGCAGCAGCAGTTCAACATCTTCTGATTAACACATTTTACTTTTATGACTGCATGTGGAAGGCACTGCCTAGGTTTATCCACAGGTTTTGAAAGTCCATTGTATTCATAAAAATATACCTATAAGTCTCAGCAGCAGCAGCAGCATGGAATGCATTACCAGAAACAGTGCATGAGAGCTTACTTCTGAGTAACGCCTATAGCTGTGCATCTGAAATTGGGCACAGATGAGTCCCCTCAAGGCCATCTGTGAGATGACCATGAGAACTGGACGACGTCACTTGAAAAAGGACAACATTTCAGCCACCTGAAACAGTGTATTTGAAAGCTTACTTCTGAGTAATGCTTGCACCGATTGTTCTAAAATTTGGCACACAAGACTAACAACACTCAGTCTGCACTGTGACCAAGTTTCTAACCTGTAACTTGGAAAATTAAGAAGTTTAGGCCTTTCTGACTCAAAAATCAACTCTACAGTAGAGTCTCTAAGGCAAAATGGAGAAACGATATAATAATGGATTTCTGATAATTATTGGAAATATGATACAATACGATAGAGTTCACCTATAATATAATCGGAGACGATAAATGTTTTGGTCTGAAATTCCGATAATGATATGATACGATATCTTTGGGCGTGCACATCCCTAGTTTCCACATACCCTTTTTTTAAGTGTCTGCTGAGGAGCCTTCTTCCTATTTTTTAGTTTTTTAACCCCCCTTCCTGTGGTATTTAGAGCAGCCCAGCAGTTCTTAGTGAATGCCTATTGGAGACCATGTGACCTTGCCCTCTCCAATAAGTGTTCATGAAGAACTCCTGGGCTCCTGAAAATTCCTGAATCATTTAAAAAAAATAAAAAGAAAGAAGACCCCCTCAACAACTGGCTACATTTCAAAAGATATGTGAAAACCATGTCCGCCAGCCCAAGGAGAAAATTATCTGAAATTCTCAACTCTCCCAGCCTCTTTTGCCTGAGTTTTTGTCCCCCTCCTCCCATGAAATGCCAAAAATGGAATGGTCAAAATGTTCAGCACAGCAGTAGCCCAACAGTACTGACCTATGCCACTGGCCATCCCTGCCATTTCCTCCCACAAGCACCTTATCAATGCTTAACCTGAAACAGAAGCTTCAGCATCTGAAAGTGCCATTCCTCATATTTTTTGGCCATTGGAAAGACTGCCAAGGTGAGAACCGAGGACACAGCATCGGGGGGGGGGGGAGAGGAGAGGCAGGAATTCTCTATGACTGTGAAAATTGTGAATGACTGTAAGAACTGTGAATGTGATACTTCCATTTTTTGGCATTCCCTGAGTTGCGTGGAGAGCCTCCACAGACACAGAAGATCTCCTCTTTAGACAGTTGCCCTCCATGAGTAGAGGATGACCACTGCAACAACAGAGTCGGTGGGGCTAGCACAATCCCTCTCCTACTCCCTATATCCACTTTAGGAATGCCTGAATACAGCTTTAAGCAACATACACACATGTCCATTGCCTGAGCAAGAGTTCAAAAAGGAAACCTCATGCAATGTCATCAAGATCGCCTTTGTGTGTGTGTGTAGTAATTTAATCTATGTTTATGTGCGCTCAGGTTCTGTAACCAGTAAGGGGGGGGGGGGAGAGAGAGATACAAACTTAGAACTGAGAACTTCATATGTAACCGCAATTTCGATATTAATTTTAGATGTTCACCAAATTAACCAGAAGGAAGTGGAACAAAGGATGGGGCAGGGTCAACCCACAGAACAGTAACATAATGAAAAAGGGAATATCTACGTTCCCCCTGGTTTAGTTGTGTATGGCATCTTTGATATGATTGCTCACTTATGATTTCTGAAACACATGGGAAGACCACAACTTGATTCACACCCTGCTCCTTGTGTTCCCCAGTAACTGCCATACTAATCCATGACAGTTGCATTCTATAACATATTTTGCATTGATGATTGTGTTTTGCAAGTGATTGTGTTTGTGCAGGTGACAGTTTCCCTAAGGTAAGTATCGAATTCACAATGATGTGTTCCTGGAGTGGTGATATGTAGTTTGCATTTAGCTTTCACAAGTCATTTGTGCAGGTTTGGAACCTGGCAGAAAGCAATGAAAGGAGGATTGCTGAAGTCATTCTGAATTGACTCAACCAATTGCAAGGTGTTAGGAGATGGTGAATGAAAGATTCCCATAAAAGGGATACACTGTTCCTCCTTAGTATCTGCTATTATGAATAGGCAAAATAGATAGATTAACAATAGGGTAATTTTGAAATACAGTAAGTGCTAATCGTTTTGCTTCTGCCTTCAACAGTAATGCAATGTTAAATGGATACCAAGAGTGGCAGGAAGATGATGTTGGGAGATGAAAATTCTAAAGCAGAAAAAAGCAGAGGTATGACTGGTTTAATGCTTACAAATTGTCCTCCAGATTAAAGTTCATTTCAACTAAGAGTTCTGAGTCTGTAGATCCAGAACTTTTCCTTTCTGTCAAGCATAGGAGAGTCCTTCATTTTTTTTTTAATTGGAAGCAACTGTAGGTAGGGATGTCAGAGAAATCCACAGCAGAACAAAATGAGTTTGGATTTGTATGAATCTGACCTGTGGATTCCGTAGATGACTGGCCGCTCTTCTGCCAGGTGAATTCAACAGGCTTGCAGAATGTGGTTTTTTTTAACCTTCGAGAATTTTGTGTCAATTCCATTGTAGAAAAATATGCAAAAGAACCCAGCAAAAATGCTCATTTCTTCCATTGGCTAAAACATGAAAATGCACAGTTTGGAAGGATTTTGGTATTTTGAGGGAATTTGCACAATTTTGCACATGCAAATTTGCATAAATTCCCATTTGCACAAATGCAAACTTCCGCAAATTCAGAAAGAAAAAAAAGATCTGATTCAAACGATGGGTAAACAATGGAACAAAGGGTGCCTTGCAAACCGTGAAATACAGACAGAATGGATTTTACACAATCCATACATCCCTAATTGTGGATCTGGGAGACTATGTGCAGGTAAGTTAAAACATCTTGCAACAGGCTGCTCTAGGTTTTTTTTTTTTTTTGCTTTTTTTTTTTAGTAAGAAATACTGATTTCTTATGAAGGAATCCCATGCTTAGGTCCATTGCAGTTTTTTCTACATATTGTATATAACATTCATTTTGTTTTACATTCAATAAAATAAAGCACATTACTGGAAGTTCATGTTACTGATTGTCCAATGCAATGCAATATTTTAGTAACTGTCCTCTTAAAAGAAATTGTTTGTTGAAGCTAACTGTACTGCACATAATGCAACAGGTTGATTTACATTGGTGTGATCCTGGTTTGCAAATATTTTGTATAATTGCTGGTTTAACTAGTAATTTACACAACTTGGATAGTTTTCTGAAGACTGCTCTCTTCCGGCAGGCCTACCCAGTTGAATTTTAAGATGTTTTTAATAATGTATTTGTTTTTATCTGTTTTAATGGTTTATCTATTTTATTATTTTTGTTGTTCCCTGCCTTGATCTGGATGGAGGGGCGGGTTAGAAATAAAATAAATAAATATAAAATAAAAGATGCATGGTGGAGAATTAATGTTTTTGTTAAACAAGCATAGTAGCATATAATAGGGTAACTATCTTTCACAGGGACTGTTCAGACAACATGCTAAGCCATGGTTAGGCCTATAACCCTTTTAGTTAGTGAATGTAGCCATCATGGTTAGGAATGGTTCACATGACACATTAAGCCATAATGTTTAGCTCAAAATGCTTAACTACAGTGGCTTAGCATGTCGTCTGAACAGGGTCATTATCTAGTGGTATTAGGGGCAGCATGATGGTAGTCCACAACAAATGGAATACAATATTCTTTCAAAGGAGAACATGCTGCTTCATAAAGATGGGTATTCCTGGATATTTAATGCTTAATTGATATTGTAGTCAATAATGTGGCTAGGTATCCACATTGTTGAAGATGTTCTTTAAGTTAATTACACCTTTTTGAGAAGTTTTCTTCATTATGGCAAATCCTGAGAGCCGAACTATCTTTTTTAAATGGTTCAGATGACATTACATAGTTCAGATACAGGTGGAAATCTATAGGCTTACACTGTAAGTTTGTGACAATTTGGTTGTTTTTAATGGCTAAGAGGATATACAGGAAGGGTAATTTGGGGTTTTGCTGTGGTGTTGCTGGTAGATTTTATCGTCAGGTGAATAAAGTTTATAACTTTTTAAAATTCTTCAAGCTATCACTTCCATAGTCCCATTTGACAAAGATATCAACTATGTAATGCCCCGTTATATGAGCTTGTAGATAGACATTCTGCTTATAGTTTCTTTGGGTTGTTCCATAAATAGATTGACATATGATTGGGCCATATGAGTTCCCATTGCTGTACCCTGGATTTGTAAATAGTGAGTATTGTTGATCACGAAATTGTTGCAAGTGAGTACCAGCTTTGCTAGGGAGGATAAGACTCTGGTACTGGGTTCGTTAGAGGTTCTGATGTTTAAAAAGTATGTTAAAGCTGAGAGGCCAACTTTGTTGGATATGCTGGTGTTTAAAGAAATAAAAATATATAATAGCTTCAAATTCCTTATTAAGTATATTTTAGAACAAGATGTGGGAGTCAAGCATATCAATTATTTTATTTCCTAACTAGATTTAGGAACCTGCATTCTGCTCTCCACTTCAATAACCTAGTCCTTTCAATAAACTGGCATCATCTATATTAAATTATTCTGATCACATCTAAATAATGATAATGATAACAGAGAGTAGAAAATATATACTTGATGTTATGAAAAGACTCAGCTCTCTTTCAAAATTTATTTTTGATGTTGGTAGTTGGATATATTATTGGAAATTGAATTGACTAGTTGAAAACCTGGGACACATATTGCAATTTAGCAAATTTATTTTTAATATACAGCAGGGAGAATATAGGCTACTGACATGGGTGGAATATTATTTATGAGCATTGATTTTCACCCAAGAAATGAAGAATTGTCCAAATGTCAACTCAAAGGAGCTTAGTAATAAGTTTTTTTAAAATAATATTTCAAATCAGTGTATCCATCTTTATAATATTAAATAGTCCAGCACTTTTCTGGGGAAAGGTGCCAAAATGGCTATGTTGTTAAACAAAAACAATGATTTTCCAATATAGAATATAGCCACATATATGAAGATGCATCTTTTTCAGGCCCTGAGTCAGTATGTGGCATGTTTTGGCGACCAGGTCCCAGGGAGGAAGGAGAAGCACTAAGCTGGGTAGCTGGAGCAGCCACCATGGTTTTTCTCTGCAATGCTACATCAGGACCCAAAGCCATTGTGGGAGAATGAAGATGGCAGCCACTGGAACCACCTAGTCCAGCACTTCTCTCAGTGCCAGACCCTTAGAAAAATTTTAGTGGGGTGCTTAGTCAGTGACACTACCCATCATCCCTTGTCCTACTGCTTGTCCCTGCCACTCGATATAACCATCACTCAGCTTGCAAGAGGGAGTAGGGCAGGATGTGGCTCTAGCCCTATGTCTTTTGAAAACATAGCACAACCAGCCTGACAGCAGGACTGCTCCACGTTTCAGTAAGATGCATGTGTTGGACTCTTAGTAGTCACTACTGTCACAGATACTGGGGACAGCAGCAGTCCCAACTCCCTCCCAACCCTCCTTATCCATTTCATTGACAGGATAGTGGAGCAGTGGTTATTCCTGGCCAAACCAACATTTATTGATTACATTTCTAAACAACTCAATAGCAGAAGCTCTCTGAGTGGTTCACAACAACTGAAATCAGCTGGGCAGCAGTCCCTCGATTGCCCCTTCCATGGTGGCTGGCTCCTGCTCCTTCTGCCACTGTCAATAATTTCTACACATCTGGAAAGGGTGAACTCCCCCCATCCTCTGGAGTGAATGGGGGGAGCAGTTGTGCAGGAGAGGGTGAGTGAGTAAGGGGTAGCTGCTGATGTCAGCCATCCTTACTGCTTGCCCAGGTTGCCAGGATCCAACAAAAGCAGTGGAAGCAGAAGCCACCACTTCCACCTGCCACCTCTCTGTGTATAGAAGATGGAGAAGAGGAAGAGGAGATAAGGAAGGGAGTCATACAAAGCCCTGATTGGATATTCACCATCCTTGCATGGTGTGGGGAGAATGATCATTGACTACCTCACCAGAAGGAGAACAAAAAGAATATTTCATGAAGACATAATAACCTTAATCATTAGCATAAAATACTCTTGTCCCTCTTGGTGGAATTGACCATCATTTATCATATTCTTCACTTACTCAAAGGTCTTGTTTGGGTTGGATGGTGCTGGTGTTGCTGCTGGTGGTGATGATTTTATAATGCTTTCTTCCTTTCCTAAGAGGATTTCTGCATCATAAATGCAATTTCATTCTGCAGATGGTGATAGCTTTACAAACACGTCTATTGTTAGTTTGGAAGTCAAGTGATCATCTATGTAGGTGTATGTGTGGGAGCTGTGCAGAGAATCACAACAGTTTGCTTCCACATTGGCGATTCATACGGAAGAAGAAAAATCCATATGAACCAACGTCCTGCTCCTCTAGCATTTTAAATCATTTTGCTATAACAAAGGCATTTAAGCACACAGTCTGTCAGTCTCCCACCCAGAAAGTTGGTTTTTAGATATGTAAGGCATTTTCTTTTTCATATTCAATGCTCTCCATAATACTGTACTTATATCGAGCATCAGCTGAATGCCCAATAAAACTGAAACTATTTTTCACAAATTGCACACCTTAATAATACTATTTAAATTTTAAATAACACAGATAAAACCAGTTTGCAACAAAATATTATGCAATAGAAACATAATATATCTAAAGTCCCCTCTGGTTCCCCATACCCCTATTTTTCAGTATGCATTGCAGGCATGATCTCAAACTTGATTTGCCTCAGTTTCCCTTACTATGCAATGGGTGCAGTTTTGGCTCCACCTATTGCAACCTCTTGGTTCCACCTATTGTGACTTCTTCACTCTGCTTGCAAGTAAGTGACCTGCCCTCTGCCTGACCAGCCCCAATGTGCACCAGCTGCCACTGACTACAGTGCAATGCAGTAGCAAATAATGAATGAGATTCTGAGGACAAACAGCTTTGGAATGAGAGCAAACCCTGATTAACACATATGGTATAATCTTCAGTGGAGCAAAGAACTGACATATGAATTCATTGCCATCTGTCCTTCATTTGCTAATACAAAAGAATGCAAACACAGATGCTGAACGTAACACTAATGTATATTTACTCTCAATTTTGGTAAGAGGGCATAGTCATATTTCCCCTTTTGATAATTCTAAAATATAGATTTAAGCAACTAAGCTCCAATAACTTATAATCACTGTTTTTATTTTGTTTTTTAAATTGTTGCAATGCCACAGCATGGGAATAGCAATAATAATAATAATAATAATAATAATAATAATAATAATATCTAGGGATGTGCACTGGATCGGACCCGATCCACGATCCGAGTCCGGTCCAGTGGGAAATCGGATAAATTATCCGATTTCCGATCCCGCAGCTGGATCGGCCGATCCAATCCGAACCGGTCCGAAAAAGCTCCGAACCGGTTTGGCGGATCGGCGGATCGGCGGGCGCCCACTGGCGCCCACCGCCGCTTCCATTGGCGGGCGCCAGCGGGCGCCCGCCGATGAAAGTGGACAGCGGGGGGGGGAGGAGGGGGGCACTTACCTTCTCGGCCCGGTGGCTCCCGTCCGGCGCCGGCGCCTACTACTACTAGCAGGCTCCGCGGCCTGCTCTAGGGTGGCGTGCCGGGTGATGTCACCCGGCACGCGGGCGCCAGCGGATGGAAGCGGGCGGCCCCAGGGGGGGTAGGGAGCGCGGGGGAGGGGGTTTACCTGCCGGGGCCGTCCACAGCGGACGGCCCCGGGGGGGAGGGAGTTAGGCCCCCCCTTACCCACCCGCCGCCATTTTTTCTTCATAGGCTTGCATTGCAATGCAAGTCTATGGGGAAAAAAATGGCGGCCGATCCAAAAATGTACGATTTTTGGGTCGGGATCGGACTCGATCCGGTCCGGGGGGCCTCCGATTTTGTCCGAACCGGTCCGGGACAAAATTGGAGGTCCCGATCCGGGTCCCGATCCGATCCGGGGGGTCCGTGCACACCCCTAATAATATCATGGCTTGGATCCAAACTTAGTCATACCTAGTGTAGACCCATTCATGTAAGACTAGTGTAGACCCACTGAGTGCGACTAAGTCTAGATTGAACCCATTTGGTTTAATTTATTTTATATTTCTGCTGATGGGAAATGAACTGATCTGCCTCTGAGACCATAGGAGAAAATAATTATTTATCATGGAGACATTTATCTGTATAGAAAAAAAATAGAAAGGGGAGGGAATGAAATACTTATTTCTATGAAACTGATTATAAATCATAAACCGCCATCCTGCTTTCAATATTCATAATGCTATAATTGAATCAGGAGGCACTATCACTTGATGTAAAACTATTGAGACTAAATGTATACTGCTCCCTTCAATTATAACCTTGAATTCTGATATAAATTAGGAACCTATAGTAATCTCTATGTCTTGGGGCAGGCATGAAGTTTATTTTTGAGAGTTGTCAGTTCTATGGTACTTTTGCAAACACATTATCTGCTTGTTCTCAGAGGTCAAACACTTATTACTCAGGTTTACAGTGTTATTCCTGAGGAACTCCTTCCTGTGGTCACTTGAGCTGATATCAGAAGAAAGCCAAAGAATAAACCTCTCACCAAATGGCATGCAATATTTTTTTCAAATTTATCATACACAATAACAAAAGCAAAGATAAATAATCTAGGCGTAAATGTAGATTTAAGGTAATATTTACCTTAATGTAGATTTTAATAATATTTGTCATGTTTTGATTAGTTTTATGTATTTTATCATGTTGTTGTTCCCCGCCTCGATCTGGACGGAGAGGCGGGTAAGAAATAAATCGTTATTATTATTATTATTATTATTATTATTATTGTGGATCATGAAAATATGGGTTTGTTAATGTTTTCTGAATGGCAGGATCAAAGCCATTTACAGGACTAATATTTCTTCTGCTCAGCTATGACCTGCTTGCATCCAGTGTTTGTATACCTTGGCCAGATCTACATCAAGCATGATATAACACTATGAAAGCAGATTGAAAACGGAAGTTGTCAATACTGTTGTAAACTGTTATAAAGCAGTAGCGTAGATCCTGCCCAAGAAAGGAAGGAAGAGACTTCCAGACATTACAGCGATCTATTCAAAGACATTTTACCTTGATTTTCTCACTAGTTGCTGCAGTAGTTATATTAGATATCCCAGGAAACAAATCCTGCTCATAGACTCTAAGAACAGGATTCTCTCACTTCCAGGGAAATCCCTGGCTGGCCTGAACCAACTTTCCAGGCCATAACCATCCACGAAATTGAAAATGATCACAGGGAGCTAAAACAAGAAGAATGGTTGACTACAGCTTTCATCAAAAGCAGAAGTGGGAGAGGTTTCCACAGCAGTGGAAAGTATGTCAACAAAATTTCAGAATGAGTTTCTGTTTGTATGAGAGAGAAGGAGGGAGAGGGAGAGAGAGAGAGAGGCCAGATCTACACCGAACAGGAAATGACACTTTGAAAATGGTTTGAAAACTGTATATGGAGTGTGTCCTGGGCCCCAACAGTTGTCACTACTGTTATAAACCATTTTAAAGCAGTAGTGTAGATCCTGCCAGAGAGAGAGAGAGAGAGAGAGAGAGAGAGAGAACCATATTTAAGAGACAAGAGATAAGATAAATGGCTATTGCAACATCTCTTTGTTTAAGTAGAACATAAATAAATAATAATTAACAAACAAACATGAAAACCTCTCTGTGTGTGTGTGTGTGTGTGTGTGTTTGCTCTCAGGCAGATAGGATATTCTGCTGGGTGGTCTGTTTGTATGTATGTATATATGTATGCAGAACTAGATATGATAAAAAATGAAGGGATGTAGATCAAAACCATCAACCCAGTCTTAAGTTCCTCAGTCCTTCTCCATAATATGTAGTACAACTTACCGCATTATACGGCTACCATTTATCTACCCCTATTAGTAGAAGACCATGATGTAGGATATTGATTGGGAAATGCACAATATAAAGAATAAAGACAGGAAAAACGTGACCCTGGGCTGCTATTTTTAATGCAAGTCCTAAATTTCAGATAATATGCAACTCCACCCTAATAGGTTGGATTCAGAGCTTTCCATCTTAAGATTCATGCAAACTGCAGTGGACCATTTTGCATAAAAACTCTTCTCTGTCTGGTTGCTAATGTTATGCACTGCTCATTTATAATATTTGTGCAATCACCATTCTTTTTCATATTCAGGCACTGAAACTGAAAAAAGGGGGGAAGGAAAAGAGAAAATAGATTTCCTTTAATTGTATAAATTAGAATACAGTGAGGGTAATCACAGATATCTGCTGCTAAGAGGTTGCTAGGTAAATGTCATTAAGCCTTTAATAGCAAAGAAGCCACTTCATCATCACCGACTATCATTACAGACTACCTCACAGGAATTCAACTTATTTAGACTACTAACACTGTAATTGAAGACCACCAGTTCATTCCATTAAAGCACCAAGGTAAAATTATAAACATGCCTGCCCACAATAAATATTGATTGCCTATTCATACTCCTGTGGATATTGCAGCTTCTGAAGCAAATGAAACACTAGGAACCAGTTTACAGAAGAAGAGGAAAGATATGTTGGAAATTTCTCAAAATGAAGTAGGGATGCTTGAAGAATTCAGTCTTCACAAATTCCAATAAGAACTGATTTGATCCGTTCTAAACCAGGGATGGGGAACCTCCATCCCACAGGGCAGATCAATCCCAAGGGGGTTTCCCATCCAGCCTTCCAGCTTCTGCACCTCCTAGAGTCCTCTCCATCCCTAGGACTTTCCTAAATCTCGGTGTCAGACAAAAACGACCTTCCTCAATTGTTGAGAAAGGATACCCTGCTCTTATCTATTAGGACACAGTTATCGCCTGGCTTTTTCACTTCTGGTGCATTTCTTAGGCCGAAACGTTTATCAAAATACATTTAAAATGCATTAAGAGAAAATACATTCAGAACTGCATAATTTGTGTGAAAATACACTTTGAAATATAATTTATTTGTATTTAAATACAGTTGTTGCTTTTTATATATAATCATAGGTTAATATGTAAACAGGATGGAATGAACTTATGGGTGACCATAGACTCCATTTCACTTCCCCTTTGTTCGTGTGGGGAGAGGCACCCCAGACCTTGAGGAAGAGGGTATGAGACTAGTGGGAATTCAGTCATACTACAAGCTGTCTGGGTATTGAGGCACGAGGAAATATAAGTCAAGGTGCCCCATCCTCACTATGCTTCAGTTTGATTCAAAGCAACAGCCCACACCATTAGTCAGAGGTAGATGTAAGAGACCAGGATACTTGACCACAACTGACAATGGGTGTGGAAGAGAACAATGGGATGATATTGGTGACCACCTTGAGTCACTGTTGTGCTATAGGGAGGAATACTCAAATGTTGGGTGGAATGAGAGAACTTAGACAAGGACCTGCTTAGGGCATAAGTAGTTGTGTTGACGTGAAAAACTGAATGGCTTGGAGCTGATGCTACTACCTTGATGTTCCCTCAACTTCTTGAAAGTATGGCTGTGAGAAGAATGGATCAGACAGTGGCTGACCATGACATCCTATACAGTGGCTGGCCATGAAGCCATCATCATTTTCTTTTCTTCCAGAATTTGCTGTGGTATTTCATTTCATTTGGATTTAAAGTTAAAAACGCAGGCAACATGAAAGAAGCCCACACATAACAATACAGTAAAAGTTCATGAAAGAAATAAAGAAGCTTACCAGATATAATCCTTTCTTTATCATGATTGTTTGTGTAGGGTATCTAGATTGAAACAGCCTAAGGAGAAGCTCATTTCTCATTAAGGACTGGATAGCTGACTTATATAGCATATATAAAGGGCATGTTTATACATATTTTTATTTCATAGAAAATATATTTTTATTTTTTATTCAAAACATTTCTTGGCCCCTTTCAGGGACAATAAAAGCAATAAAACCAACAATAAAAACAGCAGGAACAACAAGCAGCAATAATAACAATAGCAATAACAATACTCATCTTGCGAAGGCCATAGTAAAATAAAAAAAGTTTTTAAGGCTTTCTTGAAAGCCTTCAAGGAAGGTGCATGGCTGTTGTGTCTAATTCCTCTCCCCTTGCTCAGGGCGAAGGACTGTTAGACGTTAATTCAGAATCAGATTCTGAATTCGAACAGACATTCCAGTCTATACCAGAAGGGGAAGATGTGGTTCCCATAGCTTCACCTCCAGTTCTTATCTCTCTTGATGTAAATAACTCTCCGGCTGATAAACAGCCCTCCTCTTCAGAAGAGGAGGGAGAGAGTAACCTTAGAGATGCCATTTTCCGTAGGAGGGAAAAGCGCACAGAGATCAAAGAGGTCAGGAGGCGGCGCTCGGAAAGATTAGTGGCTCAGAAAAAGCTTGATTTGGATTTCTCTCAGAAGTGACTCTTTCTTTCTCTTGAATAGATCAACTGTGTTGTTTGCTTAGATAAATTACGCCTTGGGGCAAAACGCTTTCTACTTTTAACTCCCTTCAACTGAAGGAAGGGGTCATTTGCTAAATAAAAGATTGATTGCTTTCCTAAGAGGCCTCCTTATTGACTTCAATGAATGCAAGGCGTACAATGGCGTACCTCCAATGCAAGTTTGTTCCAGAGGTTTGGGGTCACTATAGAGAAGGCCCTCTCCCACGTGGCCACCCATCTAATTGCCTTCACAGGTGGGCAAATGAGAAGGGCCTCTCTTTCTGAACTTAAAGTGTGGGCAGGCTGATATGGGTGAATGTGGTCCTTCAAGTAATTTGGCCTCAAACTGTTTGGGATATAGACAACTGTACTTGATTGGAGTTTATTCTCAACTCTGAAGGGCTTCCATGTAGGAAATTAATGGAAACCATGATGTCTATATATATTTTAGGGATGTGTATTGTATCATTAAAATGTCTGATAATGATACAATAAGTTTGTTATTGGACATCTGATTAACAATAATGATACGATAGAAAAACCTCCGATAAATATCCGATCCGAAAATTTTCAGCCCGATTATATCAGATTATTGGATTGCCATATAAATAAACCTATAACTTCTGTATTTCCAAAGTTAGAGGCTTGAAACTTGGTCACAGTGCTTATGGGGTATGCCTAAGTATGTGTATGAAATTTGAGATTGATCCCTCCAACCCTCAATTTTATATGAATTTATTAAAGATCATTTAAGTTCTGACAGGTCAGAATTAGGGATGTGCACGGACCCCCCGGATCGGATCGGGACCCGAATCGGGACCTCCAATTTTGTCATGGATCAGTTCGGACAAAATCAGAGGCCCCCCGGACCGGATCGAGTCCGATCCCGATCCAAAAATCATAAATTTTTGGATCGGCCGCCATTTTCCCCCCATAGACTTGCATTGCAATGGAAGTCTATGAGGAAAAAATGGCGGCGGGTGGGTGAGGGAGGGCCTAACTCCCTCCCCCCCGGGGCCGTCCGGTGTGGACGGCCCCAGCAGGTAAGCCCCCTCCCCCACGCTCCCTACCCCCCCTGGGGCCGTCCGCTTCCATCCGCTGGCGCCCGCGGGTGCCCGCGGATAGAAGCGGACGGCTCTGGGGGGGTAAGCCCCCTTCCCCGCCACTGCTTACCTGTTAGGGCCGTTCGCTCCCGTCCGGCGCCGGCGGCTACCGCCAGCCAGCTTTGTGGCTTGCTCTAGAGTAGCGCGCCGGGTGATTACCCGGCGCGCCACCCTGGAGCAGGCCGCAGAGCCTGCTGGTAGTAGCCGCCAGTGCCGGATGGGAGCGGACGGGCCGGGAAGGTAAGGGCCCCCCTCCTCCCCTCCGCGCGCCCCCTGCTTACCTTCCCGGCCCGTCCGTTCCCCTCCGGCGCCGGCGGCTACTACCAGCGGGCTCCACGGCCTGCTCTAGAGTAGCGCGCCGGGTGATGACATCACCCGGCGCGCCACCCTGGAGCAGGCCGCGGAGCCCGCTGGTAGTAGCCGCCGGCGCCGGACGGGAGCGGACGGGCCGGAAAGGTAAGGGCCCCCCTCCTCCCGCCCCCTCCTCCCCCCCCGCTGTCCACTTTCATCGGCGGGCGCCCACTGGTGCCCGCCAATGGAAGCGGTGGTGGGCACCAGTGGGCGCCCACCGATCCGCCGATCCGCCGAACCGGTTCGGAGCCTTTTCGGACCGGTTCGGATTGGATCGGCCGATCCAGCTGTCGGATCGGAAATCGGATAATTTATCCAATTTCCCACTGGACCGGACTCAGATCGTGGATCGGGTCCGATCCAGTGCACATCCCTAGTCAGAATGACAGCTCGCCACGTGCGTTCATTCAGACCTGTCAAAAAGTTGCAGGAACTTTAAAAAATTCATATAAAATCGAGGGTTGGAGGGATTGATCTCAAATTTCACACACATACTTAGGCATACCCCATAAGCATTGTGACCAAGTTTCAAGCCTGTAACTTTGAAAATACAGAAGTTATAGGCATTTGTTTCTAAAACATTCAGCTCTATAGGGCACAATGGGGCTGCAAATTTAATATTGGATTTCCGATACTTATCGTGAAGATGATACGATTAACCTACAATATTATTGGAGACAATTTTTTGGGTCTGAAATTCCGATAACGATAAATATGATATTTTTGGGCATGCACATCCCTAATATATTTCTTCCCTCCTTGCTTGCTGGATAAAGTTATAAATAATAGTAATCTAGAAAATTTCATCATAGCCATCATCTTTAAGAGTAATTCACACAGTATAAGTAAAGTTGTGTCTTTCTTCACACCACATATTGCCTTTGTATGTGGGGAAAACACTTTTAGGGATGAATTTCATCCCTAAAATAAACTAATATTTATTGTATAGAGTAGGGATATACAGATTTTGTAAAATCCATACCGTCTGCATTTTGCATATTGCCAGGTGGTGCCTTCCACATGTTTTGGACTTCCTATCCCATCATCCCCATCCAGTGGTCATGAATGCTGGAAGGCACTGTAGAGCACCAGGCTAGGGAAGGCTGGAGTAGGGTCTAAAACACCAAGGCAAATGTTTTAAATTAAACAGTTATGTCTGCAACGATGTACTTCAACAAGTCCTTTATAATAGTTGTTGAGAGCATAAAAATAGAACAAATACTTTTTGAGTTGGATGGAAATAATCCCATCAGCTATAAAGGTACTCAATTTTAAATGTTTTACTTCATCAGTGCTTAATGCTTTTCAGGAGAAAATTAATAGTAGGATGGTTGGTGCCTTTTGAGAACAATCTTCTTGGTTCATAAAATATTAGTAATTTAGTGTAAATGCATCCAGATTAATTATAGAAACAGGACACATCCTAAAATAAGTTATCTAAACAGCAGAATCATTTAATAGGGACATAGGAAGCTGCCTTATACCGAGCTCAAAACTTAGGTCCATCTAGGGATCCAACTGGGATCTTCTGAATGCAAAGCATGTGCTCTATCACTGAGGTATGGTACATTTCAAAATATGCAAAGATTAAAATATTTAGGCACATGCAAAGGAAAGAAATGCCCTACATCCTGCCTGGCATAGCTTGGGGCTGTTGCAGGTGGGCAGGGGCAGATGTGGCATAGAGGCCAGCCATTGGCAACCTACCATGGTGCCACCAAGGAGGGGAGGGGATCTGGAGGCTATTTGTTTGGATCTCACCCCTCCCTTCCTCCTCTTTGCAAAATGGCTCCCTCCCTTCCCTATAGGCAGTATGGGCTTGCTGGTTGTCCTTTTGGAGGCCAAGTAGGAATTTTTTTTGCTCATAACCTTTCATTGGTTGTGAGTCCCCCGCACACACACACACTTCATACTGCAAGACAGGTTGGGAGTAATAATTAGGTTGATTGGCATCTTTCTAATTTGGTCTCATTTGTGGGCCGGTATGCATCTTCACCTGGCTAGGGTTGGTGAGTATTCTGGGGCACCTGGCAGTGATTGGTAATGCCTGTGGCTCACCAGCTGCGAGTCCTGTGATCCTGTTGGTGAAATAAGGGTTACTTTTGAGGCCAACCTTCCTCACCCATTCGGAACCCTGTAGCATGAGGAGGGTGACACGGAAAGCCACCCTACCCCAAAAGGGGAAGCCAGGGGGTGGCGAACTTGCTGGCGGCACTCCCTGGCAGTGAATGTCTCACCCTATCAAGCAATGGCTAGATGCCATGTTAGAGCTGGAAGATACCTGCTTAGGTTACTCTTCTGCAGATCTATCAATAAATGTGGCCCTGTTTAAATCCCAACTTTGTGTCTCACCTCATCATTTCCCATGCTTCACATTCCCGCAACCACTTCTGATTTGAAACCACTCATGAGCTTCAGATAGGGGAGCGCTTCAGCTCAGAGCTTCGGATAGGCATCAGGTTCGGGGTTAAGTTTTGAATTGTCAGATATCTCCCTGTTGATTATAAAAGGGAAACCATTGCGGGGGGATGAGGGGGGAAATAAAGAGACGAAACACGTAAATATATATGGTGTAAAATATGGGTCACATTCATTAATGATCTGCAAAGGGAAACTGGTGGGCCCTATTCTACCCCAGCAACTATGCCAGGGGTAGTACAGGGCAAAAACATTCTATGTCTGTTGAGTGGTGTCTTGTGATCACCACCCCCAGGCCATACCCCTTTTGGGGAGAGTAGGCCTTCTCGCGTCGCTCCCACCCCGGGCCGCCCAACACTGGGTGAAGCAAGTTGAGTTGGCCTCACAGGTCAACCCTATCCCCACACTGGGGCCACATGACCCTTAGTGGAGGGCTTCAGACATGACCTGTCACCTGAATGGTGCCACAGAATGCTCACAATCCCTTTCCCAATTGTGCCCGCCCCTACCTGCCTGAAGTTAGTGACTGAATTAACCTGTAACTGAAATATAAATCATTCCTAAGACACTCTCTCCAGACCTATAGTGTGAAGTAGGTGAAAAAACCCATAGGCCAGGCCAATCAGCCTAAGGGCCAAAATTCCTACTTGGCCCCCTAACAGGCAACCAGATGAACCCACACTGCATACTGGGAGGGAGGGAGCCATGAAAAGAAGAGGTGGGAAAATGGGCACTGTGGCTTAATAAAGGCTCATCCACCCCACCCCGGCATCTGGTGCCACCATGCTCCCACCAATGGAGAGAAGGCATGTCTCTCTCTTCCCCCCCCCCCCCCACAACTGCCTCCCCGCACTCATGTGCCAGGACACAGGGGAAGGGCATGTATATTAGGGTGACCAGATTTCAGAAACCAAAATCCCAGTCCCCCCTACCACCCTCACCCCCCCACCCAAAACAAGCCCCCCACCCAAAACAACCACCCCAACAAGCCACTCACCCCCCAAAAAACCCAGCCCGGACCTACCGGGCCCTTTGCCGCCGCTGGGCTCGCGCTGCTGCCGCTGCCACTGGGCTCGCGCCGCCACTGGCGGCGCTGCAGGGCTCATGCCAGAGGCTGCGAGGAAGAGGGCCAATTCTGGAAGTGATGTATTCGGCCTCACCCGCCTCTTCCGCGCGGGCATCCAGGCTCCGCAGGGCTCGTCGCCATCACGACAAACTCTGAGGAGGCCAGAGGCCACACAGAAGAGGCGGGAGAGGGCCGATTTCATCATTTCCGGAATTGGTCCTCTTCCTTGCAGCCTCTTGCCTGAGCCCTGCAGCGCCGCCGGTGGCGGCGCGAGCCCAGTGGCAGCGGCAGCAGCGCGAGCCCAGCGGTGGCGGTGTGAGCCCGGCAGCGGCAGAGGGCCCGGTAGGTCCACCCGAAACCCCACCATGAAGCCACCCTCAAAACCCAGCCCGGACCTACCGGGTCTACTGCTACTCATCGCCGCCACCACCGCCGCATGACCCCCCGCCGCCCCCCAGTTGGCCCGGATCGCCCCTGGTTTCCCGGTTAGGACCGGGAAACCCCGGGCGATCTGGTCACCCTAAATTGCTATGACGTGTTTATCTTTTGTCATCATTGGATGAAATTTGTAGGTACAGTTTCTGAGGAGATGAAGCCAAGAAATTTCAGAAAAATAGGTGCCGAAGGTTTTCTGCCAAAGGGCCTTTTAAAGTTGTGTTAAAAAAAAGAAGAGTTACCTTACCTTCTCTTTGGTTTTCTGAACAATCTGTATGAACATAACATAAATCATAAAGGTGCCCTTAGGTAAGTCCCAGGTAAAATTTCAGAAGGAACAGTGCAGAAGCTGGAGAGTTATAATGGATGCAAAATAGTTTAAGGTTTTTTTTGTTTTGTTTTCTGCTAAGTTGGCACCAAGCTTGCAGGAAGTGCAAAGGTGATTAGAACAGAGATGGATGTGGGAATATATGACAATGTGTTCTATGTAGTGCCCATGCATACTATATATATATATATATATATATATATGTGTGTGTGTGTGTGTGTGTGTGTGTACACGCCATCCACATATAATGATGGAACACAGCTGATATATATATATATATATATATATATATTCCAGACTAAAATGTATCACAACCAACTAGAAAGTAGGTAGAAAGTAGGTACTAAAAGTATATGCTAGCAGATGGTTCCAAGTAATGAAAGCATTGCCGCAAGCTACACAACACGCACGGTATAGATAGATATGCATCTATAGCATTTTGGCTACAGTGATATACCTATGCCTCTGGGATTAACTCTCATTGAACGAAATGGGACTTATGTCTGAGTTGACATGTATAGGATTGGACTATACTTGGACATGGATCCCATTTTATAGTTGGGAACAAGAAGTGAGTAGGTAGTTCAAGATCAGTCAGTGAATCCATAGTACAGTACTCAGCATAGCTACATAAAAGGAGAGTGGTGGTGTATCTCTCACGGAGGCCTTTTCCACACCAGGCTTTTTACGTGGGATAGCCTCCGGTTGGTCCCTGTGCACCAATGGTGTGTATTAGGTACTTCAGGGATCGCCCTTCCTCGCACCCTCGCTCCCTCCCTCCCTTTACACCCCTATGGTGTAGAAAGGGCCAGAGATCATTAAGGAGCCTATCTACACTACTGCTTTAAAATGGTTTATAACAGTTATTAACTGGTTTAAAACAGTTATAAACCATTTTAAAGCAGTAGCATAGATAGGCTCAAGGTCTCTTTTTTGAAATATCTAAGCCCTGACCCCACCTGTTGCAAACAAAATACACCCCAGAACCCATGCACATTCTCTTTGCCTCCATACAGCACTTCCTTCCTCCAGGAACTCGTCATAAAACACTTTCTTATTTCTTTTTCTTTTTACCACTCTCCCCTACTTCTGGTTGTGAGTAAGCAAGCTCCCATAGTTCCTCTTCCCCATAACGTAAATTGTGCAAAGAGTTTAGCAGGATTCAATCAAGGAGTCTATTTTTTTCAGTATTAGGGTTGGGCTCTAGAATATGGTCAAATTTCCTGTGAGCATGTACAGAGTGCCTTTCCCTTACCACTGAATAACTGCAGTCTCCTGCCCCCTTCATTCTTATAATTTCCCAGCAGGTTGAGAACATGTTCTTTTCATTATTAGACCTGAGCCCTGGGTCTTTTCCCTCTACACACAAAAAGGCACTCTTGCTTTCTATACACCCTTTTCTTTGTCTCTGTTTAATTTACCAGCAAAGTGACAGTTTTCATTTATTCAAATAATTCATTTGGAGTTTATCAATGGGTGTAGAAGGCTGAAGAAGCACTTCCTTTCTTCCCAAAACTCTTGATGTTCATGATCCCCCTCCCTCTTAAAGTATTAGTTGAAGTTTCCCAGCAGCAATATATATATATATATATATATATATATATATATATATATATTGCATGTAACATTAAAGTTCTTACACTGAAAGTTCAGGAGGATACATTTAGAATAATATATTTTGCCTGTTTCCTTTTTTCCCTTAAATCAAAGAACAAGTTATAGGAACATTATTGTTTTTAGTATCACCATAATCTGTTGTGCGTCTTGTATCTTCTCATGAGTGAAAATTAAGATCCCTGCCCTTACCCCCGCCCACACACACACACACACACACACACAGAGAGAGAGAGAGAGAGAGAGAGCACATTTCTTCCTTCCGTTCTGCAAAATTCTGGAAAACAAAGATAGAAAGAAATGCAAATAACCTTATTAGGTATCAATTTTTTGACTTAATGTTGTAAAATTACATGTGGATGATACTAATAATAATCATTTATTACAACCACAGATAGGAGTGTAGACCATGGATATCTACTGTTGCTTGGAAACAATGATGCTTCCTTTAGCATGGAAATGCTAGGTGGTGGCTAAGTAATCACATTGGGATGGAGATATGTGTGTGATTCCTGCAACAGTCAAGAAGACACTATCAAAATAAACTGCTTCACCTAGTTTTGATCAATCATGGGTACAGCTGCTTCCTTTCCCTGGATTATCACAGCATGGGCTCATCTTCTACATATGCTATAAGATGATATGGAAATAGCAAGATACGATCAGCTTTAGTGACAACAAGGTACTGGCGATACTCTGCTATACATCTTGTTCTTAACAAATATAGGCAGGCGCAGTGATTATTCTTATGTCTCAATACCTGGATGAGATAATTATGCGGATGAAAAGCAGCTGAACGAAGCCAGCTTGACTGAGACAGATGTGACACTTCTAGAAATGAGAATGCTCCAGGGCCTGGCAAAACTTCTGACCTCACACACTGCTGGCCAGGGGCGGGGGTTGGGTGGGGACAAGGAGGGAAGGGAATAAAATCTATTCTCCAGTTCTCTAGGTGATTGATAGTTACCACATCATGTGTGTGTGTGTATGCTTCTTGACAATATCAGATGCAACTTCCAAAAATGACATTCTTTCTCTAAGTTGTATTTTGTTGTTGTTGTTAAAAAACTATATTGTTCATGTGGATAAATACAACCTAGCTTTGGACATATTTGTTTCTGTCACCTCTGAGCAACTCTGTTGAAATAAATCCTACTTGAGAATCAAAACAAACAATGAAAAAAACAATTTCAGTTCAAAGAACAGTTAGGATAGCCATTTGTTTAGATAGATAGAGAGAGAGAGAGAGAGAGAGAGAGAGAGAGATACCCAAACGAATCCCACCCTGGAATGTTGGAAAGAAATATAGTCAACTTTTCACAGGCTAGGATCCTCAGTCTGTGTAAGGCACAGCCACAGAGCTCTCTTTATGGGAAAGACACACATTCAGACAAACATACAGACAGAAATTCATGGAGGTTCAGCTAAAACAGAGTTGTAGGCTCAAACATCTGGAGAGCTTCCCATGTAGCTCCCCAAAATGTAACAGCAAGGACCAGAACTGCTGAACTGTTAAATTTTCCACAGGGAATTAAAATGCCCAGAGACCTTTGGCTATTGGTTGATATAGAAATGTAATGAATGAATGAAATGAAGTTACTTCTCTTAGGGAGTTATCCTATGTTCCCCCAGAAAGCGTTAGGGGGGCATAGGATTGTTCAGTTTCTGGGCTTTGAGATCGGAAACAGAGTTCTGACCTTGGAGCCCAGAAACCACACTCCCAGCCCTCTTCCCCTCATAGCCAGCAAAGTTCTGGCTCTGTGCTCGGATACAGAATGTGGAGTTGGGAAAAGGGGACATTCTGAGGGGCAGGGAGGGGAGGAGTCTGGGGCATAGGCCATACAATGTGTCCTATGGCCGCTCCAGGCTTCTTTCCTCTCCACAGCAATGCTGCTGGATGGGCAAAATCACTCATCTAGCAGAAATGCAAGCTTCTGCATTCCAGCCGCCCTGCATTGGATACTCTTAGGATTCATAGGATTGCAGCTTTAATTTCAAAGCAACCCAAAACAAGTAACCTCCAGTAGCACATCAAATTTTATCCAAATGGATAAACTGGATACATTAGTGATGGTCATTTGTTTTGTGCTGTTCTGAATTATCGTTGCATTGCATCACCTGCATATTTGTTGATTCTCTTGATTTCGTTCCTTGTTTATCTTGAACCGATAGCATGACAAAGTTAAATCTATCCTTATATTTCTGTATAAAATGAAAACTACAGTACCAATTATTTCATTAAATTCCCTTTCCCAATTGTCCGTAGTGCTGTAACACTTGACAGATGTAAACAGTTACTCTCACTCACCACTCTGAATTTAGTACATAGATGCCAAAATATTTCCTCCAATTATGACAACAAATTGGGTGTCTTCTGTGAGAAGAAGGAGAGCACCAAGGGACTGCATAAAATACAGGCATGACCTTTAGAGTAATGCACAAATCACTGCATCTCTTGCCGTGTTTTGGTTTGACATCTCTTCTCTGCTAGGGCTACCTGGCCATTGACTTTGTAAGAGCCATTTGGGAGATCTGATTCTTTCCTTCTTGAATCAATGCCTAAGATCACCATAATTGAGTTGGGCTTTCTGTTTTTTCGTCTGCCAGAGGGACTTCAAATTTATTGGCTATCTCTTTCAAGACCTGCTGTAGTCCTGACAAGTGAAGATGTATATTAGGCTGGTAGACAGTAAATCACGCAGTATTAGAATGTCTAAGATATTCTTGTGCCCCTGCACTGTGAATCACAACTAAAAGCTACATTAAAGTATTAAACCAACATATAAACTAGGAAACTACATCAACAACAATCATGCCTTCAGGGTTTGTTTAACCTAGAAACACAAATCTTCTTAAATTACTATAAAAGGCTTGGAAGGAATACAATTCAACTTACAGGAATAAGTTTTCTTGGGGAGGGGGGTATTCTCAGTTGAAGTCTTATAGGAAAAGATACCCAAGTAGCCCTTGAGGATGGGGAAACCCATGACATGTGTGGGTGTATTATATTAGCAGATGAAGTCCAATTAACTGTACAATTCCCATGATAAAGTCCACCTGACAAAGCAGTTACTGGACATTGTTAAATGGCCATCCCTGGAAACTCATTTATAATAGCAATTTCAACCCACTGGGGAATCTAGGATCTCTTAAGCTTTGAATAAAATTTAAGTTGTCATGGAACTGCTACACAATGATTTTGAATTCACGTGCAATTAATTAAATGGTTGGATGGCCGAACATAATCCTCCATGGTTTCAATTTCTTCAAATGCATGAGTGACTTGAGACTTCAACCATTTCAGCTCTAGGATCTTACACTTTTGAAAAGATGATTACTGCACAAAAGAGAAAAAAATGTCTGATTTCAGAAAGGTCTTGTTCTATCTTGCATACTTTAACATGTTCATTCTTACATTCAAATATTTTTTAAAAACCATGTACACTTAGACATCAGGATGCAATCATATACTGAAGAGCTGCTGGCTGAGAGGCTATAAGATTCAGAAGAAGCCACAGTACACCAGCAGAAAACCAAATTAATCACCGCCACAAACCTGTTGTTGGTGAAACACACCAGTGGATAAACCAGTGGCTGACTCACTGGTGGAGCCATTCTGCCAACAGAGATGCAGCAGTGGAATTGTTGAAGTAGGCTGGAGCCATGGGAAAGAATCTGGTGAGGCACTTATAACCCCTGCTGATCCCTTTCTTCCCTGCTCATTCTCTTCTGCAAGAAGGTGGGTCCTACCAATTCTGATGTGCAAACCACCATTTATACTAGGGAGATTTAGTGCTTCCCAGGGAAAGCCCCAAAATGCTTATTTCTGGAATGTCAGCAGAGTTCTCTTATACAAGCTCCGCTGACCTGCCTCCTTCCATTTCTGCTCATATCAGTTTGCCCTGGAAGCTATAAATCACCATGGCACAAGCAGTGGGGGCCGCTTGTGCAATGGAATTGGTGGGCATAAGAGAATAAGTCGGGGCATAAGTGCCCCATTGGACTCTGCCCATGGGAGCAGCTTGCTTAGTTTGTATCCTATACTCCATTAATCAACAGCTTCTCCCTGTTGATGGTGCAGCTTTACACCACCGCCGAGGGCCAGCATCAACGGTTTTCATGGTCGGGAATCTGCCAAGGGCCCACAGCCCCTTCAGGTGCTCATGATCAAGAACCCTCTTAAGTTGCTTGTTCTCCTCACCACTGCAGCCTGCTTGTTCACCTGTCTCTCATTCTGGCCCAGACAATGGTTGTGGTGCCTAAATTTTCACTGGTTCTCTGCCTATCAAACAAGCAAGTGGTAACAATGATGAGGCAGAGGATGAGGAGCTATGGCAGCTGGTGACAATCATGGTGAGAAGGGAGAGTCACTGAAGGAGGGGCCCCATTGAGGGTGTCTTGCCCAAGGACCCAAACTATGGAAAGAGCCAAGTACACAACCGCATCAAAGGAATCCAATAGGAATTTATCTCACTGTGTACAATTATACAATAAACACCAAGTCAGAAGACTAAACTGCTTATAAATATTAACACAGGTATTATTTACAACAAGTTATGGTATAAAAGTATAGAAGTCATGTGTGACTGCTAGCACATGGCCTCACTAGTACCAATATTTGAAGTCGAAGTTAGAATTCACCTGCTGCTGAAACTACCAGTCTAGTAATAGGACAATAGGAAAAAACATACCAAGTTTTTTTTTAGTGTACATTCATAAATACACTGGGTAATTACACCCCAAGTAAATTATACATCACATAATTATGCATCAAATTATCTATGACAGGAATCCGGTTAAGTCCTGTTTCAAGAAGGTCAACTTCATCAGATATTGTCATTTTTAGAGTCGCCAAGTACGAGCAACAACCGTGGGAGTGAATCAGAGATAGAAAGTCTTTTAATTATGTGGGGGGGGGGGGTGCCCTCCATCTCTAATAATACAGTCTTTTATCCCGGCAAAGATTGTATTACCAGAGTAAATACAAAGATTGCATTATTAGAGATGGGGTTGCCAAGGACCCTCCACTACCCAGAACTGACACTGCCACCACTGCACTGCCCATGCTCACATGTCCCATTGACATGCCATGCTCAATTTGGCCCAGTAATGTGATACCCATGAACATTCCTTCTGCTCCTCCCCATGGCTAATGCATCCTTGAGAAGTCCCTGATGATGCACTCCCAGACTGTGACCATGTAAACTCTGGGACTAGTGTGATGCTGTCTCCATCTTAGTGACCAGTGGCATCTGAGGAGCATTCTGTCCCAGAATGCTCCTCAGATGCCACACTTAGATACCACACTTAGAATACCATATACAGTTCTGGTCACCACACCTAAAAAAAGATATTATAGAGCTGGGAAAAATACAGAAAAGGGCAACTAAAATGATTAAAAGGCTAAAGAATCTCTCCTACGAGGGAAGGTTACAACAGCTGGGATTGTTTATCTTGGAAAAAAGGAGGCTAAGGGGAGACATGATAGAGGTGTACAAAATTATGCATGGTGTGAGGAATGTGGATAGGGAGACATTTTTTCTCCCTCTCTCAAAATACTAGAACCCGGGATCATCCCATGAAGCTAATTGGTGGGAGATTCGGGACAAATAAAAGGAAGTACTTCTTCACGCATAGTTAAATTATGGAATTCACTACCACAAGATGTAGTGATGACCACCAATTTGGATGGCTTTAAAAGGGGGTTGGATAAATTCCTGGAGAAGGCTATCAGTGGCTACTGGACCTGATGTTTATGTGCTACCTACAGTATCCAAGGCACTAAGCCTGTGTGCACCAGTTGCTGGGGAACATGGGTGGGAGGGTGCTGCCTTGCTGGTCCCTGGTCAGCAGCTAGTTGGCCACTGTGAGAACAGAGTGCTGGACTAGATGGTCCCTCGGTCTGATCCAGCATGGCACTTCTCATGTTCTTATGTTCTTAGAGCTTTCCAGGCAGTATTTGGGTATAGAGGGGTTATTTGAACCCATGCCCCTGGCAGCATGAGTTATTTGTTCATGTGTCTCTGCAAATGTTCTGTCCATCCTCTTTTCACTTTCACAGGGAAGGGGAAATATATGTGGAGATTTGAACCAGCAACCTCCTAGGAGTGTTTGTGTCTGATTTGGATTCCTTTCTTGTATATTCCTAGTTTTCTGTCTTTTTCCATCGGAATGGGGGGAGTGAAAATGTTTTGTCTATAGGGTAATTGAAACCAGAATTTTGTGTGTTTATCATGGCTTTAACAGACACCACCACAGGGATCTCTTGGCAGTAGATGTTTCCCTGCACAATCATCTGAGTTTTCTGGATGTTGGGAACATGGCAGACACAATCCTGGCTCAACCTGCATGCATTGGCTCCCTCCATGTCCATGTGACCTGTTGCTGCCAGCTGAGTAGTGGGCTGTAGCAATGTTGCCATGGATGCTCTTGGTGTGTCTGCTATTTCCCCCAGTGATTTTGTATTTTCTTCTTGCATCTTTTGAGAACGCATTGGATATGGTGGCTGCTCCGCTGGTGAAGCCACAGCATAGCTCTGGTCATGGAATAATGTAAGTAAAAGATTGCCCTGTGCATGTGCAGGATTTTTATTATTATTAACATTTGAATGTGAGACTGAACAGGCTAAATTCTACATGACAAACTAGGCATGAATTATTGGGGAAGTAATTACTTTTGGCACCTGGGAATACATTTAGAAACATGCTAATACATTTCTCTTTTTATGTAAAATCTGAGAGAGAACTGATGGTGACTAGATGGTATGTGACACCCAAGAAATTATACTAGATGAATAACAATTATGAGCCAAAATATTTCAAATGCTAAAAAAGGAGCAGATACATTGTTCAAATTATGGTGATCCTCTCATGAAGTGAAGTCATATTGGCTACAGTTGAAGATCATTATTGAGCAAATTACTGAGTTTAAAAACTCCTGGATATTTGTGTGTGTGTGTGTGTGTGTGTGTGTGTGTGTGTTTACACTGGCAAATCTGCAGATCCCAGGGGTGAAATAGTTGAATTGCCAGCAAGATTTCTCCTTGCTGCGTGTAGCTATGTACAAATCAGCAAAACTTGAGTTTTCTAAATTCCATCTCAAAACTCCTTCTGACTCGAGTCTGTATCAGATTGTGAGCTCGAGTCTGTATCAGATTTGAAATTTTTACATTCATTTCCTACTGGTTAAAGCATATTTGTGTGCATTTTTCAATAATATGCATTTTTATGTGCATTTTTCAAACTTATGTGTTCTGTCAAACACATTCTCTTTGGTCCACAAATCATATTTCAAGCTCAGAAATGTACATACGTCAATCACAGGTTGCATCAGAGTCCATATTAAAGCCAGAAAGTGTGAACTGGGCAAATCTTGATCAAAACAAACTGAAATTAATTTCCCTCTACCTCCCTAAGTGTACGAAACAGACTGCATAAGGGAAAGACACCAGCAGAGTGCCTTTGAGACAAGAGGGTTCTTTGTGGCAAGCATGAGTGAGGAATTCAGGAGTTTGCAAATTCCTGTGCACCTCGTAGACTAATGTGTGTTCAGACTAGGGGTGTGCACGGACCCCCCGGATCAGATCGGGACCCAGATCGGGACCTCCAATTTTGTCACGGATCGGACAAAATCGGAGGCCCCCCGGACCGGATCGAGTCCGATCCCGATCCAAAATTCTATGAGGAAAAAATGGCGGTGGGTGGGTGAGGGGGGCCTAACTCCCTCCCCCCCGGGGCCGTCCACTGTGGATGGCCCTGGCAGGTAAGCCCCCTCCCCCGCGCTCCCTACCCCCCCTGGGGCTGTCCGCTTCCATCCGCTGGTGCCCGCAGGCGCCAGCGGATAGAAGCAGATGGCCCCGGGGGGGGAAGCCCCCTCCCCCCTGCCACTGCTTACCTTTCCAGGACATCCACTCCCGTCCGGCGCCGGCAGCTACTGCCAGCGGGCTTCGCGGCCTGCTCTAGAGTAGCGCACCGGGTGATGTCATCACCCGCCGTGCCACCCTGGAGCAGGCCGCGAAGCCGGCTGGGAGTAGCCGCCGGCACTGGACGGGAGCGGACGTCCCAGAAAGGTAAGGGCCCCCTCCTCCCCTCCGCGAGCCCCCCTCCTCCCCTCCGCGCGCCCCCTCCTTACCTATCCAGGATGTCCGCTCCCGTCCGGCGCTGGCAGCTACTGCCAGCGGGCTTTGTGGCCTGCTCTAGAGTAGCGCGCCAGGTGATGTCATCATCTGGCGCGCCACCCTGGAGCAGGCCGCAAAGCCCGCTGGAAGTAGCCACCGGTGCTGGACGGGAGTGGACATCCCGGAAAGGTAAGGGCCCCCTCCTCCCCTTCGCGCGCCCCCTCCTTACCTTTCCAGGACGTCCGCTCCCATCCAGCACTGGCGGCTACTGCCAGCGGGCTTTGCAGCCTGCTCTAGAGTAGCACGCCGGGTGATGTCATCACCCGGCGCGCCACCCTGGAGCAGGCCGCGAAGCCCGCTGGGAGTAGCCGCTGGCGCCGGATGGGAGCGGACATCCTGGAAAGGTAAGGGCCCCCCTCCTCCCCTCCGCGTGCCCCCCCACTGTCCACTTTCATCAGCAGGCGCCCGCTGGCGCCCGCCAATGGAAGCGGCAGTGGGCGCCGGCGGGCGCCCGCCGATCCGCCAATCCGCCCGAACCGGATCGGAGCCTTTTTGGATCGGTTCGGACTGGATCGGCCGATCCAGCTGTCGGATCGGAAATCGGATAATTTATCTGATTTCCCTCTGGATTGGATTCGGATCGTGGATCGGATCTGATCCAGTGCACATCCCTAGTTCAGACCTCAGCTATTCTCCATAAGACTTCATTCTTATCCTATTCCTAATGTTACAAGTTCTTTGCAGTGTAAAGACACAAACCTATGCATGTTTAGACAGAAAAAGTCATTACAGCTCCTAGCATTCTACAGTCAGCATGGCTGGCTGAGGAATGTTGTGAGTTGTAGGACATTTTTCTATCTAAGCATGCAAGGGATTGGGTCTTAAAAGTACCAGAATTAACATTTTGAGAGAAAACACAGGTTTAAATACACTTCAAAATGACTTTTAAATTTTAAATACAATACAGTTTTGAGATTTTTGTTTGGAATTAGTAATGTGGAAACAGAACTGAACAGGATCATGGATCAAAACATGGAAAAGTGATGCAGAGGAGAAATAGACAGATTTACCCATTCCTGCCTTATGGGGCTGTTGCTCCTCTCCATTCATTTTCTCCTAGGCAGCTAAAGATGTGCAAATCAGTCAAACCACAGCTTGCTAATGTCCCCCAAATTCCATCTTGAAGCTCGTTCCGACTCAAGTCTGCAGCAGATTGAGAGCTTTGTTTTTTTCCACCTTTGGGCATGAAAATCTGTACATATTTTCATGCATATTTTCCAAATGTATGCACATGAGTTGTGCACATACTTAAAATGTACACATGCATTCTCCCATTGATTAAAACATATTTGTGCGCATTTTTCAAAAGTATACATTTTTTTCAAGTGCATTTTTCAAATATAAGCATGCTGTCAAACACATTTTGGGGGAAGCACAAGTCTCATTGCAAGCTTGGAAATGTACCAACTTCAACCACAGATTGTGTCCGAGTCCATTTTCAGTTCAAAAGGTGTGAACTGGGTAAATCCTGATCAAAATTGAACTGAAACTAACTTCTCATACATCCCAAAATGCAGCCTCTTAACTGCATGATCCGTTACATGTTATACAGAAGCCCCACTGAGTTCAGTGTGGCTTACTCCCAGGGAAGTGTACATAGGATTTCAGCCTCTTTAAATGCCCCTCTGTTCAATCTAATCGACCAATGAGAAAGAGGATGCTCTGCAGAGGGGAAAAAGTCCTCTTGCCCTTACCAGTGGCTTTGACTTGTGTAGCCTCTTTAAATCTCCATCTTTCGTCAAGTTCCCTTTCCCAGGTCCATTCTCCTCCAGTGGTATCCGTGGCTGCAGTTGTCAAATTAAGCTATGGTTTGTGGGTACAGCAGTGCAGCTAGATAGTTTTAGACCTGGACCTAAAAGTCTTGTGCCTTTAGAATGGAAAAAAATCGGTTATCCTTTCTGCTCTGTTTTTCATTTTTTCCAAAATTAAGTTTGTTCTGTCTCTTTTCCACGTGTGTTTTATTGGTGTTTTATTGGTATTTGTGTGCTTTTGGTCAGTTTTGTGTTTTGTGTTTGATGCTGTTCCCCACCTTGATCCATGGGGAAAGGTGGGTGATAAATAAATTTATTATTATTATTATTATTATTATTATTATTATTATTATTATTCTAAAGTCATTACAAAATGTTGCACCTATTTCTGTGTACATTTATCTAAATGTATGCATTTTTATTTGTACTTTTCTAAACATATACATGTTTGGCAAGTGATATTCCCTAAAGTAAACACCGCAATCCCCCGCCCGGCTTGCCTGGATGGGGGGAGGCTGATTGCGGGTGGGGCGAGCAAAAGGCGTGGAGGGAGGCTATTGGCCACCCTCGTTTTGGCGCCACTGGAAAGGGGAGGAGGAGCGCAGCTATATATACGCTGCGCAGCCCTCGTCTTTGTGGCTTGAGCAGGTGGCCAGCAGCAGGGAGCAGCGACTGGGACGAAGAGGATGAAGAGGATGCCATGAGGCAGAGGTTTGGCACAGGAACCAGCTGGTTCCTGTGCTGTTTATCCTGGTGCCGCAGGGAGTTGGCCGCGGCTGCTTCCCAGTTCAGGGAGGGCGTTGGTTCTTAAATTTAGGAGCTCGGGGGGGGGGGGAACAGCAGTGCAGCTAGATAGTTTTAGACCTGGACCTAAAAGCCTTGTGCCTTTAGAATGGAAAAATCGGTTATCCTTTCTGCTCTGTTTTTCATTTTTTCCAAAATTAAGTTTGTTCAGTCTCTTTTCCACGTGTGTTTTATTGGTGTTTTATTGGTATTTTAATGATGTATTGGTTTTGTGTGCTTTTGGTCAGTTTTGTGTTTGATGCTGTTCCCCGCCTCGATCCATTGGGAGAGGCGGGTGATAAATAAATAATTATTATTATTATTATTATTATTATTATTATTTATTATTCTAAAGGCATTACAAAATGTTGCACCTATTTCTGTGTACATTTATCTAAATGTATGCATTTTTATTTGTATTTTTCTAAACATATACATGTTTGGCAAGTGATATTCCCTAATGTAAATGCCGCAATCCCCCACCCAGCTTGCCTGGACGGGGGGAGGCTGATTGCAGGTGGGCCGAGCAAGAGGTGTGGAGGGAGGCTATTGGCCACCCTCGTTTTGGTGCCACTGGAAAGGGGAGGAGGAGCGCAGCTATATATACACTGTGCAGCCCTCCAACTGCCTCTTTGTCTTCGCAGCTTGAGCAGGCGGCCAGCAGCAGGGAGCAGTGACAGGGACAAAGAGGACGCCATGAGGCAGAGGTTTGGCGCGGGAACCGGCTTATTCCTGCGCTGTTTATCCCGGCACCGCAGGGAGTTTGCCGCGGCCGCTCCCCAGTTCAGGGAGGGCGTTGGTTCTTAAATTTAGGAGCTCGGGGGGAGCCCCCCACATGCGAGCGGAAGAGGTGCCAGGGGGGCGTTTGTTCCCATTGCTAGGCACTCGGGGGAGAGCCCCGCACGCGAGCAGAGAGGCGCGCAGCTGCGGCGGCCCCACAGTTTAGGAAAGGAGTCTGGGGAGCCACGTGGGCCCGCCTGGGTCCTCCTTGGAATGCAGAGTGTGGCACGAGCATTGGGGCATGCCGACGGGCGCCGGATGGACTCTACTTACCTCGTGGGCTGAGAAGGGACATTGGTTTTTTGAAAGGGGCGTCTGCTTCTGGTAAATTCCTGGGGCCTGGCTGGGCTCATAGAAGGCACTACTGGTGGCTGATTGTCTCACAAGGCAGGGGCTTAGGGCCCGTAGAGTAGAGGGGTGTGCTGCACCTCTAGTACGACTATTCACTCAGAAATAAATAAATAATTTTATATATATATATATATATATATATATAAATAAAAATTAAAAAAATTTTTTTTTAAAGAATTTAAAAATTACAATAACAAATAGATAAGGCTTAAATTTATATAGGCTAATGTTCCCCGGGGTTTTGACATTGAATTTTGAAGTTAAGGTTTTAACCTTGACTGATGATATGCAGGTCATTAGTTAGATTTTGATAGCCATTATGCCACCTAAAAAAGGTATTGGGGGTAAGAAAGGTAAGGGTAAAGCACCACGTCACCCTCCAAAATGATCTAGGCAGGTCAGTGAGTCCTCTTCTGGGGAGGACATGGACCCACAACTGGCGGCTTTGTTGGTGCGAGTTCAGGCCATGGAGAAGGAGAAGGGCATAACAATTCCTATGCAGCCCACGGCAAGCTCAGGTTCAAAGGGCGCCAGGCACCACAGTATGAGGAAACAGCGGCAGGATGATTTATATTTGTCTCTTTCAAGTAGACTAGATGCAATGGAAAAAACCACATTCCTGTGATCCTGATACCTCAGTTCAGTCTGAGATGTGTTCGAACATCAAGGCAGCTCCATCAGCCACAGTTAGTCTGAACCGAAGGGAGGAGGTGGGCGCAACAACTGCTTCATTGCCTGTTCCTGTCGGGCTGACACTCGGACCCAGGGTGCAAGGTGAGTGTACCACAGGCACAACACAAGCCCCTCCCCAGGCTATGGGAGCTTTACCTCATCCATGGGGATGGTTCCCTTGGTTTGGTGGTTTGGGTTATACACCCTCACTAACTGGGGGGACAAACACACAAATGGCACAATTTAGTAATCCTGCAATTAGTCAAGGAGAGTTAACACACGGGGCAGCTCTCAGTAGTGGAATAGTTCAGGACCCATCTGACAAACCTATGTGGGTAGCAGGAATTGATAGAAAACTGGGCACTGCTGTGGACAGCGCGTTGGGTTCTGGGGCAATCGCAGTCGCCACCCCGGAGGCCACTGCTCCGCAGCGGCCCTCTTTAGAAACGGCCTGTGCGGTGGTGTGGCAGGGCCCTGCGGGATCAGCAGGTGCTAGGCCTACTCAGTCTAGCCAAGGTGACATAGATCATTATGCAGGGGTGAGTGTGGATAATATTCCAGCTGGAAGCACATCTGCTCCGCTTGGATATCATTTACTTCCCGCTACAAGGGAGAAGATCTGGAAGGGAGAATATGTAGATGTATTTTCCCTATTATTTCGAGAATTAGAGGAATCAGATAAGGACAAACACAGTGAGAAAGAGGCTGAGAAATTATGGCAGTGGAAGGTTGCCAGAACATGGGCAAATTGGCTGCCTGGATTGGCTGCCTGGGAGTGTTGCAACAACGCTTTCCAGGAAAAGGGGCAATTTTGACCAAATACCTGGACATGATTTACCAGGCTTACTCGGAGTATGAGGGTGGGGCTTGGCTTGCATACGACGAATCCTTTCGCAGATGCACGGCCTTTGACCACACCCTTCAGTGGGACGCCAAAGATAACGACCTGTGGTTACAATATATGTCCCTGGCGAGACCAGGTTTTGGGGAAAGATCCGACAGTGGTCATATTCTGGCAAGAGTAGCGCCCACATCCAATTTTAGAGGGGGTGTGGGGCAGGCAGTTCAACACCGTCAGCTCTGTTGGGAGTTTACCTCCAAAGGCCTTTGCACCCGCCCTCAATGTCGTTACAAACATGAATGTTCTTTATGTTCAGGGCACCACCCCGCTTCAGGCTGCCCCAGGAATAAGAATAGTAGAGGAGCATCTAGAGACAACCAGGGGGTTAAGAGACCTGGCGGTCAACAGCCTCCTCCCAAAGGGCCCCAGCCCAATTAAGATTGAGCCCCTTTGGAAATTGTCAGCACGATATCCGAAGCATCAGGAGGTGGCATATTTGGAATCTGGTTTCTGCCAGGACGTGCTCCCATTTTGTCCCATAAGGGCTACAATTCAAGCCTCATTGAACTCAGTGGAGCTTACTTCTGAGTAAAAGTGTGCACACTTTGGAATCGACAAGCTTGTGATCTTCTTGCATGGGGTTGCTCTTCGGGAAAATGCGGCATGATTTTTCACAGTAAAGTTTATAGACTGTGTATTGCTATCCAACAATTTTGCACCTAATCTCAGTAGCAAACCAGAATTTTTTTTAAAAAAACCCACTGACAATAAAAAAAATCTAATAAATGACTGTAAATGCACAGGCAGGAAAATTATGAAGGACGCAGTACAGGATCCATCACGCCAGGGCAAGTGTGCACGTCCAACCTTTACAAATCGAGTTCACATGCAAAGAACTGCGAGACTGCGGGTAGTGATAACAGGTAACCAATGGTGGGAAATTCAGGTGGCCAGGGGAAACCAACTGTGGGAAATGTAGGTGGGTGGTACCAAAAGCCACTAGGGCGGTACTTTCCTCAACTTTTCCTCATTCAACTCTGATGCGAATGTACGCATATGAACAATTGTAAAGCTCAGTATATAGAGCCAGTAATTCGATGTCAGGGCTATCATCTATCGCTAATAGACATAAATTTGAATAACAGAAAATTTGGAGAAACAGGCATCATACCGCTGTCGTATAGAGGGACCCTTAGATGGGAGGGGAGGAATAGTGAAACCAAACAGAGCTGTTGGGGATTGCAAGATAAGAAAACTGGAACCTGTAGGGCAGAATCTTAAGAAAATATTCTCATGTACAGCCAAGTCCCAACTGCCTGGCTGGCAATATTTCTATGCCAATTGCCCAGTGCTTATTTTCTCAGTGTGGCCTATCACAAATGTTGATATTACCAAAATAGGCCTAAAGGAGGTTCTTGACAGTTGCTGTTTCTCAATCACAGTTACCTATTAGGATGGCTTCTTGGTTGCGAAAGTGGGAATGGTAGCTTAATTTAATGCACTTGCTCACGACAGTATAGTTTCTAGCTCGTGGGAAAGTCAAATGGTGCTGGAGAATCAAAAGATTGTGGCATTTGGACAAATGCATCTGGCACATGACAGTTTAACAGGCTGTTAGCTCTGACCTCATATAATTGATTTCTTTGTATAATCACTGAGAATTGCGTTGTATCTTCACATTTCTGCCTGCGCTTTCTCCATTAAAGCAGTGCCAGCATTTTATGCTATGTTGGTCTGTTAATCATCTGTCAGCTATTTTCAGAACTACCTACCACAGCTGTTTGTGACTCTTCTTATTAACATGAACTATTCAGACATTTAACAAAGAGAAAGCACTTACCTGTATGAGAGCGGATCCTGCACAGGTGTAGAAAAGAACAGGTTTATTGATTTCTGTAAAACTATGTTGATGTATACCAGCTGTGAAACTGGCTTATAATGTTTGGCTAGCAACAACATAACCATAGTGATTAACTCTCTATTCATCTCATAAGTCCCTTTTGAACATATGCAGTCATTCAGGATAATGAATGTGAAATGGCAAGAGCTTTTTGTGTATCCCTTAGTATTTGGTGCATAGGAGATCACTCAAGTCATTCATTCAGTTTTGATGGAAGCTCTGATTAAAATGTGGTGTGCAATGAATAAGGGCTAACACATTGCCCCAGGGAACATATGGCTTGCCTTGTTTAGTTTATTAAAAGGGAAAAGTTTTATCTGCGTCCACCTTGTCTTGATCCTGAAATTAGTTATTCTAGAGAATGTGAGTGATTAATGCAACTCAATGAGCATTGTATACACTCATGATTAGGCAAAGGAGCAATGTCTTGCCACTAGGCATTGTAATTAACTAAAAATCTCAATGTACTAGCCACTTGGCTGCAAAATATGGCTATCTGCAGTGTATGTGGCTAATGCTCAATGCTTGAGGGTTGAGCCTAGGATTATGACCTCCATCACACCTAATCCCCTCCACCTGGTTTGCCTCCACATTTTTTTTACCTGAGGCATAAGCACATCAAGCTTTCACCTGAATAGCTGCTCTTTTCCTCCTACGCTTAGCTCTACGGTCCACTCCACTCCACCCCTCCCCTTCCTCCCTCCAGTCAGGTCCTGGCACTTCAACCAGACTGTCTTTCTGCAGGGCAAAAATGGAATGTCCCTTTAGCCTGGCTCTTTGGAGACATTGAGGGAGTACAATCCTGTCTCTGCAGAGAGTCAGGCTTTGATTTTAAAAAATGCTTTTGAGCCTAGGATGCAAAGTTTGGGTTTTATATTGAGGTTTGGAGCCAGCTGCTGGGAGAGATTTCTTTTCCCTGCCAGGACCTGATGCAACCCATTCAAGCCCCCAGTTCCTTTAAAACTACATGGAGGCTTAGGGCGCATTGAATGCACTTAGGGAAAATAATCCAGACTTCTAGCATTCTAGGAAAGTCTGGGGAAGAGGCAGGATGTCAGCAGGACAGGCATAGAATCATGTGAGTACCATGCTGCAAATCCACACACCAGGCATGGTGAGAGTGCACTAAATCGCTGGTGTGATGGAGCTCTATGATTGGGACCAGTATTGACATATATACTTGATATACGAGTGTGCAGGTGCTATTATGGTTTGGTCAGATTCAGCATGGCTCTTCTTGTGTTCTTATGAGACTCATGGCACAGGACCAACGTGTCTTAGTCCACATGGCTAGCATTTTTTTATTAAGCATGCTGGAATTTTGAATAGGCCATTTCACATCAATGCTCAGAGCATGTAACATGCAGTCATATTCAAAATAAAACAATCATGTTTCTACTTAAACAAGCCATTGAGATGCTCCTCTCGATGAAAAAAAAATCCCTGAATGTTAAATTTTGGAAATATATGTGTGGTGGTTTTGTCAGACTTCCAGAGTTGCTCTGCAACTAAAGGATAGGCACTACTGCAGCCTCTCCATAAGCTTTCTCATTCTGTACTTAGGGAATCTTATTCATCCTAAGCTGTTAAAGTCAAACCAGGCATAGAAGATAAAGCCATTTCTCAAGCATGTGGGACAGCTCCAGTGCCACTATGAGGCATACCAAGACAGTTACTGGGTCAAAGGTCCTCCAAAGGGCCCAGCCCTGATTCATGTCCTGAGCATCATCTATTATTATCATTTTTAAAATGTGCTCCCATGTACAGCAGTTTCCAGCAAGCCATTTTGGATTTGCCCCCCTCCCCCAATTGTATCAGAAATGTCATTCTGAAGCATGGTGTGTGGGGGAGGCAGGGAGATAGTCACTGCCACAAAAACATGTGGCTTTCAATTTCTGCCATCATTTGGGGGGGGGGAGGAGGAATCCAAGATGGCTAATAGAAGCTGGTCAGCACTGGACTGCTAAGAAAGAATTGAAAGCATTTTTTTATTATTCAAAAAAGGGGGTCTCAGTGGTGGAGGGCCCCACAAATGGCACTCAGTTGTAGACCCCTTCAATGCTAGAAACAGCCCATATGTGGTACTTAATGTTATTATTTATTTTATTTATTTGAGGAGCATGAACTGTCTCCAAGAAGCTCAATATATTTTGCTGCCCAAGCTGAAGGACAAGATGGCACCTCCTCTCATTTCATGTACAAAAACTAACTGTGCTTGTAATTGATTTTGTTTCACCAATATTGGCAATGGAACATCATCACCCACTATATCCGAACACCACAAGCTAGTTTAGGGGGACAGGGAGGGCTCCTCCAACACCTTTCTGCTCCTTCTAGGCATTTGCAAGCTGAGGCAATCACCTCATTCTGACTAATATTAGGGCCAATTCCTAGATATTGTTCTTCAGCTGGTTGGTTAGAGCCACAGCAGGGTCACACCCTGACTGAAAGTCAGTCACGTAAGTGGCACTCTTCATCCATTTTATTTCTTTGGTAATTTTTTGAAAAGGAAAGAGAAAAAAAGTGAGACCAATAAAGAGAAAGAAGGGGAGTCAAAAGGGGGCAGGGAGACAAAGATACATATATACTAACATGTTTAAAGTAGGCCATGATGACAGTAATGCAGTCCAAAAGACTCAAGACCAGATTGTTCAAATGGAATGTTCTTGAATGCTATTTTATTCATTTTATTTTAATAATAATAATAATAATAATAATAATAATAATAATAATAATTGAATGCTGCCTTAGATGAGAAGGGCCTTACCCCACGCCCGGCGCAGCCTGGGAGTGGTGGGGTGATTGCAGGGGGCGCGGGGAGACGAGGCGCGGAGGCTCGTTTTTCGCACCAAGGAGGGGGAGGAGGAATGGGAGCCTATATAAGGCTGGAACTCCTCCTCTCCCTCCTCTTCGAAAGTGCAGCTCCCTCCCTCCCTTCCCTGTAGGCAGTATGGGAACGAAAATCCGGTTGTCCTTAGGAAACCAAGTAGGAATTTTTTGCTCATAATCTCTCATTGGCTATGAGTTTTTTCGCCTACTTCATACTGTGAGACAGCGAGGGAGTATTAAATAGGTTAATTGGTTGGATCTAATTTGGTCACATTTTGGCGGTTAGGCGCGGCCATCTTCACCTTGGAAGGGATAGGTGAGCATTCGCAGGCACCTAGTGGTGACTGGTAATGCCGGAGGCTCATCACCTGCGAGTCATGAGGCCCAGGTGGTGGGATAAGGGTTACCTTTGGGGCTAACCTTCCTCACCCACTCGGAGTCATGAGGCACGGGCTGGGGTGACATGGAAGGCCCCCCTACCCCAAAAGGGGAGGCCCGGGGGTGGCGTATGTTGCACGCCAAGCCCGGACTGACTCGCTCTACCTTTTATGATGGCGTTGGCCATCCACGACGGAGGATGCCCGCATAGATTCCCCTTCTGCGAATTCATCAATAAATGTGGCTCAGTTTTAACCCAAAACCTTGTGTCGTCTCGTTATTTACCACGCTCCTATTTCCGCAAGTGTGTGCTTATGGATTTTTCAGTGTTTGTGGGGCTCCAATCCTTCTCCAACTGGAAGAAGCAATGAAAAATGTTATGCCAAAGGCAGCATGTGTGCATTTCCCCACACTTGATATCTAGTTCATCACCTTTGAAGTGGCCCTCAGTCTGAGGTAAAAGATCGCAGCCTTCCCCTTCCTCTTCTAATGAACAGGTAGGTGTTACATTCCTATTATTTTACAGTAATTCTAACTTTGAACAAACCTCTCATTTCCTTTCACATTAGGAGAATTATAGATTCATACTAAGACCTGATAAGACTTCAAAGCCAGCAAGCTGGAAAAGTGATAAAGCTTTTCTTTTCTTTTTTTCATATGTGGTTGAAATATTGAGAAAAGCATCTTGCTAATTAGCTTTCAGAGATATCATTTTCGATTCTAAATGCTAATGCCAGTATACATGCAGTTATGATAGGGCACAGAGGTGTAGCTAACAATTGCTTGAAAAGATGTGCAGTGATTCAAGGTGTATTTTTCCTGGTAATGATGGCTTTGGGTTGGCTGAGTATTATTATTATTATTATTATTATTATTATTAAATCTCTAATATCCGCAGTACATAGTGTCAATTCAACTTCTTTCCTCATGCCCGACCCCGTTTTCTCTTTCTCACTTTCTCACGAATTAACAGAAGACTTCTAGGTAAAGTCCATGAGATGACCCAAGTTCAAACTGTGTCAATGAGAGATTATCTTTGGACTAGAGAGACCTCTGTCTCTCTTTGGTTTTGAAATTGTAACATACCACTAAAATAATGAAAGCTTGATGCAACACGACAAGAATGGTGTTATTTGTGCATTGTGAAGGCCCCTTTCTGCTCCCACACTTTTAAGCCAGTTCGTGGGTGAGGACTATGCAGGCTTTTACAAGGGAACCTCTTTTGATGCGAGAAGCATCACGTGTTACTCGTAATTCTTGAGCTGATGGAACAATGAAGGTCAGTTAGGACTGAGTGAAGTTTGACCAAGACTCATGTTTGTTACAGGATTCCCCCCTTTTTTTTGTCTTTATCAGGATTTCAGATGTGCCACAGACTTGAAAGAGGCGGGGGAGGGAACAGTTATATATAGAAGCTCTTTCTCTTCCCATGGTAGGGGTCAAACTACACATGACAGTCGCATGGATGTTCTCTTTTTTAATTCAAAATAATGTGGGAAGTGTCAGTCAGACTGGAAGTTCATGGTGGAAGGAGGCACTTGCAAAGTTCCCAAAATGCATTTTTTTTTCTTATCATAATCAGTAAGATTGGGCAAAGAAAAGAAATCACTTCAGGATTGCTCCAGCCAAGACCTGCTTCACATTGGACTTATGAGAGAGCCTTGCTTTGGTTTTCTGAAGCATCTAATTGATCTCCACTGAGATTCCTTGGCAGAGGTTTAGCTTTCCCACACCCACCAGACATCATGTTCCCCCTATGCAAATGAATGAAGATACCAGCTGGCACCACCTTCCTTCCTTCCTTCCTTGGGCCTATATTGGAAGATGCACTGGAATGGGCATCTGATGCAGCCCTCCAGAGAGCCTACCTGCCTATCCTCTGGATGGCACTGTAATCATTCTCAGTGTGAGACAGAGGATAGCTTCCCTAGTGTGGTTAGGATCTGCATGGTGTGGTTAGGATCTTTGGGATCAAATATTCTCTAGTAGGTATAAGAATCTCTCTCTCTCTCTCTTATGTATACCGTGGGTGGGCAACACATAGCAAACAGATGCATACAGGGGCCCATTGCTTTTTTTGTGACCTTCCTTACCCCTACTGCTATTGCACCACTGAATTTGCCATCAAATCAGGTGTCCTTGTGGCAATACCAAAGAAAAATACCCTAACCTTTTAAAAGTAAAAAATGTGGTTTGCCACAACAATTTGGCAGTGGGATGATGGTAGTGGCAAAAGGGGATATTTTGAAGCAAAATGTTCCCTTTTCCTACTGCTGACACAGCACTGAATTTTGGCTTTTTTAAAAAGGCTACTTTTCCTCAGAACTCCATTGAATTTCAGTGGCATGACATCAGCGGGGTCAGCAGAAGCCCCCAATGAGGTCCTAAGAGGAGCAGTGCAGCCCTTATAAGTTGCCCACCCCTAATGCACACAAATATGTGTGCTGGATCAGCCAAAACACCATCTTATCTGTTATTCTGTTTCCCACAGTAATCTGGGAAATATGTGAGCATGGCATTCAGGTGATGGACATCCCCCCATCTTTTCTCTCTAGCATTTGGCTATCATTAACAAAATGACAGGGCGCACTTCACATCTTACATTGCATTGGAAAGAATTTGAACCTGAGGTTTCTTTCTTGGAGAAGGAGAAGTGTGATGTGGAGGTGTGAGACAGTCACACAGACTATCACAGATGTACAGAGTGCCATTTTTCTCCACTGGATTTATTCTTTCAATGGCTATGATTGAATAATAATTCATGGTATTCTATGTTTCCTTCCACTTTGTGTGTGGGGTGGGAGTGGGGAAATGACAATGAACATCTCTGCATTATGGTGCAGAAAGGAGGTGAATAAAAGCACAGATATCTTGATTTTTTTGGAAGGAATCCTAAATATATATTTAAGCTAGTATCCCAGATGCTGAATGCCCTAAAAGTATTAACCTTCCTATGTAAGTAGATTTTTATAATAATCATCATCATTATCATCATAATCAGTCACTTATTCAGGGTCTATGTCTATGGGGTAATGTAAACTCCTTACGACAGTCTGACAAATTATTTTGCACATGAAGTACCTACTAATCCACTGCTTATAAGAATAGATCAAACTGTCATATCTAGTCAGGCCATTAATCCATCTAGCCCAGTATCCTGACTTTGATAGTGGTCAGTATTGGCTGCTTCAGAGAAAGTTATAGAAAGAAACAGGCAGTTAAATGATGTTCCTCCCTGGTGAGTCAAAAGGATTGCTTGTTCTTAAAACTGAATTGTACGTATAGAGCAGAATGAAACCCCAAAGGTTCCATTCCTCAACTTTAGTTTTGACTTCCTTTTTATATGCTGCAAGAGCATGTTCTATTTTTATGTGGAACACTACAGGATATTTTAACATTTCTTGTATCAATTTAGGAAAGATATACTGCACATTAAGTTGGGTTTTTTAAAGACAAAAAGAAGCAATTGCCATGTTCTTTTGTCTGCAGTAAAAGCTGCACATTACAGTGGCAAAACCCTCCTATATACAATGGGCCTCCGGGAAGAGGCTTTTTGGCTCATGCTTGTTCATAGATGCATCTTCCAGATCCTGAAGGCATGCACAAACTGTGCTTTAAATCTCATCACAACAGATAGTTCTGGCACTCCCTGCAGTTGCACTGTGATCCTGGAAGAGGAAAGATACTTGAGCAGCCAGAAAAACAGTTTGTTTCTTTCCAAATTCTAAAACCGTGGAGATATTGTCCACATGTAAGCAGATTCAGAAATGCAGGGCAGAATCAGAGTGGTTCGGAGGAATAATAAACTAAGTAGCTGCAGAGGAAGCAAACGGCCCTTTCCACTGCGATCGTTGTTTTATTCCAAGCAGAAGACAACATAAAGTTCTGACTGTCAAATAATGGGGGTGTCTGAACTCTTGCTCAGCTCATATGCGTAACAAGCGAGGCACATATAAAAACCGAGGAAGCTGAATATGTGTAAAAGCAATAGCTAATAGAAATGCTCGTTTGCCAAGGAAGGCATCTGCCGTTTGGTTTAAAAGCTCATAGGAAGTAAAGTGACTAGTGGAAGACGATATCAGCTATAAGCTGGCAATGCCTACATCTTGGTTGATCTCAATGGGGGTTCAACTAAAAAAAACAAATGTGCAGTGCATCATATCCATTATCAACAACACCTCTTCACAAAGTTTGTGCAATTTGGAAATTATTGTAGATTTGATCATTAAAAAGATCACCCTAAGAGAATAACTGCTGCCTCTTTTTAGAGCAGGCTTTCCCCGCCTGGTGCCCTTAAGATGTTTTGGACTCCAATTCCCATCAGTCCAAGCCAGCAGGACCAATGGCCAGGGGTTATGGGAGTCAGAATGTAATCCTGTGGATTGGAAGCCCTTGAATGTGGAGGCTTCCAAGATTCTTAGGCCCTCCTGGGCTGAAGCCAGCAGAGCAGGAAGAGCAGAAGTGATGACCTTTGTGTCCCTTTCCTCCAATCTTTGCCTTTTTTAAAAAACTAGAAAGGCTCTAATGAGGGCACTTCAGAGGGGGAGGGAAGGAGTCTGGAGGAGGCTCAGGAAAAATAATGTCTTGGCCTCTCCAGTCTCCTCCCCTCTCTGCCCAATGGAACTCTTACTCCTACCCACCCCTGAGGTTGATTTTCTGACCTTGGAGAGGGAGCTGGTGCAGTTCTCTCTGTGTTGGGTACAAGGAATTGGGGTTGTGATGGTCAGATCTCTGACTCCCCCTTCTGAGGTCAGAGCATTGTATCCAGCCTCAGGCGAGGGAGCCAAAGGCATCCTATGGTCCCTGGGATGCTCACTCAGGGACCATAGGGCTGCTCTCTTATAGTCCCTAACATCTAGAGACCATTAGTTTGGGGAAAGCTATTTCAGCTTCACTTCTTCTCCATTTCTTTTCCATGAAACCTTCCATTCATGGTAACAATCTGGTGATTCTCACAATGGTCATTTTGTGCAGGATTGCACCGCTAGGCTACGCTTGAATATTAAATGAGTCCCTTTGCCTTGGATAAATAAATTGTGTTCTCCTGAGTCCTGACCCTTCCAAACTGGAGCAGATCACCTCTGGATTTGAGGTATTCTGGGACTACTATTTGCCTGTCAGGCCTCTGTTAACAAATGTGAAAGCCAGTGAGCTGTTATTGCTCAAGGTTACAGCAAATCAAACCTTATGTGGTATAGATGCTTATGGGACTGGGATTTAGACATTCTGTTTTGCAATATATTTCCAGATCATCCTGACCTGCTGATAGATCTGTTAGTACTGTTACTGGGGTTTCCAGGAGAAGAAGTGGCAAAAGGAAAATAATCTCCGTGAATATGGGTTCAATAACAGTATCATTATGACAACCGATATTTGCATCAGGTATTCTGCAAGGCCTGCAGTGTTTCAGTGTTTTGGCTGCACTAATTTCATTTTTATTTAAATAGCATTAAAAGAAGTAACACATAATAATACACAGTGACAACATTTTTTAAAAAAATATAGTACAACCTCATTTATCAATAGATTGGTACATTCAAAGCTTAGAAAGTGTAGATATTTTAATTTAACAAAAGGGTATATTGTGTTATTTCCATATGGGCTGAAAGTGTGTATTCCTGTTTAATCTCAGTGAGCATGCCTGCAAATCCATTTGCAGATTTTATATCATTGATTGTTGCAGACATTAGGCAAAAAAATAGTAGGTGTCTGAAAGACACAACGAAAACTCATCCGTTTGGTTATAACATGGCGTGGGCCAGACCAAAGACTGCTACACGAATAGGTTCCAAAGTCAGAGATGGTGCCAGCTGTTTCACTGCCTGAGGCAGGAAGACATGTGCTGCTGCCCCTCCATACCTCACTTTCAGGTGTCATTCCTTAGGACAAGGAATTGTGGGAGACATGGCCACAGAGACCCTCAGTGCCACTTTGGAGCAGACCATGTCCAGGACACTGCACCTACAATGCCTCCCTCTAAGGAAAGCCACCCCCACCCCCGAGCGAGGCATTTGAGTCGGGAGATGGGAAGTAAACACAACACAGAGGGGTGGGTAAGCAGAGAGATGAAACTGGAGAAAGCTGCTGGAGACTGTGGCAGTGGCAACAGCATGTAGGCCTGAGTCTGGCCAAAGGCAGCAGCAGGCAGTACCCTGGTGGACTCCCCCTGCCCCACCAACCACCACATGACAGAATGCTCTCACCTTGGGCTATAGAAGAGATGGCCCTGGGAATAGGGATATATGATTTTATTTTACCGTCTAAAAGCACTGAACAATCTGCTCCAAAGTGGACACGTAGGGTTGTATCCAGACTTAGTCATACTCAGAGATTTTCTAGAGGAGGCCTTTTAACCCACTGCATCTGCTTCTGGATTCTTTGCAGGATTAATCTCAGATCTGTGCACAAAGGGTTTCCCCCTCCCCTTCTCCGCCTTTCCATATTTTCCACTACAGATCCTCCAGGTGGTGCTGTGGTATAGTGGTACAAAGCAGAATAACACAACTACGCTGGTGGAAAGTGTCACTTTGTTTCACAATTCCAAAAAAAAAAATGCTCCATATTCCCAGTGCAAAGAACACCCCCACACAAGTGACTGGAAAACACAGTACAGAAACTGAAGGATGACACTGTCATCTAAAATACCCATAAACAACTATGAGTGAGAAATGGTGAATGCACAATAAAAATGTCATCTAGAAAAGTTCAAAGAAATCAGTGGGACTTGAGTTAGCCATGAGTAACACATCCCATTGGTTTCAATGGGTCTACTCTAAGTATGACTAATTCTGAATCCAGCCTACAAGAATGCTCAAAATACTGCAAATAATTTAAGCTACATGATTAATAAAAACAAGACACAGTTTACCATCTACAACATCAACAACAGAAAGAAATGAAGCCAGTATATGATAATTGTGCATTAATAAGACAGATTCTCCCCACTTTTTATCTTCAATCACTTAAAATTTCCTTAGATATTAGCACCATTAAAAGGAATAAAATATGATTGATGGACAACAAAAACACAATGATATAGAGCACACTTCAAAGTAATTGGGATGGACTCAGCAGAACTGTATAGGATCATTGTTTAGTATTTTCAAATTTAACATCCTTAATAATGAAGAAAATGAAGCACAAAGATATTAATTACATTTCCTGCAGGTAATAGAATAGATGGTGTTGCAACAGCAGGAAAGATGAAAGGGATAATTCAACAGACACCTGGGAGTAATAGGTTATTTAGGAGAGAAAGAACCATTTATAAATACTAAAATTGATTTCTTAGCAAGTCTATTCTACTGTGTGAGGTTAAGAGGGAAACTATAAACTAATCAAAGTTTATCATCATTATTTTGTTAGATTTCATTGTGGCACATAGCCTACGAATGGATATAAAATAGTCTGTATCATTGTTAATTTAACATTCACAGGGAGAGCTTGATACCTTTCTTTGTGGTCCTCAAATCACCAGCCATTAGTGCAAACAACCGTGGAATGAGCATGAGACCCTCAGCCTCTGCATTCATAATGTGGCTCGCTGCTCAAACCTGTCATCTTTCTACTAATGTAAAGGTCAATCAGGGTAACCAGGAACGTAGGCTTGCTCTCTTCGCTGTTCTTTTCTATGTAATGAAATATGCAGACCCAAGGTGAATCCCACCTGAATTAATCTGTACAATTCATTTTGGTCTAGAAGAAAGGAGAAGCTCATCTGCAGCTCATTAAGACCTTCACTGAATAGTTTGGTTTCATTGCTTTTGTTTTCTTCTTCTGGGCTTTGTGCTGAAACTTACCACAAGAGCTCAGCTTTTATATTTTATCCACACACTAGGGAATCACGAAGTATTCTGGCAATACTTATCAGTGTTAGGTCCCATGTTGCTTCGATCATTGCAAAGTTGCAATCCATTATTCATGAAAACATTCCCCCCCCCCACCCACTGTGTTAAATTTCTTATTAAACCCTAGTGGAAAGTAAGAACAACAAAGTAGGGGCAAAACACTTTCTTTTCTTGGTGCTAAGATGGAAAATATTCTTTCCCACTGCTGCCCTTTGGGTAGATTCATAGAACAGAGATGCAAGTGAAACCTTACAGTCCAGCCTTGCAAAACAAAGGGCTCTCCACTCAGCTTCTGAAACCAGATGTTGAATGCCCCTCTGTAGCCAATTAGGGAAGTATGAGAAATTTGTGGCACTTCATTTATAATCAGAATTTACCCCATTCGTAGCTCCCTAACCCAAACACAAGGGCAATCTACACTCTGTAGTGTGTGTGTGTATTTAAGAAGCCTGAAGATTTTAGTTTGTCTTTCCTTTCTGGAAGCCTGGGCAGGGCCCCTTCTCTATTCTCGTTGTGTAGGCTTTGGAGTTAGGCAGTCTGGTGTGTGTTTCCTTGGGAGTTATTTTTGTGTATCTACCAATAAAGAATGCTATCCTGGGACCTTCTAGGTCTGAAGTGTATTACCAAGAGAGCAAGGCCTAAGGATGGAGTGCAAGGAAGCTCATCTCCACATAATAATAATAATAATGATGATGATGATGTTGATGATGATGATGATGATGATGATGATGATTTGTAGCCCGCCTCTCCCTTCGGATCGATATAAATAATATAACAATATAAAACACAAAAATCACAACAGTTAAAATTTTAAAAGCAAGAGAAAAATACAACATTAAAAACATCTTAAAATTCATCTGGATAGGTCTGTTGGAAGAGGACAGTCTTCATGACTCTCTTAAATTCATGAAGACTGTCAATTTGTCTAACCTCCTCCGACAGACCATTCCATAGTCTGGGAGCGATGGAAGAGAAGGTCCTCTGGGTAACACCCGCCAGCCTAGTTCTGGCTGGCTTGAGTAAATTCTTACCATGCCCAAGGGACAGTACATGATCAAAGGCTATACATCCCTGAACTTGTGAAGCTGTTAATGGCAGAAGAAAGCACATTTGAAAACTGTACACAGTACATCTCTCTGGGCAGTTTACAAAAATTAAAAACACATTATACAAATTACAAAAAGAAAGACATTTATATAAAACCACAGACAACATATATCTAAAAGCAATTTGTTAAATCATCAGCCAAGGCAATCCAAGAATTAATTTAAACTCATTGTATGCTGCCACATGCCTGAGAGAAGAGGGCAGTTTTATCTGACACTGAAAAGATAACTATGTTGGCACCAGGCGAGCCTCATAGGGAGATCATTCCATTCCTGGGGAGCCACCACTGAGAAGGCCCTCTTTCTTGTTGCCACCCTCTGAGCTTCCCTCAGAGGTGAGCCTTAGATGTTGAGCATTGTATATGGGTTGGTTCATGTTGTGAGAGATTATCAGGTATACCAACTATGCCAGGAGAGGCATTCCATCAGGTATACCAGATGTACCAACTATGTTCTTATCTGAATAAAGGTAGCCTAGCTACAGTTATCCATTCTCTAATAACTTTTTGGCCCCCTCTACAAGATTTTGCTTTGACGTCCGGTTCCCCGATTATGCACATCTCCTGACAATCGCTTTTACGCCTAATACCTATATACGAGAGGCATTGAAGCGCATTACTGGCTTTATGAAACTCTCTTTAAAGTTGTTGATATGCATGCAAATGTTGCTGAAAGTAATGCGCTTTGTCCAGGGAAACTGCCCAAACAGGTTTTGCACCCTTTATTCTCCCTGCCTACCAGAATCTCCCGCCTTTGGTTACCTAAGTTACCTGCCGGGAATGATGTGGTTAACCTGTTTGGCTACCTCTCTCCCCTCCAATTTCACCGCCAGCTGAAGTTGTCCCCCCTCCCATAACTGCTCAGAAGTAAATGGGAATGTGCTCCATAAGTTTCCCCCTCCAGCACCCTTTGAAAATTTATTTTTAGTCAGGGCTGCCTCTCTCCCCCGCCCTTCGCCCAATTTCCATTTCAAGTGAACTGCTCAGGAATAAATGGGAATGTGCCTCGCACACACACACGCCAAAACAGATGGGGATGCTGTTTCATTCCTTCTCCCTCCTCTTCCCAGCGAGCTCAACCATTGTAAAACATACACACACACACACACACACACAGCTCATGTCAGGAACCCAGCAAAAAGCGAGGGGATGATATATCTAAGCTGATCGCTAATTATGCACACATCCGCATATCCTTCCCATTTACTTCTTGTGAAACCACCTCCATCTGGCCCCATGTCTCCATGAACGAAATATTCCATCAGAGGAGTTAAAATAAACTTTATTTTAAGTTCACATTGGGTCTCGTCTTCCTGGAGCTTCCATCCAGAGAGACCGAGAACAAGGAGGAAGTTGCTAGGAGGAGACAGGAAATAAAACTAAATGAAAAAGTGGAAGGTTTTCCCAGCAAAGGGGCAGTTCTATGCATGACATCAAGACCGTCTGATCATTAATGGCCTCCTCAGAAAGTTGTTTACACGGACATCAGGCGCTCTTAGCCCCGCGGTAAATTAAAGGTCGCTATTTAATGCACATTCGAAAATGCGAATAATCAGAGATAAAACGCGCCTGGACCCCTGATTTGCACTCCACTCTTGTAGAGGTACATTTGGTAATGCGCCTTGAAAGAGCTTTAAATCGCTCTTGTAGAGGCACCCCTTGTCTGGATTACTGCAATGTGTTATACATGCTGCTGCCTTTGAAAACCATCTGGAAATTTCAGCTAATCCAAAATGGGGCAGCAAGATTGTTAATAGGGCCTGGCCAATGTGCTTATATAATGCTAGTGCTTTCCCATCTGCACTGGCTGCCAATCCACTGCTGTGCCTGATTTTAAGTGGTTGTAACATTCAAAGCCCAAAATGGGTTGGAGCCAGATTACCTGAAGGATCATCTCCTCCCACATACACTTGCTTGGCCCTAAGATCATCTTCAGAGGTCTTTCTTGGAAGCCCCTGCCAAATGAAGTGAAGTTGGTGGCTACTAGGGATGCTGTGGGCACCCAACTGGGACTGGGAGTCCAGCGCTCCCCCCATGTCCACCCCCCTAGCCCAGGTGGACACTCTTGACATGAGCGTGGATCTTCCTGTACTGGTCAAAGTCCAACAATAGGTAATGTGTCCCATAATTCACAGAGTTATAAGAAGCATGTTGAAAAAGAAAGAAATTTCACCATTCATTTTTTTTTTAAAAAAAACTACTTAATACAACCACATAACAGATTTTCATTATTTCATAAATTTTATGTTGTGCAAAGATGGATAATGGTGTAATCTGCAAAGGAGCATTTTGATACAGATGCATCAATTGAATTTTGCTTAGCATGGACACAACTGTCAGTTTTGCTTTCTCTCTCATTCAATTCCTGGATGGTACATCCGGTATAGATCTTCATAGAAAAGGCCACACAACTCATGAAAGTGAAGACAACATTGTGACATCACCTGGCCAATGTGTACATAAACACTGTTGGCAACTGTACTACACTGTAAATGTTATGAAATGAGACCAAAAACCATTGTAAAGAAGATTCACAAATGGCCAGTGGTGAAATCTGTACCCCTTGTTGTTAAAAACCAATGTTGACCTTTCATGAATGTACTCTTTTTTGTGTCAAAACAATTGATTAATTATATTTTAATCCACCCAATAACCAATGTTCTCTGTGTCAAACTGTCCAAGTAGTTTTCAATATGTTTCTTATTTGAACTTTGGACTTACAAGGAGCAATTACTGACATCAGGATTAAACATGAATATAGTTGTGTAGAGAAGGTCAAGTAAAGGATATATCACTTTTTGACCTTCATGCAGCTGATACCATAAACCAGGAGTTGGCAACCTTATGAGTTAATAAATTAGAACAATCATTTACCCTTATTAGTCCAGAGGAATCAAACTCTGATTGATGATATTAATAAACTAAATCCCCTTTAGAATTCATTCAGTGAATCTCAATTTTTCAAATGAATTTTACTAGTGATGGACACATCTGTCAGTTATGCTTTCACCCACATTCATTTTTTGTCAAAATCTCAATTTCATTCCATGCTGAATATGAAGAAATTTGAAAATATTGGTAAATTCATATAAAAAAATAATAACTGAAATGAAATTCTTACCCATCTGCAATGGACAAATTCAGTAGGAAGATCTATTGCCAGCATGGAGAGGACCATGTTGGATCTGCTTGGAATGAGCGGCAACTGTAATTCAGCTGTAATATAGTTCCATAGACAGAGATTCAAAGCCAGAATTTTTAGAGCTAAGCACTCAAAGCCCTTGGCCTGGATTGATGAATTTGTCAGTTTTGGTTTCTACCCCATTTGATTTTTTAAAAGGTTTCAAGTTCTTTCTGACCTGAATATGTAGAAATTTGTAAAAGTTTGTAAATTCTTATCAAAAATGAACTGAAATAAAATGATCACCCATCCCTAATTTCTATCACAAACTGTTTTTTTTAGCTTTTTTTATTTTTATTTTTCAACATAAAATACAACATAATCACAACATAAAATACAATACCAAACTAACAATCCCTTCACAACCCCCCCGTGCTCCCCTCCCCCCAGAGACCTGTCTTTATTCATTTATACATTTTTCCAAAATTGTAAAGAGTCTTTTAAAGGTGAACATCTTTTCCCCTTTATTAATACATATTCCAAAAATGGACTCCATATATTTTCAAAATCATTCTTCCTGGATAGTCCCCTCTTTACTTTAAGATTACATGTTAGTTTATCATTAAGTGCAATATCCCATATTTCTTTATACCATTCTTCTATTGTATAATTCCCTTGCATCTTCCAATTCTTAGCTATCATTAATCTAACGGGTGCCAGGAGGTTGTTAATCAATTCCATCATGCTTAGCTTCCCAATTCCTTTATCCCATATTGAAAGTAAAGCCAGTTTTGGACTTAATTCCACATTGCTTCCCATTATTTCACTTATTTCTTTAAACACCCTTTTCCAAAATTTTTGTACATATTCACAACACCACATATGGAAATATGTTCCAACCTCCTGACATCCCCTCCAACAGTTCTTTGAGATTTTCTTATCTATGCTGTAATCTTACTGGTGTTAAATACCATCTCCATACTATTTTATAATAATTCTCTTTAATCCTAACCGATAATAACTTTAACATTCTTGCATTCCAAATCCTCCCCCAGTTATCATCTTTAATTTGTTCCTTTAGATCATCTTCCCATATCCTTTTAAGAGAGCCTCGTTGATCTCCATCCTCTATCAGAATTTTATAAATTTCACTAATCAAACCTTTCTTACTTTTATTTTCCCCATTCTTTTCTCTTGCTTCTATTAAATCTTCAAATCTAGTATTATCTCTACAATACTTATTCTTCTTTTTCCAATCCTGTGTCCATTGTTCTAATTGTATACATTTAAACCAAGCTATCTTTTGTCCTCTTAATAGCTCTCCTATTTTCTCTTTATTAGTCATTCTTTCCATCCAATCTTTCAATTTAATAATTCTCTGACCCCTCAATCCCCCTTCCAACTCTCTTTTTAAATTCCCTGGGAAGTTTTCCATTACTACCACTGGAGTTAGAGGAGAACTTCCTGGTATTAATTTTCCTTTAAATCTCTCCCATATCTCTAAAATATTTTAATAGTGGATTGTCCAATCCAATCCCTTCCATTCTTTCTTTTGTAATTTGGTGAAGAAAATATTTTGTAATTTTAAACCTATTTCTCCTGTTTGCGTCTCTAACCATTCTAACTCATCCTCCCCTAATATACTGTTTATAACATGTCTTAATTGATTAGCTATATAATACATCTTTATTTTTGGAAGTCCCAACCCTCCTTTCTTTTGTGTCTTATAACATCTCCCTTTGTTAATCCTTGCTTTTTTATCCCCATTACAATAAGCATTTATCATATTTTGCCAACTCTTTAACTCTACTTCCATTATTTTAATTGGTAACATTCTAAACAAGAAATTAATCTTAGCTAATATCTTCATTTTAATAACAGCAATTCTACCAAACCATGAATGCTTTAATTTTCTATAAACCTCTAATTTTTTCAATATCTGTTTCTTCAAAGTATTAAAATTAATTTCTTCTAACCTTTCTAAATCTTTTGTTATATTAACTCCTAAATAACGAACTATGTCTTTAATCTTAAGACCTAATTTTATATTACATTGCTCTCTTTCCTTCTTATTATAATTGAATAACATCATTTCAGACTTCCCCCAATTTACTTGTAATCCTGTGAACTCCCCAAATTCTCTTAAATGCTGCTTAACCACCTCCCCACTCTCCAGAGGATTTTCTAATGTCAATAATGTATCATCCGCAAACATATTGATTTTTATCTTTTCTTTTCCTCCTATTCCTTTTAATCTTCCATCTTCCCTGATAACGTTCGCCAAAATTTCAATAACTATTGCAAATAATATCGGGGAAAGTGGACACCCCTGCCTAGTACCCCGGGCTAAGGAAATCTGTTGCATTATCCATTATTAACCATTATCACTGCTTTATTATTATCATACAACTGATCTATCACTCCTACAAATTTATCTCCAAACCCATTTTTTTAATAATTGTTTTTAATGCTGGCCATTCCACACAATCAAAGGCTTTGAAATTATCTAATGCTATCAGCGCTGCTTTTATATTCCTTTTTTTAATAACGTTTATTATATTCAGAACTCTCCCTATTAAATTAGGCATTTGCCTCCTTGATATAAATCCACATTGATCTTTCCTAATATATTTACTTATAAAAGTACTCATTCTTTTTGCCATAATTGCCGTAAAAATTTTTGAATCTTGATTTATTAAAGAAATAGATCGATAAGAAACTGGGTCCGTCAAAACTTTATCTGGTTTCGGGATTAATATTATCAAAGAATGATCCCATGATGGTGGGGTCTTCCCTCCCTCTATTATACTATTAAATATTTTTTTCAATCTTGGTATCAATATATCTCTAAAACTCTTATAATATTCCGGCCCCAGCCCATCTAACCCTGGAGATTTCCCTCCTTTTAATTTATCAATAATTCCTTCTATTTCTTTTTCAAACCAATCCAAACCAAACCTTCCATATAATCCCTATCTTCTCCCTGTAATTTTATTTTCCAATTTTTCTCTACGTACTCCCCTACTCTTACCTGTGGGCCCATATCAGATGCATATAATTCCTTATAAAATTCCTGAAATATATTTAATTTATCTTTCATTAAATTACAACTTTTCCCTGTTTTATCTTTAATTGTCCCTATCGTATTCTTTGCCTTCTTCGACTGAGTGGAACTGGCCAACATCCTAGAATTTTTATTACTGTATTCAAAAAAATCCCTTTTCAAATATAACAAATCCTTTTGCACCCTTTCTAAATCTTCTTTCTCAAGTTCCTTCTTTTTAGCTTGGTTGAGCAAATAGGCGTCTATCCTTTGTTATTCTTATTTGTTCCTCTAAATACCTTACCTCCTTTTCTATCTTTTTATTTTGTGCTTCCTGGTGTCTTCTTAAAGTACACGATTCCCTAATACACATCCCTCTTGCCACTGCCTTCATCGTGTCCCAAACTATCCCATGAGAGTTTTGCTCTATTTCATTAATATCCCATATTGTCTAAATTTCTTTTTTCATTTTCTCAACAATATTTTTATAATTTAAAATCCTTGTATCCATTCTCCATCTCTTTGCTTCTCTATAATCTTTCTTCATTTTAATATCCATACTCATTAATGCACGATCTGTGACTTTAATAACTCCTATATCACAATCTATAATTTTTGAAATCATCTTCTTTGATACAAAAATATAATCTATCCTAGAGTAACTCTTATACTTCGGTGAGTAAAAAGTATATTTCCTTTCTTCTCCTTTTATTAATCTCCAAACATCTACTAATTCTTTTTCCACCATCAATTTACTTAAACCGGTTTTACCATCACCTTTAAAATCCCTCATTATATTTTCTTTATCCATCACCATATTAAAGTCACCTGACAACACAATATTCCTTTTCCCCATATCTCCCACAGCATTAAAAACTTTCTCATAAAATTCCATCTGTTTCCCATTTGGAGCATATACATTAATCAATACATATTCCTCCTTCCCCACAGTACAATAAATTATCAAAAATCTGCCCAGTTCATCCCTCTTCACATTTTGTGTATTAATACCACATTTTTTAGAAATTATTATTGCTACTCCTCTCGCTTTAGAAGTACCATATGCCTTCTCAAAAACACCCACATCCCTCATTTTAAGCTCATTTAGACCTTCCTTCAATTGATGGGTTTCTTGCAAAAATATAACATCTGCTTTTTCTTTATTTAACAATGCTTCTATCCTTTTCCTTTTAATAACAGTTCCCAGCCCCTTAACATTTAAAGTTACCACTCTTAATTTATTTTCCATCTTCCCAATCATCATCACAAACTGTCTTCACCAACTCATCATCCCAGCAGGCATGTTACATATCCAGAGTCTTGTTGGTCTTGTAAGAGTCACATTACTGCTCCTATAAATGAGATTGTCTTTGTGTTTCAATTATTCACCTGTGTTTTGCAGTTGTTTGCAAGTTGGCTGAACATTTCCTTTGGGACAGAAATAGGATCGATTTAGAGTGTTTTCAAATTACAGAAGTACAAAAAGATTCAACTTTTTCTGAACTTTCCTTTGTCTTTAGTCTTGGTATATTTTACCATTCTTCTGTGTGTGTATGTGTTTCTCTCTCCCCATCCCCTTCTGTGTGTGTGTGTGTGTGTTGGCAAATTAGCCACTGATTATTTTATATGAGTTACCTGTGCATACTTTTTGTTTTGTTTAGTGTGTTCAAAAAGTATTTGAAAGATTAGCTATTGTGCATTGAATAATTATATATTGAGACCACTGTCTCAATTTGTAGGCTGACTGCATAGCTAAGGCTCTTAGAATGACACATGACAGAATGAATTATAGTAGGACCTTAATGAGTCAATATTCAATTAAACAAGATAAATGTGGTGTGTTCCAACTAAGTAGACTGCTCAGATCCCTGAACAGCTATTACGTCCTTCATTGTGGTTCCTAAAGGAAATCAAGTTTATTGAGGACCTTCCAAAGTTTTTGGGAGGTCTGTGCGACTTTGTTGCTTAAACTTTTGACATTTTTCACAACTGAACCAAAGACTTGTAGATCACTGGCATATGGATATTCATACAATGTGGAAGACAGATTTTGCATAAAATACCTTGATTATTATTGTGGTGAAAATATGGCCTAATCCGTTGTTCCCTCAGGTCAGGAACTATTTGACAGTGGCTGGCTCAGGCATGCTAAACCAACTCATACAGAAGCTGGGAGGTGTAATATTTGACCCAAAGTATCTACCAACAGAACCAATGCTTCTCAGTGGATCTCATTTTTAATATAATCACACATGCAAATTATGAGTGGGGAATGGAAGTTGCATCTGTACATGTGTTGGGTCAAATGTTGCTTCCTGAGTGAGCTTGTTGCCTCAGGCAGCATATTGGGTGTGGGAGCTAAACAAACACACCTACCCACCCATCATCACCTGCCCACGTCAGTTCTCCCCCACTGCTGCCATCCCACTTCAGAACCAATGTTCTATTAAGCTCCACAGCACTGGTTGTCTCAGCAAGCAGCCATCATTTTAAATCATGCCATATGACAGTCACCGTTTCGAGAATGCAAAAGGGTGGCCAAAAGAGTGGTGTTCCAAAGGTGAACTCCAAGCTTTATTAGCAGGGCAGGGCAAATGGCTTATACCTGATCTCAGATTGACCCAAGCAGCTTTGTTTTGCTATTGGAAGCAGCTGCAGTGCATACATTAATAGATGTGTCCCAGGTTCTTTGCAGAGGAATGCTTGGATGAAAATTTATGACACATCAATTAGCACATGATTTGAAATTTGCATCCCCAGCAATCCCTGTGGCAGTGAAAGGCAACCCAACATTCACTTAGAATCATAGAATCATAGAATAGTAGAGTTGGAAGGGGCCTATAAGGCCATCGAGTCCAACCCCCTGCTCAGTGCAGGAATCCACCTTAAAGCTTGCCTGACAGATGGTTGTCCAGCTGCCTCTTGAATGCCTCTCATGTAGGAGAACCCACAACCTCCCTAGATAATTGGTTCCACTGTTGTACTGCTGTAACAGTCAGAAAGATTTTCCTGATGTCCGGACGGAATCTGGCTTCCTGTAACTTGAGCCCATTATTCCATGTCCTGCAACTCTGGGTTGATTGAGAAGAGGTCCTGGCCCTCTTCTGTGTGAAGAGGGATATCATATTTGAAGAGGGATATCATACCTCCAGTATTTGAAGAGGGATATCATATCTGCCCCCAATCTTCTCTTCTCCAGGATAAACATACCCAGTTCTTTAAGTCTCTCCTCATAGGGCTTAGTTTCCAGAACCCTGATCATCCTTGTTGCCCTCCTCTGAACACGCTCCAGCTTGTCTGTATCCTTCTTGAAGTGTGGTGCTCAGAACTGCAAGCAATACTTAAGTTGGGGCCTAACCAGTGCCGAATAGAGGGGAACCAGTACCTTGTGCGATTTGGAAGCTATACTTCTATTCATGCATCCCAAAATAGCATTTGCTTTTTTTTGCAGCCACATCACACTGTTGGCTCATATTCAACAATTCTAAGATCCTTCTCGCTTGTCGTATTGATTAGCCAAGTATCCTCCATCTTGTAACTGTGCATTTGGTTTCTTTTTCCTAGGTGTAGAACTTGGCATTTATCCCTATTAAATTTCATTTGGTTGTTTTCAGCCCAGCGCTTGAGTCTATCAAGATTACTTTGAAGTTTGTTTCTGTGTTCCAGGGTATTAATGATCCCACTCAATTTTGTGTCATCTGCAGATTTGATAAGCATTCCCTGCACGTCCAAATCATTAATAAAAATGTTGAAGAGCACTGGGCCCAAGAATGAGCCCTGCGGTACCCCCTTGTTACCCTTCATAAGCACTCTTTGAGTCCGATTCTGTAGCCAACTGTGGATCCATCTAATATTTGTTCGATCTAGCCCACTTTTCACTAGTTTGTAAATCAGAATGTTATGGCGCACTTTGTCAAAAGCTTTGCTGAAGTCAAGATATACTACGTCCACAGCATTTCCACAGTACACAAGGAGGTTACCCAATCAAAATATGAGATCAGATAAGACTGACAGGATTTGTTCTTGACAAATCCATGCTGGCTTCTAGTAATCACTGCATCGTTTTCAAGGTGGTTACAGATTGACTTCTTTATAATCTGCTCCAAAATTTCCCCAGGGATGGATGTCAGATTGACTGGTCTGTAGTTCCCAGGTTTCTCCTTTTTGCCCTTTTTGATGATAGGGACATTAACCCTCCTCCAGTTGTCTGGCACTTCACCTGTCTTCCATGATTTTGTAAAGATCATAGACAATGATTCTGAGAGTTCTTCTGCCAGCTCCTTTATTACTCTAGGATGCAGTTCATCGGGCCCTGGAGATTTGAACTAGTTCAAAGAAAGTAGGTGTTCCTTGACCATTTTTTTAATCAATCTCAAACTCCAATCCTGCCCCTTCAGCTTGTACTTCACTTTTTCCAGGGGGGTCAAAGACCCACTTTTGGGAGAAGTCTGAGCCAAAATAGGAATTGAGCACTTTGGCCTTTTCTTTGTCATCTGTTACCAATTTGCCATCCTCATTAAGCAGTTGAACCACCATTTATTTCCTCTGTCTTTTACTATTCACGTATCTGAAGAAAGCCTTTTTATTGCTTTTAGCATCCCTCACTAGCCTCAGCTCATTCTCAGCTTTAGCCTTCCTGATACCATTCCGACACTTCTGTGCTACTTGTTTGTACTCTTCTTTTGTAACCTGGCCTTCCTTCCACTTCCTATATGTATCCTTTTTTATTTTCAGGTCATCTCTAAGTTTTTTGTGGAGCCACATTGGTTTCTTCTGTTGTCTTCTATCTTTTTTCCTTGTTGGAATTGTTTGTAATTGGGCCTTTAAAATTTCCTTTTTTAAAAGCTCCCACCCATCTTGGACTCCTTTTCTCATTAGGGTCACTTGCCATGGGACCTTACTTATTATAGTTCTGAGTTTATTAACATCGGCTTTCCTGAAATCCAGAGTACGCGTTTGGCTGCACTCAGCTTTTGTTTCCTTTAAAATCAAGAACTCAAGTATGACATGGTCACTTTCCCCCAGAGTTCCCGTAACTGCCACATTATCCAGTAAGTCATCCCTATTGGTCAGTATCTAGTCAAGGATAGCTGTTCCTCTAGTTCCTTCCTCTACATTCTGTAGGAGAAAGTTATCAGCCACACATGTCAGGAATTTCTTGGAGGGGCCACTTTTGGAAGAATTTGTCTCCCAACAGATATCGGGGTAATTGAAGTCCCCCATTACTACTACATCGGATTTCCTTGAAACACTGGCAATATGCTTTTCAAAGGTTTCGTCCCCATCTTCTTCTTGATTGGGTGGTCGGTAGTAGACTCCAACTATCATGCTCCTTTTATTCCTTGCTCCCAATGCACCTCAATTCATTGGCATCATAAACATGTTGCTTCCCAAACTCAGTTGATAGTGTTGCTTATGCAATTGGCCATAGGGAGGGATGGCCAGATCAGTATGTTTTTAGTTCGTGTCACATTGGCACAGGTTCTTGTATCCACTTTAATTTTGCATTTTTTTAAAGTGTAAAAATGCATACAATCATTCTGTAATATGATATGGTTTTAAGGTTGTTGTTTTAAAAAGTTCTATCTCTTGTATTGTTGTAAGTGTCCGGAAAGCCTGTCTGCCATGCTCTGCAGCATGTGCATTCAAAATGGGTCTGCAAATGCCCCTGGAAGTGACAAGCTGTTCCTTCCAAGGACATGATGACTTACTGTCCCTCCCATGGACATGGTATGAGAAACAGAATTATTGTCTCATGGGTCCATAGATGGCAGCCATCATTTTCTATTATTTTCTTTACTGTGAGTTGTGCAAAATGCAAAAGGTAACTAAGTTCCAGCTCACATTTTAGTATCAGAGCTGTGGATCAGAGCTGTGGATCATTTTGATTCATTTTTAACTCAAATTTGTCCTGGTTGTAGCTCCATTTGCAAATGGAAACACAATTTTCATAGAAAGTACATGCATTGCCAAACTTGCATTTGCAATCACAAACATGTGCTTTAGAAAAACACACACTTTAAGTCTATGGGGAGAAAGTGTGCACCAGGGTCTGTATGTTCAAAGCTATGCATTTGGGTGTGCACTTTCAAAGAATGCATACCAAAATGTGCATTTTCCCATTCAAACAAACAAACACCAGATCACAACAGAAAACAAGAATACGGCATTCAGTGCTTACAGGTGGAGCTTGGAGAGTCTCAGAGTGTTATCAGATGAGCATTTTATCACATGCTCGTTACTGCCCAATCATAGTTTTTCGCGAGTCCTTTTGATGATGCCATCTGCCTCCCCCATGACTCCCACTCCTTCTGGTCTACTTTCCTCAACAAATAAGACCCCAGGAAATCTGATTTTTTTATTTTAAGCAAAATGCACCACCATTTCCTGCTGTGTGCAGGAAAAGCAGCATGATAAACGCCCACTGAATGGGCCACTTGGTCTTTGTTTACTTCCTCTTTCTTCTGCTGTGTGAAGAAAGCATCGTTGATCCCATCCCTACTTTGTAGCAGAATATCAACTAATTTAATACTTTGAGCACCTGTAATCTGAACTAGAGAACAAGCAGAAGTGTAAAGGAAATGTTTTATCACAATGCATAAAGATGCTGCTACTTAATGGATGTAATGCAGAACAGTTTCAGGCTTCACTAAACTGTTTCCTTCTCATATTTGTCATAAAACATCTCACATCTTGACTCGTGTTCATTCAGGTATCTTTTGTGTTAATTGATTTTTAGTTTTTTTAAAGTTGAACAGTTGATCCTACCATGAGTTTTTGTTTTTCATACTGACACACATTTGCGTATGCATCTATTTCCTTCAATGTAGTTGAAACAAATGCATTCATATGTTTGCCAAAAGTAATAAAATGCTTAGTTAGGGGAGAATTAAAATAATTGCCCAAAGCCACTTTATTTCCCTAGAGTTCCTTAAAAGATGTGGGTTCAAATTCCTCTGCACTTACACTTTTATCAATTTTAAGCAGTTCTAGTTGCCTAATTATCTGGTCTACTGCAAATACTGAAACATTTTTTACACTTTCTATTAATTTTCCACACTCTAAACATAACATATATCATGTTTCATTGTTGTTATCCTCATGAAATACCATCCTTTCCAGTCACTTTATACCCAAAGTTAAGATTTCCTTTAGACAAAAACAACATGATACGATGCTATTTTGGCCACAATATGCCATTTTTCTTCAATTTGTTAATACCTTTCCTGTTTTTCTTTACTTCTGTTCATATATTTAATTACAGATTTGTTATGAAGCAATGTTTCAATGTAGACCTACAGTTCATCAGTAAGCATTATTACAGTTATATTCAGCAAAGTGGACGTTTGATTACAAATTTTAAAATGAGTCCACAAACTCTATGTCTAGCATTCCTACATAGCAATGGTTCTTTGAAAAGTGAGGTAGGCATACCTGGTATTTGCTGAATTGCTGCTCCTTGAAACCTCCAGAAATAGTTTGTCTGGGTCAAGATTTTCCATTTTCTATGTCAGTGCTCATCTTGCCTCATTCTTGTTCCTGAATGTGAGGGTCTCTCTTTCTTTTCTTTTTTTTACAGGAAAAGTGGAATATTTTTAACACAAAATGTGCATTTTTCCAAGTACACATCCCAAATGTGCACTTTTCACATAGGCTAAAGCATGAGAATGCAGGTTTTGGAGAGCACTTATGCACATGTGGACTTTTACTGCTCACATTTGAGGTTGTGACTGGGACATGTTCGCATGATTTCTGAAAAGGATCAAAATTCTCATTATTTCCTATTGGCAATCATCTTTTTGCACTCATCTGTCTTTCCCAGTGACCTTTGCAGTGATTCCATATGACTAATGCTCCATCATATTTTCAGTAGTTTACCTTTTTGTGTTAAATACAATTGAGGGAGAATCCTATGACATATTTGGACAAAACTTCCCATTTACAACTGGACTTGTAAATTCCCCACTTGATATTATTCCTAGGAGTGGGGAACCTCTTTCAGCCCAGGGACAAATTCCATTTCAGAGAAGATCTCGTGGGACACATTCCAATGGTGGGTGGAGCCAAAGGCAAAAGGCTTGACAGCACCAAAATACATTTAAAAAATCAGCACAGTGTAGTTTAAGCTCTTACTGCCAGTGACTAAGCCTTTGAAGAGGCATTTCTACCTTTTCAAATGGGGAAAAACTGCAGAGAAGCCAAGAAATCACCAAATGGTCATAGAGATGAATAGTAGAGTTGGAAGGGACATATAAGGCCACTGAGTTCAACCCACAGCTCAATGCAGGAATCCACCTTAAAGCATCCCTGATGGCTGTCCAGCTGCCTCTTGAATGCCTCTAGTGTGGGAGAGCCCACGACCTCCCTAGGTAAGTGGTTCCATTGTCGTATCGCTCTAACAGTCAAGAAGCTTTTCCTGATGTCCAGGCGGAATCTGGCTTCTTGTAACTTGAGCCCATTATTCTGTGTCCTGCACTCTGGGATGATTGAGAAGAGGTCTTGGCCATCCTCTGTGTGACAAACTTTCAAGTATTTGAAGAGTGCTATCATATCTCCCCTCAATCTTCTCTTCTCCAGGCTAAACATACCCAGTTCTTTCCGTCTCTCCTCGTAAGGCTTTGTATCCAGACCCCTGATCATCCTCAGTGATCAGTGTTTTGGAGAAAGGGGTTGGGGACTGGGGAAGACGGCATTGCTATTTGGGGAACACCAAAGGGCCAGACTGGGAGGGCTAGGCTGTGTCCCTGGGACTGAGATTTCCCAGCCCTATATTAGGCCAGGTGACAGTGACAAAATGGTACACTGGGACCTTTGAAAATATCCCTTTTGAATAAGAGTATTCGTGATCAGTGTGAGAATTTCACAAAGATTCAGGAGTATACTCAATTTTCCTATTCATCATACATATTTGGGGGATTCACCCCAACCCCCTCACATTTTTAATAAATATGTAAAGAGGATGTGGGGCCATGCTGCATAGCCCCATCCTTATTGCCAAAGTGTGTACTAGCCCAGCTTCCCTCCAGCCACAGATTCAGCATGTGAGAGGGTTGTATATGCATACCAATCTTCATGTTTAGGACTCTACTATGTGCAAGGGAATCCTGTTTTGTTCAGGATCTCACCCCCTCACATGGAGGAGGTCTATCCTCAGGAATGTTCATAGGCCCCTTCTCATGGTCTCCAAACATGAGGCCTGTGAGGGAAGGGCTAATAGCTGTGTTGGCATAGTAGCGAGGATGTTGTGGAGTGTGGTACCAGCCAGGACCATCTCATGCACTCATTAAACACTTGAATGGTTTTGAGTAAACAGTCCAATTATTTTTTTAGGTCTGAAATGTAACATGGCAATATTACCGAATTCATTTTCACTTGTTGATTCCCCTCCCCCCCCAAAGCTAGCTTTAATCCTCATACAGTTGATCTTTTTACATCAATATCAAGTTAGACCAGGCTTTCTCAACCTGATGCCCTCCAGATGTTTTAGAATATATGTCCCATGACCTCTGACCATTAGCCATGCTGGCAAGCGCTGATGAGAATTGTTATTCATCATAGATTAAAAGATCATGGAATGCCTTCTCATTAATCTCACACATAAAACACACACACACACACACACACACACACAAACTTAGGATGAAAGCCTAAATTCTAAAAGCAACCTTTGTATGATTTTCCATTCCATTTTAGGTGTTGATCTATTTTGTCCTAAAATATCCTAACAGTTAAGCTCTCTGAACCTATCTATTCCCTAAACAGCACATACCACCAAATTAACTTTGTAAATTCAGTCTTAAGCCCAGAATTTCTGGCTGAAGCCCCATTCACTTCAATGGAACTTGCCACAATGGAGTACTTCAACATCAGTTTCCTTTCCAGATTGCGTGGTGAAATCACTCTCCTGTGGTACCTCAGTGCCACATATGTACAATGATGTTTGTCTGTCTTGGCTTGATTTGAGTTCCCTGAGGCAATATGCTGTGTATTTGTAATCTGAATGCACAATGCCAGCAACAAAACTTAATTAAATATGAATTTGTCTGAATATAGAGCAACAGGAAGCCTGATCCAAAAGACAGCAGCATGGTGTGAGAGGGTGTTGTGGGGAAAGGGGATGTGTAGTAAACATTTTAAAACAATGATTGGGGTGAGGTAGCAGATGCCCCACTTACCAGTTAAGGCAAATTGGTATATTCTGTTAACTTATGAAAAGGGGATTTTCCCCAACAACTATTATTCCTCTGCAGAATTCCTTATGTATGGGAGCATGCAGGATCTGAGGAAACTGGCTGAAAGATTTCCACCTATCTCACCAACATAACTTTTTATTAGTGAAGGGGAACTTTCCCCAGCTCATTTGAGAAGTGGCTCATTATTCATAAATTTATAATCCGCTGTAGGAATTATTGAGGTATTTGATCATCGCGAATTCTGATATGATAGCCCATGTTGCCCAGACCATCAGAACATACTTATCCACCAGCTTTTGCATTTCAAATGGTCCGATGCAAATTTAAAAGCATTTTTTTTTCATGTGGATTTTTAAAATAAAGACATAAACGTGAGGTTTGATGTGGAAATGGGACAGACTGGACTTACAAATGAACACATGTGACAGTGAGATGGACCAAAAATAAACTGATTTGTCCAACTATACCTGTTTCAGAGTGCATTTGAGAAAAGCTCAAATGTTTCTAAGAATTCTTTCCTGGCCCGTAATGTTAGTGCATGAGGTCAGTGGTGTAGCACAAAAACACCTTATTCATATCATCCTCTGAGAATTGCATCATCCATGGCTGTTAGCTGCAGCAGAGCTAGTGCCCTCCTTTTCCCAAAAGAAACACCCCTTGAACAAGATATGGTCTGAATAGCAACCACACAACGTATTTGCAAGAAAATAATTAAATGAATGAACTCAAACAGAGAAGATACTCACCAAACAAAAAGCTGCACTTGGTCAGATTGCCTAGTTACATTTTTCACAGTAATCAACGCAAGCTTTATCTCTAGTAAAGAGTCAACATTCAAGAACTTCTGCATATGTGCCTACAAAGCATCTAGCTTTGCATGGAGCCTCACCACAATCAACAAGATTTTCAATGAAAGATTCATCAAGAGTAAAGGGCCAACATGAAAGAATGTCTGCACATATGTCTACAAAGCAAAGCAGCTGGCTTTGTAGTACATGTAGTTTCACAGCAAATAACAGCTTCAACTCAAGTTTCATCAAGATAAAGGACTAACATTAAAGAACTTTGGTGCATATGCCTACAAAGCATTAAATGACACATATGCAGGTGGACAGAATTTTGTTTTATATTCCGAGATGTAGAAGAACTTCTGGAGAGAAATGACCCTTGGTTTATAACACTTTGGAGCACTGCATGCTGAACAAATTCATATTTCCATTGAGGGAATTGCAAACTGTAGTGACATTGCTATTTCTTACAGATAAAGGACTTATCATGCCATCTTAGCCCTCATCCTTCTCTTTGAACAATATTGCAAGAATGATGTTTTGTTATTCATTGATGGATTTGGCATTTGCATATCTGGCATAGGTCATTATATTGGTAGATTGGCATTTTTAAAAAAGCATCTCATCTAAACTTGTAATTATTGACCCAACAGATCAACTCATGAAACTAGAACGTAATGTGCCACAAACAGAGACATGAGGCAGCTGGACAACCATCTGTCAGTGATGCTTTAAGGTGGATTCCTGCACTGAGCAGGAGGTTGGACTTGATGGCCTTATAGGTCCTGTGATGTTCTACTGTTTAGGGATGTGAATGTGTTGCAAAAGTTATTATTGTTTGGAGTTGCAGATCTGGGTGAGTATGGAATGAGTGGTGAGTAAGTGCTGATTAGTTAGTTGTTTGGAGTGCCTGGATTGGTGGAGTGTGTGAGAGTGGGAGGAGCTGGGGAGCGAATGAGATATATATGTCAGAGATAGGGAGAGCTGACATGGTTGTTTTAGGTTGAATTAGGCTGACCATATGAAAAGGAGGACAGGGCTCATGTAACTTTAACAGTTGTAGAGAAAAGGGGATTTCAGCCAGTGTCATTTGTATGCAATTAGTTCCTGGTGAAATTCCCTCTTCATCACAACAGTTAAAGTTGCAGGGGCCCTGCCTTCTTTTGTATATGGTCACTCTAGTATAGTGCCTGCAACTTTAACTGTTGTGATGAAGAGGGAATTTCATCAGGAACTAATTGCATACAAATGACACAGGTTAAAATTCCCTTTTCTCTACAACTGTTAAAGTTACATGAGCTCTGTCCTCCTTTTCATATGGTCAGCCTAGGTTGAATTGAAGAGGTGGGTTGTTTGTGGGTTGAGCAGAGAGAGAGAGAGAGAGAGAGAGAGAGTATCTAGTGAGGTGTTTGATTGATTGATATTGTGAGAAGAAACAGTTTAGCTTTAAGAACAGTTGAAACATATAAGCATTATACTTGAAACCGCTACTTAAATGAACTATCAGATATGGGTTAAAGGGCATTTATAGAATCTGCAGGCACAGACATACTGCTGGGAGTTTGAATCAAGTAATACAAAAGATCTTAAGCCTAAAACTTAAGTGGTAGAATAAAACACAATTTTACATAAGTGAAAAATTACTGAATCTCTCCCCCCCACCACCACCACCATCAACCTCAATAGTAGCTTGTTGACTTGCTAAGAAGCAAACTATTCTGAACAATTGATATTCAGCCTAAATGCAGGGAAATTTAAGGTGAAGGTTTGGCTTTAGCCTCAGTATGAGCTTTTCTACACAATGCTTTTATTGTGCACTCCTCATTCCCTACTTACAGTTCTTTACAGGCTATATGAGTGGTGTCTTGACCCTGAAGTTTCACTTCTATTTGTAAACAGCACTTTTGGTGAGTATTTTTAGAACATGATGTGATGCTATTTGTGAAAATGAAAGAAAATCCTTTTTGCATTTTATAATTGTGTTATTACACTATACCACAGTGCCACCTAGAGGTTATGTAGTGGAAAAGCAGGAAAGGAAATGCTCTTGTGTAATGCTCGGATCTCAATTCTTCAATGAAACTGAAAGTAGATACAGGGGATTAACAGCCTTGTGTAGAAAATCTCAGAGCTGCATTTTTCATTTAAAACTAATAAAAAGTTATGGAATAAATATCCATATAAGTAGGAAATTGAAGTATTTCATGTAACTTTTATGTTTAAAAGGTTTTCATAACTTTACTATTCTCTGAAAATGGCATTCTTTGTGTTGCATTTATTAGAAGAAGCAATTAATAGGCACAAATGGTTACAGCTGAGAACTTAGGTCGCAACCTCACATATTACAGGAAAATAGGGGTTGCTGTATTTTTAGGTTCAGCATATTTTCACCAGTGTTTGAATTTATGTTTGTATACATGCAGAAAAAATCTGCTCAAGATCCCCTGTTCAACATTTCCCTACACATTTTCACACATATGGATGCTTTTCATATGATGCATAAAATATGTGGCTAAAACGCTGTGGAAAGATGGAGAACTGCCCCTTATTACAAGAGTTTCCTATCCTGGAAATGTTTCATGACAGATGAAGTAATTTCACAAGTAGCTTCTGAAAAGTAGAGATGTGTGGGAAAGATGGTATGTTGCATATTTGTAATAGGCTTACCCAGTTCACACCCACAGGCTCCACAGACAACCCCAAAACAAGTTATGGTTGGAAATCTATACATTTCTGAGCTTGCAATGCATTCTGAAAAACAAAATAATATGTATTCAGCAACATGCAAACATTTTCAAAATGTGGCCAAACACACTTTAATCAATGGGTACATGAGTAAAAATTGTGTAAATTTTAAAATGTTCATGGGAATGTGTACATTATCCAAAAAGCACACATCCCTTCTCTCTCTCTCTCTCTCTCTCTCTGTGTGTGTTAATGCAAGCTCATGTAGAACAGGACGAAACAAGGTTAACCTTAAAAAAATCCTGTCAACCTTGATGAGACTACGATTGACAGATCCATCCAAAAGTTTAATTCTTATGTCATGTTTTTGTGGCCCAAGCTATAGCATTTGATTCTGTGCTTATTAATTAGCTGTATTTCATGCCAGCTTCTTATGATGCAAATATTGTGAGAATGTTACGCCTATATCCAATCTAGAGTGACAAAATGGCTACCTACACTGTATTGCTATTGTGGCAACATCTGCATGCTCAATTCTGGCAATTTCACTACTGGAACAATTCAAAAAGAAAGATGGTTCCTTTAATATTCATTGGGACCAGAATGCCCTGAGTGGTTTTGCATGTGATGCAGTGAATCTGCTCTTTTTTCCATGTGCAGTTGGGAAACCTTAGGGACTACATGCACAGAACAACTGTTCTGCCTGCACTATGTCCTTTCTCAGAGTTACGGAAGATGCTGCATTGGGGCATTGCCACATCATTATCAACTTTTTCATATTGTATCCAGCCAACAAAAGAGTCCTTATTTTCCACCTTCCATTTTCTTTTTCATTTTATTTTAAGGCATATTTGCACATGAAAAGTACCAAATGTTTGTATGATTACATAAAGATGAATTTAAAACAATCTGGTTGCTTAAAAATAGCCACTGTCTTGGATGCCAACCTTTGCATAATATTGGAACATTAACTTTTTTCCCTGGGAAGTTTAAGTGATAAAAAAAAAGTTGTTTATGTCTCATGGAAATTGTGATGGCTTAATTGTAAACTTCTGAAACAGGTGAATATAATGGCAGCAGTGACAGAGGCTTAGCTACAGCAGTACTAGTAGAACTACTTTAATTCTAATTCCAATAGCCTGATTATAGTGAAAGCAAGAAAAATTGATTTCAGCCATGAAAGTCATTAAGTCCCTGTTCATTATTGATGTAGTTTACTGGAGCTGTTCTGGAGATGGGATTTTGCCCCCACCCCAGAACTACTGATCTTTTTCCAGAACTGGGAAGGTTTGCTTTGTATTTCTTGGTCAAGGACAGAGTTACAAAAGAGTATTACAATCAAGCTGCCAGACTTGGTCACATTTAAACTGATCTGCAAGGGTCGGTAACTGCCTGTCATCCATTACGTTGCAAATACTGTTCAAGAGTAAACACCCATGACCTTAAAGGATTTCCACCATAAGATCTCATAGAATGTAAGTGTGCCTCTTTCCAATCTCCAAAGGGGACAAGCACCTTTGACCTGCACCTTGCCTCTTTGGATGAGGAGGGAGGAAGATTAGTGGAGACACTATAAAATGGTTGTTATCTTTATTATGACCACCACCATCTAGCTCTTGGAGGATGAGACTACCAATGTCTACTAGTCATGATAGCTATATGTTACTTCCAGGATCAGAGACAGTATGGTTCTCAATACCAAGCCCACTTCCCACCCCACTGGTATGGCTTGGGTAGGTGTGGCATTTATAGGCAGGAAGGGGGAGAAATAGACACTGCACATGTGCTCAGTGTGAGGTGTGGGTGGGGCAATGCCTATAAAGGCAAGCTCTGCCAGCAACTCAGCCTCTTCCACTTTCCAGTAAATCCCTTCTCTCCCTATAGCCATTATGGGATTAGCCAGTCATTTCCTTTGGAAGAGCTGAGTAGGAATTTTATCTGCCACTGATTGGCTTTTGTGTAGGTTTTTTTTTTTGCCTACTTCACACTAGAATTACTTGTAAGCAGACAGTGAGTACATAAACTGATTGGTATGGGTAGGGTTGTGCAGGAATTTTGGGATATAATTTTGCTGTGCACTCAGTGGCACCTTTACAGTGATTGGCAGGTTCAGAGGCCTGCTCCTCGGGGGAACGTGCGGCTCTCGTGTCAGGATACACCTTGCCTTTAGGGACCTTCCTGTCTCACCTATTCAGAGCTGTGTGGCACTGGGTGGGGGTAACACAGGGTGGTCTCCCCCCTCCTCCTACATGAATTGTAGCTTAAGAAAGGGGCTTCTCACTTTGACAAAGTGGCTCACCCATAAGATAGGCTAGTGTCCGGTAGAAAGGATTTAATTGATTCCCACACTTTCACATGCAGATCCAAGAAGGGGTGGCTTGCCTTCTTAAATAAAGTGTTCCTAGTTTATTCCAAACTCTAGTGTCCGTGTTGTTATTTCCTCAGTTCCTTCGCCACTTGCAGTTGTGGCAGACATGAATGAGAGTGTGCTATTGTACTTATGTCCTGCTTGTGAGATTCCCAGGGCCATCAGTTTGGACTAGGTAGGCCTTTGGTCTGATCCAGCAGGGCTCAACTTATGTACTAGCTCTAACTCTCATGTTGGAATTCAAATATAGACTTGGCCATTGACATTCAGGCTTTAGTGACAGCCAGGTTAGACTGCTATTTTTTCAGCCAGTGCAAAATGTGGCAGCCCATCTGTTTGTAGATATGGTCTGATATTCATATTTATCACCTGTTTTGAACCATCTGTGCTGGCTTCCAGTTTGTTTCTGGCTCCAAATCAATTGCTAGTTCTTGCCTTTAAAGCTCTCAGTAGCTTGGGCCCTGCTTCTTGAAGGGAACGGCTCCTCCTGCATGATTGCCCTGGCACTTAAGCTCTTTTGAGGAAACCCTCCTTCAGATTCCATCTTCTAGCAGGAGCAGGGTCTTTTTTGTGGCTGCTTGGATGGTATGGAATTCTTTTCTGAGATAAGTCCATACAATTTATTCCCTGCTGGCCTTCAAGGATGAATATGCATGTTTCTATTTCAATTGACCTTTTAAAATGGACTTCAGTTGTTTTGTTTTCCCCCACACCATATTTGTTTTTGCTGTTGCCATTTTCTTTGTATCTTAAAAGAATTTTTTTAAAGATAATTTTATTTTGTTATTTCAGTGGCCTTTATTATTTATTAATCCAGTAAACTGGTATGATTTTATTTATGAATAGTGGGTTAGAAATATATTAAATTATTAATAAATGCATTAGAAAAATGGATTTCTAAAACTTGTTAAATTTCCAAGACTGCAGTATAAAAATTCTCCTGGGGGCAAACCACACTGAACTTGGATGAACTTATCTTTAGGATAACGCTACAAAACTGAACATTATGGATTTGATTATTCTTTTGAAATCCATGCTTATGATAGACAAGATATTTTCAGTAAAGTGGTTTGATTTCCATGATACAATAGAACATTCTTATGATATATCAGCATGCTTCTAAAGTTCACATTAACCAGACATATTATATTGAAAGGACAAATTCTTGTCTGATTTGTGTCTACAAACCTACTGCCGGATGTTGTCAATTATGTTGAGCTCATTTTATTGCCCTTTATTTCTTTAAATTGAAATGAAACAATCACCGTCATAGATTACATTGCTAGGTGTTTAAAGTTCATTTTCTTTGCCAAGCAGGGCAAAGAAAATGCACAGATTACCTTATTGGTGCTTAGGTGGCAGGCATTTGTTTCGTCCCTCCACAAAGATTGCTTGTGCATTCCTGAGCATTTCAACTTTGATCTGCTAATGCTTACCTGCTATGCTGTGATTACATGGATGAACTGCAAAGAGGCCTCCTCAGCTGAATTGTCAAGTTAAGGACATAATGCTTCTGTTCAAGAACAAATACTTCAATTTAAAATTCACCAGAGTGCTGACTCGATGTGCAATCGTGGTGGCATTTTTGTAAATGGCTGCATTTGGTGATCACTGTGGAAAACGGTCTTTTTAAATGCAGTTGTTTACGTAGCTGGCCAGCAAATGCTCTATCTTGGCAGAAAGAATTGAGGTGAAAGTTGCTTTTAAGCCACCACCCTTGCTGGGAAGCAGAAGGAGTTTCTCCCATATCTCCCATAGTGAGCACTGCCATTATGAGCATCTCTACATTAAAGGAAATTGCACTGTTTACCCGGGGCTTTTGTGCTTCCTGTTCTTTGGTGTGATTGTTTTGGGCTGCATTACGTGGGAGGAGAGGGGCAACAAGTTTAAATTGAATACTTCCCCACCATTCAGTTCCATTGAATTCTATTGAGACAATGCCATTGTTTCCCAGCTATTACCACTTTAAAAGTGGCTCTTTTTATCCCAGGATTTCCAGAGGATTCCACAGGAGATGTCCTGGTTGTTGACAATGTCATGAAATAAACCTGAAAAGCATGCAATAAATCACTCATTTATAGGAGCCCTAAGAATTAATGCAGAACAGCTGATGATGGCAGTTGGGAAGAAGGCATGTCATAAAGGCTGGGGCAGTAGGGAAGGAAATTATATCCTAAACAATCTCCTAAATCTGGGGAGGAAAACAAAGAAAAGGAACTGGGGGGGGGGAGCAGGAGACCGGGCACATCACTGGATAAGCCGGAAGCTTGCACAAGGCAGATAGAATGCACATAGAGCGGTTCTCTCCAGACTTCTCTACCAGATACTTTGTTTTGGTGCACTTGTGATGGGGTGGATTAAAAGAACTACTCCCATCTCCACCAACCAGTCTGTACCTGTGTATAATGCACCTATGGATACCAAAGGAGGGCTCTGCATAAGAATATATCAGAATTAGGGATGTGCACTGACCCCCCGGATCGGATAGCGGATCGGAATCGGACCTGGGGGGTTGGATCGGATCGGATTGGAGGATGGTCAGATCGGATCGGACCCGATCTGCGGATCGGATGTCCGATCCGGATGGGACGCCATTTTGAATGCTTTTTCCCATAGCAAAGTATTGTTTTACAAAAACACCTATAACTTTTTCATTTTTAATGATAGAAGGATAAAACTTGGAGACATTGTAGACTGGTTAGGGATAGTTATCTGTGAGAAATTTCAGAAAGATTGGTGCATGCGTTTTGTGGCAATTCCTTTTTTAATAAATAACCAGGAATGCCTATAACTTTGTCATTTTTACAGTTACACACATGAAACCTTGCCACATTGTAGGTGGTACCTTGGGACCTACGTGTGTGAAATTTCAGAAACATACATGCTTGCCTTGTGTGGCAATTAATTTTAGAAAAATGGATAGTAGTGGGGTAAATACAGTTATGCCTCCCATTTTTATATTTTTAAAGATACAAACAGGAAACTTGGGCACATTACAGGTAACACTTGGCTTGATATGTGTGTGAAATTTCAGAAACATAGGTGCTTGCCTTGTGTGGCAATTAATTTTTCAAACAATGAGGGATTCATTGGACAGTACTTGCCCATAGGGATTCATTGGACAGTACTTGCCCATAGGGATTCATTGGACAGTACCCATAGGGAATCATTGGAAAGCACTTGCCCATAGGGAATCATTGAGCTGGTATCCATTACAGAAGGAGATACAAAGTAACTACATTAAAGAACCTGGCTCACTTTCACTTTTTACTCAATCAGAACGGCTGAGCCTAGCTCATTTGCAGCCAAGCGTGCAAGGATCAAAGAGATGGAGAGAAAGTGTTTCCTTCTTCTTCCCGGGAGGCGGGAGGGTGCAATTGACAGCCGCAGCCTCTGTGGAAAAACGTTTATAACTTTTAATCTAAAAGATTCGTAGCCACCAAATGCCTGGACCTATCATTCTGAAATTTCTGACAGACAACTACCCCTAATCCATCTACAAAGTGAGCAACATTCAAACTTCTAACTTTTTAAATAAAAAAGTTATAGGCATTTCTTTCCTCATTGTTTCAAAAATTAATTGCCACACAAGGCAAGCACCAATGTTTCTGAAATTTCACACACATACCAAGCCAGGTGTTACCTGTAATGTGCCCAAGTTTCCTGTTTGTATCTTTAAAAATATAAAAATGGGAGGCATAACTGTATTTACCCCACTACTATCCATTTTTCTAAAATTAATTGCCAAACAAGGCAAGCATGTATGTTTCTGAAATTTCACACACGTAGGTCGCAAGGTACCACCTACAATGTGGCAAGGTTTCATGTGCGTAACTTTAAAAATGACAAAGTTATAGGCATTCCTGGTTATTTATTAAAAAAGGAATTGCCACAAAACGCATGCACCAATCTTTCTGAATTTCTCACAGATAACTATCCCTAACCAGTCTACAATGTCTCCAAGTTTTATCCTTCTATCATTAAAAATGAAAAAGTTATAGGCATTTTTGTAAAACAATACTTTGCTATGGGAAAAAGCATTCAAAACAACATGAGAGAGATAATGCGGCATTTTAGAAAAGGTGAGCTAAAAGCTACAGAGTGCGACTTTGGCGGAGGGAACAATTATGCATTCTGGATTAACGTGGAATGTAATATAAGGCAGAAAATTATGAGTATAGACAACAAGATGAAAATTCAGAAGGACACCTCACCCTCTTCTGCCCAGGAATTTTTCAGGGTGACATAACAGAAAGAGATTTCACCCTTTATTTTTGTTTGTTTTCTTTATTATAGTCCACTCTTCATTATTCACAGCCTGTTTTAGCAGAACCGGTAGTCCACCCAGGATGTGTATATGCTGACACAGGTATATTCTAATTAGGGGTGTGCATCGGATCGGATCCGATCCACGATCCGAATCCGATCCGCCCCAAAATCAGAAAAATCCAATCCGATCCGATCCGACCAACCCTCCAATCCGATCCGATCCGATGAGGTCCGATCCGGATCGGATCGGATCGGCGGATCGGACGCCATTTTGAATGCTTTTTCCCATAGCAAAGTATTGTTTTACAAAAATGCCTATAACTTTTTCATTTTTAATGATATAAGGATGAAACGTGGAGACATTTACACTCCTCATATCTGAAAATGTATTTATATTATTTATTATGTCTCTGTTTGGATAGAGGTACGTATTAGAGGGCTCCAGAGGACAATAAATAAGTACTGGTATTGCAATTCTAGACAAACATGTGTTGTACTGGTTTTAGTTTAATAAGATGCTCTTATTCTGTGCATCTTATTGCAAAATTCTGTGATATTAAATTGAGGGGGAAGGACTGCAGAGTATACCTGTGATATATCAGCATTTGTCTCCCTCTATGTATCCAGAATTGCAAAATGCAGCAGCCAGATTGATAACCGGAACCAGTAGGTTCGAGCATATAAGACCTACTCTGGCCCGCTTGCATTGGCTACCTGTATGTTTCCGAGCCCGATTCAAGGGGCTGGTTTTAACCTATAAAGCCTTACATGGCTTGGGACCACAATACCTGATGGAATGCCTTTCCCGACATGAACCTACCCGAACACTACGTTCAACATCTAAGGCCCTCCTCCAAGTGCCTCCTCCGAGGGAAGCTCGGAGGTTGGCAACAAGAGAGAGGGCCTTCTCTGTGGTGGCCCCCCAATTGTGGAACGATCTCCCCGACGAGGCCCGCCTGGCGCCAACATTGTTATCTTTTCGGCGCCAGGTCAATACTTTCCTCTTCTCTCAGGCATTTGGCAATATCTGAGGAGCCTGGGTTTGTTTTGTTTTGTTTTGTTTTTGTAGCTTTTTTGAAGTGTTGTAGTGGTTTTTAAATGTACAGATTGTGTGTATGTTGTATGTTTTTGCTGTTTTAATTTTTGTATATTGTTTTCAATTGTTTTTAATCCTATGTAAACCGCCCAAAGAGCTTCGGCTATGGGGCGGTATACAAATGTAATAAATAAATAAATACATATGTCATTACTTAATCATGCCAGCCTTTCATCTTTCCCTAACCAGATCCAAGAAGACAAAGGAATTCCTACACCAAACTATTCTATATCCCAGCAAATATTCTCCCTATAAAAACATTGGCACAAACCAGTCAGAAAAGCTGCATGCGCTGGATTATTTGACCCAAATGAATTAGTATTTCACCTTCATACAACTAAGGATCAAATGAGAGATTCTACCAATGCAAAACTGCTCTCAGTCGCATAGATTCATAGAAAGTATACAGGCAATAAAATGTATCCAGTAGTCACGCTTTGTAGATTCTCTAATGGTATTTTGTATATGGTATACATAAAGAAGCAATCATTTGCTAGTTATGATGTACACAGGAAGGCTGGTGGGTATTGTCTTTATGTGGTTGTTGTTGTATGCAGTGGCTGTATCATGTACAAACTGCCATGTGGACTAGCCTCACCTTTACTACTACAAATTGGAGCTACTGCCCTGAGCAGCTACCACTGGAGACAGGTTCCAGTAAACAGTTCTCTGTGTAATAAGGATAAGCTATAGAGTGGCCTTCTTCACCTGGTACTCTCCAGATGTGTTGGACTATAACTCACATCATTGGAAAAATGTGAGTTCTAAGGGCTGTCTTAGAACAGGAGGGGGAGGAGGTGGGCCCAGCAAGCCTAATGGCCACCGGAAAGCCTGCACTGTCTTCCTCCATCTGGATAATTTGCCACCACCCTGCACCAGCAAAACTGGGGGGAGGGGGTTGGCGGAGGAGTGGTGCTGACTAGGCACCATGAAGACAGTCCCTTAGTCCAACACACCTGGAGGACACCAAGTTGGGAAAGGCTGGCATAGAGTGACCTCCAGGCTGCAATTGTATATCAGATCCATTGACAACAAAGGTAGAAGAACCCTTTCCAAGAAGTAGACTAATAGATAGGTTTAGCTGTGTGGTGCTGCTTTTCATAGATGACGAAAGCCAGTTTCAATGTGTGCTGGCCATTTCTAATACCCTGGATAATGCAACATTGTACGTTTCAGCAGCAACATTACCAATCTGTTTTGCCACTATATTTTAAATAGATCCACAGGTTCAGACATCCAACATGGTCAGGTAATTCATCCATATATAGATCATACATATTTAGCAAAATTTGCTTCTTGCAACTATTGAAGGTGGTTGTATGTATAGAAAACCCATTACTCAACTTGCTTATTGTTTCAGAAACAATGAATGGTAGGTGAAGTGTGTATTGACTGTATTGTGTTCATGAACTATGCATCACTACATAAATTACATACTGAATACATAAATGTAAAAGTGGGTATCATTAACATTCTAGACAGGCTAAAAAGAGCACACACACACACATACATACATACATATATATATATATATATATATACCCTTTTTAGCCTGTGCTTTGTGCTCAAGTCACTCCTTCAGACTGGCTAATCACATGTCATCACATGAATCAATGGTAAAAAGCAACTTAGTCAATGGATCCTTGGAGAATAATGCCAGAGACTAGGAAAGATGGATCATTGCTGCATGCTCACCTTTTCATATTATAATTAGAGGAATTGTTTAAACCACTACCACCCACTGTAATTATAGGCACTAAACTTCATCCTCCATTCAGCAAGGGAAAGACAATACCAAATCATTCATAGGTTTGCTCCTGAAGTATTGTCTCAAATGTCATCCAGCAATAACTCTTCCTTTTTACAAACTGCTCATGGGCATTTTTTAGCCTGACTCATGTATACAACAATGATTCTCTTTTTGTCCTCCCCGCATCTGCCTTTTTAAATTCATCTTTCGTTTCTTCTCTGTCAGTTCATTTAATCTTACATTGCAGACATTTCTTCTGCAGATTCTGCAGTCTGAAACAAACACACGCTATACGATTAGCATCCTCCTGAAATTATTCATCCTAATTCAAGGTCTCTCTTTAGATTTCCAAATACTTCCTTATATTTTCATTGGGTTGAATGCAGTCATACATACTTAAATCCAGTTTCCAAGCACAACACTGGATTAGTCACACACCAAGGGACCTCAGGAATTGTTCTGAGGAAAGGTGACTGAAATCTTTTAACCTCATTTATCCCCTATGTCCAAATGACTACTCATATAAGAGCTGAACTGTAGTCTTAGCATGAAACACCTGTAAAACTATATCTACTAATTGAACACCCTTTGATAAATATAGTCTTTGAAGAGTTGTTAAGCAGGTATGTGCCAGCAGGAGTGCAGAAGCTCTTTGGAGACATCATGTTAAAGTATGATGAGAATGAATATCAAGATATATATATATATATATATATATATTCAATTGGATTCTCACCGAGAGCCCAGAATCCAGTCCAGTAAAGTATGCATGCAACTATTGCTGGTTATGAAAGATTCATGAGCCCATGACATTATTTACCTGACAAGGGGGAAGCCCTGGCTGCACTTGTAGCAGAATGTGGACATTGTGGTTAGCTCTCTGAAACCACAGTCTAGTGTGCTGAAAAATCAACTGGTTTTTCTACAATCAATTCAAGAAAAGAAAGGAAGCATCATAAATCATAGTGGCCTTCCACAAAAGAAGAGTGCATTCAAACTTAGAGTCGTATACTGTTTTGTTCATATTATATGTATGGAGAGAGAGAGAGAGAGAGAGAGAGAGAGAGAGATGGTCCATTTCTCCTTGGAAAACTGAGTATCACTGGTGATTAATGACATTACAGTTATTAACTTGCTGACAAATAAAATCCTAGAACTTCATTTCCTATAGCAACAAGTTGATATTTGAGTATCTCTTTGCTGAAAGCAAAGCAAGCAGATTGAAATCATAGGAGGGGCACATTGTAAAGCTGACTTCCCTCCCTTTTCTTTTTTTAGAATATTGATTAAGCTTAAAGTTGATTTTAAATAACTCGACCTGATCTTCTTTTAAATAAGACACTAGATAGTTGTAACTCTTTTAAAAATAGGATTATGAAACCTTTGTTAATATGAGCTTCATGATTTTTCTGGTCTGCTTTAAAAGAACAACCAGTATTGCAGGTAGCAGAAGTATAGGCTTACAATTAGTATTTAGGGATATATCTCATTTCAGATTATGGATTCTGGAAACTTCAAAAGACTTCTCATTCAGTAAAATGAGGGCTTTCTTTACACAAATGAGGCATTGTGTAGTTTATCACTGTTTACCGAGGTGCTGATTTTACATTTACCGTTAGAGATAAGCTTCGTTGTACAATCCTTATCACCCTCCATTTGGTCTACACTTTCTGTCTTTTACTTTCATTACTATTCATTGATTTGAAGTAATGTTGCCTATTGAATTCATATGGGAAACAATTATAAACATATCTCCATACATATATAATGATTGCTAACAATATGGGTCTGGAATTTCTGTTGCTAATTTATATGTTATGACCAATGAAATGACTTGCATCTCATATCTCAGTTTCAGTTTAATTTGGCATTTCAGCTATCCCATGAATTACTCATGCTGACATACGTTTTGCAACTGAGAGTGGGTCCACCACTATTTAACCATTTTCTGAGAGTAATTATCTGGGAAGCTCCCAGCCAAACATCAATACAGTCTAAATGGTGCCCTCTTGTCCCTTTATAACAGGGGTGGGCAACTTCAGGAATTCTGGAGGCTATTTCACCTCTGAACCTCATCATAGGCTGCACCTCCTCACCCCCATGGGTGCCTATGTATATACATACATACAGTTTTAAAAATAATGTTGCTAGTGGCTATGGAGTACTATATTGACCCTTTTGTTACTCTGTAGACACTATGGATTCCAGTCCCCATTCTCCAAATTTTAAAAAATGAAATGGAGAAACAGCAGGATGATGGAGGTTGTATGCATCCTGAGAGGTGTGTGTTGCCTAACCCTGCTATATAAACTCTTGTGTTAAAAATATTATATTTCCTGCCTTACAACTGCTATAATTAGAAAGAAAGAAAGAAAGCCTTCCCAATAGGCCTTTACTCAATATTCACAGTAACTCTCCAGTCCTAATTAAATACATTTACTTGGAAATACGTCCCTCTAAAATTAATGGAACTTACTTCCCTATAAGTGTGTTTAAGATCACAGCTTAAAGAGGTATTTTCCTTCATGGTTCTGAAATTAAAAGTGAGCAAGTTACTTTCTGACAATAATTGTTTCACCCTCTCCCTGATGGCCTGTTGAAATGCTAAATATTTGGCACAGTACCCATTAATCCATTTTCTGAATAATGGCTCAACATATGCATGTGCCAGCTAATGTAACTTTTTTTTCCATTTTTTAAGCAAAAAAGGTCTCGTGTCAGGGAATAAGAGGAAAATATTAAAAGTAAACTTCCAAAAAGATTTATTTTTGTACATGTTGAAGAGCTGGAAATGTACTGAAAAGGACAACCAAAATGGTCAAAGCTTTATAGTAACTCTCATAATTAAAAGTTATGCTGGGGGGGAGGGTTATAGATTAGAAAAAAGGCAGGTAAGGGGGGGACAAATAAAATTATGGAAATTGTAGAGAAATTGTATAGGTATACATTTTTATCCCCTTCTCATAATACTAGAACTCAGGATTCTCCCATGAAGCTGATTGGCAGGAGATTCAGGACAATTAAAAGGAAGTGCTTCTTCATAGAGTGCATACTAAAACTATGGAATTCACTCCTTAAGGTGAAGTGATAGCCACTGATTTGGACAAGGTGAAAAGAGAGTTAGACAAATTTGTGGACTATAAAGACTATCAATAGGTTCTAGTCATGATTAGAGATGTACAGATATTGTTAAACCAATTCCATCTGTGTTTCGCAGATTGTCGAGGATCTTTCGTTCCACTGTTTGCTCATTGATGGAATCATCTTTTACAGATATATGAGAACTTCATTCCTGTTTGCAAGTTGTAAAACAACAACAACAAAAGGTCCACAGAACCTGCATAACTTTCCACCGTGGAATCCGCTGGTCAGATTCCTGGAATCCAAACTCATTTGAACCCATTTCAGATTTCTCTGCCATCCCTAGTCAAGATGGCCATGAACTACCACCAGGATCAGGGCCCCTATGCCTCTGAATATCAGTTGCTGGAAAACACAAGCAGAAGGGGACTATTACACTCCTGTCCTTCCTCTGCGCTTCCCATAAGCTTCTGTTTGGCCATTGTGAGAACAGAATGCTGAACTAGGTAGGCCTTTGATCTGATCCAGCAGTGCTCTTCTTATGTTCCTGTTTTCTTAATGCTGAAGAGCTGGTGCCATGAGTTATAAGTAAGCAGCTGTTCTTTTTCTCACCCCACCCCACCTCATATCTTTATTTGGGTGAGCTCTTATCCACAGTACCATTCTATTAATTTTCCTGTAACATGGCAACAGCTAAAGGGCACAGGACAGCAAAAGGCCTATCAGAGCCTTTGGAATAGCTGGAGTTAGCAGCTTTACCAAAATACATCATTTGTCATTCTGCAAATTAGGTGGTTGCATTAGCTTGTATATATATGATCCAATTCAGTCTCCAATTTTTGAATTGCAAATGCATAGAATTGTAAGTTCTGCACTGCAGTCTGAAGCATCATCATCAGGTGTGCAGGTGGGGACTGCACATGTGAATCATGTCCTTTTTCCTGTTTGGGGGGCAGCAGCTTCCACTGCTGAAAGCACAGGCCACTTTAAAAGGTTGCTTTCTGTGATGTTCTACTGTTTGTGATTGTAAATATATTGCAAAGTTTATTGTTTGTGATATTCATTTGTTTATATATTTAAAAAGGGTTAAGAATAATAACAGGTGAAGTAAATAACTAGGCTAAAATGTACTTAGTGTTTGTGGTTATAGGTCTTGGTAAGTAAAGAGTGATTGGCTGGTTGTGTGGGAGTGCCTGGATTGGCTGGCTGTGTGCCCGAATGGAAGGTGAGTGTTGAATAGCTGGTTGTTTGGAGTGCCTGGCTTAGCTGGGTGTGTAAGAGTGGGAGGAGCTACAGAGCGAGTGGAGTGTATATATGATTCTAGCAGAAGAGGGTTGATTGGGGGGGGATTTTTGAGAGAGATGTTGAAAGGGATTTGAGAGAACTGAGATAAGATTTTAGAGCATAGATTAAATAAGGAATAGTTTGTTAAAGTATAAGAGATCTGATTGAAACCTATAAGCATTGAAACCTTGTAACCGATATGCAATTGAACTGAAGTAATCATTAGGCTTGTTGACATGCAATTTCTTATTAATAAATTCTTGGTAATTCCATCTTCTGGTGTGGGTGTACCTGAGAAGGTACTGGTGGCAGAGGAACAAAGAAGTTATCTGGAGGCCAGGTTGTTGGGCTGTGGGGCCTAAATAGTAGGGATGTGCATTGGATCAGACCCGATCCATGATCCAGGCCCGATCCGATCTGAAAAGGACCTGATCCGAATCGGCGGATCAGGCCCCCTTCCCCCACTCGCGCTCCTTACCTGCCAGGGCCGACAGCTCCGGCAGGTAAGGTGTGCGAGGGGGGGCCTACCTGGTGGGGCTGTCCGCTTCCATCCGCTTCCATTTGCGGGTGCCATCGAGCGCCCGCAGATGGAAGCGGACAGCTCCGCCAGGTAAGAAGCACGAGAGGGGGTGCTTCCCTGCCGGGGTTGTCCGCTTCCATCCACGGCCGCCCGCCGATGGAAGTGGACAGCCCCAGCAGGGAAGCAGCTTGAGGGGGGAGGGGGAGGGGGCCCATTTACCTTGCCGGAGATGTCCGCTTCCCTCCGCTCCTGGACGTTACTGCAAAGCAGGCTTCGCGGCTTGCCCCTAAGTAGCGCACTGGGTGATGTCACCTGGCATGCTACTTAGGGGCAGCCCATGAAGCCTCTTTCGCAGTAGCATCCAGGAGCGGAGGGAAGCGGACGTCCACGGCTAAGTAAGGTGTGTGAGGGGGGGAGGGGGCTTACCGGCTGGGGCCGTTGGCTTCCATCTGCTGGCGCCCGCGGGCGCCAGCTAATGGAAGCTGATAGCCCTGGCAAGTAAGGAGCATGAGTAGGAGGTGGGACAGGGAGGGGGGAGTTATGCCCCCCTCACCCACCCACTGCCATTTTTCCCCATAGACTTGCATTGGGGGAAAGCTTTCTTTCCCCCAATGCAAGTCTATGGGGGGGGAGGGGAATGGCATCCGATCCGAAAATTGGATGTCCAAGTTTTGGATCGGAATTGGGTCTGAACCGAACCGGGAGGCCTCTGATCTGATCCGATTTTTTGGACCACATCCCTACTAAATAGTAAAGGCAAGACAGGGGCAGCAGCAGTAAGTGGTTGAGGATAACCCCCACTTTCCTCTTCAGCAGTAAAAGCAGCTATATGATTTATTGGTTTTTTAAAAAAGCTTCCTTCTGTTCCCACCCCTCACCTGGCTGAACAGTTCCTGTGAATATAGCAACTATTTCCCAAATTACATAACATTATTTTGCAAATGCATTAATGATGGCCTAATTAGTAAACATTATTTTGCACATGCATTAATGATGGCTTAATTAGTAGACAATTAATGCTGAAGATTAAGGAACACTAGGCTCTTTTCACATACACCTGAAGCTGCCTAAATGCCTCTTCACCAAAGTGCCATCCCATGTTGCTTTCCTACATGTATGAACACTGCCACCGTTGGGCAGAGATGATCACATAGGCCTTACTTACCTGATTGTTGCCCTCCCTCCTTGCAGTTTGGCAACATGTTGGAAAAGATCCAAGCAATAAGCCTTCCTCAGGTGTAGGAATGAGGACCATATAGAAGTGGTTCTTGTACAGCTTGCCTGCCAACAGTGTTAGAGTGACCATATTTTGGAAACCAAAAAGGAGAACAACATGGTCAGCTCCCAAGGGGGCATGCCCACCAACATGTCTGGCCCCAGGAAGTGTGTCCAGCACCAAGGGAGTGTGGCCACCTGAACATACCCTTGGTCACACATCTGATTTTACAGCACACAATTAAGACAAATCTGTTCTACATAACATCTTAATGTTAAAATCACTGAAATAAAGAACAACCTATCTGAAATTAACTTCACTTAGTCCTACTTTTGTAGCTTTTGCTGTACTTTGAAGCTTTTGCTATACTCTGTATGATACATTTTCCCCTTCCTTCAAATATATTTTCTGACTGTACCCTCACTCCCCTGCAAACTGCTGCTGCTTTTAACAGGGCTTGTTGCCGGCTGGCTGACTGGCTTTTTTATTTTTAAATTTCATTTTTTTTTAAACTTTGTGTATGATTGTCAAAAGTTTCTCTACTCTAACATTAGGGTGGGTGTTATGGGCGGCAGACACTACTTCGCCCATTTACACTTCTCACTTATATACATTAGCTTCTCAAGGCTTGCGCGTTGACACTACTTCTCACATACAGATTTTGAACTCCTGTGTCTACTTCCTGCACAAACACGTAACTCTGAGACCCTCTTTCTAATGCCTTGCATTGCCTGCCAGCACTGTAGGGCTAAGTTACAACAGGTGTTTCTGGGTTGTCTGTGCAGCCTCTGTTGTCTCTCTCTCTAAGACATTGCAGCCAAACCAAAGCCTCCAGCCTCAGACAATCTCTCTCTCTCTCCCACCCCCCACTCTCTCTCTGCCAAAGTCTCCTGACAGTCCAGCTGGGCCGCACACTTGTGGCCAGGGGTATTGCTTATTGTTTGATCACTCTTACTTTAAAAACTCTGCTACCAGCCACCTCCACCTCCTCTCCTCTTGCACACCTGCTTGACTCTGATGCACTCTTAAAACACTCTGGGTGGCAAGCCAGTCCTCAGGGCCAAGCTACAGGTGAATCAGCCAACGTCTCCAGCTTCCAGTCATAAACAATCCTCCCTTTCTCTCTACCAAAGTCTCCCAACAGTCCAGCCAGGCTGTTGCTGGGGGTAGGGTGCCAGGTTATAGCTTGGACACATCTGGTGACTCTTGTTTTTTAAAAAAACTCTGCCACCAGCCACCTCTGTCTGCACCAACACTGGACTCTGAGATACTCTTAAAAGGCTCTGGGTGACACACCAGCCTCTCAGGGCTAAGCTACAGCCATCTCTGAGTTGTAACTCTATCTGAAACTGATGCCAGCCAAAGCCTCCAAGCAGCCAACACCTGCACCAACACTTGATTCTGAGACACTCTTGAAAGGCTCTGTGTGGCATGTCAGCCTCTCAGGGTGCAGCTACAGCTATCTCTGAGTTGTGGCTTCAGTATAACTCTGTCTCTAAGAGATATACCAGCCAGCCCAAGCCACAAATTTATCAATTTTTCTCTGACATGCACTTCAAACATTCTGCATGCCTGCAGTGCAGACAGAGCCTAGCTCATAAGTGAACAAAGTGAAATGGAAGAGAAGGGGTAGCAAAGCAAAGCAACAACATGCCAGGTTCCAACATTCACATCAACAGGTCATACACAAAGATTAGAGTCTCTCTCTCGACTGTCACCTCACTGTTGGTCATGAGAGTTTTTCTCTAAGGATGACCCTTCATTGCCCATGACGTGGAACTCTGAGAAAAAGGCTCTGACCTGTTTTGCCCTGTGGGCTCCTTTCCCACATTTTGATCTGTGGATGCCTCGCCTCTGCTGAGCTCCAGGTGCCCAACTGCCCACCAAAACTGCAACAGGAAAGGTGCTCTGCTTGCCCAGCATTTCTGATGCCAAGGGCTGAAGATTCTCAAGATGCAATACCCTAAAGAGGAAGTTTGACAACCTGAGTTTGAAGGATATAGCTCCAGCAGTTTTTAAAAATATATATTTTAAAATCTCAAACTTTACAAAATTCCTAAAATTCAATGGATGAACAGATCTGCTTCAAACTTGGCAAGGATAAAGCCCTACCTGAGTTCCATCATGGTGCCAGGATTCATTTCTTTATCTTTAAAAGTAACCGTTTTTTAAGAAACAAATATTGTAAAACCTCAATCTTTAAAAGAAATTCCTAAAAATCAATGGATGAACATATCTGCTACAAATTTGGCATGGCTAAAGCCCTTCCTTAAAGCTATCATGGTGCCAAGTTTCATCTCTTTATTGTGAAAAATGGCGGAGCTGTAAGCGTTTTTGTTAATTCTCATTAAAGTAGAGCTGCCCTTTGGCTGGGGAGGATGGGGAAAATCCAGATTTTTCCATCAAATTTCATAATCCCCCCTCCCTTTCTGGCTTCATTACCAAAAATCCTGACAAATCTAGGTTTTTCCTGTCATTTGGTCACCCTAAAGTGTGAGATAAATCTAAATGTATTTATAAGACTCTGTGGAATGCAGGGTCTCAAATGAGGGACTTTGATGGCAAGTTGTAGGTGTTTTACCACTTGTGGGACCATAAAAGGTTGTAAACAGCAAATAAGGTGGAATAAATAGATTACAGACTTGGAGACACTGGTCAGACGGGGCATGGCGCCAGGTCAAGACTTTCCTCTTCTCTCAGGCATTTGGCAATATCTGAGGAGCCTGGGTTTGTTTTGTTTTGTTTTTGTAGTTTTTTTGAAGTGTTGAAGTGGTTTTTAAATGTACAGATTGTGTGTATGTTGTATGTTTTTGCTGTTTTAATTTTTGTATATTGTTTTTAATTGTTTTTAATCCTATGTAAACCGCCCAGAGAGCTTCGGCTATGGGGCGGTATACAAATGTAATAAATAAATAAAAAATAAATAAATATAAATAGAGGGAGACTTCTTGAATTGTCATGGCTTATAGTCCTAGATAAGCATGCTCTGAGGAAGCATCTTTTGCTAAACTGGTCAAGACTACCAGATTCCTGTTAAATTGAAATATTATTACATGCTATATATTGTTTCTGATTACCATTAAGTGTATGGACCATTTGTAAAAGGTTACTAAAACACTGTTTTAAAGATAACTCTAATAGTATGAGATATGTCACCTGGGTGGTGATACATTTTTTGAAAAAAAATGTTTTGTATGTATGAATTCATGTACAACTAATTGCATGATAGTAGTCATATTGATAAAATTTGAAATTATTTATGCTACCTATTTGGTGTATATTTGAGCATCTTCATTGAATATACGGCACATGCATGATTATAAAGAGGTGTAATTACAGATGTGAGAGACTACATGAAAACTACATACATTAACTGAAACTAACTTTTGGAATTAAAAATTCTTTTTTGTGGTTGTGGTTTTTGACCCCAATTGTTTTCACTATATTCAACCACTGCCTCTTTTTATCTAGACCACTGATTGGTCGCCATGGGCTGGGCAGGGAAGGGGGTGGACCAATGAGCCATAAGCTCGCTGCACCACCTCCGCACCGCCACAGATCTCCCCCTTGTTCCCCCCATTTAAAAAAGTACAAGGAAGAAGGAAAAAAAAAACTTACCTTGGAAGAGGGGGGTGGATGCTCCAAGGCACTCCTACAATTGCCACTCATCCTCTGTTGGGAGGCGTTGGCAGCAGGAAAGCCCGCTGGGTGCTCCTTTTGCTGTGGATGGGCAGAAGGCGTAACAATGTGGGGCGCGCTGCCTGCCACCACCACCACCCTGCTGCCCTGATACTGTGAAGATGAGGGCCTTGACTAGTTAGAATGATGGTGGCACATGTGCAAGTGACAATTTCCTGTGCAGGTTTATTCTGTCAGCAAGTATTCCTCTCTGCAAGATTCATCGGAAAATGTAGGTTGTCTGCTCTTTGAAGCTGATGGATGCTTGGGAAGATTCCAGTTCACATGGGAGGATTGTTACCACACAAATAAGTAAGTTACCACTAGGGATGTATGAAGATTCTTTCCTTTGTTTTTAACCTGGATTTGCCCCATTCACAACCCTGAATGTGAATGTGAATTTTTTACTTGTGCATTCTGAGCTTGCATTCACAAAATGTGTACTTTTAAAACATGCACTTTTTAAAAAATCACTTTAAAATTGCACTTCAATAAAATACATATATTTGCACTCTAGTCTATGGGGCAAAGTGTATATTTCCCCTGTCTGAACAAAAAGAAAAACAGATCATAATAATAAATGGGAGCAAGGCGATCTGCTTCAAGGTGGAGTTGGAGAATCTCAGTGAGTTCAAACTCGCTGATTCTCACAACTTTACTTATTACCACTGCCAACATGGAAAATCTGGCAGATAGATGACCCTAATCTACCATGCACTGATCCTATGATTTCTCTTCCCTTTTTGCTTTTCATAAAAAAATCGCAAGAACTGTAGGCATCTTAAACACTACTAAATTCAAAAGATAATACCTCCTGCATTAATAGGCATTTTAGCCATTGGCTCCTGTTTGGGAAGGGCTTTCCAATCTATGTTTAGAATTAAATTTATAAATATATAACATTTGATTATATTTGTACAGGCTAAGAAAGGTGCTTGAGTTTTCTTCAAAGCCAACAAAAAGATAAAATAAAAATGATCTGGAAGCTTTGGAATTATGTATTTGCATTTCCTTACAAAGTTGATGTGAGAAGCATGGCAGCAAGTAGAGCTACATCAATCCTTCCTAACTGTCTCGGAAAATATGTGCTGTGTTACAATGAAAACAGTTCACCAGCTGTTTATGCGAAAATTATTTGAAGAAAAACAAGCAGGGCCATATGGTGTTCCAGCAATACAGTGGGAGCATGAGGAATAAATTGTGTAGGCTGTGGTAGATAATGGTCATGCTAAGTAGGGTGTCAAATGTTGGAGGCACATTACATTAATAGTTAATCTCTCCTTTTATCCTCTAAATGCTTACATTTCTTAACAGCTTGTAGTTGAGAAAATGAGTTAATAAGTCATTCTGATGAAGAATTAATTTTTGTGGAGTGACAAAATATTTAATATACTGGAGAAATCCAAAACAGTCCCTAATTAAATGATTTTTAAGAAAGAAAAAAATGCATTAATTATGTGATTTTTGAGTAATAGAACATCTGCTAGCTGCTTTGTGGTGATACCACAAAAAAAAAGCCTTCTGTAGTTCCAACAACAGCTAATGATTGCGGGCTCAATCAAGGATTTGTCATGAATTGTAAGCAAAGAACAGGACCAGAGAGGGGAAAATAGATGCAGTATGAGAGAAGATGAGAGGGCTGCTCTACCTTTAGCCATTTCAGCAGGGACAGCATTCTTTTTTTTTTTTACATTTGTTACCCTTGGATATGACACAAGATGATCCTTCTGAAATTTAATCATGTCTATCAGTATTAAAAATACCATAAACCTGTCCCCGAATGAATATGTTCATTCTGGGCTTACATTTCCAATTCCTAGCTGACATCTAACTTTGAAGGGTAAATGTAGCCTAGACTTCTACTTGGCATAAGCATATGTGTGCACTGCAGAACCGTTGACTTGGAAGATGAGTTAGAGAAATGGGCCAAAGCCTTTCCCTACCTCTTTGGAATCAGCTGTATCCTTATGTAAAGGGAGGCTGCTAAAATCTCAATCCTAAATATGCTTACATGAAAGACAGTATCACTTATTTTGACATTTATGTACGAGTGAGAATTATTAGGGCAGCCTTGCCAATTTTAGACAACTATTGAATGCATATCATGGAAAACAGTTTGTAAAATATGATAGAAAAACGTAAATTGCAGACATACTAACACAGATATGCTTTTGGAACTTCTGGCATTGATGTCTGGCAAGGAACCTCTGTTTGTCTGCCAAAGAATCCCAGTGCACTGAAGAGGATTCCAAAGCATGTTCTAAGCCATAGAAGGTAGTAGGGCTGTGCATGGACCCCCTGATCTGAACTGGATCCCAATTTGTCAGATGCGCGTTGTCCTGCCATCGTCCGCCATCATCTTGCCGTCATCTTCCCTCCTCGCTGTGGGCCGCTGCATTTGCTGGTTTCGGTGGGTGATGACGTCACCTGCCGCAACTGGCAAATGCAGCACTCTAACAAATTAACCAATCTGGGCCCAATCTGATTTGGATCTCAGATCTGGAGGTCCGGATCACCCCAATCCAACTTGGATTCGGGATCCACATCCGGATCCGGTCACAGCCCTAGACGGTAGAGCTTAGTTGATGCAGGGCAGCATTGGGCCTAACGGTTCAGAGTGTGTCAAGGAATACAGTTAACATTTCTTTGTGGATGCACCTTGCAAAGTTAGGAAAAACAGCCTTCCAGCTGTTTTTCTGATGAGCTTTCAAGGAACCCAAAGCTCCCTGGAAAATAGTTTGAAATTCAGTGATAGAACAAACATATTTGATTGTTTTTGAGAGTTGATATGTAATTACTGTTTTAAAAATTCATATAGCATTTGATAGATAAGATGCAAAGCTATTTATTATCTGAAACCATTTGGCAATGGTAATAAAAAATTGTCAGTTGACATGAGATCTTTGAAACATGTGAATTTTTTTTAAAAAAATCATTCAAGAGAGGCCACCTAGTCAAAAGTGTTTAAAATGTGTTTTTTGGTTTTGTGTTTAAAAATTATATTCCAAATGTAAAAGTAAATTTTGCTTACAAATTCCTGATGTAAGAATGCAAACAATGGCACTGGAAAATTTGATACACTCCAAACATTTGCAGATATTGTTTCAGTGAGAAATCATACAGTTAATTTATCAGCACTTTTTTTTAGAATTAATTAGTTAATTTATTGACCCGGTTAGAATTAGTTACTTAAAAAGACATGGAAGATTTTATCACTTTTATTGAACAGGTTTGCAAGGTCATCTATGGGCCTCTGGGATAAAGGATTGGAGGAGGGGAATCTCAGTGAGTGGCAGGTAAACTGTCAAGCTGTACAGAAAATCATGACAGGGGACTCAAGAAAAGCAAATAAAAGAAACACACTTTTAAAAACAGTTCTTTTTGTGTGTGTATCATGTTGTGGTTCAGTTTCATCTGTCTCTAAACACTGATTCAAACTGAGTTCTTTCCCTTGAGCACTCTCCCCTGGGGAAACACATTGACTCAGATTTCATCCCTTTTCCAGTGTAAAGTTTCTAGTACATGGTAACATGCTGACAAAGATCTTCACTGTCAAATAGATGTTTCCCTGTAAGAATGTGGTACATTTTGCTTGCAACAATGCAGCAAAATATTGAGGGTATCACTTAAAAAAAATCAGAGTATAACTATGGTGGTCATAGGTAAAGATAGTCGATGTGACTTGATTACTGTAGAACCAGTCAAGCTAGATGCAACATTTGTCATGTAGTTTGTATTGTTTTTTTCCCAATAACTAGCCAACATGGAAGACCCAGTCCAAATTTGGAACATGATGTGGGGGTAAAGGAGCTTTAACCACAGCAAATCAAGTCAGGCAGGTTTAAGCATTCCAACCTAGTTGCATACAGGGTCTAAATCAAGAAAGTGTTGACAAGCATGGAAGATGCATTTGTTTTACTCTTGCAAGGAAAATGCAGGCACAGGGCCCTTTTGCCCTGGGCCTCCCCTGTCCCAGGTGTGCTTTTGGGTGGCGCATGGCTCAGTCTGAGCAAGTGCTGTGTGAGTGCTTGGCGGGGGGCAGCAACGGCATGTGCTGACTCTTCAAGGCTCATTGTGTTTGGCAGGAGTTGTTCAGACCGTTTCAATAATAACATTGTCATCATCATCCTGGTATGATCTTACTGCTATTTTTTATGTTTGTTGCTGATTACAGTAGCTGATCTCATTTGTTCATTTCTGGGTGAGTAGGGGATCATTTTCCTGCAGTGGTGGATCATTTCCCTCAGTACAAATGCTTTTGTTTTAACAAAATACATTCCCATCAGAGCCCAATTAATTCATTTAAAAGTCTTTTCTTGGGGTTGTGTGACTGAATAAATAGGGGTTAGGGAAATGCATTTAAGTGTCTGCTGCCATGTGTAAAAATGTATTTTGGCTTGGTGTGTGTGTGTTTTATATTTCTATCTATCTATCTATCTATCTATCTATCTATCTATCTATCATCTTGGTAAGGGTGGATTCTATCCTTAATATAATTCCTTTTCAATGTATGGTGCTATAACTTAAGATGACAGCTATTATTGTTAATGTGATAGAATACACATTGACATCAATCATTTGCTTGTGTGTGTTAAGTGTCCCATGTGCTTTTAAATGATTGAATATATATAGCAATCACATAGATCTGCTGAAAAGTAAGACTCACTGAATTCAGTGGGGCTCACACCCATGTAAGCATGCATGTGTGAGAGAGAAATGATTCCCCCTTTGCTTTCAGTGTTGCAGTGGGGGGAGGGGTTGTTGGATTGAATTGTTGGTAGATTTGGTTGTTTTGCTGCAAAATTCACCTCAGTCACTCTGTGAACATGTGGTTTTTAAAACCCTTTCTTTCCTTTTGGTGGTGCAAGTTAACACATATTTTTGGCCAAGTTCCTGCTGTTTAATGTTTGATATGGCACACTATTTTTTAAAAATGATTATGAAACCCAAACTCTCTTGCTTGTGGTCATTGATTCTTATTTGCCTGCTACCTCAGTTTGCTGGTGTGAAATGGGTTTCTTGGATTCCTATCTCCCTTTAATTTAAACCTTGGAGAACTGAGCTTGCCCATAACTGCCTTTCTCTGTGTTGTGACATACTCTGGATAAATTGGAATGATTTTTTGGGCCATGTTAAAAAACAACACCCCTGGTCTCTGTTGGTTCTGTGAACTTTGTATGCTGCAATTATGTAACCCCAGCTCACTGTCTCTTGCAGTCATTGCCTTTAATTCCATGCTGCCTCAGTTTGTCTGTGTGTGAAATTGGTTTCTGTCTCTCTCTTCTTTGCTTTCAGTTAGTAGGCTCTGCCACAAACTGCTTTCTCTGTATTTTTCTGGAGAAATTGCTGGGAGTGGGGAAGTTGATGGGTTGAACTGTGAAACAAAATAGGTGTCCTTGGTTCTCCTTTGACTAGGCTGACCATCTGAAAAGGAGGACAGGGCTCCTGTAACTTTAACAGTTGTAGAGAAAAGGGAATTTCAGCCAGTTTCATTTGTATGCAATTAGTTCCTGGTGAAATTCCCTCTTCATCATAGCAGTTAAAGTTGCAGAGGCCCTGCCTTCTTTTGTATATGGTCACTCTAGTATAGTGCCTGCAACTTTAACTGTTATAATGAAGAGGGAATATCACCAGGAACTAATTGCATACAAATGATACTGGCTGAAATTCCCTTTTCTCTACAACTGTTAAAGTTACAGGAGCCCTCTCCCCCTTTTCAGATGGTCAGCCTACATTTATATACCACTCCATAGCCAAAACTCTCTGGGCGGTTTACAAAAATTAAAAACAATGAACATTAAAAACACCGATATACAAAATTAAAAACCATAAAGCATAAAAACAACTTATAATTACAATATCCTTTAAAACGACAATTCTGGGTCAAAGCATAACAACAAAAACAACACAAAACCTTCATCATATGCTGTTAAATATCTGGGAAAAGAGGAAAGTCTTGACCTGGTGCCAAAAAGATAACAATGTGTATGTGTGTGTTTGTGTATTTGTGGATGTGTGTGTTTGTGTGTCAAGTTGCTGCCGTGTGTATGCTTCATTTGAGAGTGAGTCCCATTGGGGCTTCCAACTAAGTTAGCATTAGAATTGGGGTGCAATTCTCTTTTTGCTTAGGCATCCCTAAGAACAAAATCTACAAAATAAAAACTAATCTTTGGAACTGTAATGGTTGGTTGAGCTTATTTTCCCACTTCAAAAGTAGCTATTCTCCACTTTGTTGAATCATATTGCACACATCTCCCATGTGTATGAAAAGGTTCCCATATTCCTGTGTTCATCATTACACATGTGAGTTAGCATGAGTGTGTGAATAAGGACATATGAAGATAAATTGCCAATTGGGAGCAAGGGGGACAAGTAATCTGTTAAGTGACAGATAATTGATTCAGGAGTGTGCCACTGTTAAGTACACACAGTTGAAGTTTGCTTCTGTAGGTATTGGATAAGGTTTTTTCCTGCTGCAATGCACCATGTTAGCACACATGGTCACATATTTGAAGAACACATGCTAACGGGCCTAATGTTTATCTTCCCTAGGTGTGGAATTATTATTATTATTATTATTATTATTATTATTATTACATTTCTAAAGTCACCTCTCTACTGTAAAGGACTTGGATTTAGTAATATCATTGGTACATTACGTGCTTTTGTTGTTTTCAGGCTCATTACGATGAGATGCTTGGAAGGTTTTTTACTTGTAAGAAACTATGCTCCAGTTCCCCATACAGCTGATTATTGTCACACTTTTGTCAGCTCTAATTAAAAATAAATTCCTTACTTACAAGAAAGCCAGGTAAGGGTGTTGGCCTTCTGCAGACAAGGCCCACTTGGGAGGAGGATAATGCATGGGTGGATTGGCATGGGATGTTAAATCACTGAATCTTATTAGCAGGGTTTTCCTGGCCAGTGAATTTATTTCTGTCTCTTGTGGCTACAGCTAAAATGGGAGTATGGAGTCCATACAGAGGTTAAAAAATTACTGGGAAGTTAACGAGTCTTGGAGTTTCAGTTTGGGGGAAAATAAATTGCATTGTCCAATTGGGAATTGTGAGTGTTTCCCCCAGTACTTATAATCTCTATATCGACTTAGTTTAAAAAAAAACAACCCACCCACAAAACAAAACAAAAACAATAACACCCTAAACTGTTTTCAGGAACAAAACGAAACAATTATGCTTCATCAGGCGAGTAAGAGCAGCTTTAGAATAGGCATAATACAAAAACCAGAAAGTGTCAGTTAAAGCTAATTGCATTTTATGATAAGTGTGTGATTGACAAAGATATAATTTTGTTTCACTTCTTTGCGCTCAGCTATTTCGATTGACTCAGGCTTAGGCTGAACTTCCCTCAAAATCAAATCTTGTTTCATAAACAGACACATTTGCATATATGACCTCTAATCTGAGAGCAAGTGGTTTGAACTTCAATACGTGAGATAATGCTCATGAAAAATACTTCATAATATTGAAAAAATATCTGCTTTAAAGCTTGGAATATGGCATGCTTTGAGTTAAAATAATAGTTCTGCTTGATTTTTAGATTTTCCACATTGGGTTGTTGATGTTTTTCCAACCAGTATGCAAGTTCTCTGGTTCTTATTTAAATTTTTAAGACTTCTGTTTCATTGTTTTTAAGTTTAGGATCTTCGCATCTATAACTAATTCAGAGCTGTGGAAGAACATTTCCAACAATACTTTGAAATGATCAGACTGCAACATCTGCATGACAGTATCTCTCCAACATCTTCTGCAGTGAAGACAGATGAAAAGAATTAATTCAGCTTCTCCACCATCTCCTTATCCTCCTTTAGTATTCCTTTAATTCCAGTGTCATTCATGAGTCCAACTGCCTCCCAATCTGGTTTTCTACTTCTGATATATGTAAAGAATTCTTGGCCTTGATGTTGTTAGCAATATACTCCTCAAAGAGCTTTCTTGCAGCACTTATTGTCTGCTTGCATGTCCTTCCTGCAAATTTTTGCTTCTTTTTGTTCTCCTCATTTGGGCAAGACTTCCATTTTCTGAAGGAAGCCTTCTTTTCTCTAATAGATTCCTTCACATTGTTCATTAACCAAGCTGAACTGTAGTACACATTCTAGCTGAGCTTCTGTTGCTGTGGTTTTGAGTAACCACCAGGCATGGAGGTTGAAAGGATTCAGCTCTCTTGACTCCCCCTTTCAACTTCCTTTTCTACCAGTTTCCTATTTTGAAGTGAAATGTTACTATGTCCACTTAAATATATATTAAATCTGATAGCACTGTGGTCACTGTTTCCAATTGGTTCAGAAACACTCACATCTCATACTAGATCCTGGGTGACACTACTTAGGATTAAATCCAGGGTCACCTCCCCTCTGGTTGGTTCCATGACCAACTGCTCTATGGAATAGTCATTTAGGGCATTGATAAATTTAATTTCTTTGTCATGATTAGAACATGCATTTATCCAGCAAAAGCAGAATAATTTCTTTGGAGTAGTATTAATAATAATAATAATAATAATAATAATAATAATAATTTATCCCAATTATATCTCTTGTAAGGAAACTAAGGTGGCATACATGGTCCTCTTCTTTGTTTTATCTTTACAACAACCCTGTGAGGTAGGTTAGACTGAGAGTCAGGGACTGGCCCAAAATTACCCAGTGAGCTTCATGGCTGAGTGGCAATTACAACCCAGATTTCCTGAGCCTTAGTCCAACACTAACCACTACACTACACTGACTCACACTTCTGGAAGGGTGCTGCAGAATGCTTTGGGGATCCTAGCAGGATTGATAAGAGTGCAAAAAGATAAATCTCTTGGACAGGGGTTGGCAACTTGTGGCCCTCCAGATGTTTTGACCTCCAATTCCCATTGCCCTAGCCAGCATAGCCAGTGGTAAGGGATCATGGGAGTTGTAGGGGGAAAACATATGGAGGGCATATGTTGCCCACACCTACTGTAGAACTATATTTGAGAGTTTGGGGTTAAAGCAGAGATTGCATCTCACGATATTGTACTGCCATGAGCAATTTTCAGACTTCTATAAGCCTTCTTTTAAATTTTAATTCACTACATACTTATTCTATGTTCTTCCTTATGTCTCTAATAATTTTGTATTTCAGGTTAGCATAAGAATGTAAGAATGGTTTGTTGTTGGATCAGACCACTGTTCCCTTCAGTCCAGCATAATGCTCTCAATTCCTAGTGAATACATAACATATTCTCTAAAACAAACATTTGATAAGACAGATGTTTCTTTTCCACTGTGTAAGACAAAAAATAACATCAGATTTTTTTCTTTGGAGGTACATTTGTGCTCAGCCGCCTGAGCATAACATCTGTGTTGGCTTGGCACATTGGTGATGAAATGTGAAATAATTTTGCAATGTAAGTACTAGCAAGTTTCACAAATATACAGAGTATGATAAGGTTGTCAGCTACAGTTGTTATTGTTGTTGTTTTAAATCTCTTTCTGAGATACTTTGCTCAGAGCATTTGTAGACAAGTAAACAATGGTATTAGTCTAAAGACTAGTCACATGAAATGATGACTAGGTGTAAGTTACTTGAAATGGTTGACTCCCCATGGTAGCTATCACTATATGCCAAGCTAGATCAGGGAGTTTCTTCATGCCAGTATATTATTATAATCATCATCATCATCATCATCATCATCTGGATCAAGGCTGGGAACAACAATAAATATAAATGCAAAGACCATAAAATTGATAAAACATTAAAACAAATAAAACCAATACATTATTAAAAACATCTTTCCTTCTCCTCTCCTCCTCCTCCTTCGGAAGCCTATACAAAAATAAAAGAGTATTCTTATTGTAAAGGAAAGGGTAAGCAAAAACAGGATTTCATATCTCATCACCTCATATAAGCTTTAGCACAGGAAAAGTCAGGGTAAAGTATCTTCCTGGACAGGAGAAAAAATAAGGACATCAAACTGAGGAAGACATATTTTTTGTCAGCAAAAACCCTGGCAATTATAGGTATACAACTAATCTCAGAGACTAATTCCATGTAACATACTAATATACATAAGAGACCCAATTATTAAAAAGCAGCTTTGAATTTGAATTAGAGAAGCAATATGAGTAGGGTATATTCACTTCTGAATACAGCTGGAAATAAAGGCGTGAAACACAGATAAATGGGATGAACCAGGGCCATATTAATTCAATATATAAACATGATCTACAGAGATGACTAATTGGGGCTCTTGCTGGTCACCTATGACAACCATATAACCAAAGAAACAGTGATAAAAGATTGGTTGGACTGTGGAGAAAAAGGCCCTGTTTGGCATGTCTGTCAGAGCAGAGATGTGGCAAAATTAGGATGTATATAAAATTCATTCCAGTACATTTTTTAATCAGAATTTACCAAGTTCATGCTTCCTAGAATTGAAGATGAACCCAAATTCAATCTGAAGTTAAAGGCCCTACATTTTGGAATTTGCAATGTGATTGATGGACCCAAAAGGGGGAAAGGGCATTGGAAAAATATGCATATTTTAAAAAATGTTCATGAGAAAAAGATTTACCTTTCAAAAATATGCACACACTCACTTTAATCATATGAAAAACAAAAAAGAAAACAATGCTTGCAGTCTAATACAGTCATGAGCCAGGATGAGCTTTGAGGTGAACTTTGAAGAGCATCAGCTTTGCTCATTTGCATGTCCCCCATAAGTCAACAATCCATCGTATGATTGTAGTATTATATACACATTTCCCTCTGTGTGTAGAGGGGTGGGTACTATCCATATACATCAGTACAAGCACATTTGCATCCTCTTTGGGGGCTGAGGGCCCATTACACATACGATGGACTAGGCCCAGAAATTCCTGTAGACACCCCTTGAGAGTAATATCATACTTGCTGGGCAGGCAAGGCCCCCAATGTTACTCTCCTTGGTGGTGTTGTGTTTCCCAACACCCCTCGCTTTATTGGGAGACAATAAAGAAGTCTACCAGATAATCCAAAAGCTTTATTCAGGCAATAAACATCTTCTCCCACCTGAAGGGACACTAATTTCCTAGCAACCTTTCTATAGGCAAGATTATGCAAAGTAAGCGAGACAATTGTCTTGTCAAGAAGAAAGAGAAAACCATTTTCCCAATACGCTTTAACTTCAGGAAGACTGGTTTTCATGAAGCTTTTGATGAGAAACTAGCCAGGCTGACCTTCTCCCCCCTTCCTTTGTCTCAGCCTGCTTTAGTCCCCCCGATGGGCCCTCAGATCGTCCAGGCTTCCTGTGTCCTTCTCCTCAGAAGAAACCTGTTTCCCAGTTTGCGAGTTGTTTATCTCCTCAGAGATAAGGGCTGGAGAAAGTTCATTCCCAGCCGGTGAAGAGCTTGTGAGAGCCAGCTCTCCCACTCCTTGTACAGGCTGGTACGTTTCTGGTGCTGTCTCTTCTACATCAGAATCTCTCTGATTGATCACCTGAAAAAACCCTTCTCCCAGGCCAGGGGAAACAGGCTTAGTCGCAACACCTGGCCCCACACTGCAACTCTGCACATTCAGTAAAATGTATGAAGAGCCACTTCCGCCTGCGTATGTACATGGGTAGGTGTCCGTTTTGAACTTGAAAATGGACTCGGAGGTAGGTCCAGAGGCATATGTATTTTTTGGCAGGGCCAACAGGCATTGTCTATTGTTCTGCCTCCCGTGAGTAGACTAAATGTACATAGTAGGTCTGTACACAGTGCCCCCAACTCGCCTTGGAGGCCATTTTGGAGCCTCCAAAATGGCCTCAATTTGACTCAGGTTGCTTTGGGAGGTGCCTGCCTCGCCTCGGCACTGAAGCTGAGGCGAGATTTGGGCCTCCTGAAGCGGGTTGGCCTTGTGGTTCCCTGGGTGCTAGGTATGGGGTGTTGTGGAAGAACCAGAATGGAGGCCAAGCTGCCACCACAGCTGATGCTGTTGCCACTTGCAGTGCCAGTGCAAAAACCCTTAGGGGAAAAAGTAAAGATGTTGTGCTACGTCCCTTGCCAATAGCAAGCCCTACCTGTGAGAAATTGTTAAAGTAATTTAATTTCATTGTGGGATGCCACTGCTCGAAATGTTTAAACATTAGGAGCATCTTCCTAAAAATATGATGCAGTTCAACAATAGGATATTAGGCTTTAAGTGTGAGAGAGCGATGGTGAAATTAGATAAATCGCATCCCACGACACATCAAACCATATGGCTCAAAATGGGCACTTCTTCTAGAAACGTTGCCAAATGATGCCAGTGATGCAATTAGCATTTTACACTAAGAAGACTGCCCTCAAAATCCTAACATCATTAGCTTCATTGAAATGTAAGATGCAATGTCAAGTAGGTTATCATGTATTTTCTTGAAGAATTGTGTTGCCTACATGTTTGGGGAAGGTTCGTAGCTCAGTGGAAGAGCACCTGTTGTGCGTGCAGAACATCCCTGGCATTCCAGGTAGGGCTGGGAAAGGCCCCTGTCTAAAACCCTGGAGAGCTGCTGCCAATTAGTGTCTACAGTACCGAGCTAGAAGGACCAAGGATCTGAGGCCCCCTCCACAAGGATTCGCTTTTGCGCCTGGTTAAGTGATTATGCGCTTCATCCCTGAAGCGCATTTACCCCTAATACCTCTGCACAAGAGGCAGGCAGGGAGAGGGGAGGGGGGAGGCAAGACCCCCGGAGGCAGGAGCCAATCTCGGCCGGGGAGCAGTGGAGGGGGCAGCGAGAGTCCTCCGCCGGCCTTTCTCTCTGCAAAGGCAAGAAACCGGGGGTGGGGGGGGTGCTCAGGGGAGCCGGGAGGAGTTGTCACTGCTGGACGGGGAGCGTCTCCTTCCCGGCGGGGGCGGCGGGGGCGGCGGCGGGGAGAGGGGGTCAGCGGCAGGGCGACCCCTTCTTCGGCCACGCGAAGCTCTCCCGCGCGCGCTGGCTGCAGCCTCAGCGCTCCGCTCCATTGCCTGCCTGCGTGCCTGGCTGCTTCGCCCTCCCCCGCCGGAGGGAGGGAAGTCTGTCGAGGGACGTGGGCGGGCGAGGAAGGCAAAAGACGGAGCCAGAGGAGCCGGCTAGGGAAGCCAGGAGCCGAGTGGGGGAGCGAGCAGCAGCAGCAGCACATCCCGCCGCAAAATAAAACTCGCTATTTAACGCTCATTCGATAATGCGCACAATCGGAGGGATAGCGCGTCTCTATGCCCGATTTGCGCTCCCTCCTTGTAGAGGTAATTTTTTTAAAGTGCCTTGAAAGAGCTTTAAACCTCTCTTGTAGAGGCAGCCTGAGTCCGTATAAGGCAGCTTTGGATGTTCTTAATGCCAAGCTACCTGGAATCAACGAAGAACTTAAGGGCACACTCCTATCAGGCTGGCCGTAAACCTCCAAATTTGGAAGCTTACAGCCATCCAATACAAAGCAAGAGGGACCATGAAGGCTACCTTTGCCTCCATGCTCCTCCCACTCAGCATTTTGGCTCTGCATTCTATCTAGCTTGGGGCTCTATAGAGTGGGAGGAAAGTAGGCTGGGGAGATATGGCATAAGCCAGCTTGCCCAGTCCCCTCTGCTCCCCCCGCCCAGCATGCTCCCTTCCCTTCCTTTCTGAGGGCACTTTTGTGACCTTGTAGAGGAGGGGAAGGCAGCCATCATGGTTCTCTCCACGCCAGCTAAAAGGGAGAGGGGGGAGGGGCATGGAGCTTGTTGCTTAGATTCATGGCTCCAAAGGTTGGAGTGCTGTCTCTGAGGTCTTTATGAGGTCAGATCCAGGAATCTGAACTATCCTACCCACCCCAAAACTCTGCCTAGGGGCCATAGGATTACTGCTTAAATCTCAGTTACACATAGTATCTTAGCAACATTGGTTTGCTCCTCTCCAGCCTTTCTGTTCAGCTATGCACAGTCATAGTTTTCAACACAGTCCCAATGCTTGATTCTCCTGATCATCTCTCACAGAAGCAAGAGTTTTTTACCCTCACATTCACTGATATGTGAGTCAATTTACAGCTGTGTGTCTCAAGTGTACACTACATTTAAATATTGCCCCAATGTTTCAGCCATAGCCCTGGCCCACTCAAACTCAGCTTAACCCATAGAGTTGCCACCAGCTATTTTCCTGGCAGATTTCTTCGCCCTTTAACGGTTACATTCCAGGCACAGTCTTACTGGATCTCAGTGCTGGAGGAAATGTAACTCTTTCCATATTTGGTTGCCATGCTCCCTGCATCCCCCCACCCCTCTCTAGCACAATGCCAGCAAAATTCAGGAGGGCGGAGATTCAGTGGTGGTGGGCAACTTGGGCACCTTTTGCAAGTGCAGGCCACAACAAAAGCATATAACAGGCTGCAGACTGCCCACAGGTGCTATAAACCCTTCACCAGTGGAGGGCAAATAAACAAAAAGAGTGGATCTAGTCCTCATCATCATAGTTTTGTTAAGTTCTGGGAGTTGCAGTACTTTACACATCATGATCAGGCATTCTCCCATCCTTACGATGGGGGGGGCATGTTTTTGGGTTTTAAAAAATCTTTTTTGCCACCCGCTTGCGGCTCCTCTTCCTCCCTCCACCCAAAATGGTGGCTGAGACATCCCTCTTCCCTTCTGGGATGTCGCACGGACGTCAAGACGCTGGGGGAAGATCATAGAAGTAGGTAAGTCTGTGATCCTCACCCTTCCCTCCCTCTACACCCTTAGGGGTAGACATACCTAAACTTGCATGAGCGTCCCTGTAGAAGTTAGTGGGATCTCCTTATGAATAAAATTCTGATTAAACATAATTAAGATCATGCTTTGAACAATCAGTAGGGCTGAAGTACCTTTTCTCCAGGAAATATTTTTCAGTACAAATGAACAGGACTCATAACTGAGGCCAAAGGATTTTCCCCCCAAAAAAATCTAAATCAAAACTTTACATTTTTATGCTGCCTGGAAGTATGTCAGGGACATATTCTCTCTGCAATCCTCCCACATGAGAAACATTTTGTGAAACCAACCCAATGTGTTCAAAGAGGGATAGCTCCTTGGGAGGGAGGAGAACACATTTTTGTAAAAGCACCACTCATTTTGGGTCAATCCTAACAATTAGATCTAGCCCCATTATTACAGGAAAACTGTTCTTAGTGCCGTGAAAAGAAAATCAAACTACTAATTTTCTCCATTTTAGAAACCCTTTTAGGGATGGTAGGACACAGTAAATGAAGTGTAGTATTCTGTGATAAGCCTCAAGTAGACATCCTCACATCCCATATATTCCTTAAGCTTCTCATTTGGCCTACTGACTGCTGCATTGATTTCATAGAAATAATTGTCATTAATCTTTCACCATCATGTGCCTTGTAGTTTATAATCATGGGTTGCATCCAATGTTAGCCCTACTTAGAGTAACCCCTTTGAAATAAAGAGCACTTAAGTTAGACTAACACTGGATACAGCCAATTAGGTACAATAGCATTATCACCCATACTTCCATTGGATTAAAGACAAAAATAAGGCAGTATCCAATGCAATACTACTGCTAAGGTAAAAACAAAGTTACAGATGATAACAGCTGTTTCCAGTGCTTCATTCTTTAAAGTTTCCTTTAAGTGTCCTAAAAGTAAAGATGGATCAGAAGTTCATTTGTTTTCTTTAATAAGAATTTACCAAAATTCACAAAGTTCGTATTTAGGTGAGACAGAACTTGAGGTAAAAAACATAAAAATGAATGGAGGAGAAAGTGAAACTGACACAATTCCCCCATGAAAATGAGAGCCACAAGCACTGGAAATCCACAACTGTTCTGTGGCCAATTCTCCTCTGGCTCTTTGACTTTGTCCAGACATTGCTATTCCCACATCTTTGCCTACAAAATGCTAAAACATGCTCTTGAGCACACCCCCCCCCCCATATTCACACTCTTTGAAATTCACAAGGAACTGAGGTTGGAAAGGCTGCTGGTCGGAGACACAAAATCTCTTGCTTTTGTTGTATCAGTGAGGGGATTTGTCAATACCTGTTTAGATGTAAAGAGAGCCATTCTTATTTCCATTTTAAATTCTAAAAAATCAATATAAAAACATATATCTAAAAAAATCAATATAAAGATATATCTAAGAATGTATTATTGTCTTTGATCCAGTGCTCCGATAATGGTCTGAAGGCTGAACCAAATGTAGCCTAATGCTGAGTTGTAATTTGCTTTTCAAGATATCTATATTCCTTAAACAATAATTGCATATGCTTGAAAAGGCCGGAACCATTTGCCATCTATGTTGTTCAGATTAATGCAAAACGTTCTTTTATGGGGAACATATATAATTTGCATTGATGTTGAAAGAAACAATGTTTGTTCTCTGATGAGACATCCCAAGGAAGAGGCGAAGTAATTTCAGACAATATTGTGTGCAAGATCAAAGCAAGGACTTAAAAGGATCTGAGGCACAACACAGATGGTGCTGGGCACTGGGCACACAGAGGGTTACTCTGCACACTCTGAACAGGAGATCTGTACTAGTTATGTATGCATAAGCCCCACTGAAGTTGGTGGGATTCACCCATGCGTAACTGAGAAGGGATTTGTTCTAAATTTTACATTACATAACTTGGAGCAATGCACATGAGTACCTAAGTACACTGTGGCTATATCCATTTGATGAACCTCTGGCCATTGTTTTCACCTATCCTGCTGCCCCGGCTTTTATACATTTCACACAGCCATTTAGAAGTTAAGTCTTTCTTGGTGTAGAAATACTTGATGAACAAATGATTCATAATGCAACACACTTCTGTGTGCAGCAGGATCTGTGGGAAACAAGAAGCACTCCTATTTGCACAGAATGAGATGATGAAACAGAGACCAAAGGCTCATCTTTGCCTACCAGCTTTCCAGGACATGGAGGGAGGATCCTGGACTTTCCCGCTTCCGGGATCGTCCCCCAGCATGCATACACCAGCACAATGTCCCGGAAGTCAGGAGGACGTTCCGGCATGGCGTGGGTGTTTTTCTTTTTGAAGCAGGAGCCGGCCGTGAAATTGCAATCCTGCAAAAAAGTAAGTTAAAAAAAACTTTCAAACAAAAGTGCCAGCAGCCATCCTGGGGATGGCAATATTGCTTCTCCCTCCCAATGGGCATGGAGTCACCCTGTGCAGCTCCATGCCTGTACCATTTTATGTGGTACCTGCCATTTTCCAAGTACCAGCCGTGTTCAGTAGGATGTACATGCAAGATCCAAAGACTGTTGAAAAGCCCATACCCGAAATTTGGTAGCTAACTACACATCTTCTATTGCATCCAGTAACCTGAAAATGGAACAAAAGAAACTAGAGGTTGCCAAATGCACTTTAGATGCTTTTGGTAAAGTAATTCATATGACAGCTTTCAAAAATATGATGTGAAAAAAGTGATTGAGTATCCTCTAACTTCTGTGCCGTTCTTTCTTGCTCAGAGTGGTGGATCAATGAATAAAACAGACAAAAGTAAGTTGGTGCAAAGGCTAGAAAAGTACCAGAATTTTCACAAGGATCATGATATAACTACAGGTCAATCTCACATAGATGTGGCTGTATTGATGCAATGTTCATGTTGCACACTTTGAAGTTCCTGGAAACTTACGGAGCTCTTGCACATAAATTACTGGAGCACATTACTAATAGTTCACCAGCTAAGGAAGCACACCTGGTGTTTGACACTTACAGCTATCAAAGTATAAAAGATTGTGAACATGAACAGTGAACAACTGTACCAACTAGTGACATCAAAGTAACAAACGCAGATCAGAAGACCCCAAAAAAGGCAGTTGATACACTTTGGAATGAGCAGTTTAAAACATCTCTTACATCTTTCCTATGCAATGAGTGGAAAAATCAGAAGTATGCTTCACTTCTGGCAGGCAAAATTCTCGTTGTTGGAGCAGAGACTGTGGCTGAATTCGGACGACACAATAAGCAACTGGGGGTGGGGAAACAATCATCAGTTGTAATGACTATTGTGTCAACCGAATGCTGCCATAGTCAACTCAGCACTGATCCTAATCCACACCACAGTTGATTATTTATTACCATATTGTGTGGGGAGTACACCCTAGATGAATAACTGTAAAGTTGATTATTACCCCACCATTGACTATCGTGTTGTCCGAATTCAGCCTATGTGTTACAAATACACCAGCAAGAATGTCAGTGTTAAGGCAACAGAGGTGCCTGATCTTGCTTGCCATCATCAAGAGGCAGACACAAGGATTATTTGGCACATCCAACATACATCACATGTTAGTGATCAGGCAAATAATATCCTGGTTAGAGCAAATGACACTAATGTGCACTTCCTAAACTCTCGGTTTTGGTTTGATTGTGGCATCTTCTAACAACAGTAGAAGGACAATCAATGTAACTTGTATCATAGAGGAGCTTGGACATGATCTGGTAGAGGCCTTGTCTGGCTACCACGCTTTTACAGTGTATGTTTTCACAGCTGCATTTGCAAGACAAGGAAAAGTTAAACCATTTGAAATCATGAAAAAGAATCATGAATTCCAAGAAATTCTCAACCAGCTAGGTGAGTCATTAACTTTAACCAAAGAGAAGACAGCTGGGTTGGAGAAATTTGTCTGTGCCATGTACAGCCACCCTAGATACTCCTCTGTGAGTGAAGTAAGATACAGTCTATTTATGAAGAAAACAACACCTAAGATCCAGTCTAAGGCATTCTCCAACGTTAAAGGGATTGACCCAACATTGCTGCCTCCATTTAAACCTGCATTGATCCAAAAGATTAAAAGAAGCAATTCAGTGTCATGGATGTGGAAATGAGCAGATTGTAGAAAACCTGATGACAGGCTTGATCCTGCTGAACATGGTTGGTACTTGGAAAATGGCAGGTACTACATGAAATGGTACGATGGTCCAACACTCCCAGAAAATCTTGAAACGGCCACAGAAGAGGACAGTGAAAAAGAAGATGAGGAAAGTGATTTTGATAGTGATGATAGCAGTTCCAATGAAAATAAAGAGGACATCCAATGAAATTTATTTGTTAACCTTTCTCACAGAACATAGTTTTTATTTTGTAAATTGTAAATCTTTGCTGAAGATTTTAAAAACAGTTGTTTAAAACAATTCAACCTAATAAACAGTATATCATCATACTTGTCCTGTTTTAAATTTTGTAAAGAACATTTGAACATGTTCAACTGTAAAAATCACAGTTGAACATGTTAAAAATGATCTGTGCATCAGAACGAGAGATATTTAGGGTGGATACTTTTGAAATAAAAGCCCTGTATGATAAACTGTAAAATCATACAATCCTGAGACAGTGGATGTATAACGGGATATCACTCATAATTCCTTAAGCGCTGGGGTAAACCCCATGTTATTATACATTTTCTTAATCATTATTAAATAATGCAACTTTTTTGTTCTTGAGTATTCTTTTGAAAGTCGTATAGTTTTTAGTAAATCATGGTTAAATGTCACACATAACCAATGTGAACACTGACTTTATACGTTCAAATGAAACTATCTCAAAAACTAATGCAGTTAACAAAAACTGTGTAATTACAAAAAGTATTTGTCATTACATTTGAAACATTTCAGGAAAAAAATCATCTCTGTAGCATAAACGGGTGAGAAATTATGCATATTTAAATGTGGCAACTACATAATAGCGTGGCAGCCCTATTGATTACATCATCACGCAGCACCCCACAACTGGAATTTTGTAAGACTCACTTTTTCTGAGACACTTCTGTCATATATAAACAAAACATATTCACAAAGCTTTTGCACTCTTCGGGTAAATAAATCCTGCCTGGCTCTGGGACTAATTATTGTACAATGAAGACAGGACACACACACCTTGGCTACCTCCTAAGGTAAGCAAAAGAATTCCACACCCTATATATGAAAGATAGGAAGGATTTCACTGACATGTTTTCTCCTTTGGAAGAAAAAAAATCAACAGCAATTTCTTTTCTGTCAAATGAGAATGATCAGAAAAATCAAGGAAGCCAGTTTTGGCACAGCACTGTTGCTAAGAGTGTGAATACACGCTGTAAACAGCCGTACATGTCAATCCTTGGAAGCAGACTGCTGATTCCAGTGGCACTCTCTGCCAAGAAAGTCTACTATTTCATGGATTACTTTAGTCAACTTTTTCAACTGTAATAAAAGCAAGTGCATTAATGGCTCATTGGAAACTGACTTTTTATATGTGTACTTTCACATTTAAAGAACATCTGTGCACAAAGCTTTCTGATGCTGTTAGATTGCCCAAAACACAGAGAAGAAGTGAGACAAGAGTTTCACTCAAACTATTTCTGCTGTATTGTTGTTGGTGTATTTGAAATATATGTATATCTTCACAGGTGTTTCTCTGAGCTCTTCTGTTATGCTTTGAACTCTCTCATTTCTCTTGTGTGGTATATCACTGTATTGATCTATATCTATATTATAAACAACAAAGAGTCATGTGGCACCTTAAAGACTAACAAATGTATCCTGGCTGAACCTCTCTATTCATCAGATACTTTTTTACTACCCCAAACCCCAAACCATTTCACTATGTATCCTGGAGTGGCAAAATGCCCGACAACCAGAAATGTGGTGCTGGAAGAAGTATATTTTAAACAAGTACCATTATTGTCAAAATAAATCTTTAGGTAACACTGTATTAGTACTAACAATTACTATTTTTGGTCTCACAGGGTATTCTTCTAAACCAACAACAAATCTGTCTTTGGTGAGGAAAGTGTGTCCCAATGAATTGTCATTGTTTGTGCCAGCAACCCAGAATAATAAGCCTGCTGTCCTAGTCCAGCATTCTTTGAAGAAAAAGAAGAAAACAACTCCAAAACATTGCCTGGGTTGGGGGATAAAGACATACTCACTTGGCAGGGGAAGGGGTTCCAGAAAGAAAATGGTAAGTAGTAAGAGGCTGAAATTTGGGTACATTATGCAGGTGACAGAAGACAACAATGTTGTGGCATGACTATGTTCTAGGTCATCAGTTGCAATCCAGCTCTTGTGAGTTCCCTGGCATCCACCAGACCCTTGTTGCTCCCCACCACCACCATTGTCCTCCCGTGTTCACCCACACTGCTGCTTCTGCCACACTCAGCAGCAAGGGAACAGGAATCTGGGAGGTAAGAAGGCTTATCTCCAAATCTGCTGACTTCCTGCTTCCTTGCCACTGAAATGAGTGAGGTGGGAGGCAGAAGCACTGGTGGTGGAATGATGGGGGTGAGAAGGGAGTTAGTGGGGGAAGGAAACCTCAAGGAAGAAGGAGGGGAAGAGGAAGAAAAAAGGAGCCCAAGGAAAGGGGGGATCCTGGAATGGGGTCAGAAAAAGTAGGAATCCAAGAAGGAAGGGAAGAAAAGAGAAAAAACCCCAAATAAGTGTGCACGGGCTATTGATATCAGAGAAATCTGCAATGGATTCAAATGAGTTTGGATTTCTATCAAACTGACCTGCAAATTCTGCAGTGGCCTAATATTTTCTGAGTTGATGGATTCTGTGGAAGTGCAGGAGGAATTAACTTGGGAGCAAGGTTGTAGAATTGTACATTAGCACCACTGAGCATTTGCAAACAGGAACAAAATTCTTTTATGTCCCTAAAAAAAATCTGATTCTTTGTCAGGAGCAAAGATGCCTGACAATCTGCGAAGCACAGACAAAATGGATTTAACGAAATCCATATATCCCTAGCATGGACCCAAATGATCACAAGACAAATGTGCCCTCGGACCCACCCACCCTCCCCGCCAAAGACAAATGGGTACAAAAAGGTTACCTATCCCTGTTCTAGATCCACCACTGTGTAAATTCTGCAATTAAAGTGCATTTGGCAAACCTCTGTATCCCCTTTTCCATTTTCCTCTTCTTGTGCTCCTTTTAAAACAATAGCAGCAAACCTTGCACTATGCAAACCCAGGGGCCACTGCATGACAAAGAAGCTGCCTAACACAGGGTCTCTTCACTTGAGTGAAATAAGGCATGCTCATGATGGGCCACTCAGAAGTTTGTGGGTCCTTTTGATGACATTGTCAACCTCCTGCACATCTCCCATGCCTTCCGCCAGTTATTCCATTCTACCCCCCCCCCCCCGATAGCCTGACTCTTCTGCAATATTGTGGGATTTCCAACCATGTGCAGCTGTTGTGCTACCAAACATCCACTAGAAGGTGCTGTCCCACTCAAGGGTATGAGCACCGAGAGGAGGGGAAGTTTTCAATTAAAGACCACATGGTCGCCCATCTCTCCTGTGTAATGTGACCAATTACAATTGCACAAGAGAGCAGGAACCAAGCCCTGGTAAGGCAATGGATTTCCCCTTAATCTAAAGAAGCCCACATTGTATATTTGGCCCTATATTTTTGAAACACGGTTGGTTACGGTGATGCAAAAAGTGAAATTTGTTAATCACTACATCTGCGGTAAGGACAGAAATGGCATTTCCCCCTCCCTGTTTGAACTTCCTTCTGAAAAAACTTAAAAAGTGTGAATTGCAAAACAAAGCCCTTTCTATTTGCAAGCTCACACCACTTCTCCTAGAGCTGCAACAGATGTTTGAAGCTGAGGGGTGGGTGGATAGAGGCTGGAGGAGTTGGCAAGGGAAGTGATCTTCGGAAAGGGAGCATTCCACCTCCGTAAGCTGAAAAAACATTGACATTAACATTTTTTAAAAATGAAAAACTGCCACTATGTTGATGTTGTTTGAAAATACTTTTTCCCCCAAAACTTTTGTTAAGCAGGGGCAACCTGCATCAGACTGTCGATGGGGGCTATAAGCAGGACACTATAATTATTCACTGGTAAGAGAATGGCACCAGGTACACACACAAAGAAGTACCTTTCCTCCCATATTTCAGAGCTCAGCCAGGATACTGTAAACAAACTCCTGGGCTGCTCTGTTGAGATTCTGGTATATTAAGTCTAGGGATTAGATAAACCTATAACAGGAAAGTGGGACCAGGAGGGAGTGTTGAGGATTGAGGGAGAGAGACATGTCTACACCAGGGATTTATCCCGGGGTCATCCCTGGGTCGTCCCTGTCCCAGGTTTTTCACAGTCCTGGGACCTGAAATGGGCATGGAGCCCTGCGGGGAGACTCCGTGCCCACAGGGGGGGGGAGCAATTTTGCCATCTCCAGGATGGCTGTGGTGGATGGGTGCAGAGTTTGGCAGCGGCGGCGTTTCCCTCTTAACTTTTTCACCATGCTCCTGTTCCTTTTTAAAAAAATGGTGGTTGAGATGTCCCTTTCCTCCCAGGATGTCACGCAGCTGTCTAGACGCTGTGGGAAGATCATGGAGTAGGTAAGTCGATGATTGTTCCCCGTCAACCTCTACACCCTTAGGGAAACAACTGTGAAGCTGGAAGGAGGAAAGAAAACAAGGACTAGATTGTTGCGTTGAGCAAAGCAGACCCCTCTGTGTTTTCTAGATGTAATTTGCTGGCAATGGAGTGGAGTTAGTAGAGAGGTATGAGGAATTTGTTTCAGTTTGCTTTCAATCAGGATTTACTCAGTTCATATCTTCAGGACTGAACACAGACTCAGAATGCAACCTGCGGTTGAACTCCTTACCTTTCCACGCTTGAACTGTGATTTGTGGACCAATAAAAAAGGAGGGGTTTGACAGCACACATAAATTTGAATAGTGTGCATGAAAGATGTGTACATTTTTTAAAAAAATGTGCATGAAAAAACTGTACTTTTTTTTTTTAATGAGCACAAAACATGCTTTAATCACTGGGAGAAGAATGTGTATTTCAAAGATGCACAGAATTGATGCATACATTGATTTTCATGGGAAAAGAAAATAACAAAGCTCTCAATCTCATACAGACTCAAGTCAGAAGGAGCTTTGAACTGGAATTCAGAAAACTTTGGTGAGCTCATGTTTTGCTGATTCACAAATCCTTGAGAGTTAGTGCTTAATTTTTAGATTGCAAAAGGCTAGATTTTTTATTTAGCTCTTGACACCAGAGGATCAGGGGACTAGAAACTAAGGGCCAAAGTAAACATTCCTACTTTTATTTACTCTCCTGTGTGGCCCTGATTTGAATCACGACTGTGGCACTTTGGAAAAGGAAGGTTTAAGCTTTCCCCTTGTCCATTTTTGTCCCAAACTTCTACACTCACACACTCATGGTGGGTTACAAAAAGAAGAAGAAAAAGTCTCAATTGGAATCATTGAATTAATTGGAAGATGCACATAAGATGAGCTAATATTGGAATTCACAAATACTGGATTGTTCGAACATCAATTTTCCCAGGGAAGTTATATTTGACTCCAGATATTTTTTTCTCAGTTATTTTAAACAAAAGATCGTGTTAGTAAATCACATGACTTTTTGGCTTTCTATAAATTAAGTAGAAAAATACTGACACATTTCCACTAAATGTAATCATGATTGCATATTATTTTAGGACTGAATAATAATTTCAGCACACCAGTACACAGACAAATTTTAAATAAATAAATAAACCAAGCAAAGAAACCCACTATCATTTCACTGGGTAAGTAAATCAAATTAGAAAGCAAGCTAAATGTTATGGAATAGGATGAAACAGCATTAGGCTAATAATACATATTGTAATGATGCTATTACAATAATGGTATATATAATAATCTCCTGGCAGTGTCTGCTTTTCCATTTCATACAGCACAGAGAAAGCAGATGGAGATAAGGGCTGATGACATGATGATGGGGGATGAAAGGTGTCTCTCTGAATTACATTGCCAGATGGACAACTTGGAGTCTGTTTTTGCTTTAAAGCCATTGATGCTGCCAGTGGGGTGTGAGGCAGTAAGAAGCTGCTGGCAGTGAGCAGTAAGTAGCAAAGGAAAGAAGGGTCCTGTTTCTTTACTGGATAGAGATATTGGGTGGCATTGGAAACAGGGGGCAGCTGCATCTTGCAAGGCCCACAGATGGCAGTGCCCCATTGCCTGTGCATGTTAAGAGAATTATCCTGAGCCTTGGCTGCTGTCTTGTTTTTCTGGTAAATGGAAGCAAGAGTTGGGCCAAGGAGCTAGCTCCAAATGAAGCACAGAGACATCCCAGAGCTAGGAAGACCTTATTGTTTAGGCAAGGGCCCTACCAAAGCAGGACACCTTTTAGCACTGTTCCTGCCCATGATGGCCCTGTGGCCAGTGTAATTGGTGGACAAGGTCATTCCAAAGCCTCAGAATATTTCACTGCCAGGAAGCTATTCCAAGCTCTAATAGCTCACTGAACAATGAAGCTGCACATGGAAATAAAAGTCCCTTATTCTAGTTCCATGTGATTCCTAACATATGGTAAAATTATTATGGGGTATTCTTCTCTACAGTGCTTCTACCACCTATGGGGGAACTGCTCCTTCATTGGGCAATCCCACCTATGGGGGTTCTTATTTCTTAGCAAATGCATATACTTCATGACCTAAGGAACTCTGTGTCACTATAACTCCTGGTTCCCATCCTAACCTTTTTGGGCTGCCACCCATTCTCTGAGAATCCTTAAAAAACCCTAGTTAGCCTGGCTTATACATGAAATGGGCACCAACACTAGAGACAGGATGCAACATTAAGCTAGTTAACTTATTAAAAGGATATTTTGTATAGGACTTAATACTAATATTTACTTTGGGTTTTCAAAACAATGCTTGTTGAAACTTCTGAAGGACTCAAGAGCCTCTTAATGACTTTGTTTACCTAAGGCCAATTTCCCTAAACCTCCATCCCAGCCAAACATACAACCTGGTCCAGATTTTGGGTACTATACTCCTCTGACTCGTCTGACTCCCAAAGCTCCTCCTGGGTATTACTGGATTTGTACTATCTGGATTTTGACTACCTGCTTGGTAGCCTTCTTCTGGCAAGATCTTAGGGCAGCCTCCTGGCATAACACAGCCATCTGCTCCATATGCCTGGTCTTCACAAGCCAAGTAGGTTTATCCGACAGAGGAACAAATAGCCTAATATATGCCTTACTTCCACACCCAGCACAGCCTGGGAGTGGGGAGGCTATTGTTGGTGGGAGTGAGAGACGAGGCAGGACGGCACGCTATAGGTGCCCTCCTTGTGGTGCCACTGGAAAGGGGAGGTGGAATCCAAGCCCATATATTGGTTCTCGCCCCTCCCCTCCTCCTCTTCGAAGGGTGTCTCCCTCCCTCCCTGTAGGCAGTGTGGGCTTGCTGGTCATCCTTTTGGAGGTCGAGTAGGACTTTTTTGCTCATAATCTGTCATTGGTTGTGAGGGGTTTTTTTTGCCTACTTCACACTGTAAGACAGGCAGGGAGAAATAATTAGGTGGATTTGCAGCATCAACAATTCGGTCTCATTTGCTGACAGGTAGGTATGTGCGGGCATCTTGAGTGGGTTAGGGTTGGTGAGCATTCAGAGTCACCATTGCAGTGATGGGTAATGCCTGAGGCTCCCCAGCTGCAAGCTCCGCAGCCCAGGTGGCAATGATAAGGGGGTTACCTTTGAGGCCAACCTTCCTCACCACTCGGAGCCCTGCAGCATGAGGGGGGGTGACACGGAAGGCCTCCCTACCCCAAAAGGGGAAGTCTGGGAGATGGCGAACATTGAGATGCCACTCAGGCCATGAATGTCTCACCCGATAAAACAATGGCATGAGGCCGGATTACAGAAGATGCCTTCTTAGGTTTACCTTTTCTGCAGATCTATTAATAAATGTGGCCCTATTTAAATCCCAACTTTTTGTCCGCCTTGTTATTTCACACACTCCACATTCTCGCAACCAGAATTTAGCTATTCACTTTCTCCTCAGCTTTCTCCTAGTCCTTCTATAATACCACCCACCAATCAGCAGATCTTCTCCCTGACTTGTTAACAACCAACTTCCTGAATCCCTGTCAACTCCTTCACTGTTAGCTGTCATTTCCCAGCTGCTCTTTTCCACTGAGCTAGAACCCCCAGCCAATTGAAATTAAATTTACCTGACCCAGACATCACGTAAAAATATTACAAGTGATCATCTTTCTCTCCCCTTTCAGAACACTACCAAGCCACTACCATCAAAGCTGGCTTCCGTCACAGTAACAACACTAGGCCCCAGACCAACACAGAAACGTTATATAACACAGAGAGTATTTATAGAACATTACATCATTAAACAGTTATGTGCATGGTATTTCTTCACAGTTATTTTTTTCAAAGAGAGACAGAGAGTATTTTGTTGATTTTAAGAAACAATTATCTAGTAAGGTGATTTGTTCATAGGAACCCTTTCTGGTTTGGAACCTTTGTGTGCAGAGGAATGTTATATATACAGATCTCCATGTTCAGCAGTCAGCATTGTGTATATAGTTCCTGTCAATTGATTTAGACCATGCATGCAGATAGTGGCTTTGCCAGTGCAAATTACCTGTCAGGTGGGGAAAAAATACAGTCTCCGAGCATCCAAATTGATAATATTTGTTGGATCTGTGCTTGCAACTGTGTGGGTTGTGTCCAATGCCTTGTATAATGTGGGATGCACTTTTATTCTTACCTTCATCATAATTTGGCTTCATTGTTTTTATAACGGCATTGCATGCAGGTGTGTGTGTGTGTGTGTCTACAATTAAGTATATTGTCATCTTTGTCCATATATTTTTAGCAGCTATTTGATAACACTGTTTGTGCAGTGTCTTGCTGCCTCTAGAGAGCCAAAGAGAGCTTACTGGCCTTCTTAATGACCTTCCACTGAACATGTTATTAAATGACAGATTTGCTGGACCGGTAACAGACCAAAACACCCTCTGCAGGTGTCTTTGCATGCCACCAAGACCAGATGTTAATCCCTGCAGGCCAAATCTCAGCAAGGCATATGGGAACTGAAAGAGAAGATGCCACGAGAGTGACAAGCCCTTGAGTACTCTACAGCACAAGGAAAAATAATTGAAAAACCCTTTAAATGCAAAAAAAAAAGAGATGTGAGGAGGAAATGTGCACTTAATCTGTTTGACAGATCACTTGCAGCTGGTGGCAAAACACCAGGATATCATTAACTAATGTGAATGATTATCTTCTTCCACCATTGTGTCCAAGGATACTTGCTGCATTCGCAGGTTTTCTGTTTATATCTCTATATAAAAAGAGGTTGTTAATGGCAATGCTCCAGACACTTTTGGCATGTTTACCATCAGGTGCTATCTGTGATGCTACTCACTAAAAAAAAATAGGGTCATGTAGTGCCATCCTTGCTCACAGAAGTTTATGTTATGAGAAAGTTGTGGAGGATGGGCATTGCTTTAAGTGAAAAGTAACATTTTAGTTGCTCTCAGGACCCATTTTGTTTTATTTCCTGCATTTATAACCCACATTCTTTGCCAAATAGTCACTCAAAGGAGAATACAATAAAACATCAATAACAAGTTCATAAAACATGAAACCCTAAAAACAATTCTAAAAATCCCAAGTGGGCCAGCATGAATAAAAGGGTGAGAGGCTAAATTTTTTACACATTGATGTATTGTGGGATAGGCTTCTCATAATCATATGATAAACAGCCCAGTGAGCGGTTGATATCATATGGTAAACATCCCTATGTAAAGAGGCTATGGATGTTGTTTCTGGTTTACGCCATAGACATTATAGTTCTGAGGGCCAGTTCAAAAATGGAGAAATAACATTTCAAGAAACTAGGAGTGGAGGAGGGTGCCTGTTTGAATGTTCACTCACGTTAAAAGAAAACAACCCAAGTCCTTTTTATGTACTTGGTTAACTATTGCAGGAAGAAAAAGAAGATTGACACCATTATTCTAGACATGGTAGTTTTGTGTTGTGCAGTTAATTACAGGTGAGAATATCTCTACATGAAGATGAATTCTTGGACTGGCTACACAAGCATATTAGTCTAAAATTGCCATCCATTTTTCTCTTTTAAGCTGCAATCCTCTGGTCCCCAAGACCCATAAGTTATAGGAAAGGGCATTGCTGGATAATATAGCACTACATTAAGTGCTGGGTGGAATTAAGCCATTGTTTTAAATATACTTCCAGCTGATTATGGAAGAGCAAGGAGCAGCTGTAATGGGCTGTACTATGGAAACTTTCATACACATAAATTGGGAGTTTCCAGGAAGTTCCTGCATATGTTAATTGAAACAGAGAAAGTTCAGCTTACATGGGCATTTACAACAGAATAAAATATAAAACTATTTTCCTTTATATCCAGAGGCAGGAAATGAAATCAGCCAACACAGGTTTTTTATGTTTATCAAATGATGCATAGTTGGCCTGTTGAACTCATTGACATAGATCCAATGAATTCTAAGTTGTTGTTTTTAAAAGCTAAACAAATGCAACATGGATGTGATCTCTCAGTATCACAACTGAGGTAGTTCAGCATCTGAAGAGACCCCTTTTGAAATGTATCAAATTGCAGGAGAACATAGCAAATAATTCACATGAACATCTACTGTTTTAACATCTTGATTGTATGCAGAGTTAGGCATGTCAAGGCAACTGATGTCAAATGGGGCCAGGTGCACCCAAACCTGTATATCATGTACCCCTGCATATCCTGTACCCAACAGGACCTAACTACAGTTCCCCAGGTTAGGAATGTCATGAGCACTCAATTGGGTTTGGGAATCCAGCGCAACCACCCATACCCAGTCCCCCAAACCCCACTCGCTGAGCTGGTAGCCATAAAGAAGCCTGTAATGTTGCTAGAATCGCTTCTTTACATCTGCCATTTGTGCAACATTACTTTTATGGAAATCCCTGAGATGCTATTTCTGTGCAAATGGTGGCTCGCTATGGGGACAGGCAGCTGCCGGACCACTCACTGGGTGTGTGACCACTTGGCGAACAGGTCTGCGAGAGAGGGGGCAGTGTCACTGGAGGCTCGGTGAGTGCCTGCACCAACCAGATGGAGCTGAGTCCATCCATCCCTACCTAGGGTGCCTCTCTCCGCTTCCCCACTATTTTATTTCCCCTCACTAGATTCCCACCGATTATACTGTTGTGCTCATAGTGGTTCCTGCCACTGCTGCCACCATCAGTTGCTAGTCTCCTCTTCCCCCTCTCCAGTGATCCTGATACAGATCTCTAGTTCCTTGCTGGCAGCAGCAGCAAGGAAAAAACAATTTGTATCCCAAAGCCCTGTTCCTTCCCCTGAACTCCCATCCCCTGATGTCATCTGAGCAGAACCTGGCACCTGGATACAGAACTTCCATGAGATGGATCTGGCCCATGGGCTGGAGGTTCATTATGGCAAATGTAGGAAATCATAATAATCACTGGGCCAAATGTGATCATTAACATGGGGGCTTAGAGTGACCATCAATAAAATTTGGGGATAATTGTAGTAATAGTTGGTCAAACCATTTATGTATGAGAGAAGGGGAGGATGGTGAAGGAGGATGGAGGCGAAACTAATGAGATCCTGATGAGTGGTTGGATTTTCCACCACTCTTGCCACTGGGCTCACATGTCTGCCGGGCTCACATGTCACAACAAGCCACTCTGAACAACTCAACAACAAGCCATGGGTTCTCAGGCTGGCTTGTATATGGTTATCAAAATATGCTGAGGAAACTGTACCAGATGTGGACATCACAACAAGCCATCCTGAAACAAACAAGGCTGACAACCCACCATGGGTTGTCGTGTGAACCAGGTCAATATGTCCCTTTCTGAATATATAATTAAACATCAGGCCATTTATGGCAAATTCTGAAGTTTACAAATGTATGTTGGTTTTCACATTTCCTACACCTTAGCCATACAATACTACAGGAAATCCAAAAATAAATAAATAATGGAAGCACTTTTTATTCAAAATAAGAAATGACACTTGTCAGTTTACTCATCTCCCCAAAAGTGAAAATTTGTGGAAATATCCTCAAAGTTGAAAAAAAAAAATAAAGTCATATTCACGCAAATCTCATAATGAGCTCATTTGCACTTAATAGTGGAATAGGCTGCTGAGATTGTGCTACTAAAGTCCAAGGGACACCTGCTGGGTGTGGGCCAGAGGACTAAAGGGGAAACAAGCCACAGAGTGCCTGACTGTCTGAAGTAACATGTGTTAGCGATCACATTATGGCTTATTTTCAGCATGGTTTATCATGACTTGCAAACCAGCCCATTCTGTACACCAGAAAATTCCCTATTTTTATGTGAATATATATATTTAACTGCATAGGTTCTTAAGGTAAGAGGGGAAGGGATGGAGAGCTGTTTTATTCTTGTCAATATCTAATAAAATGCTGATGTATTTGGTTGAAGACCAAACACTCATTTTCAGTACTGATTTGGCATTAATGCAGATATTAAGAGCTTTGTGTTGAGTTCCAAGAGCTGAATGAAAAATAGGCTTCACATATTTAGCAAGCAAAGTTTTAAATTTGTTTATAATGATATCAATGCTGGAGCAGATAGGAGCAACAAAAATCTGGTCATCGTATGTCCTACATGTTGGATGTTGAAAGGATGGTAGGTTTAGGTTCAACTATATGCCTTGAAGGGTCCAAGCTGTGCACTCTGCTCTGCTCCTCTTAGCCATTCCTTGTACTGAATAACAACAAGAAAAAATGGTGATACATGTCTCATCAATGTGCTAGGCAACTGCCAGCATCCAATCACAAAAGGATGACATCCAAGATTGCTGGAACTTAAATCTAACAAAACTATGACTTGCCAAGGGCTAAAGAGATTATGTCTATGTATGTGTTGTGCCAACTTTACAAACAAGGACAGAACTCTATGAAAATGGATCATCTTTCTTTGGATGATTGCTGAGAGAAGTTGTAAATACCTAGCTGATTCTGAATCACATTGAAGGGAGCTCATTCATCATTCAAGCAAGGCAAACAATTGAGATCAAAATGGATTCATGTGCCAGTACTGGGTAAAAAGGGTCATGTTACCTCTAATGTCACTCCAGAATTTAATTGTGAGGTTGAGAGAAAGGTGGGAAGCAATCTTACTGTTCCAGTTTTCAAAAGGAATGGAACATTCCATTCTGTGAAAATGACAGGAACGCTAAGCTTGTAAACCAGTTTTGATGTTGAAAGAAGCTATCTCATAACACTGACTCACATAGGAAATGGAATTTAGCCAGCTATTTGGTATGATAGGAAAGGAATAAAACTGATGGCATTTTTTTAAAAAGAGAAAATGTAAGAAAAATAGAAGAGGTCTGACCTCAACAAAATTTTTGATATAGGACCAAGAAATATATACCACGATATCTGTTGGGAGACAAATTCTGCCAAAAGTGGCCCTTCCAAGAAATTACTAACATGTGTGGCTGATAACTTTCTTCTACAGAAAGTGGAGGAAGAAACTAGAGGATCGGCTATCCTTGACTTTGCTTGTCCATCAATTAAAAAAGGCATTTGAGACTCTGCTATCATTTCTTGTAAGATTAGTGGGATGGTTATCTGAAAAAGGGCTTTATTAGTAGAGGCGCCAAGCTTGTGAAATACCTCCCTGTGGAGATGTGTCATGCCCCTTCCCTTTAACCTTTTAGATTTTGGGGGGGAGAACCTTTCTCTCAAACTTTTGGAACTTTTTTTCTAATTTATTTTTAGTCTGTGGTTTTATGTTGCTAATTTGCTGAGGCCTTGTTTTTAATCTGCTGCAGTTTCTAAAATACAGTGGTGTGTATCTGTGTGTATTTCTGTTTTGGTCTTAGTTACTGTTTATATTTTATTGTTTTTTATGCCTTTTAATCCCTTTATAACAGAAAAGCAGGATAAAAATAATCTCATTTGATAGTGCTTGAAAAAGAGACTATAAAACAACATGGTAGTCTGAATTTGGATGTATATACTAATGAATCAACTGGAGAATAACAGATGAGGTATGTTGGTATAGTTGTTAGAGTGTTGGACTAGGATGATTCAGGCCATGAAGCTCACTACGTAACTTTAGGCTAAGTCACTGATTCTCATTCTCAGCCTAATTTACCTCATAGGTTGTTGTGAGAATGAAGAGGAAGAGGAAGATTTTGCAAGCCATCCTGCAAGAGGAAAAATGTGGGATATAAATGTAATAATAATAAAAAATAATTATAATAAGTTCCCAAGTAAAGACACAATCCATCAGAGAAGCCTGATCCCCACCCAGCCAGAATGGTTTTGGGAGGGGTCGGATTTTGCGGGCGGGAGGAAGAGACGAAAGAAGACTATACGCATACTTGCCATGCGTATAGCCTAGCGTGGGGGCGGAGCCAAGCCTATATAGCCTTGCCCTGCGCAGCCATCCGGCCTCTTTTTCTTCTGGCCAGGAGATGGGAGATGTTGCTGGAAAGAGATAGTGTGTGGCCAGGGGGCTTGTCAGTGACCGCACACTCTTCAGGAGAGCTGGGGCTGGGTGGCTTCCCAGCCCTAAAGGTTTGGAGATTGGAGGGCAGGCTGGGAGGAGCTTCCACCCTTTCAGTTGCCCTCCTCGTAATTCCTCTGTTGTTCTTGCACTGAGGGTGGCGACAGAGCAGGGATGGAGCATGCGGCCACGAGGCGTTTACTCACAGCCGCATGCTTATTTCTGCTCGGAGGTTTTTGTTTTGCTTCGAGGAGCGAGGAGACAGTTTGCAGCCACGAAGTGCAAGCGCAAACTCATCGGGAGAGCTGGGGCTAGGAGGCTTCCCGCCCAAATGGTTTGGAGTTGGGGGGATGGGTTTTTGAAAGAGCGGCTTGCCTGCCCTTAGCCCTCCCCGTGGAGCAGAGGGTGCCTCATACAAAGACTACAGTAGTATTCATTACTCATGAGTAGGGGCATGGCTGGGATTACCTGCTGCTTAAGCGTCAGTTTTCTCTGGGGTTGGGTGGAGTGGTCTAGGCGGTAGTATTGCTTCTGGGGGGCTTTCTTTTGCACTCCCCTCTTGTGGGTTGGATTGCTATGCTTGGAGTGCCTTCTCCCCCCCACCCTCCCTCAAGAAGCTGCTGAGATGCCCGCGGGCACCAGCTTGGGGAAGCATGATCCAGCTGGATCATTCCCAATTTCTTACCCTCAACGTCCAGTGTGGGGCTGGGAGGCAGAATCTGCTGGAGTGCCAGGGCTATAGCCAGGCCTCTACTCAGTAGGCCCCACTTTAACAGCCCTGGGGATTGGCAGGCCGCAGCATGGGCTCAGTTGGCCTAGCAGCCATTTTGTGGAGCAAAGGGATATTGGTAGGCAGGAGCCATTTTAAGTGGGGCTGCATTTAGGGTCTGGGAGGCTGGGTCTCTGCAGCGGCCCCACCTCCCTCAAAGACACACTAGCCTGTGCTTGTCAGCAGGTGTAGGCCAGGCATTTCTGCATGGACTGGGGCTATAGAGAGCTGCAGCATTTACAGTAAAATGGCTGTGTGGAACATTGATCTGACTCAGTATAAGGCTGCCTCCTAATAATAAATAAATAAATGTGAGGCAGTGCGGTGTAGTGGTTGGAATGTTAGATTGGGTAGACAGGCCATGATGAGCCACTGACTTTTTAGTATTAACAATAAAAGGGCTGGGTTGAATGTTGGTCTGACTCAGTATAAGGCTGCTTCTCAATAATAAATGAGAGACAGCGGAGTGTAGTGGTTGGAATGTTAGCTTGGGTGGACTGAGACCATGATGAGCTACTGCCTTATTTATTTATTTATTTATTTAGTGTTAGCAATTCAGTCTTAACAACAAAACAATCTTAACAATAAAAGGGCTGGGCAGACCATTGGTCTAACTCAGTATAAGGCTGCCTTCCAATAATAAACAAAACATAGTAATGGACAGTGTGGTGAAGTGGTTAGAATGTTTGATTGGGGACTGCTTCCTCGGGGGACTGAGGCCATGATGAGCTGCTCCTTCCAGTGTTAACTATAAAGGGCCAGGTGGACCATTGGTCTCACTCAGTAGAAGGCTGTCCCCAATAATAAATAACAGACAGTTTGGTTAGCAGTTAGATCATTAGATTGGGACTCAGGAGATTTGCTTTCTAGTATCCACACTGCTACGTATAAAGCTCACTGCCTGGCTTTGGGCTAGTTGCTGGTTTTGTTGTTTTTTGCATATCTTATCTCACAAGGCTGCTGTGAGGATAAAGTGGAGAGGAGGAGTATAATTTTGTGGGGCCAGACACCCTTATGGCTACATAAACATTTAGGTCTCCACCTGGGTTGGAAGCAGTGATATTGAGATTTGTTTCATTTTGCAGTAGTGATCGGGCTCAGGCCAAAAAAAATTATAATTAGCCTTTGTTTAACTTGGCCTGCCAGCTTGCTACGACTCATGTAGTTGCCTCCGTGTCACCTGGGGAACTTCAAGATGGGGCTGGTCAGGGCCATAAGTCCTGGTTGCCCTCAGTTACACTCCATTTTGCCTGTCATATTTGGGCAGGTTTCTGAAGTTGGCGTCACCTGTCAAACAGCCAGACGTCCATGTTCACATAGTTGGCCCTTGCGGCCAGACAGTACCAGGATCCTACGCCTGGTGTGCCTGGGGATCTGGGACAAGCAATGACCCAAGCCATGTGACCCGTGATGGCATACCACCGAGTAGATAGGGAATTTAATTTTTCAGAACTAAAGAGAGGAGTTTTAGGCCTTATGGCCCGTCCTAGTCAAGGGAGATTGGTGAAGGACACTACAGACCATGTGGATCCTAATCTGCTGAGGCAGCAAGGCATCTGGGCCAGCTTGAGAATGACATGAGCAACTGTTGTCTCACAGTTTGGTCTTGGTCAGTTGGCCTCCATCCTGGTGGGGTGGCAAGCTAGGCATGCTGTAGTGGCATCTCCTCTATAAATGGTTTCTGCCCCGCTGCAGCTATGGTGCCCATAGGGTCCCTAGACCGGAAGTCCTCAACTTTACAGGCTAGGGCAGACTTGGGAGATATCTGAATAGCCAGATAACTTGCTCCCTGTGTGCTGGAAGTGTAAGGGTAGGGATGCCAACAGAGTAATGCCAAAAGTCAATAGGTAAATTCGTAGCTTGGCCCTTCTGCCAATTACCTGTATAGGGAAGGCATTCTTTGATAGTTTAGAGCCCTTCTTAAGGGGCCCTAGTGCTACCTGTTTAGCCTAGAACCAGTGAGCATTGGGACCAGAACTAAGTTAGTGATGTAAAGGCCAGCCATGTTTGAGGCTTATCCCTTATCCCCCTTTGCACATCTTAAAGTGTTCCCAAGGTTTAATCCATTAAGATGCCATGCTTATTCCTTATGGGTATTAGCACTGGTTGGCATACTATAGAAGCTACAATGTCAAGATTGGTTATTCCTAGAGATCTTTCCTTTTGCAGTAGTGATTGGGTTTTGGACCAAAGTTATTAACCTATGTTCATTTTGGTCTGACAGCTGGCCATTGTTCACGTCATTCCTTCTTTGTCCTCTAAGGAACCTCAGGAATGGGACTGACAGGGCCATGAGTCCTGGTAGCCATCAAGCAATCTCTATTTTGGCCACCATATTCCTGGGCTGGATAATGAAGTCGGCGACACCGGGTCATGTAGCCAGATATACAGGTTCCTGAAGTTGGCCCAGTGTGCTTGGGGATCTAGGAGAGAAACTATGGCCCCAGTTGGGGATTTTGAAACACGTGTGGAGCAAGTGATGACTTCAAAGGAACCAGTGCCGGAAGCATAAGTCCGTGAGACAGAAACAGCTATGGCTGCTAGCACAATGGTTCAGGATGTCCAGATTCCACAGCCAGGTTGCACCCAGATCCCATGCCCAGTTTTCTATGGGGTCTTGGAGAGGTGAGGTGGCAGAAGCCATTATGAGATCGGCGGCTCCCAGCACACGTACAGCTTAAGAGAGAGCAGATAGGGAGTTCGGTGTTTTCAGGCCCAGGCGGAATCTTCCAGTCCTCTGGCCTATTCCAATAGAGCACTTGATAGAGTTCTGTGTGGTTTTACACCGCACTGGCCTGTCCACTCATAACATCAGCTGGCTGGACTCTCATTTATGTTAAAGGCATATGGGTGGCCTGGCGTCACATAGGGCTTCCGCATAAGAAAGATGCTTGAGGGATGGGCTAGGTTGGCCCTGCCTGCTCCTGAGTCACATCAGCCTATTCCCCCCGACTTATTAATTGGTTGAAAGACAATGGGTATCCCTCTGCTTTCAGTATTTGAACAGGCGTTATTCCATGCCTTGGCTGTTACTGCCTTTTCTGACGTGTTTAGAATTGGGGGATTTCTCGCATGCTCCAAGTCAGATCAAGCAGGCGGGACATTGCAGTGGGGAAATGTGCAGAGATTGGAGGACAAGGTAGTCCTAGGGCTGCAAAGGTCTAAGACTGTTCAGGGAGGCAGAGGCTCATTCATTCCGTTGGCGGAGGCCCCAATTAGGGAGCTCTGCCCCGTTGCAGTCCTGAACTGCTACTTGGCTTTCAGGGGAAGCGAGCCTGGCTTCCTCTCCCGTCATTTAAACAAGTCCCCATTAACTACATATCAGTTCTGGATGGTGGCAAAGAAGGCATTAAGGGCACTGGGTTTGGGAAATTACCATTTGGCATCCATTCATTTACGATTGCTGCAGCATCTACTGTGGCCGCAATAGGGATGGGCAGTGCTAAGATACGCGCCATAAGGAGATGGCGGCCCGGTGCCTTCAAGGCTTATGTTTGGAAATAGGCACTCAGGAGTATATGGTAAACAGATATTTGTCTTCTGCAGGGCATAGGAGGAGACCAGCGCCTGGAAGGTCCTCGCCAGTGAACACAACGGGTGTTCTGGGCCAGCCGTAGGGTGACACGAGCAGCTGCCGGCACACAGCTGGGTCTTGGTCCATCAGCCTCCGTCCAGTGGTTGGGGAGGCGCGGCTTGCGCTGGGGAGGTCTCCTCCACCTGCTGTTCAGATCTGGTAATGTGCCCGTGGTGTCCAAGGTGTTGGTGTACACTTGGGTGGGAATGACTTGGGCCTTCTAAGGGGAAGGCCCTGATTATACAAGCTAAGTTAGATTTTGAGTTCATATGGAGCCAGTGGCCAGACACTTGGATAGTGTGGTCGAACATGCTCCCTAGAGTTCAATGGCATGAAGGTTGGAAGGCCCACTGTGTAAATAGGGCAGTTAAAATGTTACTAGGGAATTTAGGTTATTCTTTCATGACCGGTGAGGAGTAACTATCCCACACCTGGATATTCTAATTGCCAGAGGGGATTTATACAGGGCAGACGGAGTTCATCTCTCCGATGCAGGGAATGACATTTTCCTGCAGGATCTGAGCGTGGCCCTGCTGGAATTCTTCCAGTTCAGGTGGGGGTAGGTTGCCAAAGCTGAGGCTTGACTCCCTTCTTTGGCGGATGGTGCGGGAATTTTGGGGGGATGAGGATAGGAATGGTGAGCACTCAGGCACCTTTAAGGTGATTGGCAAGTCAGAGGCCCTGCTCCTCGGGGGCTGTGCAGCTCCCGTGTCAGGATATGGCTTGCCTTTGGGGACCGGCTTGTCTCATCTACCTGAGCTGTGCAGCCCGGGCTGTGGATGACGCAGATGGTCTCACCAAACACTCAAGTGTTGTTTGAATAGGGGGCCGGGTATACCTGACCCCTGGGTTCAATGGAGTGGCTCGCCCTGATTGGCGGGCTAGTTGCCTGAGATTAATAAGCGAGATTCCCGCACGTTCATGCTCAGATCCATGGAGGGGAGAATCTCCATGTTAAATAAAGAGACCCTAGTTTATCCCAAGCTCTGGTGTCTGTGTCCTATTTCGTGTGATTTCTTCTCCGCTCGCAAACACCAAGCTTCTTTCTGGTTATTATGGCAATGCATGTACAAGCTATATGGATTGAAACAACTGCACTATTTGTTTGTTACTGGAAGGCAATATTATACTTTTCCACTCAACAAAACTGGAACTAAGTCAAGAGGTATCAGAAATTATTAAAGGAAAAAGAGCAGAGGTTCAAAGTAGGAAACATACACAACTTGAGAGAAAAGCGAATGGTTTTTAGAAAGAAAAGTGTGGAAGTATGAAAATCCATAGTTAGGATCAGACTCCAAGGCTGACAGCAAGTTGCCCATATCTTTGTAATCATTTGAAATCTCATAGAGCCTATCTACACTACTGCTTTAAAATGGTTTATAACAGTTAATAATGGTTATTAACCAGTTTAAAACGGTTATAACCCGTTTTAAAGCAGTAGTGTAGATAGGCTCATATAAACACACTTCTACATCACTGACTTCTAAGATGCTTCAAAACTGCAGAAACCAAAAATAAACAAATAAAGGCAGCATCAATAAGAAAGAAAAGAAGTGAATGCTTTTAAAAATTTAACACAAAAGACAAAGTGAGGGAGTCATGGATATTTTTCTATTTATATTTGATATGACCATAGGAGATCAGGCCTAAATGAATAGCTGTTAATACTGTTTTTCCTCCCATAAAATTTACCAAGTAGGAATAAAGAATATATGGAACATATCAAAGGGTGAATCCTTGTGCATGAAATTGGTGTTTTGAGAATATGAGATTGAGGACTGAGAGAGAGGCTTTAAAATCAAGAATGACAGACTAGAGTCTACTTGGAAAACTGCTGGTGTGTGATCATTACAGTACATTGCATATAATGTCACTTCTGATTCTGTGAGATGGTTTTTAACATGATATGCTTAACAAACACTCAAAACTCTTTCTCAGCCATGCTTGTGGCTAGATTAAGGTTAAAGGACTTTGCTACAAAATATATATTCCTTCACACATACATACATTTCCAAATGTTTCCCAAACATACATAATTTTCAATGGAAATGCAAAAACAGCATAGTATGAATCACATCAGCCAAAGGGAGTATTGACCAATGTCATGATTGGATCTCAAGCTGCAGCCAGGATTCAGGCACAGATGGGGAGCAGGAAGAGCCAGTATCATTATTGGAGGTACTAGATTCAAGCCCGGAATACTGAGTCTGAACCTGACATCCAGGAGTTACTGGTACGCAAGACCCCAGTACATTGACCCCCTCTCCAAAGTACCAGGGCCTTCCCTACCAGTTTAATGTTCCCCTTTTCCTGCTTACCAACAAGGATAGTTCTCCAGCTGAGGGTGGATGGACTGGTGACCAAGTGATCAGCTTAAGGCCCAAGGGTTGCCAGCTTAAAGTTCTCTCCTCCTTAGTTGTGAGGGAATGTAGCTTCAGAAGAGGAGTTAGTTTCCAGTAGGAGCATGGATACAAGCAAACCTCAAGTTTCATGAAGTTCTCCAAATTCCAACTCAAAACTCATTCCATCTTGGAACCATATCAGAGCATTCTCTCTCTCTCATGAAAATGTGTGTGTATTTTCATATGCATTTTCCCAAATGGATGCATTAATTGTGCACATCTTTAAAATGCACATATTCTTCTCCCATCAGTTAATGTGTTTGTCGATGGTGCATTTTTTTCAGGCATATTTTCCAAACGTATGTATGCTATCAAACACATTTGAGGTGGATGGGTGTATCCCTGAATTACATAGCAAGTTCAGAAATTGTTTGAGCCTGTGTTTTATCTAGACGATATGAATTGGATAGATCCTGATCTAAAATAAACTGCAGTGAAGTTCTTGTACACCCCTAGGTTCAGGAAATACATGCAGGCATGGGCCTTGAGACTGTCAAAGCAAATGATCAGTTTCCAGAGACCTGTCCAGGGTCCTGAAAGCTCAGTATCCGACCACGCTTTCTTGTAGTCTATATCGTTTGCATTTGTTTGCATTCATGCTCTGGTATCAGGATTACAGATTGGACTCTGCTTATCTTGCTGGTTCCTGCTACAGATGGGTAAGCATTTTATTTGGTTTCTACCAAAATTAGCAAAGTTCTTTTTTTAAAAAAAGCCTAGAAATAAAAACAAAACCAATGTGAGAGAAAGCAAAACTGTTAGATTTGTCCTAGGGGGGTTCACCAAGTACACAATTTGAGTCAGACCCTGATTCAAAAATCACACCAATTTGGCAACTTTGAGTCAGGTCCAAATCTTAATGGAGATTGGGAAATCCAAATCTTCATGCCTCCCATTGACTATAATTGGAAATCAACAAATGCATATAACTTTATTCTTTTTGTCAGGCAAGAAGGTGAGCAATGTGGAGCGTGTTTGGGAAATTTTCCTGCAATGAATAGAGTGGAGCACTCCCTTCACGATTGGACAAAGATCCATCCCAATGCAGGGACCAAGTGCACCTGTTGGAATTTGCCTGCCTGGTGAGTTGATGATTGACAGATGTGGTCTTGCTTGAACAATGTGGAGGGTTATTTATTTATTTATTTAATTTATAGCCCACCATTTTTCCTCAACAGAACCCAAGGCAGCGCACATAATCCACCTCCTATCCATTTTATTCTCACAACAACAACCCTGTGAGGTAGGTTGGGCTGAGAGTCTGTGATTAGCCCAAAGTCACCCAGTGGGTTTCCATGGCTGAGTGAGGACTAGAGCACAGATATCCCGACTCCAAGTCCAACCCTTCAGCCACTACACCACACTGGCTCTCAGGGTTATGGGGAAGAGAGGCCTCCAGCTGAGTCCAGTGCACAGTCTCAGCACTTGACTTGGATGGAGAGAGCAGACCCCCCCACACACACACTTTGGAAAAGCTTCCAGGTGGCTTCAGAAGCAATGCCTGGAGCTAAAGTGGGCCCTGTTTAAAAAATAGTGAAATAGTCCAGGTGCTTGGCTGCATTTCATGGCACATTACATGAATTGATTCTGGCCTGATGATGACCCCAGTCTCATTGAGGACCTACTGCTAAAGCTTAAAACAGGTAAAGCTCCTGGGCCCGACGGAATTCCATCTGAACTGCTGAAGAGTAAAATAGGCTGGTGGGCACCTCTACTAGCATCCCTCTTCACTAAGATTAACAAATCTGGCTGTATCCCTATTGCTTGGCGGAAGGCCTTTGTGATCCCAATACACAAAAAGGGCCCCAAGAACGATCCAAGCAATTACAGACCCATTAGCCTTCTGTCCACAGTCGGCAAGCTATATGCTAGTACTCTGAACATCAAGCTACGGGAGTGGATTAGTGATAACAACATCCTGGGTAATGAACAGATCGGATTTCAAGCTGGGAGCTCAACTAATGATCATTGTTTGGTCCTGCATCATCTGGCCCATAAATACTCAGCCCCGAAAGGAGGCAAGTTATTTTGCGCCTTTATTGATTTAAAGTCTGCGTTTGACTCCATTCCTCGTCTGCTCCTCTGGAAAAAATTGGAGCAGCTCTCTATCGAGAGCAGACTATTATTCCTGATCCAGTCACTATACTACAATACCTCTGCCCAAGTTCGATGTAGTAGACAGGGACACTTTACCAACGAATTTGTCCTATCCCAGGGAGTTAGGCAGGGATGTGTTCTTGCGCCATCCCTGTTCAACCTCTATTTGGCAGACCTCCCTTTTTCGATGTCCCCAATTCAATCTCATCCCCCCAAAATTGGGCAATCCAAGGTATGCATACTCCTTTATGCGGACGATGCGGTCCTGCTGTCCCAGACCCGACTTGGTCCTAAAAGACTACTCACAGGGTTTGCAGATTACTGTGATAAAAACAGACTAACCATTAATTACTCAAAATCTAAAGTCCTGGTCTTTGCCAAAAGAAAAGTAAGGTTTTCCTGGACAATGGGTGGAAACAAAATCAATCAAGTTAATTCCTACAAATACCTGGGGATCTGGTTTCAGGAAAATCTCAAATGGCATGTGCACAGTAAATCTATAAAAGAAAGAGCAGAACAAACTGTGGGGGCACTATGTCGCTTTTTCCATCAAAAGGGCGGCAAATTTATTCCAGCAGCTACCAGGGTTTACAAAGCCAAAATGGTTTCACAGATTCTATTTGGGGCCCCAATTTGGTTTCCCACATTTAAGGGTACCCTTGAGAGCCTTCAAGCATCATACTTAAGGTTGATGTTTGGTGTCCCAAAGTGTGTGTCCGGGGCGGTACTCAACCTGGAGGCAGGTCTGTGTTCTCTGAAGTGTAGGGCATGGACTCTCTCAATCCAATATTGGCTTAGACTATACCATGGCTTGACTACAAACTCCTTGGTATCTCAGGTCTTGTTATACACATTCGAATCCCCCTGGATTAATGCAATAGCACAAAAAACCAATTCCCTGGGGTTATCCCCTTTTTTTCTCTTATACATGGATCTGGGCTCTGCTCTACGGGCCTTCAGACAAAGGCTGCTGGATTCGGACCTTCAGGAGCCGCGGGGGTTGGCCCATGGTCCATGTTCTCCATCCGCTTTAGGCTTATCAGACCCTGCTGGCAAAGATGGAATGGCATATTTGGGCTGGTTAACGGTGCCTAAATACAGGAGAGCCTTTTCACTTGCTCAATTTAATACTCTCCCCTCCAAACTTCTGGAGGGCAGATATAATAAAATCCCAGCTGGTGCCAGATACTGTCCATGTAACAACTCAGAGGTTGAAATGGTTGAACATGTTCTATTTGACTGTTGTTATTATACCGCAATGAGAGAAGCCTTGATATGGCCGATTACATGTGCCTTAGCTGGTAACTCAAAAGGAACCCTGGTGAGTATCGTCCTGCAGGGCTCAAACAAGTATATGACCCTGCAAGTAGCCAAGTTCCTCCATTGTGCAATTGGCTGCAGAGCCCTAATGGTTGTATAACATCTTATGGGTCCTTATGCCAACTCACCATAAATAGTATACCTTTTGGCATTTTAATCTGTCTAGTATTAAGTAGGTGAAAAGCCTCGCACTGTTGTTTACTCATATATTTATTGTAATGTATTTTACTTTTTAAGGGGTGAGCCCTATGTTCAGCTCACCGATGTTTCCTATTTCAAGTGTTTTAATACTAGTCCTTTATTATGTATTTTTAAATTATGTACTACTGGCCAATAGGCTGTAATAAATTTATATCCATACATGAATTGATCTTTTGAGGTGCTTCCTTCCTCCAGCATCCATGCCCATCTACTTCATAGGCAATTCTCAACTGGGAGAGTTGACCAGGCTTATATTGTACCATGAATTATGTTGAGCATGGACTGACAGAGTCAGGCTTGCAGAATGCCCTTTGTTTTTCACTAGAACATCAAGATTCCCAATCAGAGCCTGGTGCAAAAGACATGCACTTCAAATTCAAAAATTCTATACTCAGGATTTTTTTTTTAATGCCAGAACTGAATTGAACTCACAGTCCTTCCTTCCATTCTCAAATCCACTCTTGGTTACCCCAGGTTCTCATCATTTCAGCAGTATAATGTGTGTGTGTGTGTGTGGGGGGGTCATTTCATTGCTGTTACTGTCAAACAACTGGGAATCAGAAATCCTTGCCAATCAGAGATTTACCATTGGCTCCAAATGTAACTTCTGCCCACCCCTGACGTAGGGGACAGATCAGTGGACCAAGACCGCAACCTTGCAATGGTTAGTCATGATAAAGTTACATGAAAAACAGTAGGATTTAACATTAGCCATGATTAAATTCTGTTCAATTTCTTTCCATGGAAACTTGTAATGACTTCAGCCTGGATCAGACACTTAACCAGTCATTGACAGGCTTCACATGGTGGGTGAGTTCCCTCTGCAACACAGTAAAACAAATATGTGTTGTAGGCATACCATGCAGAGGCCTCCTCGGTGCCAATTTGCTGCTCTTTCGCCACCTTTTCAGAGGGAAACTAACTGTGCAAACTGGGGAGCCACTTGTTACACATAATTTAGTTACATCCTGTTTAGACTACTGTAACTATACAGAAACTTCAGCTGGACTAGAATACTGTGATCAGACTGTTGACTGTGGCCAGTTTCAGGGAGCACGTAACTACCTTGTTGCAACAGATCCACTGACTACTAGCCTGTTTCCAGGCAGAATTCAAGGTGCTGATTATGACCTAGAAAGACCAGTCCCTATAGAGCTGGGGACCAGGCTACCTTCTCCCATAAAATCCTTCCCAGTCCTTAAAATATATTGGAGAAGCCCTTCTTTCAGGACTGCCGCTATCAGAGGTACATTTGAGGGTGACCCAAGAGATGGCCTTTGTGGTTGCTGTTCCCAGGCTGTGGAACACCTTCCCAAGGAAGGCTGGGTTTGGTCCCTGTCTGCTGTCCTTCTGATAGCAGGCAAAACAACTTTATTCAGCAAGTCTTTTTGCCTATGAGTGAATCTGCTGGGTTGGTTGCTGTTTTTATTCTGTAATTGTTATGTTTTTATTGTATTTTAATGTGTTTCATTGTTTAAATCCATTTTAAATTGTTTTTGTAAGCCACCGTGGATGCCATTTTTTGGTAAAAAGGTGAGGAAGTGAAATAAATAAATAAATAAATAAACTTCTGTATCATACATTTACACATCATTTCGAAGGATAAGGGACAACAGCTGCTCTTCCATTATGCACAGATGTTACTAGTTGGCTGGTCGGAACTCGCCCTACCATTCGCTGGATTTTGCCCTAGATATCCCAATGATTCTGCAGAATTATAGTAATATTTCTGCGATCATAGGAGTGGGAATTCAAAATTACACATATTTCTAAACCAAACTTAATATCTTTGGAGACATGTGAAAACTACAGTGCAATACTGCAGCTTTGGCTGCAAACAACGTCTTTTTCTGTTTTCCAAATGCGATCTCCATTTCAATTGGAAAATGACATATTGTTGATGGAAAATTAACATAACAATTGCTTTTTAAAATTATTGGCACTGTTTTTAAGTCTGTGGGTAACTGAACAGCCTAGCTTTTTTAGACTCAATCTATAGGCAGAAAAATCAGGAGAGATTCAGTCCTTCTAACTTTTTTGTTAATCCCCCCCCACACACACACACACACAATCTGGCTGTCTTAGATTTTGCTGCATCTTTAAGTACTCTGCCATTACCTTTTTAAATGTAATTTCCAATCTGCCCAGCAAACTCTTAATTGTTGTCCTATCCCAATAGTAGCTTTAAAGTGGAAGATGGAGGCATCTGCAGGGAGAGTAAACAATAGCTACTTCATCATCATTATTCCATTTCTTCATCATTAATCCAAAAATGTAATGTGCTTTAAAGAAAGAAGTGGAAGCACCTGTCTAAAGAAAATAGGAAACAATGAAAATTCTATCATCATCTGCTTTTCTTTTCTCTTTTAAATGATTTAAATTATGCCCAACCATGTTATTTTTTCCAGTGATGCTTCCGTTGAAAGTATTCTTGTCTGTCCAGAAGCTCCATACCGCAATATTTTGTGGTTTCACTGGAAGGAATATTTTACATTTTCTCCTTGCTTGGTACCTCTCAAATTAAATAATAATAACAATAAACCATTAGTGTCATTAGGTGGAACTGTGCAGGTCCTTATTTTCCCTCTACTATCAAACTTGGCTAGTTCTGTGCTTATCAATTTGGAAGTGAAACTGGAAACCCCAAAATGAGGCAAGGGATTCTCTGTAATTGGAATGCTTCCCAGGGATGTAGAAGTATATGGGTTTATAAATTAAAAGGGGCAAATGGCCCAAGTAGGTATTCTCAATGACTTCCAGCAACATAAAGGAAAACAAAGCACAAATACAATAAAAAGCAAATACTATGACCACGAAGAAGAAGAAGAAGAAGAAGAAGAAGAAGAAGAAGAAGAAGAAGAAGTAGTTGGGGGCGTAGAAGATGGGGGTTGTATCTCAGTGATAGTGCATCTGCTTTGCATGCAGCAGGTCCCAGGTTCAATCTCCAGACAGGGCAGGAAACCTTCTGCCTGAAGTGCTGGAGAACCACTGCCAGTCAGCATAGACAATACTGGGCTAGATGGACCAATGATCTGACTCAGTATAAGGCAGATTGCTATATTCCTATAATAAATAAACCATAAAAAGTAGAAGCATCACAAAAACAAGAGAAAAATCAGCAACAGAACTATTTACTTTGTGGTGGTTAAGTAATATGGAAGAAACGCTGAAAATGATAAGTCTTCTCCACCAGACATTGACAGTCAATAAGGGATCTGATTCCACCCTCCCCATGAGAGGAATTCCATGGTCTATACCTTGGAACCTGTCTATTGTCCCACATTTTCCAGTAATCTTCTAAAAAAGCAGGACTAAGAACAAGGGATGTATCAGAAATTCTTTTGTTTTTTATCAGAATTCATTCAGTTGGCACCTCCTGGACCCGAATGTTGACACAAATACAATCTGAGGTTGACATCTATACATTTCTAAGCTTGGGAAGTGGTTTGTGGAACAAAAACAGGGTTTGAGAACATGTACAGTACATTTGAAAAATGCACACAAACAGACTTCAATCACTTGGATGAAAATGTGTACATTTACAATTATGCACAATTGGTGCATGGCATATATTTGGTAAAATGTGTGTGACAATATGGCACACTTTTTGTGCAAAAAGAAAAAATAAACATTCACAATCTGATACAAACATGCTTCGAGGTAGAATTTGGAGAACTTTAACAAGCTCAAGCTTCCTAAGATCTCCATGGGTGGCTAGAATCTTGCAGGCAGATAGTCTTGTTCCAAATGTCATACTTTAGAAAATGTTACCTTCTTTTTCATTACATCTCCCTCCTTCTCTCTCTCTCTCTCTCTGGATTAAGTTGGAAGCCTGAGCAGAATCAGGCCTCTTTAGACTAATTGTGTTGCTTCCTGAGTTGAAACAGGCTCCCCTCCAAAGCCAACAGAACATATTATAGAACAAGGCTTTGTTAATAACTCATGTTTCAGAGATGTGGAAAATGCAGAGAATCTATGTCCCCTGAAAGTAAAGTATTTTGCTTTTGTTTCTCTATATGGTGTGATTCTAAGCAAAGGAATGGAGGAAGTGTGGCTCAGTGACTGACAGGTCTACCTTCTAATCCTAGGGCACATTTTTAAATTGCTCCAATCATTGTGCTGTAGAAGAGAACAAGGATTGGATTGTGAGATGGTCATTCTTCCAATGTCACCAGACTTCACTATGAAAAAAAGCATTAAAGGGGTTTTTAATCATTATAACTCCCTAGCCCCTGCACCTATCCTTTTGAAACTTTGCAGTTTTCTTGCCTGGGACACATCTATGATGTATGCTAATTTCATACAAATTACCCCCCCTAATAAAGGCCATGGGGAGGGGAAGTGAATCATTTCCTCTTGCAAAAAATAAATGTGGGGACTCCCCTCCCACATGAACTGCTGCATCTATCCTTCTGAAACATTGCAGATTTGGTACAACCCCACCCCCCCCACCCCTTTTTAGGCTGTTTGTCATTTTCAGAGTTATGCTTTACAAGGAACTTAGGGGGATAAGCACACCCTATTTTGGATACCCTCCAAAGGTCAAGGCTGATATTGCACAAAGCTCACTACAGCTATCATACTGAAACATGGCAGGATCGATTCCCTCAGAAGGGGCAACAAATCCTGCAATTCTTAACTAAGTTTGCCAAGAAACGGAAACGTTCAATAGAAATACATAAATGATAGTGCGTTGCACAAAATAGCCAACAACTATTTTCTTCCTGAGTTTTTGCAGGAGTAAGCCTCTCCTAGAGCACTACTCTGCCTGCAAGTATCTTCCACTTCTGATCAAGAAAAAAGCTAAGGGAGTTTATTCTTCCATGTGACAGTCAATGGAAAGCACAAAGCTTTGAATTTCTGAACCTTGATTCAGGTTTGGTACCAACTTAAAGTGGATATCATGCTGAATCAGGCCACTTTCCAAAGCACCAAATCCAGATCTAAGTTGAAGCTGGGGATCAGTACATACCTCTGTAATGGATGATACATTAGTCTAGGCTGACCAGATAAAATCCAGGTCAGGGCTCATGTAACTTTAACAGTTGTAGAGAAAAAAGAATTTCAGCAGGTGTTATTTGTATGCATGCAGCACCTGGTGAAATTCTGTCTTCATCACAACAGTTAAAGTTGTAGGGGCCATGCCTTCTTTTGTATATGGTCACTCTAGTATAGTGCCTGCAACTTTAACTGTTGTGATGAAGAGGGAATTTCACCAGGAACTAATTGCATACAAATGACAATGGCTGAAATTCCCTTTTCTCTACAACTGTTAAAGTTACATGAGCCCTGACTTGGATTTTATCTGGTCAGCCTACATTAGTCTCTCATTTCCAGTTTAGTAGTGTCCAGGTTTGCAGTTTCATTGTCAATGGAGCTGTTTTCTTAAGAAACCACTACTCTGAATAAGTAAAGTTTGGGAAATCTCTCCTGTAAAGTACCTGTAAAGAACCTGTAAAGAACACCCATGAAGAGCCATCAGACAAGCGGAGATGAAATATTAGATAGAAGTAGGCTGACCATATGAAAAGGAGGACAGGGCTCATGTAACTTTAACAGTTATAGAGAAGAGGGAATTTCAGTCCATGTTATTTGTATGCAATTAGTTCCTGGTGAAATTCCATCTTCATCACAACAATTAAAGCTGCAGGGGCCCTGCTCTCTTTTGTATCTGGTCACTCTAGTATAGTGCCTGCAACTTTAATTACTTCGATGAAGAGGTGATTTCACCAGGTACTAATTTCATACAAATGACCCCGGCTGAAATTCCCTTTTCTCTGAAACTGTTAAAGTTACATGAGTCTTGTCCTCCTTTTCATATGGTCAGCCTAGAAGGGGAGAGGTCAGCATTGTCTGAAGTGCAACAATGGAAGAATGAAAACACATTGCACAGCAGGAACAGTACCTTCTAGGCAGCAGCAGGTTCTCAATAAGATTGATTTTTTTATATTGTAGAAGCATTTTCTCCTCTAGACAGATGCTGTCTGGAGCCCTAACATTAACTGTAAAGAGGATATTAGGTGGCTGATTACAATTCTGAACCAGAAAGCCTCAAATTTCAGAACCTCAACTCAGGTTTCTACTGAATTGAAGCAAAGTGATCAAAGCCAAATTCTGAAGCATGAACTCAAGATCCAAGTTGAAGCTAAGGATTGGTTCAAATCTATCATATCTATCTCATTCATCTATCTATCTATCATCTATCATTGATTGATTGATTGATTGATTGATTGAGTGATCGATCGATCGATCAATCAATCAATCAATCTATCATAATCTATCTATCCTGCACACCATACAGACATACCAATTTTCTTTTTGAGTTCAATTTGTCTGAAATTATACAAACTTTTGATCTTTCCTCTGGCTGAAGGTTTTCAGTGGAATATGATAAGGAGAGTTCTCTAGAATAATTTTGTTGAGAATCATCCTACAAGGAGGAGAAGCATCATGATCAAAACGGCCCACTGAATAGGCCACATGCACATTGTTTACTCCTCTTTCAAAAGAGGAAGTAATGAGGGACAAAAGTGGGGGCAAAGAAGCAATGGTGAGGCAATGCAATTTCACCCATGTGATGATACTCTGTGTCAGATTAGGAATATATTATGTGTTGCTTGCAATTTTTTTAATGGTGTATTAATTTCCATGTGCATTTAGGAAATAGTATGGAACTTCAGGTAACCAGCACTTGGACACATTCAACGAAAGTTGGTTGTACTGAGACAAACAAGATAAACTTTCTCTCAGAAGTTTGGATTTGATGAGGGGACTTAATATGGTGCCTTGAAGGTGGTGGACTATGTAACTAAAGGGTCATGAAAGGAATGAACTAATCATCCCCAAAGTATTATTTTCTTTATTTCATTTCTATACTGCCCAATACCCGAAGCTCTGTAGGTGGTTTGCAAACCCTAATTCTTGGAAAGAAACCTTTGTCCTTGAATAAAGTCATGTTTATTATTTACAAAACAATGGCTTGCACTGATATAGCAGAAAGCATAATCCACCTGACACTAACATTTATGACGTAAGTCTTATGTGATGGTCTATCAAACTTTATAGATCTGCTGTTAATTTCCACTTGTATTTAGCACACTTAGAAAATAATAAATTTTCTCTAGAATGAAATGATTGAGCTGACATAATTTCTTCCCTATTGCTCTTCATAATTTTCAGAAATGAAGAAAAACCTCACATGTTAAAGTGCCAAATACAACCTAGTTTTCACTTGTTAATTACATAAAATTCCATGATGTGGGATAATTAACTTAGAAGGGGGCCCAAAGAGGCCTGCCTTAGCCAGCACCTCTCAAGTTGACTTTGTTAGCCCACAGAAATATGAATTGAGCCTAATTTAATTCTAAGAGACTCCATGAGGATCCAAGAAATTGCAAAGAATTAGTAGGAAGTGGTGTAGCAGAGGTGAAAATCCACACCAGCACACTCCATAGAGTGTAATAGGTGAAAGTGTGATGTGGATTGCATCCATCGATTCTCATTTATACCCGAATCACATTTTACCATTCTGGCAGAGTTAAAAGTGGCATTAAAACAGGTGTTGTGTAATTAATTATATGAGCATAATTCTGGCTCTGAGCAATGTAGTGCAGTTAGTGCAGTTTGAAAGCTATAACAATTTTTATGTGCTCTGTTGCAATAACAGGTTGAAGATGTTTATTTATGGCATAGTGTGGAATTGGGGAAAAAAGACCTGGTTACAGTAATCTGAAAATATGACTTGTTTTTGCACTTCCAAAGCATGAAACTGTAACCAGCAGAGGCTGGTAATTAACGTTTGGCTAAGTTAGTCCTGGTACAGCTGCAGTGAGTTATGAATAGGATGAATGAGTGGCAGTGGGGAAAGACACTTTTGCTCTCTCAGCCCCACTACAAATTAAAGTGAAATCCCAGTATGGGTCAACCATGGGCTTCTTTCAGCAGCAGCTCTACCATTGCAGCCTCCCCTTTCTGTTATAAGCATACAAGGTATCTTTGTTATGGGGCCTCAATTAGACCTTCCACAGCAGGCGTAGGCAAACATTTTGGGCCATGGGCACATTTGGCAATGTGAAAAACTGTCCTGGGAAACATGTTGTTGTTGTTGTTGTTGTTGTTGTTGTTATCAACAGGATCTACAGTACTGCTTTAAAATTGTTTATTACAGTATTGACAACTGTTGGGGCCCAGGACACACTCCATATACAGTTATCAAACCATTTTCAAAGTGTTATATCCTGCTTAGTGTAGATCTGGCCTTCGAGAGCAGCTTGGCAGGCAGCAAGAAAAGTATTGGGGAGTTTTTCATTATACAGTTTTTGATTGCATTTAAAGTGTTCTAGAACCTTGATCTTTGGATGAGGATCTGGTTTTGCTCCCCCCCCCCCCACTGTTCTGGGGACTCTAACCCCTTTTAAGTCCTCTTTTAAAATGAGACTACTGCTACTGTATAAGTACAAGTCTTTTGGACCCATGGAAGTGTTTATGTCTTCAGCACAGGAGTTCAGCTTGACAATATTGCAATTACCACGATTAAGTAGTTTCAGGGACACAGTATGCTACAAAACCAGCTTTTTGTTCATTTCTGTTTCATTGCCTAAATGTAAATCCATACATTTGGGTTCTGGTTAGGTGTGGGAGAACAGAAGGTAATTTCGACCTAGGGCTCAGATTCAGAGCTCAGTAACTATCTGATCAGATATGTTAGAAAGGCATAGAAGGGCGATAGATGTCCTGAAATGTTGACTGGGGCAAGAGGAAGGTGAATACGGTCTTAATATTGGTAGTAGATAGGGGGAATGAATCACATTTTTCCATCCAACATCAAATACTCATGTTGGATCTGTACAATGATGATGGGATGCAACTCTTTCTTTACAGGGGTGAAGCATCTTCCTAGCTGATCTGCATCAAAACCTGTAGGACCTCTGGGCTTGAATGCAGCCGAGAGTGGGCAGGCAGGAGCAAAACTGGGTTGTCTCTCTATTGCAGTGGATAGGGGATCATGGTAAAAACTTGAAGGAAACTGAAGGGTGAAGGGAAAGCTTCCGAAACCAGCAGCTTCTTGCAGTACAACATCTTTAGACATAAACTTGGGCCACTCCAGAGTGACTTCTTTAAGGGATTGCATATCTGCTTAAGGCTCAAATTCATCCAAGTAAGAGTCCCAGTGATAACTCCACTGGTTCATCAATCATACTGAAGGAGAGTTGGGTAGTTGGAGTTGGGTAGTTGGTACAGTTCTGTTAAGTTGTGACTTTATCTCATCCAAAGCTATGTCTCATGTGTCTTCATTCTTAGGTGCAGTGGAAAAGAATCTGTCTTCCCCATCTTTCTTTTCTGTGTAAAATTGATTGCACATCATAATTACCTACTGAGAAATGTGAGGTCTTGTTCACATCAAATTCCTAACCAAAACAGAAGAACAAAACAGAAACTTGGAGGCACAGCAGATGCCAATCAATGCTTCCTTTCATTAATCAAAAGAACAATTGATCACAGAAATGATTTGTGTACAAAGCCCATACATACAATCACTTGCACATTCTTGAATAATGATCAGGGTTTAATTCTGAAGTAATCAGCAGTCTCCCTTGCAATTGTGTGCAGAAACATTGTCATCTTAGACTTACTTTCTCAGTATTTGCCAGTACTTTAAGATAATAATAATAATAATAATAATAATAATAATATCATATAATAGTAGCGTTGGAAGGGGCATATAAGGCCATCAAGTCCAACCTCTGCTCAATGCAGGAATCCACCTTAAAGCATACTTGAGGGATGGCTGTCTAGCTGCCTCTTGAACCCCTCTTGTGTAGGAGGGCCCACTGCCTCCCTAGGTAATTGGTTCCATTGTCATATTGCTCTCTAACTGTCAGGTAGTTTTTCCTGATGTCCAGCCGGAATCTGGCTTCCTGTATCTTGAGCCCATTATTCTGTGCCCTGCACTCTGGGATGATCGAGAAGAGATCCTGGCCCTTTCAACCTTTCAACTACTTGAACAGTGCTATCATGTCTCCCCTCAGTTTTTTCTTCCCAAGGCTAAATATGCCCAGTTTTTTCAGTCTCTCCTCATAGGGCTTTGTTTCCAGACCTCTGATCATCCTTGTTGCCCTCTTCTGAACCCCTCCAGCTTGTCTGCATCCTTCTTGAAGTGTGGTGCCCAGAACTGGACACAATACTCAAGACTAGGCCTAACTAGTGCCAAACAGAGGGGAACCAGTACTTCATGTGATTTGGAAGCTATACTTCTATTAATGCAGTCCAAAATAGCATTTCCCTTTTTTCCAGCCACATCACACTGTTAGCTCATATTCAGCTTGTGATCTATAACATCATCTTTCTATTATTCTGCTTAGTTTGAAATACTAATTTAAACTTTTTTCTGTATTGTTTCTGGACACAAACCTTTTCAATAAGACCTTTTCAACTGGACTGTTTGAGGGTCTCTTGTTCAAATACCTAAAACTAATAGGAAGAAGTGTGAAGTCAATAAAAAGTGGGATATCGCTCAGAGGGTTTGAATTACTGTCCTATACCTAAAGCTAGTAGTGTAATTTCAAGGCATCCTTTTGAAGTTCTCCTCTGTCAGATCATTGCATGGGTTGTTACAATTCCATATTACCAAAAATACATACAGTCACCAGGGACTTCAGGAGCAGTATGAGATCTCTACAAAATGCAGATAATACATTAGCCACAATAATAATAAATAAATGATAAAATAATCATTTATGGACTTAAAGGAACTAAAACAATGCTTTCAAAATGTATGATTCCATTTCAGTTACAAGATGTATGTGTTTGCTTGTTTTTCTCATGGAAAAACAGGCAAACAAAGTATGCACTTTTAAATCATTCTTTTGTTTTATTACTTGTGGAATTGTATTTCTATGTGCCTTTGGAATGTCAGGTACTAAAGATAAAAGTGTGAACACTATGTTTAAAAATGTTCTCATGATACACATGTTGCTGGCATATAAAGCTGTGAACAATTTGGCAGATCTCCTTCCAACATATAGTCCTCTTTGATCACTAAGATGATCAGAACAGGCTTTTTGGTTGCATAGCAGATTGCGTCTGGTGCCAACCCAGAAAAGGGCCTTCTTCGTGGTGACACCCACTTTGTGGAGTGCACTTCCTCTTTGTTACATTGGAAATGCCAACTGTTGCATGTTTTAAGTCCACAGTTAAAAACCTACCTTTTCACCCAGGTCTTCCCTGACAGATTGTGCTGTCCAGTTTATTGATTGTTAGTCATCTGATTTTAAATGTTTTAATTGGAGTAGGTTTTTAAAAAGTGCTTTAATGGACACATTTTGAATTTTCTGTTAATTTAACTATGGACATTTTGAATTTTAAACTTTTCTGTTATGAAACACTTTGAGGTTTCTTTTTACATTAATCAAGCAGTCTATAAATTAATTAAACAAAATGACAAGATACATAAGAAGAATTATTATCCTGCATTGTGATCTATTTCCTGCTGAACCCATCCTTTTTCTATATTCTCTCCCTACCTGTGCACAATGTTAGGGAAGAGAACAGCTTCAAAAATCTTTCCATTCAAAGCAGCATTGCATCGTGTTAATGCTTGAACTGGTTTTAGAGAGGAACTTGGTCAGTCAAAAAAATGACACTCACCCTGTTCAGATGACATGCTAAGCCACAGTGGTTAAGCATTTTGAGCTAAACACTATTATGGCTTAGAGTGTTGTGTGAATCATTCCCAAACATGGTGGCTACATAACTACAGTTTCAACACATTCACTGACCACTTGCTGCAAAAGGTTTAGCAGCCCAACCATGGCTAAGCTCTATGCTACCCGTTAAAAGCCACCAAGGTATTAACTATTTTATGCATTTCCAAACATTCCATGTTGGTATTTTCACTTTCTATGTATGGGCTACTGTGGAAAAAGGAGGAGGAGGAGGAGGAGGAGGAGGAGGAGGAAATGGAAGGGGTTTGCCTGCTATGTGCTGAACGTATATTGATCTAGTGAAACACATTTTTATTACTTTCCTTTTTGTTTACTGACGAGTTTGGAATATTCTCAGAGCTTTTGCAGACAAGTTCCCTTGAGCATTTATACTGTGATTACTGCTGGAGCAAATAGGAGTCTTTTTTCCTGATCTTTCTGGCAGAAAATTAAACAATCTCACTATTCAGAATAGTTAGGGAGTGACATTTTCCCAGCAGACTTTGCCAAAACATAATAATTTGGGAAATCATTAATATATTTTTTCATAATATTGTTCTAAATTACAAGGTGTGGCATAACTTCGATGGAAGAAATCCACACCCATACCTGGGGGTTTGCCCAGAAACCTCTCAGCAGCAGCCTTAAGCCTGCCCCTTGCATGAGCTGACAATATATTTTTTTTATGCATTCAATGCATAACTAACTTACGGAAGGGAAGGAACGGAAGAGTCCTTTTCCATAGGTAGCAGTTATATGGTGCTCTGTACATTTTTTGAAGATGTAGTGATCATTAGACAAGTTCAGAGTGCTTTATTTCCCTGGTGTAAATTGTTATTGGTACAGAATCTAATTGGAAGGGTCAACCCTCCAATTAGGCAGAGCTGGGTGACAGCCTCAGGTGGCAGATGCTTAGGGGTGGGCATGAGCTGCTCCCTTCCTTTCTTCTGAGCTCTCCACATAGACATTGCTCCTGAGATTTCCAACTATTTTCATCATCCTGAGCCAGCTGCGCCCTATTGTTCCTTCTGAAGCTTCTGGCCATTCTCTTCATCCTGAGCTTGGGCAGACTGGCTTTGTCATCTAGTTGCTTTCTCCCAGCATACCATGGACAACACTATTTGGAAAGGCCTTTTACTGAGTGAACAGACAGATAGGGAACCACCCTGGCCATGCACTTCAGCAATGCACATTCATTGTTCCGCTCAAGTGATGCATGCTGGTGCTGCCACTGCTGCATGGCAGCATTTCTTTGAGCAGGCAGTAAGCCAGTAGCAAGTGGAGTGGTGAGCAAGAAGCAGTGAGATGTTGGACGACAGAGTTGTGTGTGACACGCAACTTCCCCTGGGGCCCATAAGCTAGCTGCCTCCGTCAGGTGCAGTGGAAGATGCTATCCCATCACCAGTGTTGAAGTAAGATTTAGCTGCCAGTCCAGTTAGCTTCAGTATGTGGAATGAAGGTGGTGGTAGTGAGCATGATCTTGTACTTTGTTTCAGGTACACAAATGTTGTATCCTGGTTTTATCTGCTTTTAATCAGTTTTTGTATTTTATGTTTGGTGTTGTTCCCCGCCTCGATCCGTTGGGAGAGGCGGGTGATAAATAAATATATTATTATTATTATTATTATTATTATTATTATTATTATTATTATTATTTGGCTTGCCTGACGTCGGAGGAGCCATTGCAGGTGATGGGTGTGGGGCGGTGATGATGAGACATTCCTCATGCTCCAGCATTGCTGGGGCTTAGTGATGACATTGGCCAGAGGAGGGGCTTACAAGGCAATATTAGCCTTTGGGGTCCCTCCTCCCAGACTACCGCGGCCCCCTCCCTCCCTGTATATAGTCTGGAGGTTTAACCAATCGCTCTTTTGAGGGCTGAGCAAGAATTTTTGGCAGTCCGATTGGCTTGTTGTGTGGCTTTTTGCCTGCTTCACACTATAAGTGGGGTGGGAGTGTCTTAGATTGATTGGGGGGGGGGGGAGTTGGTTCATTTGGTCACATTCCCTTAGGAAGGCTGTTTTGGGCAGGCTGTTTTTGTCTGGATAGGGATGGTGATCATTCCGAGGCATTGTTGGTGGTAACAGGTGAGGCTCAAGGCCTCCTGCTGTGGGTTTTGCAGCTCCAGTTGGGGAATAAGGGTTGTCTGTGCAGCAATCTCCCTTCACACACCCAGTGTTTTGTGGCCTGGGGGTATAGGATACAGGATATCCGTTTCATTGAATGGCTAGTGCCGGCATAATGGAGTACCCCCCCCCCCCCAGGCATCCCCCTTTGCAGATCGTATTTTATAAATGTGGCCCAATTTTCAATCTATACAGTTGTGTCATCCCTTTATTGTCTCACCTTCTTCACTCACAACATATCTTGAGTCACCCCTCACTTGCTAATTGCCAGCCCGTGAGTTTATAGTCTTCCCTACTCTCATACATGTGTAATAACGTTAAGTGCGAAATAAGGTTAACTGATCTGCCAGTTCAGTGTGCTAGATTTCAATAACACACCTAGCTATGGTTCAGAGTTCATTGCAAAATGTGAATCACAATGCATACAAGTGGGTGGATGGACGCATTGGCTGATCTGAGTTTTTTATATCTTTAAATAAGTGATTAAAAAAACCCTCCCTTCCTTAAGATGAGGCTCCATAATAAGACCCTGAAAGAACATTTAAATGTTTAGCCAGTGTTCTTGCATATGAGTGTATGGTGGCTGCATAAGCCAGAAAGCCCATGAACCCAATCAGCTGTTAAACCTAACCAGTATCTAGCTAGCTATTGGTGTTAAAATGACAAACCCAGGCAGGATCTACACTACTGCTTTATAACAGGTTATAGCAGTATTGACAACTGTTGGGGCCATGACACATTCTATATACTGTTTTGAAACTGCTTTCAAAGTGTTATTTCCTGCTTGGTGTAGATCTGGCCCTGGTCTTTTTCAGCTTAGAATGCAAATGATTTTTTTCTGAGACTCAGTCACTGCTGATTTGGAATATTACTGCATATTTATTTAGCATCATGTGATATAATTCATTGTAGGAAGAACCAAAACTTAACAGAATATACCTCTATCATACATCATGATAAGACCCTCAGTGGGCTGTGTTTATAGTTGAAACTTTTTTGTTTCAGGGTTTTGTTATGTTTTGGGGTGTTTTGGTCCTCTGCAATGCTTCGCAGGACTTCAAAAAAGTAATGAATTGTGTTGTTTTATAAGTTACAAGATGTGCAACTCAACAAATTTGCAAAACTGAAGGATGTCTGCCAAGCAGCTGCTCTTTAGAGCTGGTGATAAAACAAATGAGAAAGAATATGTAGGAATGTACTTGCTTCTTATCCTTCAACTCCTTATTTCTTAACTATTAGAGCATGCCTCAGTGGGGGAGAGGAGGGGGGGGAAACACCAGAAGGTGGATGCAGGTACATGCATATCATTTTTAATAATCAGTCAAACTGAATATTGTTTTTCTGGTTTACATTTATTCTTTTATTTTTATTTTTAATATCACATTGCAAATCCACCCAATTGATTCCCACATATACACTATAAAATATTTAAAGAGTCAAAATCTTTTTTTTAAAAAATCTTTCAGTAAATTCTTAGAGATATGCACAGACAAAGCAATTGATTAGTAAAGCATCACCTTAAGTCACTTTACAGGATACAACAGAATGAATGACATTAGGAGAGAATATCAGCTTTTAACAGGCATAATAGACAGTTCTTCAGGAAAATTGTAATGTTTGAAGGTGTGAGTAAAGGCTGGTGTTTTGATTGCTGAGTGAAGTTGGAGCATTCATGAATTTTAATTGCTTGGCAGAGACAAAAATAATTGATCAATACATAAATCAAGATATATGTTGTAAATGTATTTATTATTTTATACTGTTTTTACATTGGTTTTCAGATTGTATGTTACATATTTTAATGTAAACAACTTAGAGAGTTGGAAGCTGAATGTCAGTTTAAATAAAGAAATGGAGAATAAATTTTAATGCAGGGCATTATGAGGAATGCAATCCAGATTTGATTGCTAAAGTTTTGCCAGTCTGGAATACCAGATTTGTTCCTTTAAAAGACTCATGACTAGCAGCTGGAGGCTTCCCCAGTGCTGCAGTGGAAAATTCCATTGCTATGCCACAGGAAATAGGGCTGGAAATGGAATATTCTGGGGCATGTCATGGGTAGCCCCAGAAAAGCTAAAAGAATACACCAGCCATGGAGCTGGCATACTTAACAACATAAGAAGAGTCCTGCTGGATCAGACCAAAGTCCACGATTCTATTCCTACAGTTTCAGATGCCTACAGGCAACCCATAAGCAGGGCATGAGGACAATATCACCATCCCAATTGTGTTGCCCAGCAACTGGCATTGAAAGGCATTCTTCCTGTGATACTGGAGGAACTATTTAGCCAGCATGACTATTAGGACTGTGCAAGATTTGGATTTGGCATTCTGAAGCATGGTGGTCATTCTATGTGTGATCTGCCATTTTCTGAACAGCCCTATTCCCTAGCCCCAGTTAGAGAGCTACACCTCCCAGCATGTATTGCAGCCAATCAGAGAGAGGGGGAGGTGTGGGTACCTCCCTCTCACACCCCTTCCCTTTCTTCAGAAATCCATACATTTATGACATTCCATGAAAAGTGGGTTGTGTTCATTTGTAATTTGCATAAAGTGGGAGATGTTCAGGTGCTGCTCAAGCTTAAGAGCAATGTGTATTTTTAAAAAACTTTCCCTTTCGATTCTCTAAATGACACAGCATCACTCAAAGGCTTAGTCCATTATTGCCAATGAGAAGAAAATGCTACTCTCTGATTGGCTGTAATACATGCTGGGAGGTTTAGTTTTCTAACTGGGGTTAGGGACTAGGGCTGTACAGAAAATGGCAGATTGCACACAAAATGGCCACCATGTTTCAGAATTCCAAATCTTGCACAGACCGAATGACTATATAGTAACCATTGAAACTTATCTTCCTGATAGTGTCATTGGAAGAACTTAGCTGGTCTTAGGGAATGGTGATTTCTCCATCATGAAGTCTTCACACCATAGGCTGACCAGATAAAATCCAGGCCAGGGCTCATGTAACTTTAACAGTTGTAGAGAAAAGGGAATTTCAGCCAGTGTCATTTGCATGCAATTAGTTCCTGGTGATATTCCCTCTTCATCACAACAGTTAAAGTTGCAGGAGCCCTGCCTTCTGTTGTATATGGTCATTCTAGTATAGTGCCTGCACCTTTAACTGTTGTGATGAAGAGTGAATTTCATCAGGAACTAATTGCATAGAAATGGCACTGGCTGAAATTCCCTTTTCTCTACAACTGTTAAAGTTACATAAGCCCTGACCTGGATTTTATCTGGTCACCCTATCACACCACCAATGAGGTCTGGGCAAGGAAGTCCCAAATTACAAACAATCCTCATTTGAAAGTGTTTGTAACTCTAAGCTTCTACCAGCAGAATTGGTAGTGTGTGTGTGTTTGTAAACACACACACACAATTTCTAAAGAGAGGAAGTTTTACTTACTACATCTACAAGACTACCTTTAATGTATATATATATATATATATATATATATGTATATGATGCTGTTAATTTCTGGCATTTCATAGCATCAAGGAATTTGGTTATTGTTTTTTATAGAGAGCTTTGGCTATAGGGCGGTATAGGAATGTAATAAATAAAATAAATGTTAAAAAAACGTAGATTGTAGTTCTTTTTGAATTCTAGCTAGATCTACCTCAAGGTCATCTTTCTGTTACAATGCCTATAACCTTTCTTCAGTATCTGGGAACAGATCCAAAAGTCAAGTCCCTTGTGTTCTCCGTTGTAAGAGACATTTGTGCCAAGTAATGTATTTCTCCTCAGAGATGCACACCTCCACACTCTGTGTTTAGATCTTTCACTGATTAAATTAGGAGAAAACTAGATTCTTTTCAAGAGGTAAAAAAAAATAAAACACCACTCTGCCCATGGCTGATTTAAAAACACAATGACCCATAGAAAATCACAATTAAACAGCTTAAAGTAGTATTCCAGTGAAGCTTGTTTATGACCTACACTACTACTTAAAACAAAAATGTATAGGCAAGCAAGTGAAGGTTAAAAAGTGAAAGTGCTTTCACTGAAAGTTTTAAGAAGAGTAAATGTCATATAATAATTTTTAAAAATCCACCTGTAGTACAATATCAAAATCAGAGTTGTTGATAGGTATTTAGTGGAAATCCAGAAAGATTCTCTGCAGAATTGCTCAAGCTGTATAGGAATTCTAGCCACAGAGAGATCTTGTCAAGAGGTCACAAAACATTAGATTGTGTAAAGGTGGGTATTTATGCTATATTTTCTACTTGAGTATTATCAGAGAATATGTACAAGATGTTTTAGAAAATCCACATATGTGCAAGTCACTCCTTAAAACAGGTGGAAGCAATGATTGGGAAAGATTTGGTTCCCCACTGCTGTGTACTGTAAAGTAGAAATGCCTTCACAACCGGCCCAGCTTGTCTGAGCACATGGAGGCTATTGCAGGTGGGGCTGGAGTGATGAGGCAGCGTGGCAGGCAGTCATTGGCTGCTCCCATAGTGCCTCATGGCAGGGAGGGGACTGAGAGGGTTTGAAGTAGGGGTGTGCATGGACCAAAAAATCAGATCGAAATCAGAATCAGAACAGGAACCAATGCCTCAGATAGGTTTGGATAGGATCGGAGGCATCCTGGTACGGTTCAGAGCCGATTCCGATCCGAAAATCGAACATCCAATTTTCGGATCGGACGCCATTTTAGGTCTGTAACTTCGGGGGGCTCTTTGTTTGCATAACAGGGAGGACCAGTTAGGAGGGTCTCTTCGCTCCCTCTCCCTTTGAGGGACCCATAAGGTCATCAAGTCCAACCCCCTGCTCAATGCAGGAATTCAACAACACTCTTCCTACATTCTGTTTCCATGAGGGAACAGCATTGCTATGACTTGAGATGTAGCACTGATCTGGTATAACTTTTGCCCTCGACCCACAGCCCTCTTCTATGGGACAACTTTTCAAGTATTGAAAAGTACTATCATATCTTCTAGTAGTCTTACCTTTTCAAGGCTGGGTACCTGAATTTTTTGAAAGATCGTGCAACTTTTTGACAGGTCTGATGAATGCATGTGGAGATCTGTCATTCTGCCCTGTCAGAACTTAAACGTTCTTTAATAAATTCATATAAAGTCGAGGGTTGGAGGGATCGATCTCAAATTTCATATACATACTTAGGCATACCCCATAAGCATTGTGACCAAGTTTCAAGCCTGTAACTTTGAAAATACAGACGTTATAGGCATTTTTTCTTTAAAAAATCAGCGCTATTGGGCAAAGTAGGGCTCCAAATTCAGTATCGGATTTCCAATAATTATCGTGAAGATGATATGATTAACCTACGATATAATCCAATTGAAAAAAAAATTAAAAGTGATTTCCGATAACGATACGATATGATAATTTCAGGCATGCACACCCCTAGTGGGAGGCCCTCAGGTATCACCTGCCATCACTAACGATGCCTCAGAATGATCACCATCCCTATCCAGACAAATATAGCCCACTCAAACCAGCCTCCTTAGGGGAATGTGACCAACTGAACTAAAATAAAAGCCACCACATCAACCTAAGACACTCTCACCCCATTTACAGGGTAAAGCAGGCAAAAAGATGCACAGCCAAGCCAATCAGACAGTGTGCCAAAAATTCCTGCTTGGCCCTCAAAAGAGCAGCCATTAAACCTGCGCAATGCATTCAGGGAGGGAGGGAGGAAGGGAGGGAACCGAGCTTTGAAGGGGCTGGGAGGAGGGCCACACAGGCTAAGAAAACCCATAAGATCCTCCTCCAGCCTATGCCACCACCGAGCCCCACCAATGCTGGAGCTTGCCCACATGTCTCCTCAATTCTCCACACACCCCGCAAGCTGGCATGCTGGACACGGGGTGGGACATTTCTGAAGATGTGTCCCTGATTTCTGCAAGTGCAGAGCTCGGCGTATCCACCTACAAATGACTGCTTTCCGATTAGTGATGTCACCGAACTTGTACCTCCGGGTTCAGAGGTACAACTTTTTGGGGCGCTAAGAATATATGGAATATAAATATAAAATGTAAAGAATTGTCTAAAGATAAAAAAGTAACCCACGAGTTATATAATGCATGCTTAAGGCTTATTGATTATCCTGGGGATTATGTGCACATAATTCCCGTGCCCTTGATTTTAGCCTTGGATTTCTGCATTCTTTTTATTAAAAGAACAACAACTACTGTTGGCATATGCTATACATTCCACCCCAAAGCATTTAACATACAATATTTCTTCAACAAAACACTGCTATGGAAGATGTGTCATTTCATAATGAAAAGAAAAATCATACCGAGCCTGCATTCTGCTAGTAGATATTATGGCTCAGTTTGGATTCTCAATAGTACCCATACAATGAAGTGCAGGGCTACATGACACACTGTCTGGCTTGCCAGGATGATACTGTGTTACTGTAATAAATAAATATATAAATAAATAAACCAAATCCTCCCAACTACTAAAAAGACTGTCTTCACCCATAATCCCCAAATTACACCATCACAGAGCTGTGGACAATGCACCTTGTGAATTCAAGGGGAGGTGGGGGTGCATTGTCCACAGCAGAATGCAGGCTCGGTATGATTTTTCTTTTCTTTTTCATTATGAAATGACACATCTTCCATAGCAGTGTTTTGTTGAAGAAATATTGTATGTTGGTTACCCAAGCATGAAAGAATAGCTTCAGCAAGCCATCCTTTGCAGGTGTCCATATTCCTAAGAGATGTGTTGCCAGCATAACTTCTAGTGGGTCAAATGGAGTCGGATACATTCTGGCACTCAATGTTCAGGGTGATTACAATGTGTATTTATGATTTGTCTTCTTGTTCTGTTTCTCTTTAAAGCTGTACAGTTTACATGTTAACCAAGGGCTTTGATGATGATGATGATGATGATGATGATGATGCCTAGGATCCAAAGAAGCTCATGAGTATGTGCAGAAATACAAGGAGGCATCTGATTGTCCCATCAGGATGCACCCTCCAGTTCCATGCCTAACCAAGCGGTCCTCCAGTCTTCAGAGGTTTTTTAGGGAATGAGGCACAAAGAGCTCAGTAGGAAGGGTTGCTGGTAAGTTGAGGTATATGTATAAACTGTAGGTTCCCCACTCTTACAGTTTATTTTTACTTTGAAAAAAGATATTTTTACCTGAACTAATGCATTTTCTTGGTATAATATGTATTAGAGTAACTGCAGTGACAGAAGTGACCTATGAATCTGTTTATTGTAACTGCTATAGTGCGCATTCTGCCTTTTGCTTTGTTTATGTAGTATTTCCACCAATGTCAAAAAGGGTTTCAGATATATCCTAGCTCCTGAATAGCTCAGTAAGTGGAAGGTTGTTTTGCAATAATTTCCCTTAATATAATTATAGTCGGTGGTCTTACAACATCATTTTAGATTTCCATCTTGATATCCTTCAGGTTTCGTTGACCAGGCCTTCACCATTATTTCAATAATCAGTGGCTGTATTTTACTTTATTGTATACCATCCATCTCGTAGTCAATGTTATCAATTTAAGGATGGTTTATCCCCTCAAGTTTTGGAGTTTCAGACAGCTGATAAAATTCTTTGTTCACATCACTGTCTTTAGGAAGGGAGGGTGTATTAAACTAGTTACTTTGCTAGCATAGAGAGTCACTGCTCAGTTTGTGTTTTACTAAAGCTGCAATCCTGCGTCTATATTTGGGAGTCAACTCCATTGAACTCAGTAAACTTTGCATAATTGCTAATAACCAATAATATTTTCATAGTTGATTTAAAACCAGACTGGTTAGCAAAACAATATAATAAAAAGGTTACTTTAGAAGTCCATTCCTTAGAAAATATTAAAATGACCCTAGTAAGCAATAAAAGAGATCTAATAGGCAATTTTATTCAAAACCTTGCCCCAAGGAAGGATGTCCTAGATCAACATCTACCCAGTCGTGAAAATACATTGTGCTCATTCATGTAGGATTAATTCATAGGCAGATAAGATAAAAGAACAATACATTTTAGGGCTGAAACAGACATTACTTTAGATGTTTGTCCAGCAACTGAATCTCCCCCTTTCATTTTACTCTAGAGTAGCCTGATCTGGACTGGGGTTCTAGAATGGTGGGATGGGTGGTAGCCAAGATTTTAAGATCTGGATTGTGGAGCCTGAAACTAGTGTAGAGTAAAAATTAAAAGACACAGCTGCTAGACACACATTTAAAATAAAGGTCTATTTCAGCCCTTAGAATGTCTCCCAGAATTTTCAGCTCAAGATGCAGGAGTCTCAGTATCACAGAATTCAGTGGTTGGGCCTGCCTTCCAAGGTCAAAGGAAGATGCCACTGCTTGATTTCTGGGTATCCTGCTTACACACTCCACATCTCACCACATTGTCCCCCACAGCCGAAGTTGGTGGCTCCAATCTCAGTGGGGCTGTGAATCCATTCTGGATTTCAGATAAAATGGTGGATTTGACAGCTGTCAAATTGCACCCCTTCCCCGCCACCCCCCGTTAGCTGTCAAACCCACTATTTTGAAACTTTTGGAACTTTTGAAGTAAATAATTCATAGCCACAACATGCCTGGACCTATCTTTCTGAAATTTCTCACAGATAAGTACCTCACACCCATCTGCCATGTGGGCAAGTTTCATGCTTCTATCTTTAAAAATAAAGAAGTTAAATGGGTTTCTCTCCTCATTTCCCCAAAATACTTTGCCACTACACACTTGAAGCTATGCTTCTGAAATTTCTCACACATGTCAACCAAAGTGGTATCTGTAATGTGGCGAAGTTTCATGTTTGGATCTTTAAAAATAAAAAAGTTGACAGCATAACTGTCTTTCCCCCACTGCTACCCATTTTTTAAAAAATAATTGCCACCAAAGGCAAGCACCTATGGTTCTGAAATTTCACACACATGAGTTCTAACATACTGTCTGCAATGTGGCAAAGTTTCATGTGTGGATCTTTAAAAGTAAAAAGTTATAGACATTCCTGGTTCATTAGTAAAAAAAAATCATAGCCACAAACTGCCTACACCAATCTTTCTGAAATTTCTCACACATAAGTACTTCAAACCCATCTGCAATGTGGCCAAGTTTCATCCTTCTATCTTTAAAAATAAAAAGTTATAGGCATTTTTGTAACACAATACTAGGCTATGGGGAAAGTCATTCAAAATGGAGTCCAATTTTCCGTTATTTTCTGAATAAAATCGAAGACAAAAATATTGTATCAGAAAAATTGGATCACCAAGTTACCATATTGGAATTGTGTATCGGATGTCCAATATCCTCCGATTTTAATCCCTAATTTTCAGGGGGCTGGAGGGCTACCACATGGAGCATGTGTGGAAACTCACTTCACCCAGTACTGTTGCACTTGGCTAAATCTGGTTCCAACCCAATGTGCATACCATCCCCCATTAATACATTTTTTGCACCACTTATAAATTATTTGAATGTTATATTATGTTTTATGATTATAAAATTACTAAAGAATTGGGTTGGCTGGTATCTAATTATGTTTATTCAGTGAGAGGGAACGTTTTTTTTAAACCATCATTATTTCTTCAAATTCTGCAATCAGCAAAACATAGGAATCCATTGAATAAGCAATGCATGTTTATTGTACCCAAGAGCATTAAACCATTCATTTCAGTATAGTCTGATTTGCCACAGAAAGTTTACTCTTGAACAAGAAGTCAGAAGATGATAGCTGTGTGTTATCTTATTCCATATGGGGGGGGGGGGAATAACACTTTGTTTCATCTGTTTTGTTTTATTCTGCCTGTGAAGCTTAGAAACAGTGAAGTCAATATTGAAACTTTCAACTTAAGACTATCATTCTCACCTGCTGATTGAAAGCCAACTCATCATCACTTTCCCATGGCTGTTTGCTAGTCTCTCTGAACTGAACTACTGCCAGTGTAGTTTCCCAAGAAAATATTATTTAAAACAATGATAACAACCCTGATTCAAGACATATCAGCCTCTAGCTTTGTGGAGCAATAAGCTAACAAACATAGCAGACTAATTAAAGCAGATGGCCTAATACATTATTTAATTGGTTTTGTGCTTATTTTTTCTCCTAATAAATAAGTAGATGTTTTTATTTATACTATTTTCATTGTATGATTTTTTTGGGGTCTCCTATCATACTAGATGTAGAAAAGGGGAGGAGTAATGGAAGTTTTGTAGAAGGCCTGCATTCCATTTCATTTGTACGATGAATAACCAAAAGGATTTGTTTTCCTTAAATGACAGTGTGAAAAATTTCATCAATGTTATGTTTTCCTCTTTACTTCTTCTTCTTCTTCTTCTTCTTCTTCTTCTTCTTCTTCTATCCTCAGTTCTTTTCTTCTTTCTTATCAATTATCTTGTCTGGCTGCTTATTCTGCTGGCTATCAGTTTTTTAAATGTCTTTTCTGTGATCATTGCTTCGGTGAGTGCAAAGAAACAGAACTATCCTCCCTTTCTTGTGTTTAGCAGTTTGACCATATGAGAAACAAAAGTGAATTTGTCCTTGCCGATTTGAGCCAACCATAGTGTAAACGTATATGTATATCTATATGAATGTCCTAGAGACCACCCTCCCTTTGGCCCCATACACATTTGTAGGAATGAGGCACCCAAGGGCTTACCCATGTGTGTGGGTGGGTGGGTGGTGGTGGTGATTCAGGCCTCAGGCTCAAAGTGATTCCTGACCCCTGTTTTAAGAGAATGGATCAAAATATTAATAATAAAAGCCTTAGAGATACAACATCTGGAGATACAAACTGATAGGTTGTCAAAGTGTCCTTTCATAAGTTGATTCACTAATAGCATGGACAAAATAACTATGTGGACTTACATGCATGAACTGGGAGATAACACCTTCACATTATTCTTTACTCAATGCTCTTAGGGCTCCAGCACACCAGCATTTTATCACACTCTCATTCCTCCTGGTTTGCCATTTGGAAACGTGATACTCACATGACGTCATGCTTGTCCTGCAGTCACTTCGCCTCTTCCCCTCCATTTTCTGTCTTTTTCTAGGGGTGCAAAAGTGCAAATTATTTTCTCCATGTTAAATAAAAGCACCCTTCCGGCCCCGTGTCTTGCTGTCCTCGTGTTATGCTGCTTTTGTTGGAGGTGGTCCTGCTGACAAAACAGGAGGGTGGGGTGGTACTCCTCCATCTTGCTGAGTCTGTTAGTTGAACATACAGACTTGTGCTGAGCCGATTGAACAGACTTTTGCTGCTCCAACCCCACCCTCATTGCCCACAGAAACAGTGCCCAGCCAATTAAATGCTGAACCAGTAAAACCCTAGATAACAAAACCAGAGCGAGGAGGGGAAGACAACCATGTCCATCACCTGACGAGAACCAATGAACTGGAGGGGGGAAAGAGAAGGAGCAGGTGCAATAGCAGGAGAGCAAACAACAGCGTCAATTGTGAAAGGGGCCAGTGCTTGCAGTGCTAATGAAATGGAGGTCAAAATCGTGGGTGCATACCAGGAAAAAAAGTAGGTGTGATTGAGCCCATAGATAAACATATGTATTAGTTGATGCCATCCAGTTTTAGGTACTATCATTTGAGAAATATGTTTTCAAATTGGATAGTACTCAGTTGAGAGTTATGAGAATGAAGGAGGCAAACACAGCTGAACAACCAGTGTATGTTTAGCCTAGAAAGAAGGTCATGATGAATCAAGAAAATGTCCATTTTCAAATATGAACCATGATGTCAAATGATGGGAAACATTAATTGTTGACCCTACCCAGTGATGACAGGATAAATGGCAAAGCATTTGAACTGATTAAGAGTGTAATCTTATGCATGTTTAGACAAAAAAAGTCCCACAACACCCAGAATTCTTCAGCCAGCCATACTGGCATAAATCAGGGCCGGGCAACTTGTGGCCCTTCAAATGTTTTGGCCCACAACTCCCATCATTTCTCACCATTGGCTATGCTGGCTGGGGCTGATCGTAGTTGAAGGCCAAAACATCTGGAGGACCACAGGTTGCCCACCCCTTGCCGAAATCATACTTTTTACACCATCCTAGCAGAATAAGTGAGAAGAACCACAATTAATTCCTGGGAGAAGTGATTTTGCTAATTTAAGACCAAAGCATTATACCCGCTACTACAGTAAATGATGTTTAAGCAATGTTAGTACAAAATCAATATTATTTAATTGCTAGAAACGTGACTCTGTTTGAATATCTCTGCAAAGAGCAACACATAAAAGTGGCAGCTTTGTTTTGTGTGTCTCCACACACTATTTTCCGTGCATGAACATCAGGGCCCAGGGCTGCATCCAGAAAATTCATCTTGGTGGATCCAAATAAATTCTTCCAGGATTGGTTGTTTTGGGACAAACAGGGCATGCACACACATCCACTCCTGGACACCTGTTGTGGGTGGAGTCTATGGGATTAGGGCAGAGGCTGATGTCCCCCAAGGTTTTCCACTGTTAGTATAGAGTGCCCCTTGCTACACTGGAGGGACTCTTTAGATGACATTTTTGAACTTCACTGTGGCATATAATTGTAATACACACTAGGGGTGTGCACGCCAAAAAATATCATTGTTTATCATTATCGTCATTTCGGACCAAAAAAAATATCGTCTTCATTCGTATCGTAGGTGAACTGTATCATCTTCATGATAATTATCGTGAAAAAATGATATTTTTGGCAGCCCTATTTTTAAAGAAAAAAATGCCTATAACTTCTGTATTTTAAAAGTTAGAAGCTTGAAACTTGGTCACAGTGCTTATGGGGTATGCATAAGTATGTGTATGAAATTTGAGATCAATCCCTCCAACCCTTGATTTTATATGAATTTTTAAAAGATCGTTTCCGTTCTGACAGGTCTGAATGAACGCACGTGGTGAGCTGTCATTCTGATCTGTCAGAATGGAAACGATCTTTAAAAAAATTATATAAAATTGAGGGTTGGCGGAATTGATCTCAAATTTCATACACATACTTAGGCATACTCCATAAGCACTGTGACCAAGTTTCAAGCCTCTAACTTTTAAAATACAGAAGTTATAGGTATATTTATATGGCAGTCCGATAAAACGATAAAATCTCCGATGATTATCATAGATTTTTCTATCATATCGTCATCATTAAACACATGCACAATAACGACCTTATTGTATTGTTATTGTACATTTTAACGATATGATACACATCCCTAATACACACACATAGTGCACACCTCTACAGCACAAGTGCATTTTCCTTGTGTGCAGCCAACATGCTTTGTTGCTTAGAGTTACATTCCATGACATTTAGAAGCCTACATAAAAGAGCAGAAAACACTCAGAACTGGTAATTTGAAAGCATTGATACAGAAGAACATGCACTAGTGCTATCAAATTAGTGCATGTTCAAACTTCACACAAGAGGCGTCATGAACCTGAAATAAACATTTATTTGGGATGAGGGAAATAAAGTAAGAGTAAGTGGGTAACAAACCCAGTATACCAGTCCCTGTTAATTATGTTATGTTGTATATTTTCTGGCATTACATGTTTTGTCCAGAAAGGGGTCCCCATGTTCTGGAAGGAATTCCTTCATCTTGCAAACATTAGTGAATATCCTGTGGAAAGTAGCACTGGAGTCTGCGGGGACACCTTTAGCGGGAGAAAGAGAAATAGTTATACATCTGGATTTGGGTTCTAGAGAAGTTCACTTTACTTTGCACAATCTTACCCATCATTTTTAGCATCAGCCAATATAGTACATGTTGTGCATTACTTGAATTGAGAATTACAGAAACATTCTTTTGGAATTGCACAATTTTCTTATAACTGCACATTTTGTGTGTGAATGCACATTTTGGAGAACAAACAAACAGACCCTGCACTACTAAGAGCCTAGAGTCTAGTAGAAACATGGGGGGGGGGTCTATATGATGATGCATTGGCACTGTGAGCCCCCAAAACCCCTCACTTGTGCTTCTGCAGGGTTGTACCCATGGCAAGGAGTGAGTGCGGAGTTTGCATCAATTAGAGGAGGAGGAACCACTGCCCCCCCCCCCCGTGTGTCTGTGCACTGCTGCTCTGCTGTGCCACCATGTGTTCCCACTCCCATTTTTTCCCCTCCTGGGACTTTCCATGCCAAGAGTTTCTTTCTCCCGACACCACCGGAGGAAGTGCACAAAGGCATTGCAATGACCATTTGGCTCCTGGCCCATCCCCTCCCCCTTGTCTGGGCAGATGGCAACCAATCAGGGGTCGTCATCTGCCCGACCATGCCTCTGGTGCAACTCCAGAGCAGCAACAGATGACAGATGTGCCGTCATTGCCCTGCTCCACAGAAAAAAGTCAGGGTAAGTCCCCAACTTTTTTATTTTGGAGTTTTGGGGGAAAGCCCTGGGATGACTCCGCAGTGGCTTCTGCATCATATAAACAACACAGCACTACTGCAGAGTCACCCCGAGGCTTTTCCCACATATAGACAGCCCCATGGTCAATTCCCTTCTCTACATAGCACCAGGATAACATCCCCCAGACTGTTGCAGGCATAAAGTAAGAACAAGTACCTAATGCAAACAGGTGAAGCCAGCCACACCTGAATTTATGGACAGAACTCAAAACCCACAGCAACCAAATGAGTCAAGTAAAACCATCAATTCCCACCCACCTCCTTTTTCCCTTGGAAAACTGGTTTCTCCCTACTCAACTAACTTCAGATAAAATAAAATAAAAAAGACCATGAAATATATCTACCTGCTTATTTTAAGCACATTAAGAAGAAAGCTAGAACAGAAAAAGTGCAATCCTATACATGTCTACTCAGAAGTAAGGTTGAATGGATTACTATATGGTGACATAAATTGCAGGTGCACGAGGGTGTCACTGTACCTAGATTGGGACTATGGAGGAAGAAAAGAGTTAATGTCCCGCAATCCCTACACTAGGGCCCAATCTGATTGGGACCCCTGTGCTTACTCTAAAATGGGGGAAGGGGTGCATGTGGCCCCTGCAGCCCCCCAGTACAGCCCCCATGTGTCCCACAATTTTGGAGTACTCCCATTTTTTTTTTAAAAAAATTACAATTTCTAAACAAGGTAATTTTTACCCTTTGGGCGTAAATGGCTCCTAGACCTCCCAAAGTTGCCCCACCCCTGCTCTAGGTTTTTTGTTTGTTTTTTTAACATCGCTTTTCACTAAAGAAATCTAGCTGGATGAGTTAAGGCACTTTTTCCTCGGTAGCTGCTCTTAATTGTTTTGACTCTGGAACAAGTTTCTAAAAATGCAAGACTTCAAACACCATAAAAAGAAAGGGCACTTAAAATCTGAGCTGCCTCTCAAGAAGGGATTGAATGTGTGGCACTGATTTCAGAGAAAGGGAGAGAATTTAGATTTAGGCTGCAATACTACACACCTTTACAAGGGAGTAAGCCTGCAAGACCTCTCCTCCTTCCTGGAATAAAATCAGGAATGACAGAAGCAGCATTTTTCTCTGCTGTGGATTATGGGCATTGTACTACAGTATGATCCCTGGCAAAAAATGATACTGACAGTGTCCTTTATAGCTAGGCTGACCATATGAAAAGGAGGACAGGGCTCATGTAACTTTAACAGTTGCAGAGAAAAGGCAATTTCAGTCGGCATCATTTGTATACAATTCGTACCTGGTGAAATTTCCTCTTCATTACAACAGTTAAAGCTGCAGGGGCCCTGCCCTCTTGTGTATCTGGTCCCTCTAGTATAGTGCCTGCAACTTTAATTGTTGTGTGAATATGGGATTTCACCACGTACTAATTGCATACAAATGACGCCGGCTGAAATTCCCTTTTCTATGCAACTGTTAAAGTTACGTGAGCCCTGTCCTCCTTTTTATATGGTCAGCCTATTTATAGCCAATGAGAGGCCCAATGGTGGCAGTGTTTGCACCCCTACTTTGAATGTTTGCCCCATTCTTATTCAGAATAGCTCTGCCAGATAACATAGGAAAGACACAATACTAATGAGGAAGTACTGCTTTTTTGCTGCCATCACCTCCAGAAAAGTCGGTATAAAATGAAATCTAGCCTGTGCTTGGTCAGATTCATCATGTGTCGTCTTCCACTTATATTCTAGGCATTGTGTCAACTGGTTCATTGCCCCAGTGACTGCATGCTCAGAGAGGAACAAGCAGTGGAAACAAAGAGATGGAGGAGCATTGCCAGCAATAGGGGGTGGGATCTAGAGGTTGGCAGTGGACCTGCTGCTGGTTATAGCCCTTGGCAGTCAGAATGAAGTCTACTCCTGATACTGACCCTGGTGTGGTTTTCTGTCCAACAGGTACAAAGCTGTAGTGATTCACATAGCAACTGCCATGTGTAAACTGGCTTTTGTGACAGTGGTGGTTGAAAGTTCTTTATCATGTAACCACAAAGAAAAAATGATTGCCCCACAATTCTCAATTTTCTCATTTTATGAAAGATTATGGAAGCAGGTTTCCTTCAAAATCTTGGTCTACCCTATGGTGACAGACACTTGCAAGTTCATGACTCAGAGGCAAAGTTAATTGCTGAGGGCCATGAACTCCTTGCAGCCATACCCCCAAGTTGAATATCCTGCCAGTCACCATCTTTTGACAGGGTCAATCACATAGACATTCTGACAAAGCATTTGGACCTGCCAAGTTTAGTGAAATACCTGTAGATTAACCAATTTAACCTTTTGCTGATCGGCCCCAAAGTGACAAAACTGTCATCCTCCCCCAAAACAGCCTCTTCTGCAGAAACTGCTCAACTAGTTGATAAGCCATGGATCTTGCCACAGAGATTCATTATTTCTCTCTCCCATACTCACATCCTGCTTGTTTGACAATATTCCCATTTATTTATTGACAACATCAGTAATGATGAAGTAGCCATAGGCATTTGGTTGACTAAGAGGCAGGCTCCTAGAATTCTTCATATTAAATATTGCTTAGGAAATATAATTCCCTCTAAGGTTTGCATTGATTTCCATCTTCCTTTACGTTAACTCATCTTAGTATGTACGAAAAGTAACTTTTACTCACATTGGAGCCCTGTTCATCCCCCAGAGTGCACTTATGGGCTTTTAATTAAAAGCATGAGACCTATGTAAACTTCCCATATCCCCATCACATTTTGTCTCTTGTCTAGACCCTGGGTAACTTGCACCAGGAGTGGAAAGGAGGGCTAGATGAGGATACAAGAATTGCCCTCTCAATCCCTGTCCTTCTTGGCTGATCGCCCAGGGAAGAGATGCAATTAGATTACAACTGTAATATATTATTAATGCATCTCTCAGGGCGGGGAATTTTCCATCATGTTTATAAGAAGTGGTGGTACGGCCGCTTCTAAAAAAGCCTTCCCTGATCCCTGGACCTTAATAACTACAGACCAGTATTGAATCTTCTGTTTCTGAGCAAGGTGATCGAGAGGGCAGTTGCCTTCCAGCTCTAAGCAGTTTTGGATGATACAGATTTTCTAGACCCATTTCAAACCAGCTTCAGGGCAGGATAAGGGGTTGAGACCGCTATGGTCACCTTAGTGGATGATCTACGCTTGAGTATTGACAGGGGGAGTGTGTCCCTGCTGGTACTTCTGGATCTCTCAGCGGCTTTCGATACCAGCGACCATGGTATCCTTCTAGAACACATGAGAGGATTGGGAATTGGGGGGCACTGCGCTTCAGTGGTTCCGGTCCTACCTTTTGGGCAGGTTCCAGATGGTGATTCTTGGGGATAGTTGCTCCTCAAAGAAGGAGCTATTGTATGGTGTACCACAAGGGACCATCCTATCCCAATGTTATTTAACATCTACATGAAACCACTGGGAGAGATCATCCAGAGCAATGGGGCAGGCTGCTATCAGTATGCTGATGACACCCAAATATATTTCTCTATGCCTTCGATAACAGCATCAGCTAAGGATAGTGTATCTCCTCTGAATGAATGTTTGGAGGTGGTAATGGGCTGGATGAGGAAAAACAAACTGAAGCTGAATCCATATAAGATGGAGATGCTTGCTGTCAAAGACTGTGTTCGCAGCTAGGGGGGTGCTCTTAGATCCGTTGCTCCAAATGATAGTCCAGATAGATGCGACAGCCAGGAGTGCCTACTATCAGCTTCGGCTGATACGCCAACTGCGCCCCTTCCTAGAGTTGAAAGACCTAAAGACGGTAGTGCACACGCTGGTAACTTCAAGGCTCGACTTCTGCAATGCACTGTACATAGGGCTACCTTTGTGCCTAGTCTGGAAACTTCAATTAGTTCAAAACATGGCAGCCAGGTTAGTCACCAATACACCTAGAGGTGACCATATTACACCAATTTTAAAATCTCTCCACTGGCTGCCAATTAGTTTCCAGGTGAGGTATGAAGTGTTGGTTATTACCTTTAAAGCCCTACATGGTTTGGGTTTAGGTTACCTGTGGGATAGCCTTCTCCTATACAGTCCACCTCGCACACTCAGGTCCTCTGGGAAGAACTTACTCCAGTCAGCAAAAACTAGGCTGACAACCGTTACCCAGAGGACCTTCTCTTCTGCTGCTCCCAGACTGTGGAATGGCCTGCTAGAAGAAATTCGCCAACTTAACACTCTTCCGGAATTTAAGAAAGCCATGAAGACTGATCTCTTCCGGCAGGCCTGCCCAGTTGAATTTTAAGATGCCTTTTAATAATGTATTCGTTTTATATGCTTTTAATAATTCATTAGTTTTATATGTTTTTAATCAGTTTTATGTATTTTATGCTGTTTTGCATTTAATGTTGTTCCCTGCCTTGATCCAGAGGGAGAGGCAGGTAAGAAATATTATTATTATTAATAATAATAATTGTAATTGTCCAATGCATGCACATATACATATATCAATGCATATATCCATATGTGTCTTAAGCAAGCAGTGATCATCACCTCACTATTAAAAAATCAGGAGGAATAAATAGGGACAACACCTTGTGAGATAACACAACATCACAAATATATAATCCTTTCATATGATAGAATCAGAGGTTGATCTATATGGAGCTCATTGATGTTAAGTTATGCAATGCAAAATAGGTAATGGATGAATCGTAATCTCTCATTTCAAGTAGTCTTCAGGTTTACAGTTTCATTGTCAATAGAGCTATTTTCTTAAGAAGCCACTGCTCCAAATAAGTAAAGATTGGAAAATCTCACCTTTAAGGAACACCCATGAGGAGCCATCAGACAGACAAGCAGAGATGAAAGATCGGATAGAAGGGAAGAGGTCAGCATTGTCTGAAGTGCAACAATGGAAGAATGAAAACACATTGCACAGCAGGAACAGTACCTTCTAGGCAGCAGCAGGTTCTCAATAAGATTGATTTTTTTATATTGTAGAAGCATTTTCTTCTCCAGACAGATGCTGCCTAGAGCACTAATGTTCACTGGTGGGGAGGAGGGTTTGGTGGCTGATTACGATCCTGAAATGAAACAGAGTCCACTGTGGCAATCATCAATAACACAGCACATCTACCACTCTGAAGGCTGGTGTCCTTTTTCCCTTTCTCTATCAAGTAGGCATCAGTGAGAGACATGCTGAAGGCAGAGAGGGAAATGTTTAGGTGGATATGCTCCTGGGGTCTGTTAATTGGAACATGAAGACAGACGGCGGCAGAGACCTCAGTTTGCTGTGACAGATTTTGTTGAGGCTTAACTGCATCCTGTGATTATCTAGCCATGTGTAGGTTTTCTCTTGGTTTTACTCATTGCATGAATTAGAAATGTGAAGGGGCGTAGTTACTGGCCTAATCCACACCAAGCAGGATATAGCACTATGAAAGTAGTATGAAAGAGGTATATGGTATTTATCAATGGGCCCCAACAGTTGTCAGTGCACTTCAATATCCCTATAAAGCCGTAGTGTGGCTCCTGCCTTTTATATACTGCTTTCATACCACTTTCATAGTGCAATATCCTGCTTGGTGTGGACTAGGCCACTATAGGGTGCAAACCATAACAAGTTAATGGACAGAGGGAGGAATTGTGGAGGCAGATGAGCTGACCATAAGAGGAGGAGGGGGCATGGCCATGCATTGTTCTCCTCCCTTCCAGTTCACCTGTCAAACCAGGCCCTGCGATGTCAACCACCCTAGACTTAAGGTGATGCTGCTGATTGCTGAATGCCAGGTCAATTAATTTTATTACATTTGTATACCGCCCTATAGTCGAAGCCCTCTGGGCAGTTTACATAAGATTAAAACAATTAAAAACAATATGCAAAAATTAAAACAGCAAAAACATACAACATACACATAATATACACATACATTTAAAACCACTGTAATAACTTTAAAAAGCTATAAACCTAAAAACAAAACAAACCCAGGCTCATCCGATATTGCTAAATGCCTGAGAGAAAAGGAAAGTCTTAACCTGGTGCCGAAAAGATAACAGTGTTGGCACCAGGCGAGCCTCTTCAGTTTAATGGTAAACTATTGACCATCTAGGAAGGATGTGACCTTGAATGAGGAAGCTGAACTGGGGTGTATTACAGACACCCACCTGTCTGGAAGAAGATGGACCTGTCCCCGCTATATTTGCCAGGTTTTTCCATTCAGTTTCAGTAAAGACTGCTGGTGGGGGGGGGGGGGCAATGTTGCTGTTGCCTGTTAGAATACTATCTCCTTGACTAGGTGTCCTGGTCAGCAATCTGCCATTCTAGAATGTTTGTCCTTGAGGATGGGTGGTTGGGACAGAATGGGGATTCTGATAGTGTACTTCCCAACCCATTACCCAACAACCCCCACAGGAACCACTGGATTGCAGTCTAAAGGAGATCCACACCAACCTGCCCAAAGCTACAAACATATAGCCCCTGGCCAGCATCTCAGGAGCCTTATTTATATTTATTTAATTACAGTTATTTTTAGGCTGCCTTTAAGTGTAAACCCGTTAAGATGGCACAGATTTCCCTCTTCACCCACCTAGAAGGAGGCAGAGGGGAGGATTTGCTGGTGCCATTATTGCTCCTCTGTCACGATGGTGTTACTGGCAAAAAGGGGACATCCCAAGGTAAATCTGGGGGCCTTGGATCTGCCAGATCACAAGCACCTCCATTCCACCAATATGAATTCTAAGAGGAGAAATGGCTGTCCAAGAGCCAGCATATTTATTTTCCCTCCAGCCACCTTTCATTAGTTTTATGCCTACCAGCATAAGCCAAAGGGGCTTGGACTTTGGCAGTTTCTTTGCATAGATTCCTCCTCTCTTAACCTGTTTGGATTGCTCTGTTATTGTTATTTATGTATAAAACTTAGATTTCCACACCAAGTTCTCTCTTTCACATAGAAAAGCAACCTTTAAATCAATTTGTTTGATAATGAGACTGATTCGGTATTAAGAAATTATAACTATTGCCTGTAACATGTATATTTACGTTAAATTCAGATTTCATTTTAATCCAGAATATTTTTTAAAAAGATATACTATAATTGACATTTTAGGAAAAAATAGCATTTAGATCCCCCTCCAAAATCCAATATAAATTAAAATAAAACACAGATTGTGTGTGTGTGTGTGTGTGTGTATGTATGTATATATATATATATATATATATATATATATATATTCAACTTTTATCCACCCTTTTAAGATGCTTTTGCTAGGGATTAGATAGGGATAAAAGTGGTAGGATATACTACTGGAGATCAGTCACAGGCCATGAAGAAATAAAGCATGGTTTCAATGTTAACATTTATGAACATATTGTGCTTTCCTCTAACAATTTTCTTTGCATACATATTTGCTTTTTATTTTCATTAAATTACATGTTTTTGCTGAAGAGAATTAAGAACAGACCACTTCTATTATAGGTGAGTGATTGATTTAAGGAGTAGCTGCCTAGTGGGAATGCTTTGTCCAGCACATAATTCTGACAGGGATAAATGCCAGGAAATGTAGTGAAATTTCTATAGTGCTGTCTGGGAGACCTAAGAGATTTTCAATTGGAAACGTGTCAGACTGTTGTTCAGTTTGAAAAGAGAATGCTTTGTCGTGCTGGTCTGTGCATGTATTTGCCAGCCAGCTGTACCTTTATTACACCTCTCTCAGTTCTGATGTGTTCTGTCTTCCCCTTTGTGCAGAAATCCCCAAATATCACTCTGGTCTTGAGATCACATCGGAAAAAATAGGGAAAGGGAAAAAAGCATTGTTGTGCAAACTGAAGCTATTCTCTTTTAAACCCCTGAATGATGCAGGACCTTTCCAAGGTGTGTCTGGTGGCAACATGTGAGAAAACATTCCCGTGGCAAGCATCGCCTATACAAAACCCTCTGCCCTGAGAGGTTAGATTAAGGGCTGGTAGACTGGCTTTCCATACTTTGTTGGACTGCAGTGCTCATCAGTCACAGCCGGTATGGCCAATGGTCAGGGGCGATGGAAGTTGTGTAAGATGCCCAGAGAGCTTTGGCTATTGGCCAGTACAGAAATGTAATAAATAATAAATAGCCCAGCAACGTCTAGAGTGCCAGAGGTTCTCTGCGCTTGGATCCTGTCCCTCGTCCTTGTGTTCTGCCAGTATTTGAAGAAGTTTCTTTTTCAGCAATTGATTTCACTGTTATTTGGACTCTGATGTGTTCATTTTGGTTTTCTTTGTATGTGTGTGTTTTAATGTTACTTACTTTTAGTGTTGAGTTTATTTATTTAATGTTAAGTTATAGTTATGTATCTACTTTTTAAGTGATTGGATTGTTGCTATTTTCTTAGCCACTTTTGAGTGGCATCCATTTCCCCATAAATAAATATAAATGAGTCATGGATCTTCCATTGAACTAGGTGTATTTAATATTCTTACTGTAGATATCTCAGAGGCCTTCGAAAAGGCAGGAGAAACAGGGATTGGCAATGGCAGAAAAATGGTGTATGAGAGGAAACTTCACAATTAAGTTAAGTGACTAAATCTGCAGGGAAAAATATAGCTGATTGTTTTTTCTATAGATTTTCCCTTCAGCTTGGCTGCATGATTAGCATTAACATTCAGACAACAAAAGTGCAATTCTTAGTGAATCAGAGGTGTTATGAATACGCAAAATAGCAGGGTTTTGTTTTTTTTAAAGTCTCTGGTATGACTTACATTTTTGAAGGAACAGATAAACAAGCATAGATTAATCTGATTTAAAGGTGAGTGCGTGTTTTAAAAAATACCCCAAATTAATAATTTCATAATGGAGTAGGTTTATATTACTTCACTCAGATTTTGGTAAAATAAAGGCCTCTTTGCTATTATTCACACATATTTGAGTAGTTTTTTAATCTAGTACAATACATACGGACATAAGAACATAAAAAGAGCCATACTGGATCAGACCAAGGGTCCATCTATCCAGCACTCTGTTCACACAGTGGCCAACCAGTTGTCAACCAGGGACCAACAGAGCAGGACATGGTGCAATAGCACCTTCCCACCAATGATCCCCAGCAACTGGTGTACATAGGCATACTGCCTCTGATACTGGAGGATGCACTTAGCCATTAGGACTAGTAGCCATTCTCCTCCAGGAATTTGTCCACCCCCCTTTTAAAGCCATCCAAACTGGTAGTCATCACCACATCTTGTGGTAGTGAATTCCAGAGTTGAACTATGTGCTGTATAAAGTACTTCCTTTTATCTGTCCTGAATCTCCCAGAAATCAGCTTCATGGGATGACCACAGGTTATAATATTATGGGAGAGGGAGCAAAATGTCTCCCTATCCACATTTTCCACACCATGCATAATTTTGTACACCTCTATCATGTCTCCTATCAGCCTCCTTTTTTCCAAGCTGAACAATCCCAGCTGTTGTAACCTTCCCTCATGGAGAGATGCTCCAGTCTCTTGATCATTTTAGCTGCCCTTTTCTGCAGTACCAGTCTTCCCATTTTCTTTTGCTAATTTATTGCTAGCAATGGGTAGAGGAGATTTAGCTCTTTTTCTGCTGCTGTGGTCCCAATTGCATGGGATGTGGGGAGAAGGCTTCTGCTAAAACAAATGGGAGCTTCCCCCCCCTTGCAGATAGTGGGTGCAGGGCAGCTGATCCAGGACCACAGCAGAGGGCAAAAGGCTAACCTTCCCTCCCAATGCTAGTATCCCAGTCTGGATCAGGGATTCTGCATTCAAGGGCAAGCCATATGGTTAACCTCATGTGTCATTTGACCCTTAGAGAGCCATCTACTCAAGAAAGGGCTTACTAAAGACGTCGGTGTATGTTATGCCCCCCCCCAAAAAACCAAGAGAACCACAGACAAAGCCCTAGCTCACTTTATTCATTTAATACAACTTCATTACAGCTCTAGCAGGAGGTGATGGGAATTTGGTTCATGACCAACCTGTCCTCCCCTTTTAATTAGGGCCATAATAAGTGTCATCCAGTGTTCTGCCAGACAAATGTGGTGGCTTCAAAATTGCTACTTTCTAAAATCTTTTCTTCAAAATCTGTTCAGTGTTGACAGAGGAAGTGTGTTTATTAAGAGGCCAGAGGTCAGCAGTAAAGTATTATGCCTTGACAGGTGGAGTTCTAGCCTATTTTGTATGTCTATGCTACAGTCAAGTAATGATAATGAATGGTGTAGTTATAATAATGAATGGTATAATTTATAATATGGTCGAGACAGTTTAAAGCTGGCACCTACTAATTCTAGGGCATTACATCTTGATTTTGAATGTGTTGATTTAATTTAATTATTTTAATTTAGTTCTCAGGCTATGTATTAATAAAAATGTCTGCTGGCTGCAGACATTGAACATCATGAAGTATAGCTATCAGTATATCACGAGACTGACTCAACAATTAGGGATGGGAGAATGAGCAATGTCTGAGCTCATTAAGGTTCTCTGTTTTCCACCTTGATGCTCCTCTCACCTTGTTTTCACTCCTGAAAACAAACTTCTTTCCTTTTTAAACAGGAAAATTGCATATTTTTGAACATGGAAAATGCTCACTTGTCCAAACACATTCCCCAAATGTGCATTTCTCCCATATGCTAAAATATGAAATTTTAATTTACTGGGGAGGAAATGTGCATTTTCGGAAGTATGTAAACACACACAAGCTTGGGAAATTGCAAAAAAATTCTGAGAATTACACTCCTGCTCACAATCGAAGTTGTGAATGGAACATGTACACATGATTTGTGAATGGGAACAAAATTCTTGTACATCCCTATCAACAATATCAGTTACTCTCAAAAACGACAGATGTAGGGGTGGGTGAACTCACCCGCGTGCCTTGGCAGGCACTCAACCCAACACCTCCACCATCTGCCTTCACTCGCTAGGCTGTGTCAGCCTCTTCTGAGGCTCATGTCGTGCTGGTGAGTGCTCAGCACAGAAGTTTACCTGCCCTTGCACCAAAATGGTGCACTCCCCTTCATGTCAACAGCAGCTGTGAAGGCCCTAAGCAAGGGTAAAGGCATCTATGCACATAAATTAGCATATGCCTTATTTTCTGGTGATACATTTCCTCTTTTTCTGGTAGGTTGCAACCCTATCACAGCATTACCCTGAAAGGGCAGGATGCATAGATGCACTACCTTTGAGCAGTTGTTTCAGGATTCTTGGGAAAGAGGGGGACAGAGTGAATTCCACTGGACAGCAAGGTCTTGATTGGCAAGCGAGTCTCAACTGTAAGGATGTTTTCTTCTTGTCATGCGAGGTAAATAGTTATACTAGTCCTTAGAATTTAATTAAACTGGTCATTTGTTTTTCTATTTTCCCCTTTCCCTCTTTTTTTTAAAATGGAATGAAAAGGTATGCACATTTTTCAACATCCTATTGTATTTTGGGGACAGGTATGGCTGTCTCCAAGTTTGGGGGAGGCAAAGTACTTTTTGTGGGTTTCTATTCCATCAGTAGACCTTGGCAATCTAACCTGGAAGGAGTGGGTAGCACTGGTAGAAGCAGCCCTCCGAGAAGTACCAGGTTGCTGAGCCTAACTAGCATTTTAATTCCCTATAATGTCCCTTATGGCATGATACTACAAAAGCATTGTGGGGGAATTTAAATGGCAGTTTGACCCTACAGTCCAGTGCTGCTGGGCTAGGGCAGGCATCAGCTGTGGGCCTTGCTAGAATGGTTGGATTCTGGCAGCTGCCCTAGGATGCAAGTGTAATGCTTGCCCTTGAAAAAGGAAATCACAGTGCTGCTGCTGGATCAACAGTAGTAACAATACAGGAACATTAAAATGCTTTTACTCTGATGTTGTTGCTTTTAAATCTGCCTGGAATGGCCATAAACCTTTGATCCACCGTGGTAACCTCTTGTTTTCTAATATCCACTAGCTGTTGGTAAATAAAATGGCTTCTCTCATGAGCAAAGTTATTCACACCAATTAAGATTGGTAATGTTTTCCCAGGTACATTCATATTTAATCCCTTTCCATAGCCATTGTATAAATTTTTGCCATTGCTATGGATGGAAGTGCTTTATGAACTGTCTATCAATCGTTCCTTGACAAATGAGCATTTTCTGAAGTCATCTCCTAGATGATCGTATACATACTCAAATATTCTCATAAAGCAGCCAATGTTTTATTGGTGTTGCATGCGTCCCTCCTGCTTATCTCACACTACATCTTTTTGTTATCTTAAGCCTGAATTAGACAGTCTTGTGATACTCCATGTACAAGGATGCTCATATTAAAAGTCTTTCGTTTCCAAGCCTTGCTATTCTTAGGGGGAAGAGAAGGAAAAAAAAACCTCTCATGATACTTCGAATATGTCAGCCACAATACTCTGATCCCAGCAATTGGCTGGAAGAATAGAAGCTCTTGTGAGCAAGATTTGTTTTTAGCTCCAAAGGGGAAAAAAGGCAAAGACTATAATCATAAAATAATTTCCTCATTGGGGTAATTAAATGACTAATACAATCCCCTTGGGGTGCAGTTTGCTTTATGGGAGGGAAAAAAATCCTTTGTTGTATTGGCTCCCCCCCCCCTCCACCCCTTGCAGAGCTTGCTTTGAAACACAAGCACTGAGGCTGCAGCTTTGCAAGGAGCAATGAATCTGTTTTTAGAGTAGTTCAGACACTGTAATTTTCTTCTTGATGCTTGAAAGCAGCATTCTTCATAAGTTTATTGTATCCCTAATCAGTGAGTTGGTGATACAGGGATGCATTCTGCTCCCTTTTAAAGTAAGTGTTGCTCATTTAACGTCAGGTGATTTGTCTCAATGTAAGGTAGCAACAATTTGATTTGGAAATGCATGCCTGTATACTTGAACATAATGGTACCCACCCCGCGTTTTGAAATTTATTGAAATGAAATTAAGATACAATTAGATGTATACACATAGAGGAAATCTCATAGTACCCCAAATTACCTGTGTTGTCACAAAAAAGCAATTTGAAAAGAGAGAATGCATATAATTGATTGCGAGTAGCAGTTTGATTTGCTGACCTATTTCAAATAGGGAAAGTTAAGTTCATATTTCCAGGAAATTGTTTCTGTAAATTAATAGTCTCCCCCCAACCATGGCTATCCCTATGATTCATAAAAAGGAGAATAAATATGGGGCAATCAAATGTTAGATTATAATGCTAGTCTCAAGCATTTGCAATGGGAATCCTTCGAAATATCTTTGTTCTCTCTTACTCTGTCATAACCACAATTTCTTCTCCTTTCCCTTGTCGGTAGCCAACAGTGGCTCAATTCGGACGACACGTTAATCAACTGAGAGGACTTAACCCACTGACGGTGTGTTAAAAAGGCGGCCTCAATTCGGACGACACGCTGCAGCAGGGGATGCAAAGTTAAGATAACCACCCTAGTGGTTAATAACGTACTCAGTTCTGACTGACAGCTCGGCCGCCATTTTCCCCACTTACCGAACTCCAGCAGTCCTCCAGCAGGTATCCCAGCAAGCAATGCGGCTGAAAACCATGGGCGCCGCCATTGAAACCGATGCAGGACACGCCTCCCAAACCCCATTGGCTGCCTCAGTCAGTGGGCGGAACTCAGCAGCCTCGGGCAAAGAGTCTGCCAGGAGCAACGGCAGCACCAATACAACACCCGCACCCTGCACCCAGCACTGCAATCCCAACATTGGCACCCACGCCCCAGGGAGCCCCCCACCACCCACCCTACACAGGGAACCTGGCAGTCGCCAGGAAGACCCACGGCCCCCAGCCCCCAGCCCCCAACCCCCCCACCTCCCTCCTAGAGCATCGTCTGCACACACAGGAATGCAGGCAAGGGTGGTTTGCAAAACTTTATTCAGCAGGGAAGGCAGACATGGGCAATATGGCACATGGGCACCAGTATGCCAGGGCAGAGCCCACGGAAAGGACAGACGCCCCTGGGAAGGGAGGAGGAGGCGTCTGGAAGGCACAGCGGTGAAGAGGGGACAGCCGAGGCCACGCCCCCAGGGAGCCAGGCACGGAATGTGCCAAGGGGACGAGGTGGAGAGGGGCGACTCGCCAGGGAGAGATGCCAATCCACAGATGGGACCCCGCAGACAACACTCACACGGGGTCGGGGTAGCGCAGCCAGATCCAGGCACTGATGCTTTTACGCACCCGGGATGCCTCCGCACGGGCGCGACGCTCCCCAACGGGATTTTCCGGCCCCGGCAAAGGCTCGATGTCAAGCCCATCCACAGGGATGGCATCGGCGTCCTCGTCCTCCCGAGGGAGGTCAGGGTGCTCGGCCAGTAACATGGCCCCACGGGACTCGCAGATGTTGTGCAGGATGCAGCAGCTCACCATCACGTCCGGAATGATGTCAGCCTGCAAGTCCAACAAGCTGAACAGGGAGCGCCATCACTCCTTCAGATGCCCAAAGACACACTCCATGGGCAGGCAGGCACGGCAATGGTAGTAGTTGTATTTACGCTGCACGTTGGTGTGCGGGTAGCGGTACGGGGCCATCAGCCACGGCTACAGGGCGAATGCCTGGTCAGCTAGGAGGAGTGGCCCAACCGCGTGCCCGCACACAGAAGCAGGGCCAAACTTCAGGGAGCGCCTCGATGTCAGCTTGGCAGCCAGGGGGGAGTTCCAGAAGACAGCTGTGTCGTGGCTCCGCCCGGACACGCCTGCATACACGTCCAGGAAGCGGCCCCTTGGCATCCACAACCGCCTAGAGAACCATGCTGTAGAAATGCTTACGGTTGTAGTACTCCTCGCCATGGGAGGGAGGGGCCAGGATGTGCACGTGGGTGGAGTCCATCGCCCCCACCACCCATGGAAAGCCCAGGGCATGGAAGCCATGCATGTTCTCCTTCTCGTCCTCCACCCGGATGCCGTCAGCCAGGTACAGCTCGTTCAGCACGCTCACCGTCTCACGGAAGATTTCACATGCAGTAGACACGCCCACCCTGAAGATGGTCGACAGGGGCAAGTAGCCCACGTTGAACGCCAGCTTGTACAGTGTCAGGCCGAGGTGAAGGGAGACTGGAATACATCAGCGCATATTTGTACATTCCCGCTGTAGAACAGGTGTCACCTCGGCCACCAACACCTCAAACGTTGCGCGAGACATGCGGAAGCTCCCACGGAAGCGCTCGTCATCCCAGTCCTCCAAGTCCTGCATCTCATGCCACATGGCATCCGTCCGGGGGAGCACCCAGCAGTGGACGCTCTCGCGCTCAGCAAGAAGCTCGGCCGATGTCGAAAGGGGCGGTGCGCGGTGCAGGGCTCCTTCGGCCGCACCTTCGGCCAACTTCTCTGCCAGCAACGTGGAGGCAGCACGGGGATGCACCAGTGGCAGGATGGTGGCCCGGAGACAAGGCACAGCCTCCATCGCTCCAAGGGGCCAGCGGAAGGTCTCCACCCTGAACACTGGCTTCGCGGGCATGGCTCCACCTAGCCTGCATAGGCGGGCATGGAATAGGTCCTCCTCGTCAGCGTCGGTGTCGTGACTCTGGCTAACTCTCTAAGCTTCTGCTCACAACTTTAGGCACACTGATACACAACAATAACAGTGGGATTTCTTTTATTGTAAATCACACGGAATTCAAAGCATGACAGTTTCATTTCTGCAATCACACACTTGAAGCTGAATACGGACCACACAGCTTTCAGGTAGAACGGCTTAATGCGAACCGCACTCACTCAGGGGTAGACATTTAGAGATTAACCCTAGTCCTTAGAGGGCAGGAGCGGCCACACTGCACTGGAATCCTCTGGAACATAGGGACACTCACGGAAAGCCTCCAGACAGAAGGTAAGACTATCTTGAACTAAATCAGACTCAGCCTGTCAGGGAACGCTGAGCAGATCACCGAAGCAAGACATCAGGAACTGAACCTCTTCGACCTAGGGAGCCTTCCCAATTCACGTAGCTTTAGCTCTGAGGAAGGTCCTCTCACAGGTCCCAAACACACAGAATTGTAGAACAGCAACAATCAGCCTCTGCCTCCCTCTGCCCATAACTTTGGCTCCATGGAGGGAGACAGCAGGCTATAGAACACGAATCCAGAACAGTAATCACAAGTCCAAATCTATGAAAAGCCACAGTGCACTTTTCATGGCATAGTTCGTAGAAGTTCCAAGTCTAAATAGCAACAGAACATGTACAGAGTGCCTCATACAATTCTAAATCAGATAGAAACTCACAACAGCAGAATAGCACACAAGCAGCAAGAGGTTTGATGAGATAATTCCTAGCAAAGGAATTACTCTCAGGACAAAGGTAATATAGTGTGGAGGCTGGGCAATTCTAAGCTACTTTGATAGACAGGGCTTCAGGCCTGTAATCTAAACTCACGTGCCCACAGGGCGGCACGGTTCAACCTCTTCTGATGACGCCACAGTGTGAGGAAGATAGCCCCCACCTTTGCAAAACATAGTTTAATTCCCAGAGAACTTTCAAGGCCTTCGGCCTACCATTTGAGATAAGCACATAACAGAGAAGCAGAGATACATTTTCTCATGACAAATTGCCAAGTCTTCAGTCCACAATTCACAGGGCCAGCCCTGTGAATTGTCTGCGAAGCACTTGACACCCAACAGTCGGCATGGTTTTGCGTGGCCGCCTGGCTTGCTCCTTGCAAGCAGGCTGTCGCGAGCTCCCTCTGGGACATCCTTGCAAATGCTGGGCGGGCCGGAGAGGGGGCGGGCAGGACGGGAGGAGTGGTGGGCAAGGCGGAGCAGGAGGGCAGAGGGAGGTGGGGCTAGAGATGGAGCATGGGACCGGCAACTTTGTTAGCGTGGGAATGGGAGGGCAGGAGGATTTGTTTAGGCTAAAGCGCACCTGCAAGGCTGAGGGGAGTGACAGGAAGCGGCCGGAGTGGGGCGCGTGAAGGGGAATCGGCAGAGTGGGCCGTTACTACGCTGCAACTAGGGGGGATGGGCGTGAGCCTCCAAGCTGCCAAACAACCCTATGGCTGGCCGTGGATCGGATGGCAACGGCGATGGACGCTTTGTTCCAGATGTCGAATGCGTAGTATTATTTCTCCCAGGGCCACCTCCAGAGCGTGGAGACGGCGTGCCTTTTGGGCCCTCTGCCTTCTACGGATGGCACGGCGGAGGGAGCACAGTTTCCCTGGGAGGCAAGAACAGAAGGGGGGAGAGGAGGGGGAGAGCCATCAGTTACACGGAGGCCACACTAACACCAATGCATACCACCCAACAGCCCAGTTACCAACCTCCGCGCCGAAGGGCCCTTCGGCGTCAGACAATGCGCCCTGCTTGGTGGCCGTCGGACCTGTAGGGTGATGCCATCGCGACTGGTTCTGGCTGCACTGAGGGGAGATAGGGCTGGGAACGAGAGGCATCCAGGGTGTGCAACAATGTTGCATAGGGATGCTGATGGACATAGCCTTGAGCGTCTAGAGCGGGCTGAGGGAGGCGGCAGCCAGAGGGATGCAGATCTAAAGGGGTCCTATCGCGTATAGGGGTGCGGGAGAGTATACAACTGCACATCCCTAAGGTGCTATGGGGGATGGGTCTAGGGGCTCATAGGATGACCTCGCCTTAGGGCATGTCATCCTGAGTGGGCCTTTCCACCCCCTCCTCCTCCTCCTCCTCCTCCTCCTCTGCCTCCTCTTCCCCCTCCTCCTCTCCCTCTTCGTCGGTGTCAGGTGGGATGGCGCAGCCCCTCTTTGGGCGGCCGCCTATGCTCCGGTGCTTCTGCCCTCCAGCCGCCCCCCCTGCCTTCCCTGAGGCACCTGCTGCCGACGACGCCGACCGTGGGGTCCGATACGGTGCGGCCATCGGTGGAGGCAGGTACTGCTGCTGCGGCGGCGCCATGTATCCGTACGGCCCCATGTAGGGCGCAGCCTGCGGTGGCCCATGGTAGGCTCCATGGAAGGATTGGGTGAGCTCCTTGAGCACCTCGGTTTGGTGGTCAATGGCTGCTGTGCGCTTCCGCATGCCTCGGTCGATGATGGCATCGGTGGCGGCCATGGCCTTGGTCATGCCGGTGACATGGCGCTCCAGACCTATACGCACATCCCTCCCCGCCTCCCGTGTGGCTTGGGCGCACTCCTCCACAGCTTGTGCGGCTGTGCGCGTGGCCCACACAGTGAGGACATGCTCCTTGGTGCGCCTGGCCTCCTCCTCGGCCGCCATGCATGTGAACGGGTCATGGATGCGCTCCCCAGTTGACTCTGTGACAGAGACCAACTCCCTCGCCACCTGCAGCCGGTCTGCCCTGCGCCTGTTGTGCATCCGGACACACCTCTGCACGTTGGTCAGGGGACGGGATTCTTCGGCCTCGACCTCACCATGCTCGCCTATGTGCAGTGGCGGTGGCTCCTCCTCTGGGGGGGCCCGCCCTCCATCGGCTCGTCCTCCAACTGTGGGGACCCCTCGATCTCCCGCTCCAGCACGGCCTCCCCGGCCTCCAGCTCCACTTCCGATGGTGCCTCCGCCTCCATCGCCTCCATCTCCACGTACATTTCATCGGAGGCCTGCGTATCAATATGCAGCAGCTCTTCCTGGGATGGAGACAGTTCTGGCTCGAGCACATCGCCCACCTGTTGTTCCACGAGCAGCTCCATTTCATCCTGTTCCTCCTGGGACACAGGCCCCGACTCCATCATGACATCCAGGATCCCGTGCGGTATTCCCTGCACCATAGTTGCATGTTTCAAGAACCCTAGCCGCGTGCGTGGTGCTGGCACTGGCCGTGCCACTCACCCAACGGTGGCAGCCATGCTCCCCTTCGCGAGAGTGTCCCACGTACGGGATGTCCCTGGCTCTTCCTCCCCCTGCTGGGTCTCTGGCACCAGGGGGGTGGGTGCGGGGTCCTCTACCTGCATGTCCGCACAGATGAGGTGTAGGAAGGCCGTGGGGCTGCTGCTGCTGGAGGAGGCAGGCGTGGGGGAGATGCTCCTCGAGGTGGTGGCTGTCCTGGGCAGCACGGGTGACGGCCTCGCAAGCACCGATGGACTTTGGGACCTCCTTGAACTTCCTCTTGAGTCCGTGGAGCTTGTCCTTGCATTGCTTTCCTTTGCGGTCATATCCCCGTTCCTGCATTTTCTCGGCTAGCCAAGGGTAGAGCTTATCGTGCCTGGCAGTGGCCATGATCCTCCTGGCTTCCAGGCTCCCCCAGAGCTCTATGAAGTGGCCGATCTCCTCCTTGGACCAGCACAGCACTCTGCGTCTTTCCTGGGGGTCCTGGCTGCTCCCCTCTTCAGGGGATTGTGAGCCGGTGTCCTCGGCCGGATCGTCCCTTGGCCCCTCTCCCTCTGGCTCCATGTTGCCAATGGGTGTATGGTTCAGTGGTGATGGTGGTCTGTGCTTTGGGCTGCCTTTCCCAGTCCCGTGTGGATGTGTGTTGGTGGGTGCTGGTGGGCTCTAGTGCCTGCTGCGAATGTGCCCTGTGCATAGGCATTGTTGTCTGTGGTGGCCGGGGCCTCTTCATGTCCTTGGGATTGTTGTGCATGCCTTCGTTGGTTTTCCACAACATCTGCAGGTGGCTGGCTGTCGCCCACGGGCACCAATTGCCTAGGCATTTCTAGCGTCTTGGGGATAGGCTTTGCCTACGCTCGCTGTCCAGCCGTGTTGGGCGAATGTGGGGGGGAGCTATCTGGACGCAGCTTCCCCTGCCCTCATCCTTCTGGGTGATGCGAGGGTGGGGGTGGCATTGCGGTGGGGGTCTACTCTGGATGGGGTGTCGTTCCCCCTGTTGGGGGGTGAAGGGGAAATAGTTTTGCCATTGTAGCGATGGCTCTTGGGTTGTTGTTTTTAAAACACTTACTTGGCATACGATCGTGCCCGTGTTGCTGTGCAAAAGTCTCCTCCAAAAACAAACAAACAAACAAAAACATGTTACACTGGATGTCTCTCATTCCTTCCGGGACTTCTTGCTGGCATTTGGACACTGGGGGATAAGCCTGGAAACTGGAATGCCTGGGATCCTCCCCCCTTCCTCCTGGAAAGCTCACAGGTATAGATGCGCCCCCAGCCATCTGGCTTAGAAACCATGAAGACAAGACACACCATGGGAGGGTAAGGGAAAAGAATAGAAAAGAAAAGAACTTAAGGGTGCAATCCTATGCATGTTTAGGCAGAAAAAACTCCTACAACTCCCAGCATTCCCCTGCCAGTTATGGCTGGGGAATGCTGGGAGTTGTCAGACCTTTTGCTGTCTAAACATGCATAGGACCGTGCCCTAATTTAATCAGTGGGATGAATGTTAGTCATCATGACTAAGGGTGCAATGCTCAGAGTTTTTTCAGTCTAAACTTGCATAAGATTGAGCCGTTAGAGAAATACTGAGAAATCATACTTATTAACAGTGCAACCCTCTATATACCTGCTCAGAAGTAAGTGCATTGAGTTCAAGGGAACTTGCTGCCAGACAAGTACGGATAGGATTTCAGCCTAATAGTACCCTTCTCTTTCTATTGGCAGTGCAACTATTAAATCAAGGTGAAAAGAGATGTGTAGTGGAAGGATAAAGAGCCACATTCTTCCTATCTTATCTAGAGCTGAATCATTCCCTGTAGACCTGCATGCATCATTTCCATCTTTATACACCATAGGGAAACGGCTCAGGAGTTAGCACAGCAGAGGCACTTATTCGTGCAGCAATATCTGCCAACACTCTGAGTGTTTTGGGATTTTTTGGGTTTTGTTTTAAAAAGGCCACAGAGGAATTGTGGTTTTCCATTATATGTGCCACACTCTGTTCTGTGCTACCTTTACTTTATGTGGCTTGTAAAAATAGAATGTTTTCAACTCCTTTTCAGGTAACAATTTATTTGGTATTTCTAGCTTATTTCTGGGCTTCATCTTCTCCTTATAATTCAACTTCTCATTAGGAATTAAGTTTGGATAGTTTTTGCTTTTAAGGAGAAACTGGTTTGAGAGATCACCTACTCAGTCTGTATTTAATGAAGTTGCAGAGATAGACTTGGGAGTCTGATCCTAAGAAAATGCTATGGAAGATACCTAAAACCATGGTTCAAGTCTCCGCTCGCCAATCTAACCCAAATCTGAAGGCAAGTTTACTATCTTAAAATAAAAGTGACTAAGGCTGCACATGAGTAATGTACCTGGAAGCAAATGCAGTTGAACTCAATGGGACATCTTCTAAATAGCACACATAGGATTGCACTGCAAGGCATTGATCATGCCATCATTCAGTCCCCTTACGTTAAGTGCCTGCATGGCAAATAATGGCTGAGTTTAGTGTCATATTGCAAATATTAACATGGATGCTGCACCACATAACAAACTCTATATGGATCATTGTCAATACACCCACTGATCTGTGTTTATGCTCCCACTGCATTGATCTGGACAGTAAAGCACTCAGTTCAAACCCACCCAGCATTTCAACTTACTGGCAAGAATTCATTGCTCATAACTCTCGGAAGCTGAGTTTATTAGGATAATTCAAAAATAAATTTAAAACATAGAAGGACTGTTCTAAGGCCTAAGACCCACCTGTTTGCCCCGGCCAGAGCTCTTGCCTTTCTATAGTTTGGGCTCATTTCAAAATAACTTCCAATGTTCCCTGGGTTCTTGAGCATCTGCTGCGTAGCATGTCTCTCACAGGCACAAGGAAGCAAGAAGGAGGGAAAGAGCAGAATGAGATGACTCTTTGTAAACTGTCAACATCCATGACTAAAAGAAATGGGAGTACCAATACCGGGTGTTATCGATCAGTCGATACCTCAGAGGCAGGGCTTCTGAAAAGCCAATCAGAGAAGTGCATGCTCCTATTCCTGTTTCTCAATCACTATGCCAATGAAGGAAACCAATTGAATTAACAACTCTGTTACTGTCAACCTGGCTAGAAATTCTGAAATCCATTTAGAGCAGTTCTAAGACACTTAAGCCTAACTGAGCAGTGGATGTTGTTAGATGAACTAGGTTTTAGGTGTGGTAACAGACAAACTAATCCACAGACTTTAACAAAGCTTCTGCGGCTTCTTTTTAAACGTTTTATTTTTAATGGAAGCTAGAATGTCAAGTAGGTCAAAATAAATCATGTTTAGCCCAACTAGTTGGTCCTGGGTGACCCTGCCATTAGGCAGAGGGCAGCCACTGCCTCAGGCAACTAATTTTGTGTGTCATGAAAAAGCAGCAGTTTATTTATTTTATTTCATGTTGTTGTATTTGTACTCACAGAGAAGGAGAGATGCACTTCTGAGATTTTCTGCCTCAGCTGTCAAAATAACTTGACTGACCTTGGGATCTGTGCTCCTTGACCTGGAGGAGGGGGGGGTCCACCATTTGCTGCTCCTCCTCAGGCAGCAAAATGTCTAAGGCTAGAGCACTCAATGCAAAAAGACTTTGACTGGCTACATTTTCTATACAGAGTAATACTCTCATACATCCACATCCAACTATTACTTTCATTCTTCTATATTATCGGTATGTTGTGATCTATTGGTTACTCATGGGAAATACATTATTCATCATGAGCAAATTTCAGACTAACCAGCAGACACTGATAACCATGTGGCATTAGGTGTACCTCCATTATGAAAGCTGAAGGTGAATTTCCAGTGTCACATTTTCCTTGTTGCACCCAGGAAAGGGGCTATTTACTCTGCAACTGCCCCCAGTGAAAAACATGATGTAGAAATAGGGTATATGAATGATCCGTCTGTGGTGTTTGATCAGGGATGGCTGTTTCACACACACATCCATCACTTAATGCTGTGGTTATTGAGTAATGAACACACATCTGTGATTTCATCCACAAACTTTGTAACATTAGATGTAAGGCTGAGATGCATGTGTGTGTCTTGTTCTTTGACTTCTCTGCCATGCATGTTTGTCATACCTGGATTGGGCCATTCCCATTTACAGCAATGTGCTTCTGTCATCATGGTTTCCTATTTTAAAAACACAACCAAAGATTGGGAAACGTAATATTAGAAGTTCCTGGAACAGGTGTATTAATATATGCTTCCTAATAGGGGTGTGCATCGGATCGGATCCGATCCACGATCCGAATCCGATCCGCCCCAAAATCGGGAAAATCCGATCCAATCCGATCCGATCCGATCAACCTCCGATCCGATCCGATCCGACGAGGTCCGATCCGGATCGGACGCCATTTTGAATGCTTTTTCCCATAGCCAAGTATTGTTTGGGGCTGTCAATTGCACCCTCCCGCCTCCCGGGAAGAAGAAGGAAACACTTTCTCTCATCTCTTTGATCCTTGCACGCTTGGCTGCAACTGAGCTAGTATCCATTACAAAAGGAGAAACAAAGTAACTACATTAAAGCACTTGGCTCGTGTCTGCTTTGATACTTTCACTTTTTACTCAAGCAGAATGGCTGAGCCTAGGATCACTCTCTCTCGCTAGGATCGTTACAGGAGAAATTTTCTACAGTCTTCAAAGTGGTGTGTGCAGACACCTTGCCACCACATGCCTGGACCTATCATTCTGAAATTTTACACACATATCAAGTGAAGTGTTCCCTGTAATGTGCCCATGTTTCCTGTTTGTATCTTTAAAAATAAAAAAATGGGAGGTGTAAATGTATTTACCCCACTACTACACATTTTTCTAAAATTAATTGCCATACAAGGCAAGCACCTACGTTTTTGAAATTTTACACACGTAGGTCCCAAGGTACCACCTACAATGTGGCAAAGTTTCATGTATGCAACTTTAAAAATGACAAAGTTATAGGCATTCCTGGGTATTTATTAAAAAATTAATTACCACAAAACGCATGCACCAATCTTTCTGAAATTTCTCACAGATAACTATCCCTAACCAGTCTACAATGTGCCCAAGTTTCCTGTTTGTATCTTCAAAAATAAAAAAGTGGGAGGCATAACTGTATTTCTCAATGGGAAAGTGCTTTCCAATGATTTCCTATGGGCAAGTGCTTTCCAATGATTTCCTATGGGCAAGTACTATCCAATGATTCCCTATGGGCAAGTACTGCCCAATGAATCCCTATGGGCAAGTGCTGTCCAATGAATCCCTCATTGTTTCAAAAATTAATTGCCACACAATACAAGCACCTATGTTTCTGAAATTTCACACACATAGGTCCCAAGGTACCGCCTACAATGTGGCAAAGTTTCATGTGTGTAACTTTACAAATGACAAAGTTATAGGCATTCCTGGGTATTTATTAAAAAATTAATTGCCACACAAGGCAAGCACCTATGTTTCTGAAATTTCACACACGTAGGTCCCAAGGTACCACCTACAATGTGGCAAAGTTTCATGTGTGTAACTTTAAAAATGACAAAGTTATAGATGTTTCTTTCCTCATTGTTTCAAAAATTAATTGCCACACAAGGCAAGCTCCAATGTTTCTGAAATTTCACACACATATCAAGGCAAGTGGTACCTGTAATGTGCCCAAGTTTCCTGTTTGTATCTTCAAAAATAAAAAAATGGGAGGCATAAATGTATTTACCCCACTACTACCCATTTTTCTAAAATTAATTGCCACACAAGGCAAGCAACTATGTTTCTGAAATTTCACACACGTAGGTCCCAAGGTACCACCTACAATGTGGCAAAGTTTCATGTACGCAACTTTAAAAATGACAAAGTTATAGGCATTCCTGGGTATTTATTAAAAAATTAATTGCCACAAAACGCATGCACCAATCTTTCTGAAATTTCTCACAGATAACTATCCCTAACCAGTGTAAAATGCGCCCAAGTGTCTTCCTTCTATCTTTAAAAATGAGAAGTTATAGGCATTTTTGTAAAACAATACTTGGCTATGGGAAAAAGCATTCAAAATGACGTCCGATCCGGATCGGACATCCGGTCCGATCCGATCCGACCATCCTCCGATCTGATCCGATCCGATCTGACCCCCCAGGTCCGATTCCGATCCGCTATCCGATCCGATCCGGGGGGTCAGTGCACATCCCTACTTCCTAATATACCCCCCATTATAATTCTGCTAGCCAATATGTTTATTCTGTGCTTTCTGTTTTGTTTCCTTCCTAGTTCCTTGTCCCTTCCCCCCTTCCCCGCCACAAGCACTTAGAATAAGAAATCAGTGCCTTTGTCTCAAGTGTATTTTCCCCCTTCCCAGCTATAAGCTGCACTTTCTCCTAACAAAAGAATTAATTTCATAAAGCACTTTTCAGATGTTAGCAAAGCAGGCAATTGTGATTATCATTCAAATCAAGCTCTCTTATGAAGAAATTAGTATGCTTGCTCAGATTTTCGGCCTTAGTATTTGCTTCTCTCTCTCTCTTCTCTCAGTCTCTCTCTTTTCCCTCACTATATCATGTCTCATCAAATAGTGTGATCCACCCACAAACTTCTCCCTGCATTATTATCCAATGTCAAATCTTGTCATGTTTTTGAGCATCTTGGCTTGGTCTGAATATAAAACATGCACTGCTTTAACAAAGGCTTTGATTTTAAGCTGATGTTAGTTTACTTGAGATTGTGACTGTGTGAGTACGTTGTATCTTATCAGTGTAAACATAATTTATATAAATACCATTTCACCTGTAAATCAAACCAGAACATGTCAAATTCAGACAAATATGTGTTTGTGTTTATACACAGATTTGCATTTGTTTAATTGGGTCACATTTCCAAGCAATTTATAGAAATGCATCATATCTGTGGAGACAAAACACAGAAAGCCAGTCATGATGGCTCTGAAATGAATATTTTATTTATTTATTACATTTTTATACTGCCCATCAGCTGAAGCTCTTTGGGCAGTACAAAATTAAAAACCATAAAACAAGTATAGATAAATTGAAAATGTAAAGTTAAAAGTTAAAAAAGCAATATAAAAACCAGCTAAGTTAAAAACCAGGGAAAGCCTGTGTAAAAAAGGTATGTTTTCAGGAGGCGTTTAAAAGGTGTTATGTTTTCTACCTATGCATGAACAAGTTCATGAACAAGTTCACAAATGCATGTGAACAAGTTTACAATTCCTTCTTTGCATTATCTGTGCCGGTACTTGCAAAACTTTATGCACTGTCATGTATGCCATGACTTGAACTAACAGAATAATAACTTAACTTATTGGCTGACTGGAATCTTAGGAGAAACAATTATTGACTTCGGGCCTAATGGTGAGTCTACCTCTGAGATTCTGAAACTGTACACAGACTTTATTGGAAGCAATGGCTTTATTGGTTTGGTCAAAGGGGTTTGTGGAACACTGCTTTGTAATAACCAGCAGTAAAGTTTTAAATGGCTAAGAAACAAGGTATTTAAATGTCCTGATACTTTAAAACATCATGCTCAACCTTACCATACAGTTTTACAATGACCCCCTACAAGAAAGCATTAGCCCGTATACTCAAGGAGTAATCTTATGCATATTTAGACAAGAAAGTGTCCTACACTTCCCCGCATGCCCCAGCCAGCATAGCTAGCTGAGGAATGCTGGGAGTTGTAGGACATTTTTTCCATCCAAACATGCATAGGATTGTGCCCTAAAGCACTCTACAGGGGTGTAGCCCAATTCTGACCCTTTCTGTGCACTATAAATATTTTTTTACACGTGTATAGGATGGTGGTGGGTCATGTATGCATTGGCAGTGGCCACCTTAGTACATGAATGAGTGATGCTATATCAATTCCTGCAGTGAACGTATCAGTATAGGGTCCTCCCAAAATATTTCTGTGTAGGGCCATATGTGCTTTTATCTGCCCTGGAACTGTATATGTAAGGCATCTAATGGTCCTCGGTTGTTTTCACGTAGAAGATAAATGAAATTTACAACATAAACTGCAAACTGTAATTCAGATGGTGCTGGTGTGGTTTCTTCTAATGGTATTAGACAGTACATCTTAAAACTTTGCAACATTTCAGAAAGGTGGATGATCTTTTTAAATTTAATATTCTCTTCTGATCTTTGTGTCAGTCATTATGTTCAGAGTTAATTAATAAATACTTGGAAGGGAGTAAAACAATGAGGTTTGCTTGAAAATTATGTGGAAGGGTTGGTGAGTACAGTGGAGACCTCTTAAATTGCATAGCCTTTGTGAACAGTCAATGCATTTCTTTCTTGAGTTCTCAAATTAAACAGTTTCATTAAGTATAACATTGATTAACAATACAGTCAACCTGGAGGAAATAGATTTGCTTAAGTATGTTATTTAAAAGTAAGTGAATTGCTTATTTATATGAATTTAGAATTTGGTAGTAAAATTCACTAGGGAGTGCTTAAAACAAAATGCAGATATTTCTGAATAAATATATTAGACTAGGTATACCATAATTAAAATTTAGGGGTATGGAAGTGAGTCATCAATACTCACCCACCCACCCACACCACAGTGGTTTTGTGACTTCCTCTTTTCTCACTAGTTTAGTGGTGGAAATATTTTCAAGAATGCATTTCAAAAGCTTAAAAATGCAGTGCAAAATCTATTCTCATACTTTTAGTATCTTCGTAAGGAAAATTTGACCAATGCCTGTAAGATTAAGGGCACAATCCTAAGAATGTGTAGACAGGAAAAAGTCCTACAACTCTCTGGAGTTTTTAGACTTGTTGGGTAAGATCCAATGGTGCCTTACCACTGGTGGCCAGCACCGCCATTTCCTAGGGCATGCACGGCTGGTCCTGCTGGTGGTGGCATGCACATGGCCCCTATCACCAATGGAAGCAATGTAGCACTTTCAAGGGCAAGGCCCCAAATGACAGGAGACACAGTTCTGAAAGGCATGACCTGCCCTTTCCAGAAACCAGTGGTTCCGGTCATTTGGCAAGCGGCTGCAGTAGTCATACGAATGTCAGCTACTTTATTATTATCTGACATTCGTATGACTACTGCAGCTTCTTGCCAAACTAATAAACTATCTTCCTTGGTGGAACCTTTGGCCTGCTTACAGTTACCTATTTTATAAAATGTACAGTTTTGTAAGGCTACATATATTAGAGGAAGGATTGGCAAGGATCTTAAATAGGTTTTCACACTGCAGTAGTTCCTATTGGTATTTGTGTTGTATGTATTGTTGATATATGTTTGTATAATTGTGAATGTTCATTTTACCATTGAAGAAGACCATAGGTCAAAACACGTTTGGTATTAGTAAAGTGTTTGTATGCAAAAGATAGTTTTTAAATATTACAATATTATGTTTTTATTGGCCTGATATATATTGTGTATTTGTTTCCATTGTTTATGTGTGTGTGTGTGTGTGTGTGTATGTTAACTAGACTGTAAAATTAAATAATTTTTAATAATTGTATTACTATTGCTATTGCTATCATTATTACAATTGTATATATTGTATATACAATTGTATATATCATCGTCAGTGTACCCAACCCAGTTACTCTGCTTTACTGTTGCTCAGTGAGTGAATTCTAATAGGGTCTTAATAATAGCAATAAGTGACAGACAGGATATAAGATGCTGCAGTAAGAAATAAGTCATGGTGTAGTAGTGACAAAAAATAGCATTTCATTGCCGGAAAAAGTAATTAAAAATGCACTTCTTGTCAGTAAGATTATTTTTCTTTGACAGCATCTAAATGGGAAAAATAATTAATGTTGACCAACAACTTTAATATTTTTGTTTGAGATGTTTGTTTTTAAGTCAATGATGTTTTCATTATAAGTAGTTTAGAATGGCTCCCCATTGGAGTTGGATGAGTTTCTATTCATAGTAAATGTGTCGGCAGGTTACATAAAAAATTAACACAGTCATTCTCCCTGTTCAGGATGTTGGCATAGAGGGTAAAATTTCTTTATATTGGACAAGCCACTCTTAGTAAAAGAGTATTAATAGAATGGTTTTGAGTAGTTCTTTCTACTTGTGAAAAATGGCTTTGTGACTTTTAACAGGAATACACTTTGATCCTTAGCTGGGAAAATGGCTTTAATTAGGGTTGTTGCCACAGTTCAATCAAATTCCAATACACAGTGGCTCAATTCGGACGACACGATAGTCAATGGTGGGGTAATAATCAACTTTACAGTTGTTCAACTAGGGGGCACTCCCCACACAACATGGTAATAAATAACTGTGGTGTGGTGTGGTGTGGATTAGGATCAGTGCTGAGTTGACTGTGGCAGCATTCGGATGACACGATAGTCAAAACAACTGACAATTGTTTCCCCCACACCAGTTGTTTATTGTGTCGTCTGAATTGAGCCATTGTGTGACTCTGTACATACAGAATATTCTTTGGAATTGAAGGGATGCTTGATCAAATCTAAACATTTGGCCACATTTACAAATTTATTTTAGGTAGCACATATGAGTATTCAGTATTAGTGCTACCAGAAACAGGTACTTTTAATGGAATTACACAATGAATACCTTCCAAATATTTATTTTATTTATTTTATTTATTTCATTTCTAACCCGCCTCTTCATCCAGATTGAGGTGAGGAACAACAATAAATATAAATATAAAAACAATAAAATAGATAAACCATTAAAACAGATAAAAACAAATATATTATTAAAAACATCTTAAAATTGAACTGGGTAGGCCTGCCGGAAGAGAGCAGGCTTCATGGCTCCCTTAAATTCATGAAGACTGCTAATTTGTCGAATGTCCTCCGGCAGGCCATTCCACAGTCTGGGAGCAGCAGAAGAGAAGGTTCTCTGGGTAACATTTGCCAGCCTAGTTCTGGCTGACTGGAGTAAATTCTTCCCAGAGGACCTGAGTGTGTGGGGCAGATTATATGGGAGAAGGCGATCCTGCAGGTAACCTGGACTTTAAAGGTAATAACCAACACTTTATACTTCGCCCAGAAACTAATGGGCAGCCAGTGGAGTGATTTTAAGATTGGTGTTATGTGGTCACCCCTAGGTGTACCGGTGACCAACCTGTCTGCCATATTTTGAACTAATTGAAGTTTCCGGACTAGGCATAAAGGTAGCCCTATGTACAGTGCATTGCAGAAGTCAAGCCTTGAAGTTACCAGCGCGTGTACTACCATATTTAGGTCTTCCAACTCTAGGAAGGGGCGCAGCTGTCATATCAGCCGAAGCTGATAGTAGGCACTCCTGGCCGTTGCATCTATCTGGGCTGTCATTTGAAGTGACGGATCCAGGAGCACCCCCAAGCTGCAAACACAGTGGCTCAATTCGGACGACACAATAAACAACATCAGTTGTTTTGACTATTGTGTCATCTGAATGTTGCCATAATCAACTCAGCGCTGATCCTCATCCACACCACAATTGATTATTTATTACCATGTTGTGTGTGGAGTGCCCCCTAGGGTTAGTGTGAGGGTTAGGGTTAGTCAACCCACCATTGACTATCATGTCATCCGAATTGAGCCAGTCTTTCATCATAGAACAATAGTATTATTACAATTAATAAGACTCTTAGTACTGTGATCCTATGCATTTCTTTTCAGAAGCATGCCCAATTGAGTTAAGTGGGGCTTACGGCCCAGTTAAAAGTTTATATGATTTCATCCAAAAATGACAAATTGGACAATGAACAGATATTCACAAAAATAATGTGGTAAATCTAAACTCAAAACTTGAATCAATGGTTATTTCCCAATCCTAGTTCCCCTTCTATTCTATGTAAGACAATTCTTTGAGTAAATTGAAGAGATTAACTCACATGGCAATAGATCTGTTATAAATTTGTTACTTTCCAACTTCACACATGAATCTATCTACTGTAGCTCCCTGTAATAGCAGCTCCAGCCAATCCAGCTACTGCAATTATTACAGAAGAAAGAAATTGTCTGATTCCATACTTTGAATTTAACATGATCCTAGAAGTAATTAACATTCAAGCAGCTACATAAGAACATAAGAAGAGCCCTGCTGGATCACACCAAAGAACTGTAGTCTTGTGTCCTGTTTCCCACAGTGGCCAACTAGATGCCCATAAGAAGACCACAAGTAGGACATGAAATCAATGGCCCTTTGCCACTGTTGTTCCCTAATGACTGTTATTCACAGGCATGGTGCCTCTGATACTGAAGGTAGTGTACAGCCATCATGATTGATAACCACCAGATATGCAACTACTACTTTTGAAAAACTTCAGGATTCACCCATTCTTATCAAGGTGGTTGTTTGCACGTAATGACAACCTATCAGTTTAAAAACTGATTTGTATTTGGAGACATGTAGGCATACTTTTTTGGCTTTACTCCACAACCCATGACCAGCTTAGCATATTATCAGCTGCTTTTGAGTATGATGTCCAAACCCAGACTGCTAGATTGTTTAGCCCCTAAACAGGAGCTGATTGAGGGGGTGCTGAGCCTATTGTGGGTTGTTGAGTAAAAGTGGAAGAGATGGGCGCTCTGCAGGCACAGCTTTCTCCTGCTCATGCACAACAACCCATTGGTTGTCATTAGATATGAATCAGGTTGTAGACCTAATAATAATAATAATAATAATAATAATAATAATAGCACTTAGAGTTCTTAACCATACCCATGTAGAAAAATTACCTTCTATTCATTTTTAAATACTATCCAAGAATGTCCAGATTTTTTATTCTACTGATGCTATGTATTTCAACAGAACTAGAAATGAAGAAACATTTACATTAATGAAGTGATTCAAGTCTTTTTCCCTTAATGTTAGAAGAAGATAAGTACTAATTCCTTTTGCTTAATAAAGACTAATGCACCATCTTCCTTTGATGTGTAGCTAATAGCAAGATGTCTAGATATATAAGCTACCACATGTCTATAAGTTAAAAAGAGATGCCAATGGAAAGTCAAAGGAAAGTACAACTCTTTAGGGAAACTGAAAAGGAGTAAACAAATGTTACCTAATATTAGGGGTGTGCACGGACCCCCCGGATCGGATCGGGACCCGGATCGGGACCTCCAATTTTGTCCCGGACCGGTTCGGACAAAATCGGAGGCCCCCCGGACCGGATCGAGTCCGATCCCAATCCAAAAATCGGAAATTTTTGGATCGGCCGCCATTTTTTTCCCCATAGACTTGCATTGCAATGCAAGTCTATGAGGAAAAAATGGCGGCGGGTGGGTAAGGGGGGGCCTAACTCCCTCCCCCCCCCGGGGCCGTCCGCTGTGGACGGCCCCGGCAGGTAAACCCCCTCCCCCGCGCTCCCTACCCCCCCTGGGGCCGCCTGCTTCCATCCGCTGGCGCCCGCGGGCGCCAGCGGATAGAAGCGGACGGCTCCGGGGGGGGGGTAAGCCCCCTTCCCCGCCACTTACCTTCTCGGCACGTCCGGCGCCGGCGGCTACTACCAGCGGGCTCCGCGGCCTACTCTCGAGTAGCGCGCCGGGTGATGACATCACCCGGCGCGCCACCCTGGAGCAGGCCGCGGAGCCTGCTGGTAGTAGTAGGCGCCGGCGCCGGACGGGAGCCGCCGGGCCGGGCAGGTAAGGGCCCCCCTCCCCCCCTCCCCCCTCCGCGCGCCCCCTCCTCCCCTCCACGCACCCCCTCCTTACCTTTCCGGCCCGGCGGCTCCCGTCCGGCGCCGGCGCCTACTACTTCCAGCAGGCTCCGCGGCCTGCTCTAGAGTAGTGCGCCGGGTGATGACATCACCCGGCGCGCCATCCTAGAGCAGGCCGCGGAGCCTGCTGGGAATAGTAGGCGCCGGCGCCGGACGGGAGCAGCCGGGCCGGAAAGGTAAGGGCCCCCCTCCCCCCTCCGCGCGCCCCCTCCTCCCCTCCACGCACCCCCTCCTTACCTTTCCGGCCCGGCGGCTCCCGTCCGGCGCCGGCGCCTACTACTTCCAGCAGGCTCCGCGGCCTGCTCTAGAGTAGTGCGCCGGGTGATGACATCACCCGGCGCGCCATCCTAGAGCAGGCCGCGGAGCCTGCTGGGAATAGTAGGTGCCGGCGCCGGACGGGAGCCGCCGGGCCGGAAAGGTAAGGGCCCCCTCCCCCCTCCGCGCGCCCCCTCCTCCCCTCCACGCACCCCCTCCTTACCTTTCCGGCCCGGCGGCTCCCGTCCGGCGCCGGCGCCTACTACTTCCAGCAGGCTCCGCGGCCTGCTCTAGAGTAGCGCGCCGGGTGATGACATCACCCGGCGCGCCATCCTAGAGCAGGCCGCGGAGCCTGCTGGGAATAGTAGGCGCCGGCGCCGGACGGGAGCCGCCGGGCCGGAAAGGTAAGGGCCCCCCTCCCCCCTCCGCGCGCCCCCTCCTCCCCTCCACGCACCCCCTCCTTACCTTTCCGGCCCGGCGGCTCCCGTCCGGCGCCGGCGCCTACTACTACCAGCAGGCTCCACGGCCTGCTCTAGAGTAGCGCGCCGGGTGATGACATCACCCGGCGCGCCACCCTAGAGCAGGCCGCGGAGCCTGCTGGGAATAGTAGGCGCCGGCGCCGGACGGGAGCCGCCGGGCCGGAAAGGTAAGGGCCCCCCTCCCCCCTCCCCCCTCCGCGCGCCCCCTCCTCCCCTCCACGCACCCCCTCCTTACCTTCCCGGCCCGGTGGCTCCCGTCCGGCGCCGGCGCCTACTACTACCAGCAGGCTCCGCGGCCTGCTCTAGAGTAGCGCGCCGGGTGATGACATCACCCGGCGCGCCACCCTAGAGCAGGCCGCGGAGCCTGCTAGTAGTAGTAGGCGCCGGCGCCGGACGGGAGCCACCGGGCCGAGAAGGTAAGTGCCCCCCTCCTCCCCCCCCCGCTGTCCACTTTCATCGGCGGGCGCCCGCTGGCGCCCGCCAATGGAAGCGGCGGTGGGCGCCAGTGGGCGCCCGCCGATCCGCCGATCCGCCGAACCGGTTCGGAGCTTTTTCGGACCGGTTCGGATTGGATCGGCCGATCCAGCTGCGGGATCGGAAATCGGATAATTTATCCGATTTCCCACTGGACCGGACTCGGATCGTGGATCGGGTCCGATCCAGTGCACATCCCTACCTAATATATCAATTATAATGAGAAGATTGGAGAAAGTGGAAACAAAGTAGACACCCAAGATGGTGACATTTTCAGTACACTAAAATTAACATTTAGCAATTGATGTCAAACAGCCATGGACTCTATTGAAAAATGTATTATTGGAGGACTATTAACAGGTAACAACAAAGCCACTGTGCAGAAGGACTTAAAATAGCAATACTCAGAATCTATTATATTATCTGTTCTAATGGATTTTGAGCTTGGGCCAAATTTCTTAATCAGCATTCAGATCTCTATTGCAAGGTTGGTGTGAAGTTACTATTTCACTTTTGAAGTTAGACTATAAAATAAGGAGATAATTGTTCAAATTGGTAATGCCAAAATAGCAGACATTCTGCCTAGTCCAGTGATTTCAGTGGAAACACACAGCTACATTTGATGAAATGTGCTACATTTGTGTTGGGGATATTTCTATGGAATGGCACTAGTTGTTGATAAAAATGGGTCATAAATCTCCATATATATATTGGATGCCTATGGAAATTTGAATCACAGAGTAAGGAGGAAACCCCAAGAGCTTCAGATGTACCTATATCTCATTGATTTGCATAGAAGTTTATTTACACCTATCTTTCCCTGGATTGTGCTTCTTATCTATGCAATTAATAATAACACATTTTATTGATACAGCAATTTTGATGTAACATGATTACAAAGATGCAAAGGTGCAAGTATTTCACATCAGCTATATCTAATAACAGAACATCTAGACTGGCCTATTACGAAGACATAATCACAGATTAAAACCCATTTTTAAAATTAGCATTCCTCTTTAATATAAAAGTATTTAAGATTCTTCAATTTGATTTTCAATGGCAATTGGGGACATTCTGTCTCAAAACAGGGTAGAACAATTGTATAGATAGAGTAAGAGATGAGACATTTATTTACTCATTGCTGGATGCAAGAAGAGAATAAGAGTGAAAGACAAAAGTTAAAGGGATTAGCCTAAGAGTCTAAGCCAAAATAAGAAAAGGAAAATAAATGAAAAAGGAAGAACTGAAATCAAGAACTGAAACAAGAAAGATAGTAGACAGAAGATGTCTAGGGAAAGAAGACAAAGAATCAATTAAAAATAATATGAGGGAGTGACGGTGAGGCATGTAAAGGAGAGGTGAAGGATAACTAAGTGCTTCGCTGATGAAATGGAGATGAGTTCAAGAAAAAATCCTAGACAAGCGCTCGCCTGCACATGAGTAGGGCTAAACTGTGTAGCAGACATAGATATACACGGAACGCCCAACCCCCATGTCCATGTGCACCTAGCTGCTATTCTGGTCTTCATGCATTCAGTGAGAACATCTGAACAGGGCTCTGGAATCACGTTCTGCTGAATGTGCTTACAAATCTCCCATGATCAGAAACCCTGATGATGCAGAGTTTCCGATCAAGGGAGCTGAACATAGTTATAAATAGGGATGTGCACTGGATCGGACCCGATCCACGATCCGAGTCCGGTCCAGTGGGAAATCGGATAAATTATCCGATTTCCGATCCCGCAGCTGGATCGGCCGATCCAATCCGAACCGGTCCGAAAAAGCTCCGAACCGGTTCGGCGGATCGGCGGATCGGCGGGCGCCCACTGGCGCCCACCGCCGCTTCCATTGGCGGGCGCCAGCGGGCGCCCGCCGATGAAAGTGGACAGCGGGGGGGGGGGGAGGAGGGGGGCACTTACCTTCTCGGCCCGGTAGCTCCCGTCCGGCGCCGGCGCCTACTACTACTAGCAGGCTCCGCGGCCTGCTCTAGGGTGGCGCGCCGGGTGATGTCATCACCCGGCGCGCTACTCTAGAGCAGGCCGCGGAGCCTGCTGGTAGTAGTAGGCGCCGGCGCCGGACGGGAGCCACCGGGCCGGGAAGGTAAGGAGGGGGTGCGTGGAGGGGAGGAGGGGGCGCGCGGAGGGGGGAGGGGGGCCCTTACCTTTCCGGCCCGGCGGCTCCCGTCCGGCGCCGGCGCCTACTACTCCCAGCAGGCTCCGCGGCCTGCTCTAGGATGGCGCGCCGGGTGATGTCATCACCCGGCGCGCTACTCTAGAGCAGGCCGCGGAGCCTGCTGGAAGTAGTAGGCGCCGGTGCCGGACGGGAGCCGCCGGGCCGGAAAGGTAAGGAGGGGGTGCGTGGAGGGGAGGAGGGGGCGCGCGGAGGGGGGAGGGGGGAGGGGGGCCCTTACCTGCCCGGCCCGGCGGCTCCCGTCCGGCGCCGGCGCCTACTACTACCAGCAGGCTCCGCGGCCTGCTCCAGGGTGGCGCGCCGGGTGATGTCATCACCCGGCGCGCTACTCGAGAGTAGGCCGCGGAGCCCGCTGGTAGTAGCCGCCGGCGCCGGACGTGCCGAGAAGGTAAGTGACGGGGAAGGGGGCTTACCCCCCCCCGGAGCCGTCCGCTTCTATCCGCTGGCGGCCGCGGGCGCCAGCGGATGGAAGCAGGCGGCCCCAGGGGGGGTAGGGAGCACGGGGGAGGGGGTTTACCTGCCGGGGCCGTCCACAGCGGACGGCCCCGGGGGGGGGGAGGGAGTTAGGCCCCCCCTTACCCACCCGCCGCCATTTTTTCCTCATAGACTTGCATTGCAATGCAAGTCTATGGGGAAAAAAATGGCGGCCGATCCAAAAATGTACGATTTTTGGGTCGGGATCGGACTCGATCCGGTCCGGGGGGCCTCCGATTTTGTCCGAACCGGTCCGGGACAAAATTGGAGGTCCCGATCCGGGTCCCGATCCGATCCGGGGGGTCCGTGCACACCCCTAGTTATAAAGCCCTATTCAGATCTCCACACTGATCCCCACACAGCTTGGAATGTTTGGAGGTGGGGGTGTATATTCTCACCTCTGTTTCCCTACACAGTTTACCCATACTCATGTTGCAGGTGAATGCCTGCATAGGGCTTCTATGATAAATATAAATTGGCATGTTATATTCCATTCAGAAGCCAGGTTCTTAATGCGGTTTTATACTGATTAAATGGTTAGACTTAGTTCATGAAGAGCTGCTCAATTCAGGGAAGACTATTTATACTGTATTACAAAGGAAGCTGACTGCATAAATTATTGATGTCTATATGCAACCAAGGAGGTGGACAATATTTCTGGACTCTCTTTTATACTTAGCTACACCATGTACCTGCTTTTTTAGGAGCATCTTTAATTGAATTGTTGTGTTCTTTTACTAATACATTGTAGTGCAGTTTCTGCATATTGTTTTGATCCCTAGGGGCAATCATGAGACTATTTGTTCATTTCACAGAACAAGAACACAAGAAGATTGTGTGTGTGTGTGTCTTAGAAAGAAAGGGAGAGAATGAGGCATCATTTGTAGGAAACATATTATCTCCCATTTATTCAAGTTCAAAAATGCAAGCAAATTATACCTTTTAAGGGCATGTTTTTAGGCAATATGGATATGGTATGGTATATCCTATGCTGTGGCTATTTCCAGCTTCATGACTACATTGGAACTGGGCCGTGTCTTGATGGCATCGTGCCTGCACCCCGTGGCCTCAAACTCCCGCATTGGTGCTCCTTCTCGTTATCTGCATAGGAAGGAGCGCAAGTGCGGCTTTGCTGTGAAGGATTTTTTTTAAAAAAATCTGTAAATGTGAAGCTTCACATTTACAGATAAACGGGATGAAAAACAATGTGGGAGGAATGGGGTGCTCTGGCTCTGCACATCCACCCCATTTATTTATTTATTTATTCATTTATTATTGATGGTCTGCATAGGTGCGGAGGTGGTCCAGTGACCGTTCGGTTTGCTGGTCCACCCCCTACCGTGTTGAGCCTGTGACAGCCAATCAGGAGTTGCCATCAGCTGTGGCACACCTCTGCAGCAGCTCCAGAACAAGAGAGACAGACAGCAGATGCCGTTCATCGCCTCGCTGCAAGCAAAAAAAAAAAAAGTCGGGTTAAGTCCCCGACTTTTTTAAAGTGGAGCTTTGGGGGTTTGACCCTGGATAACTTCGCAATGGCGGCTGTGTCATATAGATGACCTGCTGTCACTCTGAATACACCCCGGGGTAAACCCCTCATCAAGATGCACCCCTGGATAGCTGTCAGTGGCAGAGTGCTGGACCTAAATTCCAGATTTGACTGTTCACTGGAATAGACACATATAGTTTCTTCAACTAATGAACATGGGTGAAACCTGCTAGCAAGTGCTATTGACATTGAATAAGCGTAGTTTATATTAGTACAATGCCAATAGTGCTAACACATGGGTGCCATTGGATCTAACCCACTATCACTGCAATGTTGATATTTGAGTACTTCCCCCCCCCCAGCAACATACGACATTTTGTATCATTTTTATTAGCGACCAATAAAAACAAAGTTTGTCACAGAAGTATTCATTCAAACAGGTCAGGAACAAGGCAGGATAGGAAGTAGCTAGGTTATCCTACTTTCCACATTATGCTTATTTATTTGGAGATCCATGATGATTTAGCTTCCACAGCATAAGGTTAACATTTGATTCAGGTCTACAATGCAAGTATTGTTAAAATAAGAGTTGCAGGAATAGGAGGGCGGACATAATGAGAAGACACCAGAAAGTGGTTTTAAAATAGGACCACATTTATTTAAGATCTGCAAAAAGGGGTGAAAAACCTAACAGGGCATCCAGCAGGCCAGATTACAGGGCGTAGTCTACATGGGGCGAGCATTCATAGCCCGTGGGGTGGTGTTCGTTTTTCACCAAGTCTTCCCCATTTTGGGGTAGGGAGGCCTTCCATTGTCACCTCTGCTGCACGGCTCCGAGTAGGTGAGGAAGGTTGGCCTCAAAGGTAACCCTTATCTTGCCAGCTAGGCTGCAAGGCTCAGAGCTGGAAACCTCAGGTGTTACCAATCACCGCAACAGTGCCTGTGAATGCTCACCAACCCTAAACCCCTCTGTGGATGCTCGTAAATATCCACATAAACATAAATGTGACCAAAGTATTGAAACAAATTAACCTATTTAATACATCCAGCCTGTCTTACAGTGTGGAGTAGGTGAAAAAACTCATGATCAAATTAGACTATAAGCAAAAAATTCCTACTTGCCCCCCCTAATGGCAACCAGCAAGCTCACACTGCCTACAGGGAGGTAGGGAGGGACTCATGCAACAGAAGAGAAGGTGGGAAGGGACACACCAACCTTATATAGGGGGCAGATCCCTCCCCACCTAGTGGCACCATATCTGCGCCCGCCAATAGTGAGCCCCCACGTCTCCCTCTCCAACCCCACTCGCCACAGCTTCCCCAACGCCCAGGCAAACCAGGTGAGGGTGTTGAGGCATATGCTTGCCGAAAATTACAGATCCAAGAAAGATTACTAGAGTTTACTATGTACAGTGAGCCTACTGCCAGGTAAGTATGGCTAGGATATCTAAAATATTTTTATTTCTCACAAAATTCCTCAGTTTTCTCTTCCAGGTAAGAACTCCCCAATTCATCAACTTTTTGCTTTAGGTGAAATCTGATGGCAAATCTAGTTCCAGATCTTATGAAGTTTACTCATTTTGTGCAATTTTCTCTCTCCAACCCTGAACTTTCAACAGGATATCCAATACTGGTGAGAGGCAAATAATATCTACAGTTCATATTCTCTGCGTTGTTGACTGCATGTAGCAGATTTCTACCACCATATAAATAGATTTATTTATTTATACTATTTATATGCAGCTTGATATCATAAAATATCTAAGTTAAAGCTGTAGGAGCCCTCCCCTCTTTTGTATCTGGTCACTCTAGCTATACTCCTGAAGCTTTAACTGTTGTGATAAAGAGGGAATTTCACCATGTGCTGTATGCATACAAATGACACCTGCTGAAATTCTCTTTTCTGTGCAACTGTTAAAGATACAGGAACCCTGTCTTCCTTTTCTTATGGTCACCCTAGAGAAGGGACAACAATAATATTTTGTTTAACTTTACCATCTTAGAACTAAAGGTGAACTTTCAGTTGATTCAGTAGCCTTTGATGAGCGACTTTATCAAAACTTTTAGGAAGTTCAAATATATATTTTCTTCCAATTTACCCTGCCTACATGTTTCTTGATACTTCAAACACACACACATACACACACACACACACACACACACACGAACTAAAAATAAAATCATACGTTACTGGTGGGGGGGGAGATATAAGAACGATATAACTAGGGAAGTGCATCGTATCGGACCCCATACCTGATACTGAAACAAACTGGTCGAAATCTGGCATCCAATGTTCAATTTCGATGCTGGCCACAAGAGGTCTGATTTCTCCCAACCCATTTTTTTTCAATCCGATTAATATCTGAAAAATCAGAAAAGCAGACCTCCATTTTACATGTTTTTGCCATAGGCTTGTATTGGGGGAAAGAAAGCTTTCGCCCAATGCAAGTCTATGGGGAAAACATGGCGGCGGGTTACTGGGGATCTCCCTTCCTCCCCCCACTCGCACTCCTTACCTGCCGCCTCCTTGCTGCCGCCTGCTGCTTCCGTACTACTGATAAACAGGCCTTGTGGCCTGTTTCACAGTAGAGCGCCGGTGCACTGGATGACATTTATCACTCAGCACACCATCGCTCTATTGTGGAACAGGCCGCAAGGCCTGTTTATCAGTAGTACGGATGCAGCGAACAGCAGCGAGGAGGCAGCAGGTAAGGAGCGTGAGTGTGGGGGGGGGACTGAGAAGCAGGCCGCAAAGCCTAATTCTCATTAGATGGAAGCAGTGACGGCAGCGCGGGACACCGGCAGTTAAAGAGTGTGAGTGGGGGGAGGGAGGCAGGGAGGGAGGGAGGGAGCGGGAGGTCCCCCCTTACCCTGCGCATTGTTGCTTTACTGAGAAGCAGGCTGCAAAGCCTAATTTTCATTAGCTGGAAGCAGCGGATGGCAGAGTGGGATGCTGGCAGGTAAGGAATGTGAGTGGAGGGAGGGAGGGGGAGGTCCCCCCCTTACCTGCCGGCATCCCGCGATGCCGTCTGCTGTTTCCAACTACTGATTATTAGGCTTTGTGGCCTGCTTCTAAGTAGAGCAACAACCCGGTGTGCCATCGCTCTACTGAGAAGCAGGCCACAAAGCCTAATTACCAGGAGACGGAAGCAGCGGATGGCAACAGACGGTAGTGCGGGATGGCAGCAGGTAAGGAGCGTGAGTGGGGGGAGGGAGGGGGTTGGGCCACATTTTAGGTGTTTTCCCCATAGTCTTGCATTGGGGGAAAGCTTTCTTTCCCCCTATGCAAGCCTATGGGAAAAACACCTAAGATGGCATTCCAATATCGAAATCGGAACTTCCGATTTTGTATCGGGATCCGATCGGATCCAATAACACGGACCCCTGATTTTTTCCGATCCGATATTTGACAAAATCTGAAGTTCCAATACCGATACCGATACGATTTTTGGGGTCCGTGCACATCCCTAGGTATAACTGTAGAGCAATCTACTGTAGATGATGGAGTAATCTTATTTTTTCTAGAAATATTGAGATACAATTGGAAGCAGCTTGGAATGCTATAACATATGTTATCAAAGGACAATCTATTGCATGAAGTACATATACTTAATTTGAGTCCCTCTCTCCCCCACCCCCTTCTTCTACTCTGTCATTTATGTGCTTAAAACCAAAGGTCAGCACATATAAAATTTACAACATATAGGGTCCAATTACTGGTACAAGACATCTACTACATCAGCAGAAGTGTCAAACAACATACACTTATATAAGCTGAATACCCCAATGTGATGCACCAATAGACAGTACTTAGCTGTTGCAGATTTTTTTTCAGCAGCTCCTGCAATACCTGTTCTCACAATAAGTCATATATTCATGTGAAAGAGCCAACAAAAAATAAATCTTATTAAACTCAGACAGGCTGCCACTACACGAGAGGTTTAAAGCTCTTTCAAGTCTCATTAAAAAAATTACCTCTACATGAGCGGAGCGCAAATCGGGAGTTGAGGCGCGTTATCTATCCGATTATGCACATTATCGAATGTGCGTTAAATAGCGAGTTTTATTTTGCTGCGGCTGTTAAAGTGCATTTTGACTATGTGAACAAGCGATTCTCCGCATTAACTACTTCTAAAGTGCATTTTAAACAACCGGTAAGGCCACCAGTTGTGTGCTCAGTTACCTCCAGCATACAGTCTTTTGCCATAAAGCGCTTCTGAGAAGATGCGCATAATTGGAGAACCAGGCGTCAAACCAAATTCTTGTAGAGGGGGTCACAGTCAGACATTGAAACTAATTAGACCACTTCTCCAATTCTTTCCATAGGAACATTATATTACAGGTTGTATTAAGCACAGTGAATTATGTTTCTGAACTCTAGTTTTCACTGTAGTCCCAAAGAGAGTGTTATCATCTCATATTCTTAAATCTACTATCCACATAGGCTGTCAGTTTCTAAAATGTCCCTCTCAATGTCTGAAAAATATTAGCTTGGATACACAGGCCACGTTCATGCACTAATCACTTCACACTTCATGTAATAAAATGGCAGCAGGGCCAAGTACTGGGGGAGGGGCCATAGCTCAATGTGACAGAGCACCTGTTTTGCATGCAGAAGGTCCCAGGATCGATTCTCGATTTCTCTAGGTACAGATGGAAATATTCCTGTCTGAACCCCTGGAGAGCTGCTGACAGTCAGTGTCAACAATACTGGGCTAGATGGACCAATGGCAGCTTCCTATGTTTCTGTGTTGAGGTCATGTGGGTCCCAGGCTCTGCCCTGGATGTCCATGCATTAGACATGGATGTCTGAGAAGGGAAGGTCTAATCATGTAGGCTTCCATGACAATTGGAACCCTGATTATGCAAGGTTCCAGCTCCCACACAGGTCTACACACATAGACTTCCTCTTCTCAGATGTCCTCACTTAACACTAGTGATGGAGGAATCTGTTCTGCTTTCCATAACATTAACATTTCCCGCCCCAAGTACAAGTTGATTCCACACCATTTCAACATCAGTTTGCAAGAGTTTTTGTTTTTCGGTGTGCATAAAAATCCATTTCCATTTTCATACACATGTTTTGTAGGCAATAGCATTCATAAGCATTTTTGCACACATTTTCCCTAATAGGCACATTTTGGCAAACAATTTTCTCCAATATATGCCTTTCTGTGTGCTATTTTCCATAATGTATGCATTTTTATATACAATTTCCCCTAACACATGCATTTTATGTTCATTTTGTCATCGGAGATGAACATACATTGTGAAGTAGTTCAGTTTGTATTAAAGTGTGAACCAAATGAAGTTCTCTCCCATCCCTACTCAACATGTAGACATTGGGGACAGGACCTATGACCTATCCAGCTCCATGCACAGCCCAGGGTTCCAGCTCCTATAGAGGCCTACATGCATAGTCTTCCATTTCTTAGGTATCAAGGGCAGGGCTTGGGACCTCTGCAACCTTGGGAGTGAGGCCAACAGCATGATTCTGCTGCCTCTTTAAGTGTGTGAAGTTCTTTTATGCCATTAACCTGTCAAGGAGGGGCTAGACACACTTTACCTTTTACTCTCTGAGGCAGCTCACAATATTCTCCCAACTTTTCATCATCTTTGATTTACGCCCTGTTTAGGCCTTTATCTGTATACAATAAAGGTGTGAGGAAAGGGGGTACTTTAACAACACCCTCTCCTTGCACGTTTTCATCACTCATGAAGACTGATGGTTGGAAGGAGAATGTCCTATATCTGTGGAGGCTCTCTACAAGAGCCAGGATGCTGATCTCTATGGAAACAGGACACTCTCCTCTTCCGACTATCACCCTCCACTAATACAGAGTGATGGAAATACATGAGGAAGGGGCATGGCTAGAGTGCTCCCACTCCTAATGCGTTTAATCTATCTGATACAGTATTTATTTATTTATTTATTTATTTACAATATTCAAATACCACTCCCCATTCAAGAATCTTGGAGCAATGAATGCCTGAACAGGGCCTTAGTGTAACCAAGAACATAGCTTCTTTGCCTTGCTGGTCATCATTTGTGCTGTGCTGAATTGCAGTGTGTTAGACACTGCCATTTAAAAGAGTACTGCACCTTCAGCCATATTATTTTTTCCCCTTGACACAAACTGCCCATACTTTTAGCCCCATTGTGTGAGCCAATGACCATTCCCATGCACATTAACAGAAGTGTTTTAAGATCTCCACTACTACCCCAGCTATGTGCTCATGCACACAAATAAACATTATTTCCAATGACTTTATTTTACTTTAAAATAAATTAAAAGACTTTGTTGCTGTGTACTAATGAACATAGTAATAAGCATTTAAAAGAACAAAAAATTAAGGCCATTGCTGAGCATGAATACACATTTTCATTGCAATCCTAGGAACAAATACTCACAAAAAAAATCTACTTCATCTATTGCAGCTTACTGCATGGTAAGGGTGTTTAGATTGCCAGCCTAAAATATTTTCGAAGCCCTTTGGCTATGCACTCACATGCATACATGCCTTAATTTTATTTATTTATCACAACAAGTACTGAAATACCCCACAAATATTTTATGCTCTTTGAGTGTCTTCATATATATATATATATATATATATATAGTGTTGCTTTTCGAGGGGTATCAACATATTCACCAAATGTTGATGCTTGTTTACCATTAACTAATATTGTCAGCTGTTGCCATTAGGATAGGTGGAGCAATGGACAGAATCAAAATTGCTTCTCACCTTGTGGATGGTTGTGGTTATGATGCTTCACCTGGTGGCAGTGGGAGCCAGCCCACTGCCAGCACTTGAGATCAGGGCCGTGCAGAGCTGGTACTATGCCCAGGCCAGATGGGAAGTGTGTGCCCCCCCCATTTCAAACTGCTCATTAAGCACTTTTAATGTTTTTTTAATGCCCATCAACATGTCCATTCTACATAACACCTTCATGTTAAACATGTTCTACAACACCTCAATGTTGAATCCAAAATTAACATTTATTTTTAGTTGCTGTACAAATAGAAGCAACAACAATAGAACAGTCCTTCATCATTATCAAACATTATCATCATCAGCCTCATGGGATCATCATCATTATTATCATTAATAAGTATCACCTCAGCCTCCGCTCCAGAGATTACATGCTATGGAGAAGATTGAGGAAAGAGATGCAGTAAGTGCAACCATCACAACGTAGGCACATATATCCCTGCCCGCATGCGGCATGGCCCTCTGGAGCTTGTAGTCTGACTGTGGTATTCACAACGGATGGCTTCTGTGCTGTTCCCACAAGGTGGGCTCCTAGCTTCTCTATGGGCTGCTTATGCTACAGAAGCAGTAGCATAAGCTAGGGGGGACCTTCTTGTCGGTGTCCCTCTAAAAATTGTGGGCCCCGGGCCAACTGGCCCCACTACACCCCTCTGCCCTGCTCTGCTTGAAATATTTCTTTTCCATTGCCCTGTACCCTCAAGAATACCAAGGCAATTATGTTGCTGCTGTATAAACTGCCAGCTCCAGCTGCAGTTCAACTAGCCATCGACCTTCACTAAGGCACACTGGATAAATGATAGTGCTTTTATTTTCTTAAAAAATAGCAGTAACAGTTAGGGATTGGGGAGCTCTGGGAACGCTCCCCCTGGCAGTGCTTGCATTGCTGCCGGCACCTCAGCCCGCCCCCATGAATTGGGCCCTGTGAGCCATTGCCAAGCGCTCATGAGGTTTGCGAGAGCATGGCAGCTGCCCACCCTGGCTTCGTCCCCCACAGTCCATTAATGGTAGCCACCATTTATGCAGTGGGGGAAACTGCACACTTTCTGGAGGCTCCAGAAAGTGCACTTCCCACTGTGCACTGATGGGAGTCTTTAAGGTCCCCAACAATATATGGGGGGAGTGAGTTTAGCGTGGAGGGGGGAAATGTGTGATTCAACCATCCTTGGGGAAATTGTGTGTTTCTCCCCCCTGCCAGTGGGGCCTTAAAGGTTCTATTAATGCAAGGCTGGCAAAATTGCATATTTCCCTACTGTGTTAATGGCAGCTGCCATTAACACAGCAGGGGAAGGGGCAAATGGCACGATCCAGGAAGCCAAGGGGGACCTGCACCTGAGCACTTTTGGAGGCTCAGAAGCATTTGGGTGAGGATCCATCCATTTGGGCCCATGAGGGCAGGATGTGGGGGCATCTGCTGCCCTTGGAGAGCCAAACTGATGCTGGCAATATCCCTAGTAACAGTTCACTGTTGTTGGAATCCATTTGGGATGGGTGGGTGGAGCTCATCCCCCCACCCCAGGCTTAGTTCCATTTTCTGCTCAGTCTGCAGAGAGTTGAGCCAGTTAGCAGATTTTTCATATTTTTCAACTTGTGCAAATGATGGTCACAGTTTGTGCAAATTTGCATAATTTGCTAAAATTGCACAAATTACAGGTGCACATTGCATAGTCAGCATGCATTTCATCCACAATTTGCGCAAATCTCTATTTCTGCAAATTGAAGCCCCAACCCCCCCAAAAAACAACCAAACAACCAAACAAATCCAAAAACAGTCTCTGGATTTGGAGGGAAACCCATGGCTCAGCTTGCGAATGAAAGCCAAGTCAGGTGGGCAGCAGAAATCTGTCAAGCAGCAAAAAGGGCCAGATTTCAAAACGATGGACCTCCTTATTCCAAAGTCAAGTAAAATAATAAAACCAGCATGCCCACACAGATATCTAATGCCTTTTCTCCTCAGCTTTCTTCTTCACGTTCCCAATTGCTCTTGGAATCCCAACTGTTATAACTCTCTCTCTCTCTCTCTGTCCTTCACTTGCAAACCTCTCAGAACCCATGGAATAATCCCAGCCCAGAAATGAAGCTCAATGACCATGAAGTTCCACCATCAGAAGAGCTTAACCCCAGCAATAAATATAACCTGAACTGTTAAAAAAACAACACCAGCTCCCCAGTTTGACTCAATGAAAGCTGGGACAGTATTGGAATAATTCATTCTTTTCCCCGCTCCTGTCAAACATGGCAGACTTTTACCTCATGCTCAAAATCCTTTCAATATGAAATGCTTAACACTTTTGTCTATTCTTTCTTGTTATATTAACAGGATATAGTTAGAAGCCAATATCTTGAGCAATATGTTAAGCTGTAGTTTTATTTACACCCATGACTGACTGCTTAGCTACAGCAAGTGTGACCCTTAATTTATGAAGTCTTGAGGACATGCTTTGAAGTTTCTGAGACTAAGGAACATGTGATACAAGCTTGGCATGTTCATGTTTCGAAGCTAAAATACAAATGATGACACACTGACTTAGCTACCAACGAGTGACAACTAAATGCTAGGAAGGAAAAAAAGGCAAGGCTTTGTGCCATAGTGCTATAAGCAAATTCTAATAGATAGAACTTCTGAAATATAATTACAGAAATAAAGCAAAAAGATTTTGATATATAAGGGACATATTTGAATGTGTATATATTATAATATAATATAGTATGAATATAGTACAAAAGATGGAGACCTGGGCTCAAATATCTAGTCCTTAACAGTGAGGCATACTGAATGACATGGGCCAATGATTCTTTCTAAGGCTGTTATCACACGTGTGGTTTTAAGCACACTCGGCGCAACTTTGATCCACTTCTTCAGTGCGGGACTCATATGACGTCATCCCCCTCACATTGTTCTCGTGCCCTGAGTGCTCCGTTTTTAGTTCCTGTTTTTTTTTTTTTACCCTGAACGGGCAAATTCCATTTCAGACAAGTTCAGGCAAGTTCATCAGTTTGAGCTGAGGCTTTGGAGCAAAACCGACCACGTGTGATTCAAAATGCTATTTTCGCATAGGAAACGGAGGGGGAACCCGCAGAAGCAATCCGGGGTGGGGTGGGGGAATGGTATGTGTGATAAAGGCCTCAGTCTAACCCACCTCACAGGATTGTCTTGTGCGAATAAATGAGAAAAAGATCCATGATGCCAGGCTGAGCCCTTAGAGAAAGGGTAGCTAGAACTAGGGATGTGTGATGTGATGGTGATTCAAATGTGCAAAAATGAAACCTCCTCAAACTCTGTCCAACATTCTGTCTAGCTGTGGTTTGTTCTGATGGCTATTATGGTGCAGGCTTCACAGCCCTGCTTTGGAGAAAATCGCTAAAATTTCATTGCATCAGGATGTTTGGGAGTACAAATTTTAAGTATTTATCTATATTGGAAAAAGCTAGATGTTGATATATATGCCAGTGATGAATCACATGTTACAGAATTCTTGGAACTGTCCTATTTCAAATTGCAGGAAAGTATCTACAAGTTTGAATGATACCAACACCAAATTTTATGGCCTTTGGAAACTTTATGTGCCAGATTTAGGGTTCTGGCTTGCCTTCTTTCTGAGACACTAGTTTTCTATATGCAAACTCTCATGTGTGTTTTGTGGGCCCATTCATTCAAACACAGTTTCCCTATATAGAGCCCAAAATAATCCATTCCCAGAAACTGTGTATGGTATATACAGATGTACCACATGTGTACATTTACACTTGGGCAGGAAGTCAGTGAGATGCACATATATTAAAATAGATGCTGTTTACTAGTCTCAAATATAAAATCAGGATGGGTGAGAAACATGTTCAGTTTACATTTTAATGTAAACTTAACTACTTTTGCACTTTTGAACCAATACACAAACCAAAATTTAGTTATCCTTGAATTTCGCTTATACAAATTTTGCAATGGAGGTCTCCAATCCAAAGGTCTGTACAAAAATCAGTACACTAGGGCACACAATAAGAGCACACATAAAGGTGCCCACAAAAATGTGAAAAAATGCCTCATATTAGAAAACCTGCTCACAAACAATGTTTATGTTAGGCAAAACTATGTATGGAATTCCCTGTATTAGAAGGAATGTGCAATCAAACATCTATGAATTTTCATGATTTTTTTTTTAAAAAAAATCTAAGTTCAGAATGGACCAAACTTAAATTTGGAAAAATCTTCAAAGTTCTGGACAAACTGAAGACTAGAAAGATGACCAACAGAGAGAAACCAAAATTGACAGTTTTGTCATCCCTACTATAAACTGATAACAGGATAGGAGCAGTATACAGCACTCCTTGCCCACATTCCTTAAGATACATAAAACATTCACATTTTGCATAACCTATGCCAATATTGATAAGTACATCATCGCTTGGATGAGTCAAGTAGTAGGGATGTGCAGGGACCCCCCGGATCAGATCAGGACCCGGATCAGGACCTCCAATTTTGTCCCAGTTCAGATTTTTGGATCGGCCGCCATTTTTGTTTTCCCCATAGACTTGCATTGCAGGAAAGAAAGCTTTTCCCCAATGCAAGTTTATGGGGAAAAATGGCAGCGGGTGGGTGAGTGGGGGCCTAACTCCCCCTCTCTATCTCTCCCCCCTCTGCGATTACTTGCTGGGGCTGTCTGCGGGCCCCCAGACGGCCACGGACAGCCCCAGCAGGTAAGCCCCCTCTCGCGGTTCTCCTTACCTGCTGGGGCTGTCCTCTGCCATCCGCTGCCGCCTGGGCAGCAGCGGTTGGCAGTGGATGGCCCCAGAAGGTAAGCCCCCCCCTCACATTCCTCCTTACCTGCCAAGGCATCCTCTTCCTTCACCTGCTGAGATCTACTGAGAAATAGGCTTCGAGGCCTAATCCTCAGTAGAGCACCAGGTGATGATCACCTGGCGCTCTACTGAGAACTAGGCCGCGAAGCCCAATTCTCAGTAGATCTCCAGCAGGTGAAGGAAGAAGATGCCCTGGCAGGTAAGTTGACCCCCCTCCCTCCCTCCCCCCTCCCATCCCTCCTCCCCCCCATGATCCTCACCTGGCTGGGCTGTCCGCTTCCATCGGCGGGTGCCCGCTGGCGCCCGGCGATGGAAGCGGACAGCGTCCCCAGGTAACCCCCCTTGCAGTTCTCCTTACCTGCTGGGGCGTCCTCTTCCTTCACCTGCTGGAGATCTACTGAGAACTAGGCTTTGCGGCCCCCTGGCACTCTACTGTGGACTAGGCCGTGAAGCCTAGTTCTCAGTAGATCTCCGGCAGGTGAAGGAAGAAGACGCCCCGGCAGGTAAGTGGACCCGCCTCCCTCCCTCCCTCCTCCCCCCATGATCCTCACCTGGCTGGGCTGTCCACTTCCATCGGCGGGTGCCCACTGGCGCCCGCCGATGGAAGTGGTCAGCCCTCCCAGGTAAGCCTCCCCCCACTGTCCACTTCCATCTGCGGGTGCCCGCTGGTGCCCGCCAATGGAAGCGGACAGCCTCCCCCAGGTAAGCCACCCCCCGCTCCTTACCTGGTGGGGCGTCCTCCTCCGTCCGTTGCTGGTAAACTACTGCGAACTAGGCCGTGCGGCCTAGTTTACAGGAGAGCGCCAGGTGATGATATCATCACCTGGTGCTCTCCTGTAAACTAGGCCGCGAAGCCTAGGTCGCAGTAGTTTACAGTCCGCAACGGAAGGAGGAGGACATCCCCCCAGGTAAGCCCCCCCTGCGATCCTCACCTGGCTAGGCTGTCCGCTTCCATCGGTGGGTGCCCGCTGGTGCCCGCCAATGGAAGTGGCGGCAGGCACCAGTGGGTGGCCGCTGATCCTCCGATTTTTTCCGGACCGGATCAGGTCCTTCCGGACCAGTTTGGAAAAGATCGGACAATCCAGAGGGGTGATCGGAAATCAGATAATTGCATCCAATTTCCCCTGGATCGGCTCAGGATCGTGGATCGGAGCCGATCCAGTGCACACCCCTATCAAGTAGTACAAACAATAAATGCAAATGTTCTTATCTCCAGCCTAGTTTAAATTGAGCACTTGAAATTTGTGCTGGCTTAGCTGTAGTGAAGTTAACTAAACCAGTACTAATTCAAACACTCTGTCTTAACCATCTCACAGATTGCATCTGACTGCTTTCAGCCTGAGTTTCTAATTGGAAAATTTAAAACCATATTCAGTCATAAAACTACAACTGAATGGACACTGACAAATACTTTGAACTTCCTTTTTTATCCAAATAAATAACATGAGCCACTGCATTTATTCATTATTCATTATCATATTTAATTCATTACAATGCATTTTTAAAATGTTTGGATGATTTACTACAGAAGTTTCTTTTTGCTGGAGCAGGATATGTCAGAATTTGGAAATTTGTTGGAGGATTTGGGTTCAGGATGCTATGGAGCACATGAGGCCTCTAGGCACATCCAGGTCATATGCATTCCTGTGACAAAGCTGCACATTTGTTTGATGAAATGCATGGAGAATTACATAACCTAGCTCCTTATATTCCTTAGAGCATGCAGGTATTTTTGGAAACTGCACAGCTTGGAGCCATTCTGAGACAAAGCATAAGTGATAGGGCTAATGAATGTAGACTATTCTCCTAATATAAGGCACAGAGAGTGCTGCCTGTCTTCTTGTCTTTCCTTAGGTCTGCCTTGTTAAACACACATTTACATCAATAAACAAACAAAGACCATGCTGCTGAGGCCAATATTAGGGAAGGTGGAAAAACACACACACCATTGCTTGAGGATGCATAAGTATCATCTCCATTTCCCAGCTGAATCTGAAAGCACACTTTCTTAATTTTGCAGGCATTTATTTATTCCACACTGCATAAAAAGCAAAATCGGGATTTCTGACAAAGTGAATAATTCATTTTCCTGGTTCATAAAACTATAATGAATTCTAAACTATCATAGTCTTAATAATTACTGTTGTTGTTGTTGTTGTTGTTGAGATGGTACCATCAATTTACATGATATTTACAGGATAAACAAAAAGGACAACCCCATGTTAAATTAAACAGTTTAGAGTGCTAACTCCTTGATGTTGCTCACTGAAAGGAGATGAGTTGGCAGATGTGCCCTTCCAACAGCTGCCTCCATAGAAAGAAGCCTGAGCACTGGAGAGAGCTCCAGGGCAAAAGAGACTTCTGCTGCATTCACCCATAGGGGAAAAAATGGAAAGCTGTCACCAGTGTTTTCCTGGTGGCGTTAGCATGTGTAGGGCCCCACAATGTAACATTTGAGGGATGGGGCAAGGCTAGATCATAGCCTGATGCTCCATTCTCCTGATTCAAAACTGCTCATTTCAGTTGACTCTATCACCTATGTCAGTAAACAAAAACCCAGACCTCCCCTCCTCCCCCCCACACACAGGTGTGGGTCAACAAGAAATTTCATTTGAAAATCATGGGAAAGGACTGAGCATTTTCTGAGAAATTCATGAGATGTGGGGCTTTGGGGCTTCCTAATGAAATAGCTGAAAAGTGTGTGTGTGTGTGTGTGTGTGTGTGTGTGTGTGTGTGTGTGTTCTTTTTACAATCTCTGTGTGGTACACATCTTCCATTCATAAGGATGTAGCTGGAGAAGGAGTGTTTCACCAGTGCAGGTCCAGTTATCTGCCCCCTGGTGCAACCTATGTTTATAAAAATGCATGCCTTCTTTCCCCTCTGGGAAGGCTGTCTATGGAGCAACTGAACGCTGGGTGGTTTTCTTTGTCTGGAATTAAAAGGACATCCTTTTAACTTTAGGAAATACAAATTGTCCGGAATTCAGGCACTCCACAGGTAGCTTCACCAGTTGCAAGTGGATCTTGAAATGCCAGTGCATGACATTCTCTCCTGGGTATATCCAGGAAGCATGGGAACCTGGGCATAGTGAGGGAAGATTGTTTATGTTACATTTGCAGAGACCTTTTCTAAAAGAAGCATTAATTGTGGGCTTGTCATTTCTTATTCATGGTTGTTTACAGGTTCCTTAGGTGATGATATGACAGAAGTTCCGTTTCTGTTTTTAAAGAACATATTACCAAGTTTTGAACAGGGAAGAGGGGGTATTTTTCCCCTGAAACAGAAAGACAATTATTTCCCTACTTGCGTGACTGCATTATTCCCATGTAGCACAGTGCCACCTAGAGATTATGTAGTGGAAAAGCAGGAAGGACAGCTTGGGCAGGAGCCGGCTTTTGCAGGGAGTGAAAGAATGATGACACATGCATAGGCACATGTGCCACATGGATGGGGCACTGCCTATAAAGGCCAGCCCCGCTGAAGCTTGTCCTCTTTCCTTCTGCCCTCACAAATGTTCCTCATGGATCTCAATTCTGAGACAAAGGTGAAAGAAGATACAGTGGATTAACAGCCTCGTGTCAAAAAGCTCAGGAAGAACACCAACACTCTCAGCCACCTCACAACTCGATTAAGGATGGCAGGCAACACTTCCCACTTCAGAAATCTTTGAAGAAATCCAACCCTTCCCCCTCTTGTATGAGGTGGAGAATTTTTCAAAGTTGGAGAATGGGGTTCAACACAGCACTAGAAGAATTGCCTCCCCATCTTGTTCCCTAGCCAGCATGAGCCATCAAGTCTGTGGGTGTGGTGGTTGATCTACCTCATAGCTTGTGCCAAGCCCCACTTAGGATGGCTCTGCACCTGCACACTTTATATTTGAGAAAAGCTAGGAGTGGATGTGGGCAAGCACACTGAGGCAGGATGTACACCAAGCAGGACATAGCACTATGAAAGCGGTATAAAGCGGTATATGGTATGCGTCAGTGCACTTCAATACCACTATAAAGCATTAGTGTGGTTCCTGTCTCTTATATACCGCTTTCATACTGCTTTCATACCGCAATATCCTGCTGGGTGTGGATTAGGCCTGAGACATTGTTTGATCTTGTTGCAGTTGGCAATGAAGACTTGGATGTGCTTACCTATAACAACTTTAACCATTGCATTTTATTCAAATCTGATTTCAGAAGCAGAAGGTACTCCGCATTGGAGGCCAAACGGAATCAAGTGTGGATTCAAGGGATCCACCCCTGCCCCTGGAAAAGGCTGACATTTTGGAACACTCTTTGGTTTTATAAAACAACCCTTAATTTTGGAAGGCTCCTAATACCGTGTTTACCTGAATCACTCCCAAGACTAGTGAGAAAGGCTGTATTTGATAAGGTTAGAGAGGAGGGAAAATGCTCAGAAAACACAATATTATGAATACATTCGTAGGGGTATATGGCATAAGACGGTTTCATTTCAGAATTAGACTCATGAATGAGTTATAAGGCAATATTTCAAGAGCCGTCAGCTGTCTTGAAGAATTTATACTAGAATGTGAAAGAAGGCTCTCTTCATAGGGTCTTCAAATGTTGAATGGAATCTCAGTATAACCTTTTACAGTACAAGCCTATCCATATCTACATGATTCATTGTGGAACGAGGAGAAATGCCAGACTTTCATCATCATGGATAAAAATGCTATAAAGGCTGCAAAGAGGCAGTACCCTGGAGGATGACAATGTCGTGTATAGGATCTGTGAACTTCCGTGAGGGACCAATCACAAGTGCATGATGAATGCCTTGTGTAGAAACAACCATAGTCTCTAGGGGTGTGCACGGACCCCCCGGATCGGATCGGGACCCGGATCGGGACCTCCAATTTTGTCCCGGACCGGTTCGGACAAAATCGGAGGCCCCCCGGACCGGATCGAGTCCGATCCCGATCCAAAAATCGGAAATTTTTGGATCGGCCGCCATTTTTTTCCCCATAGACTTGCATTGCAATGCAAGTCTATGAGGAAAAAATGGCGGCGGGTGGGTAAGGGGGGGCCTAACTCCCTCCCCCCCCGGGGCCGTCCGCTGTGGACGGCCCCGGCAGGTAAACCCCCTCCCCCGCGCTCCCTACCCCCCCTGGGGCCGCCTGCTTCCATCCGCTGGCGCCCGCGGGCGCCAGCGGATAGAAGCGGACGGCTCCGGGGGGGGGGTAAGCCCCCTTCCCCGCCACTTACCTTCTCGGCACGTCCGGCGCCGGCGGCTACTACCAGCGGGCTCCGCGGCCTACTCTCGAGTAGCGCGCCGGGTGATGACATCACCCGGCGCGCCACCCTGGAGCAGGCCGCGGAGCCTGCTGGTAGTAGTAGGCGCCGGCGCCGGACGGGAGCCGCCGGGCCGGGCAGGTAAGGGCCCCCCTCCCCCCTCCCCCCTCCGCGCGCCCCCTCCTCCCCCCTCCCCCCTCCGCGCGCCCCCTCCTCCCCTCCACGCACCCCCTCCTTACCTTTCCGGCCCGGCGGCTCCCGTCCGGCGCCGGCGCCTACTACTTCCAGCAGGCTCCGCGGCCTGCTCTAGAGTAGTGCGCCGGGTGATGACATCACCCGGCGCGCCATCCTAGAGCAGGCCGCGGAGCCTGCTGGGAATAGTAGGCGCCGGCGCCGGACGGGAGCCGCCGGGCCGGAAAGGTAAGGGCCCCCCTCCCCCCTCCGCGCGCCCCCTCCTCCCCTCCACGCACCCCCTCCTTACCTTTCCGGCCCGGCGGCTCCCGTCCGGCGCCGGCGCCTACTACTACCAGCAGGCTCCGCGGCCTGCTCTAGAGTAGCGCGCCGGGTGATGACATCACCCGGCGCACCACCCTAGAGCAGGCCGCGGAGCCTGCTGGGAATAGTAGGCGCCGGCGCCGGACGGGAGCCGCCGGGCCGGAAAGGTAAGGGCCCCCCTCCCCCCTCCCCCCTCCGCGCGCCCCCTCCTCCCCTCCACGCACCCCCTCCTTACCTTCCCGGCCCGGTGGCTCCCGTCCGGCGCCGGCGCCTACTACTACCAGCAGGCTCCGCGGCCTGCTCTAGAGTAGCGCGTCGGGTGATATCATCACCCGGCGCGCCACCCTAGAGCAGGCCGCGGAGCCTGCTGGGAATAGTAGGCGCCGGCGCCGGACGGGAGCCGCCGGGCCGGAAAGGTAAGGGCCCCCCTCCCCCCTCCCCCCTCCGCGCGCCCCCTCCTCCCCTCCACGCACCCCCTCCTTACCTTCCCGGCCCGGTGGCTCCCGTCCGGCGCCGGCGCCTACTACTACCAGCAGGCTCCGCGGCCTGCTCTAGAGTACTAGAGCCTGCTAGTAGTAGTAGGCGCCGGCGCCGGACGGGAGCCACCGGGCCGAGAAGGTAAGTGCCCCCCTCCTCCCCCCCCCCCCGCTGTCCACTTTCATCGGCGGGCGCCCGCTGGCGCCCGCCAATGGAAGCGGCGGTGGGCGCCAGTGGGCGCCCGCCGATCCGCCGATCCGCCGAACCGGTTCGGAGCTTTTTCGGACCGGTTCGGATTGGATCGGCCGATCCAGCTGCGGGATCGGAAATCGGATAATTTATCCGATTTCCCACTGGACCGGACTCGGATCGTGGATCGGGTCCGATCCAGTGCACATCCCTAATAGTCTCCACTCAGACATAAAGTTCACTGGGCGACTTTGGTCCAATCACTGACTCCAGGGTTGTTGTGGGGATAAAATGGAGAGGAGTGCATTGTAGTCTGCCTTGGGTTCCTTGGAGGAAAAGGCAATACATACATAAATGTAATAAATAAATGGATAAGTATGTCCAAAACTGGGATGCCAGTCTGTTTTCATATCATAGTCATTTTAATTCAAGTGTTTTGACTGTTACCACAAATGTTTTAGGAATGATATGGGTATACTGTGATGGAAAATAAATAATCTTTTCCTTTCAAGCAACTCCTTGGATTTGTACTGACTCTCCAGGGACTCCTAAGCTCTCCAGGGACTCCTTAGCATCACGGTTAGCTAACCCCCTCTGTTAGCTGAGTTCAAGGGTTGTGGAGCTAGATGAAAAGACTGAACCTAGTGTTCTTGCATGTTTAAATGCTTCTATCTTGGGCACCCTTTTTTATTTATATTTTTGTATGCTCTAGTTAATGAGTGTTAGAGTGTATGGCATGAGACTGTGCCATGTGATTTGTGCAGCTATGCCACCTACAGCCACATACAAGCATTTGTATCAGAAAAGCAATTTTTTCCTGTCATGAAAAGCAATAACAAAGAGAACGGCAACCTAAAATGTGATATGTCTCTCCAGATGAGAGCTTCCCTTATTTCACTTGCAGATTTATTGCGCTGAGAGATTGTATGGCTGATAGCGTTCCCCATAGCAAATGAATTGATATGTATAGTCAGATTTCCAAATTCACAGAGGCTGGAGAGAGCTGTGTATGATATTGAAAAGATGCACACTCTTTTTGCACGTGGCTCTTTAGATAGGTTTTGGCTACCAGTATTTAAAAAATACAAAACCTAAAGGAAATGAGAAGTTCTCATGCATGCCTATTTATTTTTATATGTATTTCAAAGGGGCCAGTATAGTGCTGCTGCCTAAACAGAATCACAGCCTCTACATGCATTTTGTCCCTAATACCATTTAATACTTTGCCTTTCTTTCACTATTGGTCATAATACGAAAAGCCTGATTCAGTTGGTCCTTAAACATGGGCAACCTCACTATATTTATCTAAGAATTTCTATGCCAACTTTCAGCCATATCGGTGTCTTTCCCCCCTTTCCTAGACAGCTTACAATCATTAAAACAATAACATATAAAATCCAAAATTCATATCACAACTTTGCAACAGAAAAACAGAGATTAAAATATTCTCCAGCAGATAATATACAGTGGGGACTGAAACGTAACTCAACCCAAGGGGTTGGTGACATGAAAATGTCACAGAAGGAGCCAGTCGGTTTTCCACTCACAGGAGGAGTGCTGACAGAGAAACGGGGTCAGCAGCAGGAAACCCCTGTCAAGGAGTCGAGGATGCAAAGGGCAACTGAATTATGCCCCTTAACACCCTGTAAATTATTTACTAGAGCAGTTTTCTAGTTAACAACACCTTGTCAGCTTTTATTCTTAAAAGATAGGATGTAGGAATCAAATAAGTCACAGAATATTAACCAAAACAACTGTTCTTTTGTAATAGCGAGATGGTCAAGGTTTACCTAGCAACAAATAGGGTTCCTTCCAAGCTACCATTACTGCCTGTTGTGATTCCAATAAGTGGCTGCCAGTGCAGCAGTTTTTCTCTGGCTGAAATATTCTGCAAAAAGCACTCTGGGTCTTCAAAGCAGGGTTGCTGAAAAATACATTGGCTTTTCTTCCTTAAAGAAAGCATGCTGAAGTGGGAAATGTGTAAATATTGCACATGCTAGAATTTTCAAAAACTGAAAAACTGAAAATTTTCAGATGTAGCCCTATCAAATTGTGGGGTATGGAGTGGTTGCTGTTTTGATGGATTTCCAAGACAGTGTATGCTTAAAATGTTGATCAGTTTAGTCAGCTCCACTTGCTTAATTTGATGGGGGTGGAAGTTAAAAGGATATTTATTGTAAGGGTGTGTCATTTTTAATTGGAACAAAAGAAAGGGAACTTACAGACAACTGAAAGAACACCACAGCTTTATTAAAAACTCTGTAACAGAATTCAAATTAGTTAGTCTGTAGCCTCCAGTTGCATGCCTGCACCCTCCCTTCATCCCACTCCATGTGTTTTGTGTACTTGGCTTATGAGTTTGGGTTGTGTGATTTGGACTTTCACTGCTGAATGGTAAGCATTTGCCATGGCATAGAAATAGGGTGACCATATGAAAAGGAGGACATGGCTCCTGTATCTTTAACAGTTGCCTAGAAAAGGGAATTTCAGCAGGTGTCATTTGTATGCATGCAGCACCTGGTAAAATTCCCTCTTCAACGCAACAGTTAAAGCTTCTGCAGCTTTAACTGTTGCGATGAAGAGGGAATTTCACCAGGTGCTGCATGCATACGAATGACACCTGCTAAAATTCCCTTTTCTACACAACTGTTAAAGATACAGAAGCCCTGTCCTCCTTTCCATATGGTCACCCTACTAATAGAAAGTAATAACCACTATTTTTTCTCTAACATTGAAGGATTCCTGCACAGAGCAGGGGTTTGGACTCGATGGCCTTAAAGGCCCCTTCCAACTCTACTATTCTACAATTCTATAATTCAAGTTGTGTAGGCAAATCGTAATTCCTTTCATCAAAAAAAGGGGAAATGATTTAGGGACAAACATTACATCACTTATGTATTTACAAGTGTGCAGAATGCTAGGAAAAGTCTAAGGCTTCATTTGGAACAGACCTTAGATTGGATACAACATGTCCAGTAAAAATGCTGGAAGGCATAACTCCAACTTGGAGATGCAGCTAGACAGGTGTCAAATGTCAGAACAGCCTGATCTTTGCCAAAGGTGAATAAAATAAAATAAAATAAAAATCCCTTCATTTTTGTAATATTGCCTCAGGCCATTTTCTGCTGGATATTTAGGGAGTTTTGAGACACCTTATTAATACATTCCTTCAAAACTTCATAAATATATATTTCTTTAAGAATAAAGAAATTAAAATGCTTTGTTGAATTTACTGTGCCTGGAAAAAAAAAATCCCTGAGGGTTTTCAGCATAAATGTGGGCACTTTAGTCACCATTCACCTCCACCTATCATCCACAATCATAACTCTGCTCAGGACTCTGAAGGGTTATTTTTGAAACTATGTGCACTAGAAGAGAATGATGCCACATTGACTCAGGTGAAACATGCTGAGGGGGGCCTGTTGGGAAACATAACAAGTAGAGAAAGCAGGGAAAAGTCACACCGGGCACAAATCATAGTAGTCTTGAGGAGAGTGATCTGTAGGAAGCTCAGTTTGTCTTACCAAGTGAGGTCCATAATTCTAGACAGCAGAAATACAGGGCTGGGAGCCAAATGCTGAGGTAGCGGATTTGTTTCTATGTCCAGCCTCAAATAGACTAGAAAACAGGATGGAGAAAGCAGCTTGCTAGCCTGACTGACAATGTAGTCTTCATAATGCTGTCCCATAACATCTCCTTTTCCTTAACTCATTGTGATCCACTGGACTAGATAGTTTGGATTACAGAACACAGTTGTACTATCATAGGCTGACCAGATAAAATCCAGGTCAGGACTCATGTAACTTTAACAGTTGTAGAGAAAAGGGAATTTCAGCCAGTGTCATTTGTATGCAGTTAGTTCCTGGTGATATTCCCTCTTCATCACAACTGTTAAAGGTGCATGCACTATACTAGAGTGACCATATACAAAAGACGGCAGGGCCCCTGCAACTTTAACCATTGCGATAAAGAGGGAATTTCACCAGGAACTAATTGCATACAAATGACACTGGCTGAAATTCCCTTTTCTCTACAACTGTTAAAGTTACATGAGCCCTGACCAGGATTTTATCTGGTCACCCTATAACTATCATTAGAAATGGATTGCTGTTTGCAAAGATTATGAGCATCCAAAATAATTCACTCAAAGGATTTGCATTTTATTGAGACTAACCATATTTCATGATTGTAATAATACTACAAATTATAACATAGCTTCCTATCTTTCTAGGCCTGAACCAAAGCCAGATCTACACCAAGCAGGATATAGCGGTATATGTAGGGTGACCAGATAAAATCCAGGTCTGGGCTCATGTAACTTTAACAGTTGTAGAGAAAAGGGAATTTCAGCCAGTGTCATTTGAATGCAATTAGTTCCTGGTGAAATTCCCTCTTCATCACAACAGTTAATGTTGCAGGGGCCCTGCCTTCTTTTGTATATGGTCACTCTAGTATAGTGCCTGCACCTTTAACGGTTGTGATGAAGAGGGAATTTCACCAGGAACTAATTGCATACAAATGACACTGGCTGAAATTCCCTTTTCTCTACAACTGTTAAAGTTACATGAGCCCTGACCTGGATTTTATCTGGTCAGCCTAGGTATATGGTATGTGTCAATGGGCCCCAACAGTTGTCAGTGCACTTCAATACTGCTATAAAGCAGTAGTGTGGCTTCTGCCTTTTATATACCACTTTCATACAGCTAAATCCTGTTTGGTAGAGATCTGGCCCAAGTATTTGCCCCAGCCAAATTTCAAAGATTTTGTGGGTCCTAAAGTTTGGGAGGAGGCACAAACATTCCTGTAAGGAAACTAATATGGGAGGGAAGCTACTTACTATTAGATAAAGTGGCCAAGTGGTCATTCTGTATTATTTTCTCTTTTTAAAAACAAAAAGGAACTAGAAACAATGGCAAACCACTGTGCTTTGCTGTCAGTCCCCTTTAAAAATATTTTTATGATGTCACTGGTAATAATGCAACTCTCCCTGGAACATTACAGAGGAAAATGCTGGCTATCCCCATAGGATGGGAAAAGTGGAATGGCCACCTGGCCACCTCATCTAAAAGCAAGTAGTGCTCCTGGAAAAAAATCTCCCCCCACCATTTGTTCTGGAGGATAAAGTCCAAACAAAGGAGGGAGAGTTCACGTTCAGCCTTAATTTGAACTTTGCTAGCACATTTCTTCTTTCAACTGATGTCACTAAGGGACAAACTAATTGAGAACTGAGAGGTCAGTGATTGAATATGATTCACTGGAAATAAAGAAGCCATAGAAACCCCACGGGTCTGATTATATCAGCTAATATCTTACATTTGCTTTTCATTTTGCAATCTTAATGCCCCTATGTGTGCATGACACTTACGTTGTTTCCCAAAATATGAATTTCTATTATCAAAGGAGTATACAAGAAAGATGAAGTAAATATCAATACTATACTGTTGCATATAATTGCCTCCTTCTGTGTAACTTGCTTTTACTAATAGAACTTGCCTTTTCTCTAGATGGAGAACATACCTCACAATGTGATTACAATTCCTAGTTTGCATAGCTTACTCTAGTGTACACAAATATCAGTCATTGGTGAAATTTGCCTCAAAGGGGACAGTTTGAAGCATTGTTTGTTTGTTTGTTTGTTTGTTTGGAAAATATTAACAATTACAATAACCATCAGACTACTCTATCCCAGGAAAATTGGGTATATTCTATCCATGCAAACATTAATGTTAATACAACTATATTTTTTCTTATTTAAGAGTATATCACAAATGAATATTATTCACATTTGTTAACTGTGAATAGAGCGTTCATGAAAAATAAAAGCCAAGCTAAATAACTTTATGAAATCAAGATTAGAGTGACCAGATAAAATCCAGGTCAGGGCTCATGTAACAACAGTTTAAGTTGCAGGGGCCCTGCCTTCTTTTGTATATGGTCACTCTAGTATAGTGCATGCACCTTTAACTGTTGTGATGAAGAGGGAATTTCACCAGGAACTAATTGCATACAAATGACACTGGCTGAAATTCCCTTTTCTCTACAACTGTTAAAGTTACATGAGCCCTGACCTGGATTTTATCTGGTCACCCAATCAAGATAAATTTCAGTTGTCCTTGATCAGAACTTAAATGCATTTGCAAATCATGGAGGGTTCTTTACAGAAGTTTCCAGTGAAGACAATTTCTTTTATTCGTTCCAGGAATATGTCATATTGAGATAGCATTTTGAAACCACTAAGTGATTAACAACACACAGTGCATACTCATAATGGTGGAATTATGCACAGCATCACATTTCACTGCGTTCTCCACAAGGAGTGTTTAATGCTTCCAATGGTTTTACAACAGCATATTAAACTACTGTAGCTTCAGTGAAGAATTGAAATACAGAAGAAGGGAAGAGTGGAAACTGTAAGATAGGGTGACCAGATAAAATCCAGGTCAGAGCTCATGTAACTTTAACAGTTGTAGAGAAAAGGGAATTTCAGGCAGTGTCATTTGTATGCAATTAGTTCCTGGTGATATTCCCTCTTCATCATAACAGTTAAAGGTGCATGCACTATACTAGAGTGACCATATACAAGAAGGCAGGGCCCCTGCACCTTTAACTGTTGTGATGAAGAGGGAATTTCACCAGGAACTAATTGCATACAAATGACACTGCCTGAAATTCCCTTTTCTCTACAACTGTTAAAGTTACATGAGCCCTGACCTGGATTTTATCTGGTCACCCTACTGTAAGAGCATGTGTAATAACAGCATGGGCGACTTGGAAATTAAGATAGGGTGACCATAAGAAAAGGAGGACAGGGCTCCTGTATCTTTAACAGTTGCATAGAAAAGGAAATTTCAGCAGATGTCATTTGTATGCATGCAGCACCTGGTGAAATTCCCTCTTCATCACAACAGCTAAAGCTGCAGAAGCCCTGTCCTCTTTTGTGTCTGGTCAAGAAGGCACGGCTCCTCCAGCATTAACTATTACGATGAAGAGGGAATTTCACTGGTGCTGCATGCATAACAATGGCCTTACCCCACTCCTGGTGTAGCTTGAGGGTGGTGGGGCGGTTGCGGCGGGCGCAGGAGGAGACGAGGCGTGGAGGTGCGCTATTGGCAGCCTCCAGGAATTGGCGCCAAAAGGAGGGGGAGGAGGACGGGAAGCCTTTATAAGGCCGGAACTCCTCCCCTCCTTTGTCTTGGTTGCGCGGCTGCTCAGCTGGGACGAGCTCGTCGGCTCTCCGAGGAAGCGGCTGAGCAGAGCAGGGCGAGCGTGCTTGGAGCCGGGGGCGGCTGAGGCCAGGTGTTTCGTCTCGCCGGACGGCGGGAGATTTAAAGGGCGCTTTGCGCTCGGGTTGACGGGGCTGGGCCGGCTGGCCCTTCCCCCCCCACTTCATTCTTCGGCCAGGAGGACGCCGGCGGGCGAGGAAGCAAGGAGCGCGGCCCGTCCTACGGCGCGGAGCGGCTCAGCGGGCGGCGGTTTGGCCGTGAGGCCGCAGGTTTGGGGGAAGGGCCGGCTGGTCCTTCCTGGCAGGGGCGGCTGGCGGTAGCAAGGGCCGTCTAGCAGGTGAGGCGGTGGATTGGAGGCCACTGGGGCTGGGCGCCGGGTGGTTGGCGCGGGCTGGTGACTGAGGGGCCGCTGCCTTGGAAAGGAGCCAGGGGGTTGGCTGAATCCCGCAGATCGCAGGCGGGAAAGAAGCACTGGTCGGGGCTCTGAGGAGTCGGGGGTGCCAGGTTACAGTCCCCAGGGGCTATCAACCCCCCCTTCTGTTAAGTGGGGAAATTGTGGATTTGTGCCCCCCCTTCCATTCCAGTATTTACTGAAGTGGGGTTCGGTTCACGGGCGGATTATAGGGAACGGGTTGATTGGCCCGCCCCCCCCTCTCCCTCCCAGACAGTTAAGTGGTGGGGAGTGGGTTTCTTGCGGCTTGGGGGAACTGCTTAGGTGATTGGAGGCTATTGCCCGTTCCTCCCTGAATTTAACAGCCATTTGGAGTCGCCCTGTTGGTGGCTACTGCATAGTGCGGAGGGCGGTTAATTTAGCTCCGCCTCTGGATTTTGAATTTCATATAGCACTTGAGGCGGTTACTATTGGTGGCTGACGGTCAGAGATAGGGGTGTGGCCTTGTGATTGGCTGTCTCAGTAATCTGTGATACACGCTGGGAAGATGGCCCCTCCTAAGGGGATTGGAGGCAGGAAAGGCAAGGGGAAGGCGCCAAAGCCTTCGTTTAAGCGTCCTAGGGCACGCAGGGAATCTTCATCTGATGAAGAGGAGAGCCCAGAGGTTGCGGCTATATTGGCCAGGTTGCAGGCGGTTGAACGTGAGTGGGGATTAGCCCCACTTGCGCCTGCTGGTACGCCGGGTGGCCCTGGTAGTGGGACAAGGCGTCATCTTACGAGAAAACAGAAGCAGGATCAACTGTGGGCTTCTGTTTCAGCACGCTTACAGGTGATTGAGTCCGGCAATGTGGCGTCTGCAGTTGGAGATTCGGTCCAACAATCCCAGCAGCCGAGTCGGCCGGAGGCACAGTCGGTGGTACCTGGAGGGTCGATACAAGGAGCTTCATCGAGTGTCTCTGCGGAGGTCGAGATGCTGATGCCAGGCATGGCGGGAGTGCCGATGGTGGGGAATGTCATCAGTGAGCGTACTCCAGGTGAGGCACCCACCACATCTTACACGGGTCCGCTTCCACCTTGGGGTCCGTCCTCGCCGTGGAACTGGTGCCCGTGGGCCCCGGGTTGGGGTTGGCCGGCAGCGTTTCAGGGGGTGGGCGCACCTCAGGTCGGGAGTGTGGGGACAATACAGTCCACTCCACAATCGCACACGACCCAGAGTCAGATGCAGACGGGGAACGCGGCTGTGGCAGCAGCTGGAGCCCAGCAGGCGGTTTCCAATGTGGTTGGCAGCACGTCGGTGACGGTAGGTCAAGGGGAAATGGATCCTACGGTAAGTCACACGGCGGTAACACAGACACAAGTGGAGTCCCAGGCGAATGCGTCGGCTTTGGCAGTGTGGCAGGGACCTGCTGGGGCTTCATCTCAATTGATGGCAGCGGGAGGTGTAGTGCGAGACCCATATGTGGGGGTGGAGGCATCAGCCATTCCAACCGGCAGCACTGCTGCCCCGCTGGGATATTATTTGCTTCCGGCCACACGCGAGAAAATTTGGAGGGGGGAATTTGTAGATGTCTTTTCTCTACTCTTCCGTGAGACAGAGACGAAAGACAAGGATAAGGCTACAGATAAGGAATTGGAGAGGCTGCGACGGAAGAAGGTAGCTCGGACGTGGGCAAATTGGGGTGATTCAACAGAAGTTCCCAGAGAAGGGTTGTATTTTGACGAAATATCTGGATATGCTCTATAGAGCATACACAGAGTACGAGGGGGGGCGTGGCTTGCTTACGATGAATCATTTTGTATGCGGGCCGTGTTTGACCACTCCCTCCGCTGGGACTTGAAGGATAATGATCTGTGGCTACAGTTCATGACCCCGGCAAGGCCAGGGGTCGGTGAACGGGCAGATAGTGGTCATATTTTGGCCAAGCAGCAGCTTACTGCATCTCCCCGCGTGACGGTGGGGCAGGGGGTTCAATCCCGCCTGCTTTGCTGGGAATAAAGTTCCCGAGGGGCCTGCACACGCCCTGTGTGTAGGTTCCGACATGAATGTCCTATTTGTAGGGGACCTCACCCCGGGGCTAATTGCCCAAGGGCCAAGAGAGGACGGGGAATGGGGGGGAGGCTCCAGGAGGCCGTAAGCTGGGGGGCCAGCACCCTCCTCCCAAAGGGCCCCAGTCCGGTCAGGCTTGAACCGTTGGGGCGCCTCTTGGCAAGATATCCGGGACCGGATGCCAGCTATTTAGAGGCTGGGTTTAGGGATGGATTTCGCATTCCTTTCAAGGGTCCTCGGGTATCTGCGTTTGCACGGAATCAAAAGTCAGTTAAGGTGCTGGAACAGTTGGTTCAGGATAAGATAGATAAGGAAGTTGCAGTGGGTAGGGTGTTGGGGCCTTTTAGTTGTCCCCCTATACCTAATTTGAGGGTTTCCCCCTTGGGCATCGTTCCCAAGAAGGCTCCTGGGGAGTACAGGTTGATACACAACCTGTCTGCACCTAGGGGGCAATTGGTCAATGATGCAATTCCGGAGCATTTATGTTCTGTGCATTACGCGTCTTTTGACTCGGCTGTAACCATGGTTAGGAGACACGGGTTGGGGGCTTTAATGGGCAAATGCAATATTAAGTCAGCTTTTCGCATACTGCCCATCCACCCTTCGGATTTTGATCTTCTGGGTTTTCATTTCCGTGGTTGTTATTATATAGATAGGGCCTTACCCATGGGGTGTTCGATTTCCTGTTCCATGTTTGAACGTTTCAGTTCCTTTCTGGAATGGGCCGTTCGGGAACGCATGGGATTGGCCGACTGCACTCACTACCTGGATGATTTTTTCTTCTGTGGTGGAAAGGATTCTGGGCAATGTAGTTATTTGATGTCGGAATTTGCTGCGTTGGCGGATGAGTTAGGTGTCCCCTTAGCCCACGAGAAGACGGAGGGCCCGGCAAATGTGTTAATGTACCTGGGGGTGGAAGTTGATTTGGTACAACGGTGTTGTAGGCTGCCTTTGGACAAGGTACAGGCCTTGGTGGCCCGAATCTCTTCTCTCCGGTCCCAAACAAAGGTGACTTTGAAGCAGTTACAGGAGTTGGTCGGGCATTTGAATTTTGCCTGCAGGGTGGTGGCGCCGGGCCGAGCCTTTTTGCATCGGTTCTGCAATGCCATGAAAGGCCTCACCAGGCCTCATCACCATGTGAGGGTGACGAAGGGAATGCGAGAGGACTTAGCTGTTTGGCTATCCTTTTTGGAAGGCTTTAATGGGGTGTCCTTTTGGAGGAGTTACTGTTGGAGGCAGATATGCAAATACATTCAGATGCCTCGGGGACATTAGGTTTTGGGGTGATATGGGGCGACCGGTGGTGCACCAGAAGGTGGCCTGGTGGTTGGCAGGATTCTGGCACGTGTAGGGATTTAACTTTTTTGGAGTTTTTCCCTATTTATGTGGCAGCTCATATTTGGGCGCAGGAATTAAAGAATTGCGTAGTGCACTTCTGGTGCAACAATCAGGCCACAGTCCAGGTTATCAACACTTTGTCCTCCAAGAATAATAGGGTCATGACATTAGTTAGGGCATTTATGTTGCACTGCCTTCGAAATAACATTCTGTTTCGAGCTCGTCATATTCCCGGTTTGGATAATGCAATAGCTGATGCTTTATCGCGCCAGCAGGTAGAGAAATTCTGGGATCTTGCACCTTGGGCCAGGGCAGTGCCGGAGGAGGTACCGGCTGCCCTGTGGGAGATTGGCAGGATGAAGTAGATCGTGCGGTCTGGCAGTCTCTCGACCCGAGTACTCGAGCGGCGTATAGGAAGGCAGGTAGGGAATTTCAGGAGTTCAGGTCGTGCTCGAAGTTGGGGATGGAGTGGCCCATTCCAGTCGATCATCTCTTGCAATTTTGTGTGGCGGAGAGAAGGAAGGGCAGGGCTGTTCGCACCATCTCCGGTAAGCTGGCGGCCTTGGCTTTTTGCTCAAAGTGCCGGGGGGTACAGGATAATACAGCTGATTTTAGGATCAGGCGAGCCTTGAGCGGCTGGACGCATGAGCAACCTGCCAAGCCAGATTTACGGTCCCCGTTATCGCCTGATATTCTAGTTGGACTGCAAGCTCGGTGGAACTTGCTGTGTGTGTCCCCTTTTGAGGCCGCTTTATATCATGCAGCTGCATTGACTGCCTTTTTTGGGGCATTGCGAATATCGGAGCTGTTAGCGGCTTCTAAGGGAGATATGTCGGGCAGGGCCCTGCAATTTGGGGATATCCAATTCAGTGCGGAACAGGTATCCATTCGGCTGAGGCGTTCCAAAACTGACCAACTGGGCAAAGGGCAGACGATTTTCCTACATGCTGCCGCACGGGAGGAGTTATGCCCTGTTCGGGCTTTAACGGCCTTCCGGGAGTTGAGAGGTATGGTACCTGGATTCCTTTTTTGTCATGCGGATAGTTCGCCGCTGACGAAGTTTCAGTTTGCAGCCATCACAAGGCGGGCTCTGGACGGACTGCAGTTGGCAGGTTTTAAATTTGGAACCCATTCTTTTCGTATAGGGGCTGCTTCTACGGCTGCTGCTTTGGGTTTACCGCCAGTTCAGATACAGGCGATTGGCAGATGGAGATCGCAGGCGTACCGTTCTTATGTTCGGCCCCTCCCTACAGGGGGGAACTGATGCATTCTCCCTTTGGGGGGAAGAGACGGGTGGCTGACCATGATGTGTTTGTTTTTAGATGGCCGGCCGGCGGAAGCCCCAGTTCGGGTTCTCATCTGTGGACACAGCTACGTGTTCTGGGCCGGACGGAGGGCCGCCTGTACCACAGTTGGCACACAGTTGGGATTGAGCGGCGTGGCCAACATACAGTGGGCCGGCAGGCGTGGGATGAGGTGGGACCAGCTCATCCCGATGTTAAAGCAGCGGCGTGCGGCCCAACCCCCACCGCAGGTGTTGTTACTCCATTTGGGAGGTAACGATCTGGGGATGTTGAAGGGCAAGGCCTTGGTGCTGCAGGCGATCTCCGATTTTCAAATTATTCGCAGTTGGTGGCCTGGGATAGTAATTGTTTGGTCCTCAATTGTTCCTCGTTGCCAGTGGAGGGCACCATGTGGTCCCAGGGCCTTGAATCGGGCTGGTAGGAAGGCAAATGGCGAGATTTTTCGCTGCCTGCGGGAGGGGGGTGATTGGTCTGTTAATCATCCCGCTATATACCCAGCGCGGAGGGAGCTTTATAGGCCTGACGGGCTCCATTTATCGGACCTCGGGAATGATATATTTTTGATGGATTTGCAGAGGGGTCTGCGGGAGGTGATCCTGCGCAGATGGGGGGTTGGCGACAAAGCATAAGGCTTGTCGCACCCTGTGGCGGTTAGGCGCGGGCATCTTCACCTGGGAAGGGATAGGTGAGCATTCACAGGCACCTAGCGGTGACTGGTAATGCCGGAGGCTCATCACCTGTGTGTCTTGAGGCCCAGGTGGTGAGATAAGGGTTACCTTTGGGGTGGACCTTCCTCACCCACTCGGAGTCATGAGGCACGTGCTGGGGTGACACGGAAAGCCTCCCAACCCAAAAGGGGGGGCCAGGGGGTGGCGTAAGCGGCACACCATCCACTGGCCTGGATTTGACTCACCCTATCCTTAGGATGGTGTTGGCCATCAAGTATTGAGGATGCCCGCTAGTTTTCCCCTTCTGCGAATTCATCAATAAAGTGTGGCCCATTTTAAAACCCAATTTAGTGTGTCGTCTCGTTATTTACTGCGCTCCGATTCCGCAATGACACCTGCTGAAATTCCCTTTTCAATACAACTGTTAAAGATACAGGAGCTCTGTCCTTTCCATATGGTCACCCTACAGCTGACCCTCTTTAGAGTACTGGGCTCTAACTCTAGCAGAGATAGGGTTTGCCATTGAAAATTCAGCTGCAAACTACTGAGTTTCTGTTGTTGTTGTTTGCTGCTGTTACACAGTGGAAGATGAGAAAGGGTGGGCACTTGTAGCAGAGAACTACAGAGAAAGTATGCACCTTAGTGGACTAGGCAGGAAAGAGGAACAAGGAGGAAGTATAGAAAAGAAATCCTAAGAAAGTCAGAAATCAAAATGTTTAACTAGCAATGGCTTTTCAGGAAAGAACAATCAAAGAGAAAGGAAAAAAAGGTTGCATAATGTGTCTTTGGGTTCAAAGGAGGCAGAGGGAACGGGGAGGGAAGTTTCAATGGGACTTTAGAGAAAGCAGGAAAAAGATTTAGGAGTAAGAAAAAAAGAGAGTAGTACTGTTACTTTTTCTTTATGGTTGTAAAGCTACAAGAAGGGAGCACTGATTCAAGGGCTGCAAGTCAGACACCAGCCAAGAGCTCCAGAGTTGGGGAGTCAGCTAGTCTGCCAGCAAAACTAGCTATGCACTTGGAAGGCTGTGTGGAGATTCAGGAAGGACTAGAACTTCTTCTTCTTCTTCTTCTTCTTCTTCTTCTTCTTCTTCATCATTATCATCATCATCATCATCATCTCTTTCTCGCTCGTGGTGGTTTTTCTAGATGGACTTGACGGGCTTTACCAAGTCATGCTGTCTTTTATTGATTCAGGAATTTCCTGATGATTGAGCATGTTTTAATTATGACTGCTTTCTGGATGTTGGTGTGGATGTATTCTGTTAGGCCCAGTTTTTGGAGGTTTTATATATATATATATATATATATATATATATATATTGATGTGGTGCTGGTGACTGATGTGACTAATGGAATAATTGTGACCTTTTCCTGTTGCCATTGTTCTTTGACTTCCATGGCCAGTGGTGGATATTTGTCTCTCTTTTCTTCTTCCTTTTCAACAACGTTTTTGTCATTTGGTATTGCTATGTCAATGAGGTATGTGTGTTTTTCTTTTTTGTCTATGAACGTTATGTCTGGTCGGTTGCAAGGTATTGTCTTGTCCGTATGAATTGTTCTGTCCCAGTATATTTTATGATCTGCATTTTTCAGGATAGTTTCGGGTGAATATGTACAGTATGGTTTAGGTTGTTTGATAAGGTTGAATTTGATGGCCAGTTGTTGGTGAATTATTTTTGCAGCTGTATTGTGTCTGTCCGTATAGTCCATTCCTGCCAGAATTTTACATCCTCCTGTTTTATGGTCTGTTGTTTCTTGCAACTGATGGCATTTCCTGCATAGGCCTGTTGTTACACTGTTATCTTTTATTATGTATTTTTGGTAGTTCTTGATTGCTATAACTTGATCCTGTATAGCTATTAGGAATCCTTCTGTTTCTGGAAATAGCTCACCCTTCCTGAGCCATTCGTATGATTGTTCTTTGTTTATTTGTGGGTTCTGTATTATGTTGTAGAGCTTTCCATGGAGTGCTTTTTGTGCCCATTTCTCTTTTTGCTCTGTGAGTGTAATTAATTGTGTTTGATCTTCATTTTGTAGTGCTAGGTTGAGTGAGGTGTAGTTTTTATCTGCTTTTACTATGGCTATATGAATGGGGGTGTTTTTGGTGTGGAAGAATTCTCTGAGTGATTTTATCTGTTTAGCATGAATTTTGTTAATGTCCAGCAGACCTCTTCCTCCTTCTTTCCTGCTGATTGTTATTCTTTCAATGCATGAGTTGGGATGGACCATGCAGTGTTTTGTGAGTTCGGTGCGATTGTGTCTGTTTATTTCTTCAAGTTCAGTGTGTGACCAGTGTATGATTCCAACTGTGTGAGGATGGGTATGGCATAAGTGTTGATGGCTTTGAAAATGTTTTTTGAGTTGAGTTTAGATTTTAGGATTATTATTATTATTATTATCATCATTATTTGTATCCTGCCTTTTGCCCAATACTAGGCCTCAAGGTGACTTTACAAAACTAAAACATATACAGTTAAAAGCTATAAATAAAAATATACAAAAGTTAGGTAGTCCATGGGCCAGTAGGATTGGTCGTTACTATCTGGAGTGAATGAATGAGATTTTTTAAAATAGACTATGATCCTAGTAAAATTACTAGTCATGTTCACTGGGGAAAATATTAGGGGTGTGCACGGACCCCCCGGATCGGATCGGGACCCGGATCGGGACCTCCAATTTTGTCCCGGACCGGTTCGGACAAAATCGGAGGCCCCCCGGACCGGATCGAGTCCGATCCCGACCCAAAAATCGTACATTTTTGGATCGGCCGCCATTTTTTTCCCCATAGACTTGCATTGCATTGCAAGTCTATGAGGAAAAAATGGCGGCGGGTGGGTAAGGGGGGGCCTAACTCCCTCCCCCCCGGGGCCGTCCGCTGTGGACGGCCCCGGCAGGTAAACCCCCTCCCCCGTGCTCCCTACCCCCCCTGGGGCCGCCCGCTTCCATCCGCTGGCGCCCGCGGGCGCCAGCGGATAGAAGCGGACGGCTCCGGGGGGGGGGTAAGCCCCCTTCCCCGCCACTGCTTACCTTCTCGGCCCGTCCGGCGCCGGCGGCTACTACCAGCGGGCTCCGCGGCCTACTCTCGAGTAGCGCGCCGGGTGATGACATCACCCGGCGCGCCACCCTGGAGCAGGCCGCGGAGCCTGCTGGTAGTAGTAGGCGCCGGCGCCGGACGGGAGCCGCCGGGCCGGGCAGGTAAGGGCCCCCCTCCCCCCTCCGCGCGCCCCCTCCTCCCCTCCACGCACCCCCTCCTTACCTTCCCGGCCCGGCGGCTCCCGTCCGGCGCCGGCGCCTACTACTTCCAGCAGGCTCCGCGGCCTGCTCTAGAGTAGCGCGCCGGGTGATGACATCACCCGGCGCGCCACCCTAGAGCAGGCCGCGGAGCCTGCTGGGAGTAGTAGGCGCCGGCGCCGGACGGGAGCCGCCGGGCCGGGCAGGTAAGGGCCCCCCTCCCCCCTCCCCCCTCCGCGCGCCCCCTCCTCCCCTCCACGCACCCCCTCCTTACCTTCCCGGCCCGGCGGCTCCCGTCCGGCGCCGGCGCCTACTACTTCCAGCAGGCTCCGCGGCCTGCTCTAGAGTAGCGCGCCGGGTGATGACATCACCCGGCGCGCCACCCTAGAGCAGGCCGCGGAGCCTGCTGGGAGTAGTAGGCGCCGGCGCCGGACGGGAGCTGCCGGGCCGGGCAGGTAAGGGCCCCCCTCCCCCCTCCCCCCTCCGCGCGCCCCCTCCTCCCCTCCACGCACCCCCTCCTTACCTTCCCGGCCCGGTGGCTCCCGGCCGGCGCCGGCGCCTACTACTACCAGCAGGCTCCGCGGCCTGCTCTAGAGTAGCGCGCCGGGTGATGACATCACCGGCGCGCCACCCTAGAGCAGGCCGCGGAGCCTGCTAGTAGTAGTAGGCGCCGGCGCCGGACGGGAGCCACCGGGCCGAGAAGGTAAGTGCCCCCCTCCTCCCCCCCCCCGCTGTCCACTTTCATCGGCGGGCGCCCGCTGGCGCCCGCCAATGGAAGCGGCGGTGGGCGCCAGTGGGCGCCCGCCGATCCGCCGATCTGCCGAACCGGTTCGGAGCTTTTTCGGACCGGTTCGGATTGGATCGGCCGATCCAGCTGCGGGATCGGAAATCGGATAATTTATCCGATTTCCCACTGGACCGGACTCGGATCGTGGATCGGGTCCGATCCAGTGCACATCCCTAGAAAATATCACCTTACTTCTGTGTGTTTTTGAAAACAAATACCTGAAAATATGTAATACTTGTTTTGCACTATAAGCTTGACATCTTTTGCCCAATTAGGCCCCAAATGGGCTCAACATGAAGGAAAAATCCATAATTTTGGAGAGAATAACTGAAAAGTTATAGAACATACAGAGCAAAATATAAGTCAGAGCAAAATAAAGTCAATACCTCAGTAACTACAGAATTATGGAGCTTTGGGGGCATTTGAACAACATAGTTCTATTGGACAATGGATGAAGTTCCAGATCTTGGATGAAAAAGAAATGAATTTTTGAGGGGCAATATATGTAAAATCTTGTATTATACTCTAAGCTGAAGAACAATTTCTTGACGAAATGACTCTCAGATTGTTATACATCCAAGCATTATGAACTGGACAAAGACACATTTTGATACAGGTAATTACAAACTTCACTGACAGTATTTCCACTTTGTCCATGGACTGTCAAAAATGCTCTGATTTTGTTCAACGTAAAATTGATACCTTCTGTTTTCATCTTTTGTTTCATAGATGTGGGCAGTGCTAGAATTATAGGGGAGGCAGGGAGAGACTGACCCTCTAATGTTTTCTGGAGATCCCTTAGTTACTGTTTTTAGGAGGCTATGGGGAAGATAATTCATCTAAAATCAGAGGGTGTCAGTGGGTGGGACTTGTAGATTACATTAAGAGCCCCCACCTCTACCCTCATAACTACAGCACTAGATATGGGCCACAAATGACTATTAAACAACCAGGGTAGCTATGGCACTGCATAATTTCTTGACCTGTTCTGGATAACTGTTGTACATGAAGCACAGTGTAGGCTACTATCACATGTCCCTGGTCCCATTCCCAGCACTACCTGTTATAGCTTCTGTCATAGGTTAGCCACTTCTCGACGTAGTGGCAAAGGGGAAAAGATATGCCTTTAACACAGCAAAGTTCATGTCATTGTAATTATAACATACTAATGGGCAATAGCTGATATTGGCAATTAAAAAAAAAAATTGAAATGGAAGATTAACCCATAGAACCCTTTCCACTTTCTTGATATATGGATATGCTTTCTAAATCCTTATATGTGCTTGGCAAAGCATGAAAGAATTGGCCTCAATAAAGAGAAAAAATGAATGTCTTTTGCTGCTCCTTAGTGAGCCATAAAGTTAATTAAGGAATTGTGAGCTCTGCTTCTACATGGGGTTGTCATTCTCAATTCCTCCGGCTGATCTTTCCTAGCTAAGAGGCCACGATGCAGAATTGAAGCAATGAACAAACAAAAAGAAACCAAAATAATAGTAATAATAATCTAAGGTGTACTACTTCAGGGTCCAATGGGAGGAAAATGACCACCCATGAAACTAAAGTGGGAGGGTGCAGCCCTTTGTCACAACAAACATGGTTGTGGGATGATATGATAACTGCATAGGGCCTAGTGCACACCAAGTGTAATTAGTGCCAATTACTTAACACTGTCAAATATTTTTCTCATTTGAAACATATGTTTGGCACTGTCCAGTAGTTGGTTCTTTTGGGGAGGAGGTTATTAGACATTTATTAGACAGCTGCACATCCTTAGTTAAAGTTCAACAGGAAAAAAAGCATTCTACCATTATAAATGGGTAATGGGGGGGTTATTATAACATTGGTGAAAAATTGGTGATTTTTCACCAATCTTCCTGAAATTTACATGTGCCTATTTTACATAACCTGAAAATTTCAGGAAAATTGGTTAAAGATTGAGGGGGAAAGGACAGTTGACAGGGGGAAAAAACTTGATCACACAAAAGTGTTTCTGAAAAAGTATTGGCAACCATTTGTGCTTGCCTCTGGCCAGGTCAGAATGCCTGCCACATGTTAACCATTATTCTTTCCGGACTCCCTTTCTACTCTACTAGATAGAATATTTAAAAAAAACAAAAACAAAAACAAATCTATTTACTTTTTTAAAAAAACTATTTTTTTTATTGCTAATGAAAGCCTATGGAAGCCAAATTAGATTACTGCAATGCACTCTGTATGGGGCTGCCTTTGAAGATGGTTCGGAAGCTTCAGCTTGTGAAAAATGCAGCGGCCAGAAGGAACCAGAAGGTTCGAACATATAAGACCTACCCTGGCCCGCCTGCATTAGCTGCTTATATGTTTCCGAGCCTGATTCAAGGTGCTGGTTTTAACCTCTAAAGCCTTACACTGCTTGGGACCAGGGATGTGCACGCCTGAAATTATCGTATCGTATCGTTATCGGGATTTCGGACCAAAAATATTATCGTCTCCGATAATATTGTAGGTGGTCCGTATTGTATCGGATTTCCGATAAACATCAGAAATACGATATTATATCGTTTCTACATTTTGCCCTAGAGAGAGTGGCTTTTGAGTCTGAAAGGACTAAAACTTCTTAATTTTCCAAGTTACAGATTTGAAACTTCGTCACAGTGCAGACTGAGTGTTCCTAGTCATGTGTGCCAAATTACAGAACAATAGGTGCAAGCGTTACTCGGAAGTAAGCTTTCAAATACACTGTTTCAGGTGGCTGAAATGTGGTCCTTTTTCAAGAGACATCATCCAGTACTCATGGCCATCTTGAGGGGACTCATCTGTGCCCAATTTCAGATGCACAGATGCAGGCATTACTCAGAAGTAAGCTCTCAACAACATGCACTGTTTCTAGTAATGCACTACATGTACATGCTGCTGTTGCTGAGATTTATAGGTATTATATGAATAATACATACAATGAATGAACTTTCCAAACCTGTGGATAAACCTACCTAGTAGGCAGACAGTGCCTTCCATATGCAGTCATAAAAGTAAAATTTGTTAATCAGAAGATGGTGAACTGCTGCTGCCTTGTCTCATTGATTAGGCCACGCATGTCAAATGAAATAATGAAAGGATTGGGGGGTAGGGAAATATCATGTGTGTTACAGTTATTTTAGCCAGCCGTAGCCTGGCAAGGCCTCATTGGGCCAGGAGAGATACCGCTGCAGTGGGCAACATGGAGGATCCCAGCAGAAGCATATCATGTGCTGCTTTTACAACTGTGAGAATGCCATCAAAACAACCATCACACACCGCCTTGACCTCATTGTGCTTCAAATGACCCAGTCTGCCTGCCATCCCCATGGAGGCAGGTTGGCATTTCTTCATGCCAGAGCTGCGCACAACATTGGCTGGAGCAGAGGCAAATAAAAGTCACGTTTGGGATAGAGGTAGGCACATTGTCCAGTTCACAGAAGTCATGTAGGCACATTGCCCAGCTCATAGAAGTCCCTTTCTGGGTAGGCACATTGCCCAGTTCATAGAAGTCATGTAGGCACATTACCCAGTTCATAGAAATCCCCTTCTGGGTAGGCACATTGTCCAATTGATAAGAGTCCCCTTCTGGGTGGGCACATTGTCCAATTGATAAGAGTCCCCTTCTGGGTAGGCTCATTGTCCAATTGATAAGAGTCCCCTTCTGAATGGGCACATTGGCCAATTGATAAGAGTCCCCTTCTGGCTAGGCACATTGGCAAATTGATAATATATGAGTCCCTGGCAGGCACATTGGCAAATTAATAACAGCCCCTTCTGGGCAGGCATAGGCAGGCACATTGCCTGACCAAATTCTCAAAAAAAAAATGTGTGAGGGGGATGCTTCTGCAGTCCCTCATTAATGGACTCCATGAGGAGCAGACCCAGGGGACGTAATGACGAAAAATAAAAATACAGGAATCTCTCTCAAGGCTCCTAAAGCAGTCCCTCCAGTCCAGACTGGAACCATTGGCTGGAGCAGTGTCTTTCAAAAAAAAAGAAAGAAAGAATAAAATGTGTGAGAGGGATGCTGCTTCTGCTTTGCAGTCCCCTTTCCTAAAGCAGTCCCTCCAGTCCAGACTGGAACCATTGGCTGGAGCAGCGTCTTTCAAAAGGAAATTTAAAAAATTTATGAGAGGGAGAGACAGGCACCCCAAAACTGCTCCCAGCAGCAACAGCATCTCTCCTAGACCCAGAGCCACCTCACCCAAGGCACGTCTTAGAGCCGCATTTCATACTGCTACAAAGTAGAAAATGATTGCAACAAAAAGGTATGCTTTGCCCACAGTGATGCTTTGACCACACAGATCCTGTGTAGCAGGCTAGACACAGCTGCCGCACATTCACAGTCAATCAAGCAAACACACACCCAGAGAGAGAGAGGGAGATAAATATATTTTTAAAAAAATATATTTCTGTTTTTTTAAGAAAGTTTAACACACTTCCCCTCAGTCACAGTACCCCCACTCATGCTAAGTACCTAACCCCAACCAGAAAACGTACTATAAAAATAAAAATTATAACTCAAAGTCTCAAACACACAGGCAGCAACGCACAGCTTAACGAACCTGAGACACAAAGATGCAAGAGATTACAATGAATCTCCAACAATTCGCCACCAAGACCCAGGAGCCAGGACAGAGCTCCAACAAATCCACCCTTCTCCCCTCAGCGCCTAACTCCCAACAGAGCCTGGAACACCAAGTGTGGGGGTTTTATGTGGGGATATCTGCCCTCCTCCAACATTGTGATTGGCTCCTGCTGGAATCCTTGCTGCACGATTGGTCACTGTAACTGTAAGTCTCATCAAGCACACCCCACCTTCTAGCTCCGTCCATGTGGTGGCAAAAGAGAAAGCGCCTTCTGATAACACGATAAAATACGATACTTATCGTTAGAGTTTCTATTGTTTCCAATAATTATCGTTGGAGTCCTTATGATTTCAGATTGTATCGTTATTGTTAAACGGAGACACGATAGAGAGCATATCATATTGTTATCGGCGATTTTAACGATACAATACACAACCCTACTTGGGACCACAATACCTGATGGAACACCTCTCCTGACACAAACCTATCATACACTATGTTCAACATCTAAGGTCCTCCTCCGAGTGCCTATTCCGAGGGAAGCTCAAAGGTTGGCAACAACGAAGAGGGCCTTCTCTGTGGTGGCCCCCAAATTGTGGAATGATCTCCCCGACGAGGCCTGCCTGGTGCCAACATTGTTATCTTTTCAGCACCAAGTCAAGACTTTTCTTGTCTCCCAGGCATTTAGCAACATCTAATGAGCCTGGGTCTGTTTTTGTTTTTTAGGCTTATAGCTTTTTAAGTTATTATAATGGTTTTTAATGTATTTGTATATTGTATGTTTTCCAGTTTTAATTTTTGTATATTGTTTTTAAATGTTTTAATCTTATATAAACTGCCCATAGAGCTACGCCTATGGGGCGGTATACAAATGCAAATAATAATAATAATAATAATAATAATAATAATAATAATAATGTTGTTTTGGTTTTTTGCATTTACTGTTCTTTATAAATCATTCATACCTTAAGACTTCTTGTGGGCAGAAAATAGATCTATCCTGATGTTTTGGACATACTCCCAGCATTCCTGATTGCTGCTCATGCTGGTAGGGGCTTTTATGAGTTGAACTCCAAAACATCTGGAGATCTACATTCTGCCTGCCCTTGCTCTAGAATAGTCTTCCCAACTCTCAACATGAGGAGATACTCTAAAAAAGAGAGAGAAGTAGGTGGCCCAAAGACTTTTTGTTGAAGCCTATGTATAATTACTAGAAAGCTGAATGCATTTCATGCCTATTCATTGCAATGGATATGTATATGTCCATGTCCATCTACATCATTTATTTTAAAAATGTTTTTTTTTTTTTAAAATGCCTGAGACCCACGCCCGGCTTGCCTGGGTGTGGGGAGGCTAATTGCAGGTGGGGTGGCATGACTTGATGTTGAGGCTCACCATAGGCAGCCCCGTGGTGGTGCCACCGGGCTGGGAGGAGCCAGTGAGAATATATTGCGGTTCTCACCCCTCCCAGCCCCTTCTTCCCTGCTCCCCCCTCCCTGTAGGAAATGTGGGCTTGCTGGTTGTCCTTTCAGAGACCAAGAAGGAATTTTTTGCTCATAATCTAATTTTTTGCTCATAATTTTTTGCTCATAATCTAATTTGGTTATGAGTTTTTGGTTATGAGTTTTTTTTTACCTACTCCACACTGAAAGACAGCTAGGAGTATGAAATAGGTTAATTTGTTCTGTTTCAATCTGGTCACTTAATCTTGGCAGGTAGGAGTGGCCATCTGCAATGGGTATGGTATTGGTGGGCATTCACAGGCACCGTTGAGGTGATGGGTAATTCCTGAGGCCAGCAGCTGGGAGCCCTGCAGCACTAGATGGTGGGATAAGGGTTGCCTTTGAGTGCCAACTCTACTCACCCACTCGGAGCCCAGCGGCATGAGGGGAGGTGACATTGGAAGGCCTCCCTACTCCAGGAGTGGAGAGGCTTTGTGGTGGCAAATAATCAGGTGCCATCTCAGGGGCTGTGAATAGCTTGCCCAACAAAATACATGGCCAGTTGATTGGCCAATAGATGCTCCCTTAGGCCTTTCCCATCTTGCAGATCTTCAATAAAAGTGTCCCATATTTAAACCCATCTATGTGTCTCATCTTGTTATTTCTCACCTTCGTTTTGCAAAACCCTTTTGTGGGTGCTTGTAGGCACCATGTTGGGGATCCCTTAATGGGCATCATTGGCAGTATAGAACGATGTCCTTCCTTTTATTGCATTTATGTTTTGCCATTCCTCCAGAACCTAAAGATCTGTTCAGTTTTACCTCACAATAAGTCTGTGAGGAAGGTTAAGCTGAATAGTACTGACTGGCCCAGACCATCCAGAGAGAAATGGGAAGTATTTGCTAATCATCCTCAAACAGCAAAATGTTTTGGGCCAGCACTGGCTGTGTATGTATATATCCTGTTTGGCTGTTGTGTTTGAATGATGCAGTGAGTCTGTCTATATCTCTTCTTTAAGTGTGTGTGTGTGTGTGTGTGTGTGAGAGAGAGAGAGAGAGAGAATGCTTTAATGTGTGTTTATGCTAGTGCTGTGCTGAAAATTTCTCCCATGAAAATTTTGAACATTTTCATTCAATTTGATAGAAAAGAAATTGCATTTGAAGAGAAATTCAAAGGAGAAGAAATTCTGGAGAAATTCTAATGGGTTTGGTTCAGGGTTCTTGTGCTTACCTTATTTATGAGATAACTGAGGAGTGTGCATGTGTGTAGCCTCTTTGGCTTTATACACTTCCTACTCAGGGGAAGACATCATAAATTTATACCTCTCATAGGGCCTTTTCAGATCAGGAAGTGCAGGCAGCCTGGGAGACTGTAGAGCAATGGTGAGATGTGTATCAGAAATAAAAATATATACAGTACCCTCAGCCACTTCACAGCAATTAGGTAAGCTAAAAACACCACCCACACACATTCAAAATAAATTATAAAATTCCCTGAGAATGAGGCAGAAATATGGAATCCACTTTCATGGGGGAAGAAAACTTTCAGGAAATTCCTGAGATTTTTTTCTTTCCTCCTAGAAATAAAAGAACACTTTTAAGAATTGTCTCCACATTTTCTTCATGATTTTTTTTTTTGTGGTGGTTGCATTTCTCCACTCGATAACCTGGAGTGATGCCAGATAGATGGGGCATTGTGGAGAATGCAAAATGGTGGGCCAAGCTGCCAACACAGTTGATGCTGTTGCCACTTGCATTAGCAGTGCAAATAAACCCAAAACCATTAGGGAAAGTAAATAAGAAAGAAACTGTTCTACAACCCTTACCAATGGTGATGACTACCTGTGGGAAATTGTTGGAGGATTTCTCCTACTCCTGGAGAAATTCAGTGAAATTGTCCCCCTCCCCCACACACATAATGTCTCAAGCCACAAATAGGGTAGATAATTTTGAAAGGCCACTTGGGCACTCTAGTTTGTGCCTTATACTATAATAGGGTGACCAGATTTTGGAAACCAAAATCCCGGTCCCCCCCCGCCACCCAAAACAACCCCCCCACCAAGCCACCCCCCCAAAAACACCAGCCTGGACCTACCGGGTTCTCTTCCTCCGCCGCCCGTGCTGGGTCCTCCGCTGCTGCCCCTACCAGGTCACCCGCCACCCCCAGGTCCCCCGCCACCGCCGGGTCTTCCTCCATCACCGCCAGGTCCTTCACCACTGCTGCCGGGCTCGTAAGGCCAGAGGCCGTGCAGAAGAAGCGGGAGAGGGCCGATTACATCACTTCCAGATCCAGCCCTCTCCCGTCTCTTCCGCGCAGCCTCTGGCCTCACGAGCCCGGCAGTGGCGGCGAAGGACCTGGTGGTGGTGGAGGACCCGGCAGCGGCGGACCCGGCAGCGGTGGCGGCGGAGGAGCCCGGGAAGCAGCCGCCCCAGCAGGTAAGTGCCCCCCCTCACGCCTCACGCTCCGGAGGGAAGCGGACGCCCCTGCAAGTAAGGAGCGTGAGGCACATGGGGGGGGCTCTTACCTGCTGGGGTGGCCGCTTCCCGGGCTCCTCCGCTGCCACCGCCGCCAGGTCTACTGCCGCTCGTCGCCGCTCGCTGCCACCGCTCCGTGACCCCCGCCACCCCGGTTTTCCCCCGCCGCCCCCCAGTTGGCCCGGATCGGCCTAGGTTTCCCGGTTAGGACTGGGAAACCCCGGGCGATCTGGACACCCTATACTATAAAGGGGAAGTTTGTGTTTGTATCTGAGTGCTTTAACATGGAAGAGATAGGTCTTTTGCTTCCAGGAAAGCATGGAAGATAATTTCCACTAAAATATGTAGTGAAAATGTTTTTGCAATATTGTACATTGACTCTGGTATGTGTATGCACAAATGCCATGTATGAGTTCAGTATTAGGGAAGGGGTAGAAGGTTCACTACAGACGGCTAGCCCCAGGGCCATCACGGCTCTGATAGAGCCCTGGCTGTGTGGCCATGAGGATAACATCATAGGATAGCACCATTAGTAATGGCAGCATTGTGATTTTGTATGGTTGTGTGAATCCCTCCCTCTCAGTTTACTCATGAACTTGAATTCACCCAATTCTCTCTGGAATAGGGAGTTGTTGCTGGAACAAAAGCATATTCACCCAAAGGAGTGCTCTTGTTTGGCTGTGTGGTTTTCCCACTGCCTCAGTTCTTGCTTTTGTTGAAAGGGTAGCTGGCTTTTGGGGATGCAAAGACTGTTCTGCCTCCAGTGACCCCCTTGATACCATCAGTAGGTAAAGAATAACTTCTCATTGAGCCAGAACTGGGAAAAGAGAAGTCACACCAGGGTGGAGGCAACAATTCTCAGGTCAGTTAGGAGTCAGAGACTTCAGGGCCAGAGAGAAGGGTTAAAGAGGGTCTTGGCTCAGAGGAAGAGGGGTGAGAGTGGAAGAAGACAGATTCCAGAAGTAAATGACCCTAGTCCCCACAGTAAAATATCATTCATTTTTTAAGACAACCACTAGGAAGAATATCTAGAGGAGAAGACAGAAAGAGGGATGGTGCCTTGATAGGTTTCAAGGTAAAGTCTCTTTAGCATGGATGAACACTCAAATGAAAAGGACCTACCTGCATTTACCTGGAGGCTGTAGTTTCTCAGGTTATGGAGACCACCCCCAATGGACATAACACCATCATACTGAAGCTGAACATTTTGAGTCAGCAGTGTTGATATTCTGAGCCTGTAATTATGCTCTTTATTATGGTTTTGCTCTTGGAATTAACAAACATGAGTGGCATCTGTGGATGCTGCTCTATCTAAAAAAACCATACTATCTCTATGTAGAGCTATGCAAAATGTATGGAAATTTAAGAACCAATGAAATTTTCTAAAAGTCAAATGGGGGGGGGGGGACTACTTCCTGAACTTGAAACAACCAAAGTTGCAGTCTGCAGGCAATTTTTTTTTTGTTAGGTTCCAGCACACCAAGGATTTTGCTACACAAATACTACACAAAAGCACCCCTTTACAAAGTGCTTTTGTATTTTGTATGACACATGTAAAAGTCAAAATCCCAAACACTAATACAAATATTGAAACTGAATGGAGAGAAAGAATTGGGTCTAGCATTGCAATCCATACCTGTATATGATTTTGAATTCTTACCAATGCCGAATTCCTGGGAGTCTAAATCTCAATAAATAAAAGTTGAAGCTTGTGTAATTTAAGATATTTCTCTGAAATTATTTTCCAGTTTTCAAAGCGAACACATCAACATATATGAACATACATTTATATGAGACTAAATCAGTAACTTGTCCTTACCCCTCCCCCCCAACTGCTTGTGTTTCTGAAAAATAATTAAACAGAAAGCAAAATCATCAAGAAACATCCCCATATAACTGGGGCAGTGTCAAACTATTCTGACGATGGGGAATTTAAATCTCATTTACCTTTGTGGAGAGAAATGGTTATGAGAGATATTTAAGGTGGCTTAAATCATCCAGCTTTTTCAGTAGCTGTCAACAACAAAGGCATTAAGACTTCATTTGCAAGCTTTATCTTTAATGTAAAATGGCAGCAATTGACATTTAAGAATTGCCTGGTAGAATGCCTCCCATTATGCAGGCAAAATCCAGGAGAAGCTGATGCTGAATGGATAGTCTGGATCTTTCTTTCATCTGTCTCTATCCAACAATTAATTCTTGTTTATAAAATAGCTGGGTCTACCTGACCTGACCTCTTAGAGAGGCCAGTTCCTTTTTTATTTCATTTTAGGGAGGAGTGGGGGAGGGCAGTAGTGGAGTAGACCTTCCCCCCCCCTGTAAAAACTCTAATTTTGGAGCAAATGTTCCCAACACTGCCGTCTATGGTAATGTTAGCTATTGCTATAATTAGAGGTGAAATTAATGTAGGGAAAATATAATTGAAGTTTGAAATGCAATAGCAGATCTCATTATTTCTGATATTTCCGAATGTGTGTTATTTTCTTGGGTTTCTTTTCTATACTCCCCAGCTTGAACAGTCACAGAAGCCTAGATCTATTGTGAAATCCTGGTTTTGTTCCAAAGGTTTGTGGTCATTTGTGAATATTTACTGTCAGCTTCAGCATTCATGAATGTAGAGATGTATCTCTCAGCACAACACTAGACTAAACAGTCTGCAGCAAAATGTAGTTCTGGGCTGAACTATTTTTTGCACATCTGTGTGTGGGGGTAACACTCCCCAAAGGTTGTGTAAATCTGAGAAGGTGTGGAGGGAGTGGGGCAAAAGTTACAGGACTTTCAGGTGTGGAGTATACATACATGTCAGTGAAATGTTTGAAGTTACTTGTTTGTTGATGATCTAACATCCTTCCCATGGGAATTCTTGGGGCAGGGGAGATGTAACTGCATCATAACGTGATGGTCCTGTGACTTTCACCCATCCTGAAAGTTGCTGATGTTCTCCCTGCCCCACCTTCATGGGGATGAAATGACTTACAAAGGAGGGGTGATTCCAGCCTGCCCCAGCTGAAAGTGTTAACACCCACTCATATTTTTTTTCTGGGCAAACATCAGAGTACACCACTCCAAAGTGAACTGTTCAGTAGATGTAATTCAAGGAAGTGCATTGCCTTCCATACATATCCTAGCTTTATCTGCCAACAATAATTTTGTAGCTTACAGCTAATAATAAGAATAAATAGAAAGCTATTTAAATAGTAATTACTTTGCTCTTGTTTCAATTAGGCACAATAGATCTTCTTTGATTGTAGTGTGGGGGAAAATAATACTAAAAGAGCAATTCAGAGATTAAGCATACTTCAGGTAGAACATTAAAAGTTCACAGAGCTTCTCTGGTGTAACTCAAGAGTAGGCAAGTTGGTGCCCTCCAGATGTATGGGACTATAGCTCCCATAAACTCCAGCCAGCCTGAGATTATGGGAGTTGTAGTCCAAAATATCTGGAGAGCACCAACTTGCCTATCCCTGCATGGACATCTGAAGGGATTTTTCTGAGGGAGGGGGCAAAGCTCTATAATGGTGTGCAATTGTAATTTGCATGAAAAGTGTGTGCTGCTACAACACCTGTGCATTTTTCTTGCGTGTCAAAATATACTTTGTTGTATTCCATGGCATTTAAAAACCTATACATAGTGGCAGAAAGTTCTGGGAATTTGAAAGCACTGAATCAGAAGAGTACCCTAGTTAATTTTCACATAAGAGACATAATGAACTCCATCTAAACTTTATTTGGAGTAAGGGATGTTAAAACACTAAAAACAAGAGGGGGGACAGAACAGCAGTCTTAAGAATGTCATATTGGATATTTAGGGCATCATTGTCATTATCATGGAATCATTGAGTGTAGCATGGTGCGGAGCCGGAGTCAAGCTATAAAGGCTCACCCTGCATGGCCATCTGGCCTCTTCTCTTCTGGCCCCACCGTCCCTCCTTATCAACTAGTATGGGATTAGCCAGTCTTCCTCTTTGCGGAGGAGGCTGAGTAGGAATTTTCCCTGGCATTAGTATGCAAAGGTTTTGCCTACTTCATACTGGATTTGATCTTTAAAATGGAGGATAAATAGGTGAATTTAAATGATAGGTGGATGGTGTGGGAATTTTGGGGGGATGAGAATAGGGATGGCAGCACTCTGGCACCTTTATGGTGGGGGCAAGTCAGAGGCCCTGCTCCTCGGGGGCTTTGCAGCTTCTGTGTCAGGATATGGCTTGCCTTTGGGGACCTATTTGACTCATCTACCTAGAGCTGTGCAGCCCTGGGTGTGGATGACGCAGTAGGTCTCACCAAACATACAAGTGTTGTGGGAATGGGGGGCCGGTTCTGCCGACCCCTGTGTTCAGCGAGTGGCTTGCCCTGATTGGCAGGCTAGTTGCCTGAGATAAATAAGAGAGATTCCCACACTTTCATGCTTAGATTCACGGAGGGGAGTATATGCTTGTTAAATAAAGAGGTCCTAGTTTATCCCAAGCTCTGGTGCCCGTGTCTTATTTGTTGTGTTTTCTTCTCCACTCGCAAAAACAAAGGCAATACGACCTTTCAAAATTCCACAAAATTGTACAAGTTTTGAGCTCTCCAGAACTCTTTATCAAGTTAGGTGATATGACAAGCAGGAGATATGGGAACCAAGTCCCAAAATTTGCCCAGCTGGCTCACTATTGTTCCTTTGCTTGCTTTGTTCTGAACTAATACAGAGAGTGCTTTGCTTTTAAACGTCTGGACTTGAATCCCTGTGTATTCAAATTTGTTAGTGCTGAATTGGGGTGCCACCTATTTTTTCCCCAATAGCCTCCTCATCTTTAACAACTACATGGTAGGCAAGTACAACATGGCCCTTTCCTTGCTGGCAATAGCTGTATCTATGGAATTTTTGCAGGTGTGTGAAAATCTAATTTCAGTTGGGGGGTTTTATAAGAATTTACCAAAAAAATTAACCAAACCCCATGAAGTTCTTCATATTAGGAGGATTTAAAATTGAGATTTGAAATTAATAGAATGTGGGAGAAAATCAAACTGACAGATCCATCCATCCCTATCCATGACACAGGATTTCTCCCTTTTAATATTGCATAAACAGCTGTAATCCCCTGATCACACACTTAGCTGACCCATCTGATGTTTCTGTAGATCATTTGAGAAGGTCATTCAAATTCCTGTAGGTCAACTGCCCTCCAATTGAATTACCTGGCACTAGTATAGACCTGCTGCCCACATTACTGTATTTCAGTAGCCTTTTTAATGTGTCTGTTTTCTCCACATGATTAACATTGCTTGGAGAGGAAGCAAGTATAAGACCATTTGTCATGCCCCCTCTGTTCAACTCATGAAGGGTCCCCTCCCAATGCAAAATCAGGGTTCTTCCACCAGCCTCCCTCCAACTTGTGGAAGGATAAATCAAAAGGACCACACTTATCCCCACTTTCTGTGCAGTGTTAATTGCATGGAGAAGAAGACAAACGTCTGAATAGGGTGGATATGTTGCACATCAAGGCATGAGAATGGGAGAAAATGGAGGACAGACTGTTGGTTAAAACTAGAAAAAGTGGGTCAATCATGGTGGATGTGTTGCAACCCCCCGTAATAATGTAACATACATTATGGACAGTCCCTCTATTCTCCTCCCCTTTAAGTAAATCCTGTGTTTAATATATGTTATTCATATGAAAACCAACTGCAGCTGCTCACAGAAGACACTCCACTGCATCAATTAATGTGCCGCAATAAATATGAAATTTACATCCTTCACACCAATTTAGTTACAAAATAATTAATTTGATTCCAATGTTAAATTAAGTATGGCAAGGAGGTTTTAGATTAAAGTAAAGACAGGAGGCAGCGGGAGGTGGGGATGAGAGAGACACACACACACACATTGCAGCTTCGGGAAGCCTGGAGCATATTTTGCACTGCACCTTGGAACAAACAGCTTTAACTAAAGAGTTAGTTAGCCTCTCTCTTTGATGGCTGCATTACCAAGTCAGAGTCTTCAGGGCCTCATGAGGTTCAATGACAGAGAATATTGTAGCAGCTAGATGTAGGACACATAGAATTCAGACTTTTTGATCAAGTTGTAATAAACAGCTTTAATTAACTGGGCTTCCCAGGGGGATTAAAGAGAAGGGAAGAGCTCTGTTTTATTTAAGATTTGAACCGCTGTCTCTGCTACAAATATTCAGTCAAAGTTTACAAACGGAATCCTCTGAGGTTTCGCTTCAGTGGAAACGGAACGGACAGTACAATTGATATATGTTCTTGTTTGGATTCATATAGAAAGCTGCAGGCACCATCTGTGTTTGAGAGCAGTAATTAAACAGTAGTGTTCTATCTCGCCCCCCCTTCAGAACGCATCTGTTGAATTGCAAGTGGGGGGAGGGGAGGGGAAGGGAAGGGAAAGAGAAAGAGATGGAGAGGGTTTTATAATATTAATTCACGCTATCCCCATTCATTTATTCTTTCTCCCTCTATAACTTTATCAGCATGCTGTTACATTAGGCAACTGCAAATTACTGTGTGTGTTTCCACACACACAACATTCGGAGTAAGCTGAGTGGGGGAGAAAATATTTAAATTGCACATTCTGTTTGGGTAGTGATGCCAGAAATGTTATCCTGTAAGAAGGGAGGGCGCTTATAAAAACCCTGCCTCCGAAGAAGAGATGAGTTTTAGAAACCCCAACAGTGTCTTGGTGAAGAAGTTCTGCCCTCCAGGCCCCCTCCAAAAGTTGCCCTTTCAACAGCTCCCCCTGTCTTGTCCCTGCTTGCAAACTATACTAGAAAGAGCAGAATAGAGGGGAAGTGGTCTTCCTTTCTTGCCCTCCTCTCCCTGTTGACTGATGAGTTGCAACACAAAGACAAGGAGATTGCAGAACATCTAGTACTTCTGAGGGCTGCTGCAGTATTTTTCCCTAGGGATGTTGCAGAAATCCATGTGTGTGTGTGTGGAGTCTGGCGGACATCCACCCACTTGGCCACAAGGATTCCAGGCTAAAATGCTTATCCAAAATCCATGTCAATTTGGGAATGTCCTGTATAAAAATAAATAAATAGCCATGAATGCGCAATTTGAGCAATTATTGTTTTTAATGGAGAAGAATTAAGTATTGCGAGCGGAGAAGAAAGCACACGGAATAAGACACAGACACCAGAGCTTGGGATAAACTAGGATCTCTTTATTTACTGTGGGGTTTCTCCCCTCCTTGGTTCTGAGTGTGGATGTAGCCTGCCAAACAGGGTGAGCCACTCAGTTGAACCCAGGGATTGGGGGGGATCCATCCCCCTATTCAAACAACACTTGAGTGTTTGGTGAGACCATCTGCATCATCCACACCCCGGGCTGCACAGCTTGGGGTAGATGAGAAAAGCCGATCCCCAAAGGCAAGCCACATCCTGACATGGGAACTGCACAGCCCCCAAGGAGCAGGGCCTCTGACTTACCAATCACCATAAAGATGCCAGTGTGCTCACCATCCCTATTCTCATCCCCCCTAAATTCCCACACCATCCACCTAATCATTAAATTCACCTATTTATCCTCCATTTTAAGATTGAATCCAGTATGGAATAGGCAAAACCTTTGCATTCTAATGCCAGGAAAAATTCCTACTCAGCCTCCTCCCCAAAGAGGATGACTGGCTAATCCCATACTAGCTGATAGGGAGAGGGGGTGGGGCCAGAACAAAAGAGGCCATATGGCTGCGCAGAGCGAGCTTTTATAGCTTGACTCTTAGGCTGACCAGATAAAATCCAGGTCAGGGCTCCTGTAACTTTAACAGTTGTAGAGACAAGGGAATTTCAGCCAGAGTCATTTGTATGCAATTAGTTCCTGGCGATATTTCCTCTTCTTCACAACAGTTAAAGGTGCAGGCACTATACTAGAGTGACCATATACAAAAGAAGGCAGGGCCCCTGCAACTTTAACAGTTGTGATGAAGAGGGAATTTCCCCAGGAACTAATTGCATACAAATGACACTGGCTGAAATTCCCTTTTCTCTACAACTGTTAAAGTTACAGGAGCCCTGACCTGGATTTTATCTGGTCACCCTATTGACTCTGCCCCTGCGCTAGGCTATACGCATGCTGTGCACGCATATGGCTTCGTCCACTTCTTCCTCCTGCTCACAAAAACTGCCCCACCCCAAGCCGTTCCATCCATCATCTTATATTCATTAAACAAAAAACCTACAGTTTACAAAAACAACGTTAAGGCTCCACAGTTTCCAACCAAGCACCAAAAAGCAGGGAAATTGGGAGTTAAGGCTCCCAAGCCTTAACGCCACATCCTCCCTAAGGAGGCAGAAAGTGCAAGTGAAATTCTCATTCTCCCAAAGCAGATAAACCATGAGGACAGGATGGAGAATATGATATGTAGAGGTGACTGTGGGGTTGTGGAAAACTGATAACGAACAGCTTAGGGCCACCTACTTCTCTTTTTTTGTTTAGAGCAGCCCTACCCCAACCTGGTGCCCTCCAAAGGTGTTGGACTACAACTCCCATCATTGAAAGTCAGTATGTCCCATGGTCAGGAATGCTGGGACTTGTCATCTCAAACACCTGGAGGGCAACAAGATGGGGAATGCTGTTCCATATCCTTACCAAATACAGGGTCTCAAACACATCTCTCAAACACATCTCGCATATAGCAGCACGCTTGATAACAAAAGGGGCACTATTCATTACAGATCTAGAACCAGAGCATGTGCCAGGCACTTCCAACTTTTGATCAATATCCTGCCCTTCAAAGAACCAATGTTTTTTTCTTAAAAATGTATTTAAACAAAATATACTGTTCATTCCCCACAATCCCTCCACAATGCATCATCTCATCAAAGCGACAGAGGAGCAGAAGAGGTTTAGTTTGGCTGTCTTGAACACCTTTCAGATGAGATTAGTTTGCAATCCTATACCTCTTGGGAGTAAGCCCTAGTGAATTCAGTGCCACTGGCTTCTGAGAAGACAAGTATAGGAGTCAACCTTCTCCAGCTTGGTGTTCTCCACGTGTTGCACTTTAACTACCATGTTATGTGTTATGGGGAAGACAAAAATCATTTCATACTTAATTTTATAATAATACTGATGCATGAAAGTATTAGGTGGTCGCTATGCCTTTGATCTCACACTGCTGAACAAGTAAGAGAAATCCTTTATCTGATATTCAAGAAACAGACATCCTATACCATGTGTTGAAAACTAATGTTGACGTCTGAAGGGCTGTCCGGATTACCGTAGGTATTCAAGATTCATTCATTGTTGTTTCATTTGGTTTATACAGTTTATTTAAAATGATGCAGCTCTTTTGTAGTTCCTTGATTGATCACATATCTTAATGCTGGAAAACATCATACTTTAGTACAGATGTGGGCAGAAAATAGATCTATCCTGATGTTTTTGACATCAACTCACGGCATTCCTGACAACTGCCCATGCTGATAGGGGCTTTTACAAGTTGAATTCCAAAACATCTGGATATCTACATTCTGCCTTCCCTTGTTCTTGAACAACATTCGCCAATCTGGTGCCTGTCAGATGTGTTGGGTTGCAACTCTCAACATGAGATGCTCTAAGAAATGAGAAGTAGCTGGTCCTAAATTGTTCATCATAATTTCCCACAATCCCACAGTCACCTCTGCATATCAAATTGCATATCTAGATTTTTGAGATGACAAGTCCCAGCATTCCTGACCATGGGATGATGGGAGTTGTAGTCCAACACCTTAGGAGGGCACCAGGTTGGGGAAGGGCTGCTCTAAACAAAAAAAGAGAAGTAGGTGGCCTTAAGTTGTTCGTTATCAGTTTCCCACAACCCCACAGTCACCTCTGCATATCATATTCTCCATCCTGTCCTCATGGTTTATCTGCTTTGGGAGAATGAGAATTTCACTTGCACTTTCTGCCTCCTTAGGGAGGATGTGGCGTTAAGGCTTGGGAGCCTTAACTCCCAATTTCCCTGCTTTTTGGTGCTTGGTTGGAAACTGTGGAGCCTGAACGTTGTTTTTGTAAACCATAGGTTTTTAGTTTAATGAATTTCATGGCTTTGTGTAATGGACGACTGGATATTATACAGTTGACAAGCAGCCAGCATCAGCTAGGATGTTACACCATTTTGACATCCAATATAAAATCAAAGCTAGTGATATGTGTTGCACCCACTTTTCAAAATAATAAATGAACCCCAGAAGTTATGCTCTCTCACTTGAAATCTGAGGGGTCTCATTTGAATTTTTCAATAGCCAATGTCCAGAAATAAAAGCTTTCTATGACTGACTCATTTTGTGTCTGTATTTGGAGAGAACCTGAAAAAAAAATCTACTGGACTAAAAACTCCCTGATTAATTCTGGAAGCACACAAGATGATACAGGAAAATATCCTAAATTAGAATAAGTTACAGTTTACTATATTAATTATTATAGCTCATTTTATGCTACATGCTTTTTCTTCCTGTTTGCATCTTAAATTAGCAGATTGTGATCATGTATGTGGTCAAGTTTCAAGCCTGCATGGGCTGCATTTCCATCCATAGATATTTACTTTAAAGACCCATTGAATTTCCTTGGTTCTTTAAAAGCAACGTATTTGCTTTTAGATTTGCCACTTTCAGCACTCTGCACGTGCTATGTATGCCTGCTCCATCTATCCTATTGTTCCCTGCAATGCCCAGCCAGGGGAGGTCAGTAAATTAAACCAAGGGATGAAGGATGGGATTCTATCAAGTTCAGCTGAGAACATGGACATAACAGGAACGGTGAGGTCAGGTTTATGGCAGACCCATTTAAGCAACTTTATGGCCTGATAGTTCTCTGTTTGGTAGCCTGCAGAAGCCTCATAAAGCAATGGGCATATGAACACTGTTATTATGGTCTGCCACTTTGTCTTTAGTAGTCTGAGGTCCAGACCTCTTCAGAAGGGGGAATAGTGTCATGTTATAGGGTGACCACATGGAAAGGAGGACAAGCCATCCAAAATGGTGGCCAGCACAACATCTTGTGATACTAAATTCTATAGTTAACCAGAACTGTACACAGTATTCCAAGTGTGGTCACACCATAGATTTGTATAAAGGCAGTATGAGACTGGCAGTTTTATTCTGAATTACTTTTCTTAGAATGCCTAACATGGAGTTTGCTGTCTTTACAGCTGCCACAAACTGGGTTGACGTTTTCACTGAGCTGTCAACCACATTCCCAAGTTTTTTTTTTCTTGTTTAGTCACTGCAGGCTCAGATCCCATCAGTGTATATGTGATGTTGGGATGCTTTGCTCCAGTGTGCATCACTTTACAAATGCTTACGTAGAACTGTTGTTGCCATTTTGATGCCCATTTTCCCACTATGGAGAGATTCTTTTGGAGCTCTTGGTAATCTCACTTCATTTTAAAAACCCTAAATATTTTGAGGTCAGCAGCAAATTTGGCCATCTCACTGCTCACTCCTATATGCATGTTGTGAAGAAAGTGGATAGGGAGGCAGTTTCTCTCTTTCTCATAATATCAGAATGAGGGTGGAAGTGAGCAGTGACGTAGCCACATTTGGTGATAATACCAAATTATTTAGTCTTGCTAAAACAATGGGGGATTGTGAGGAGCTCCATAAAGATCTCTGCATACCGAGAGAATGGCCATGAAAAGGGCAAATGCTGTTCAATGTAAGCACGTATAAAGTGATGCACATTGGGGGATCACAATTTCACATATACACTAACAGGATCTGAGCTAATTAGCGGTGACTGACCAAGAAAGAGTTTGGAGCAGGGGAGGTGGACAGCTTGATGAAAATGTTGATCCGGCTGCTGTGAAAAAGGCAACCTCCGTGTAAAGCATAATTAGGAAAAGATCCTAATTCTTGAAGACTAATATGAAAAATAGTAGGTTCTCTGATTTGCACTTGATGTATGTGGATTCTTTAATCTTACTATAGTTAAAATAACATATTTTAGTTTTAGATTAATGACTGTATTAGCAGTAAGTTAGTTTATGGTATGTAGTAAGTAAAGAACAAACCTAAGGATGCCTTTCTGTGTGTATATATGAAAGAGGCAGGCACACAGACATAGCTAGACAATGGGCCAAGCCTAAATTTCCAGCATAATCTATCTTACAGGATTGTTGTGAGGGTAAAAGTAGCACATGCCATACACCCAAACATTACCAAACATTTGTTTTACATTTCTGTGAAAGTGAGCAGCAGAAGAAACTCACTAGATGGTTTTGGGCCAGTCATAGACTCTTAGCCTAACCTACCTCATGGGTTTTTTTTTTTTGGGGGGGGGAGATATGGCACTTGAAAGAATGATCAGTCTAGGGCTTTCCCCTTCTTCCTTACTAGAGAAGCTTCTTTGCAACTGATCAACTAAATGGAGTCTGAACATCCTCTTATATCACTACATCTGACCCAGTACCAAGAATAGCCATGTGGGTGTTTAGAAATATTGCTCAATTTAATTTTAATTTATCCAAGTTTGGATTTTATTTTTATTTTTTTTTGCTCTAAAAATAGCCTGTGATCAATGAATCCTATAATAAGATGTTGGTACTGGAGATAACAATACACAATAGTTTTGTTCAACCTGATAAAAAATATTAGAAAAGCTAAGAGAATTCAGAATATCACTGACTCTTCTACCCTACAGGGTTGTTGTGCTGATAAACTGGAGGAGGATTATGTAAGCCACCTTAGGTTCCTTGCAAGAGGAAAAAAAGGCAGGATATAAATGTAACATTAATAAACGTATTACTACTTCTACTAATTATTATTATTAATTATAATAACAATGAAGGAATAAAAATTCTTTAAAAATCAAATACATGGAATTTTTTTAAAAAAAAAGAAAAAGAGGGGGGAGCTTAACCTCTTCTCTTACAAAAAGCCTTGGTCCCTAAATACACAGAGCTCTCAAAGAGAAGTACAGCCAAATCCACACACCCCTTCAAGCTAGTGCATGGAGTATGCGACTCATTGCACTCAGTGGAACTTACTTCTGAGTAGACATGCCTTGGATTGAATTGATATGAAAATTAATGATCAGCAGCCATAATCAAATGAACATACACACATACAAAGCATGCAAGTAAGTTGTTAATTGTAGAGTTATAGTGCTGTAAAGGAGAGGGAATTCTCACTCACATCTCTCCCTTTCCGCCTTCTAAGGTTCCAGACTGTTTTTTTTAAAATAAAGGCTACAAGCTTCTACACACTTACCTGGGAGTAAGACCATTGCATTCAGTCAATGGAACTTACTTCTGAGAAGAGACTACAGCAATCTCTTTGCTAGAGAAAGCGGCCATTGTAGCTGACGCAGGAAGGAGGGGGGGAGACTCTACTGAGCATGTGCCATAATCAAAATGGCCACCGGATTTTTAAAGAGGCACAATTTTAATGTAATAAAATCCGCTTAAGTGAATTTTAAAAAAAGAAAAGCAGTTCCACCTACACTAGAATGGGAGGAAGTAGACCCTGCCATTGGATTAATTAATAAGGCTCCCCGAAGGTAAGGACAGCTGTGCAAAAATAGTCACAACCCCTGAGTTCAATTTATGGTTTGGGATTCAGGGGATTCTTTAATCTTTTTACTTTAAACTGCTCTTCTTCCCTCAGTCTTTCACCAATCTTCTTGAAATTTTCAGGTAATGTAAAACAAACATTTCTTTCTGGCACCTGTAAATTTCAGAGAGATTGGTGAAACATTTTCGATTTTATGGCTGTTAGAATGACCCCTCCCCAATTATCATTTTAACATGGTGGAACGTGTTTTTTACTGACGGCCCTTAACAAGGGAGGCACTGCCGTGCCTCCCTTAATATATAACAGTTCTGAACTCTAAATGTGGTGTTCATTAATGAACAGTTCATGGCAATGCCTATACAGGAAAGGGTTGTGGCACATGGCTTAGGTTATGGGGAGGTGACATCGGAGTGGGGAGGTGACATCGGAGAGGTTGAAATTGCCACATATAATTTAGGGTGTGTCTGACTAGTCATAAGGTGTTGGCTCCTTAATGAACATGCATTTTGGAAAATGGTAATGGATGTGCCATTTACACAGTGGCTCTATAAGAAAAAAGTGACAATTTCAGTTCTAAGTTAGCACTAGACAAAAATATTTATTTATTTATTTATTTATTTTATTCCATTTATATACCACCCCATAGCCGAAGCTCTGCATCACAGGCCCTGCACTGTCTTTTGCTCGTGCCTCAGTTACAACAGGTTGGTTCAAAAGGATTATGAATAGGGATACAGAAATCAACACATTGACCATTAGGCCTTTTTGATTCAGGCATCACAGACAAATGTTTAATTTTGGTTTTTGGTCTTCTGAAATAAATATTTACACAATATTAGCAGTCTCCTTCAGCTTATTCCCAAGTTTGAAAAGATGTTAGGGTAAAAAGATCTATAGTAACTCTAATGAATGAGGTAAAATAATCTCCAATCTTTTAAATCTTCACATGGCTTTTACAGAACCTCTTTTCTCCATGGGTATTAATGCTGCTTCACAACTTCACAGAGGAAACTAAAACTTTAAATTTCATGAAAGATTTTCTATATTGAGTTCTTGGAAGTATCACATCTTTCATATCTTGCCAAAGGTGTTACCTTCTTGGTCTGTTAGTTTTAAAGTTAAATTGATATTTTTAAAAAGGCTGATGAGTGTATACTCAAGAATGGAAAATTATTCACTTCTTTGTCTAATTGGTAAGAAGATTTAGGTTTTTTTTTTAAAAAAAAGCCATGTGCTAATTGATAGCAAAATTCACATCCAACATGATCTTGCCAGTTTTTAGGGATGGGTGAATGAATGATTCAAGCTCACCATGATTTTTTGAATATCAGCTTAAGACTCATCGCTCATTGATTTGCAGTGACATTTGCAATTGCTGTTCATTTTGCGTGTATGAGAAAATGGCGCAAAATGAACAGTTATCAAATATGGAAGTTGCACAAACAATTCTCAAATTTGCAGAAATGTTCAAAATTGCATAAATTTCCCCCACAGACTAAACTGTGGGTGATTTAAAATCTGTGCATTTTGAGAAAGCTCTACATTTTAAGAAAGTTGGGCATTTTGAGAAAGTTGGCATGTTGACAAACTTATGCATTTTTAAGAAAAACATATTGCTAATATGAAGGCAAGTTTGGGGATTTGCAAATATTTTTTGGAGAAAATGCACTTCCATTCACATTTGCATTTAGAATTGTGAACAGGGCATTTTCAAGTGATTTGCAAACTAAAAACAAAATTCTCACACATCCCTATTATTGTTATAACCTCCATCTGTTTTAGTCATCTGAAACATGGGGCACATCTACACCTAAGGGTGTAGCGGGAGGGGGAGAGAGGATTGCAGACCTACTTGCTTCCATGATCATCCCCCAGTTTGTATACGCCTACATGACATCCTGGGAGGAAAGAGGGATGTTGCAGGCATCATTTTTTTTTTTTTACTGAAGAGGGGCTGGTTGCGTAATTGCAATACTTCACAAAAGTGAGTTTTTTAAAAAAATCCCCGACAATATCAGGCCCCAACCCTCCATCATCGTAGGGATGGCAAAAATGCTGACCCCTCCCGCAAATGGCATGGAGCTTTCCCGTGCAGCTCTGTGCCTGACCCTGTTACTCCCAGGGAAGAAGGGATGTCCTGGGAGTGGCGGCCACACTGGCCGTGCTCCTCGAGATGGTTCTGGGCCTGCAGAAAAAAATGAAAAATCCAAATAACCCAGGGAAAGTCCCTGGTCATCCTTGGTTGCAGCCGGGGGATGACCTCAAGATGACCCCGGGAAAAAGGCTGGTGTAGACATGGCCAAGGATCACATACACTATTGCTGGAAAAGAGGGGATTCCCTACCTGCATTCTCTGTGTGATGCAAACATAGGCTTAGCATTTCTCTCTAATAAACCTAGTATGCTTAAGAGTTGTACCCAAGAAAGACCCATCCTAAAGTGAAATACTTGAAGCACTTATTGAGAACATTTTTAGTAAAACAACATAATGAAAAGAGGATGTCAGGATCAATCATACCTTACAATTTAAAGTGCATAACACCTACTCTGGGTATAAACTGACCCCACAGGTCTTTAAATATCAAACATTCTATAACACCATTAACATACATGTATCATAATTATAGCACATATATGAATGTAACTGCAATTATAATGAGTTATGAATTACCTGTAAAAACAACAAAACTTTCTGAACATTCAGCCTATGCACAATAATGTGCATTTCACAACTGCATGAATTGGACAGACAAAATTATTACATGAAGAACATTTTTGCTGGGCTTTCCTCTCATTGCTTTCGCCATAGAGATAACACCAGGCACTTCTCTGGGTGCCAGCAGTGCTAGCCCTACCAATTCTGGGGTTGTGTCTCTTGATGTCCCAGGTAAATTGGCCATATTCCTAGGCTCAACCCAGGATTTGATCCCAGGCCTACTAGGAAGAATTGTCTTTTGGGGTGTTTCGTTTATCATGGGTTATTCAGCTTCCAGACAATACAAAGGAGACTCTCGTCTTCACAAAGTTGCCCTCCAGGTGTAGAGGACAATGAAAGTGAGAACAGATGGAGCAAGACTAATGCATTTCCAGTCCTCGTGTGTTTACTGTACTTGAATTAGGAATAGTGGAATAGGGTTTTCCCCCTTCAAGTTCTGGTTTCCAAAAAAGATCTTCATCATTGATGTCTTCAAATTCCTCACAAGAATCAGTGTCAGTAAGCCTAGGAGATTCAGATGACTCTACCAATAATGCCATGGAAATTTCTTCCTTGGAATACTGTTTGGCTATTTTTCTTTCTTTCCTCTTTTGCTAATCAGAAGCTGCAGGAAATAACCTGGCTTTCTTCCCTGTGTTTTCCCTGTGTTTTTAAACAGTGTTTTCTATTAAGAATAAACAAGAGTGAGCCACAGCCAACAATCATGTGGTTTTCAAGAATGTCTCGGTACTTGGGGAAAAAATGGAAGGGACCAGGACAGGTTGCTTACAATGATGCCTAGTTGCAACCCTCAACAACACATTGTGCAAAGATCTTTCTGTAAATTCAGAAAAGGGATAATCAAAAAGTTCTTGATTAAGTTGTCATTAAGTTTGGCCATCTGCTGAAGTGAGGCGGAGCTTACTTGTAATCCTTTGCAGGTATAATTGGAGTAAAAATGATTGCCACTGCTCAACATGAAACCTGAAAATAGGAATGATGGTAAAAAATATCCCATTTTACTGGGTTACAAGGAACGTTGCCACTGAAAAAAAAATCTTGAATAATCCAGGTTTATAAAGGGGTATGTTGTAAGCCTGTAGGGTACTTTTGACCTCTAAAACTATTTGAATTGATATTTTAAAAAGTGAGTAATTTGTCTATTATGAAAACAGAGGATATGAAAAATGGAGCACCCACAAGGCTCCATTCTCAAAAGAAATTGAAAGAACAGATTCTTAGCTAAGCATCTAAGACTCAAACAGTAACTGATACATTACAGATGGAATCCTATACATGTTTGAACAGAAAAGAAGGCCTACAGCTCCTAGAAAGTCCCATGCTAGGAATTGTAGGACTGTTTTTTCTGTCTCAACATGCGAAGTATTGCACCCTAAATAGTATTTGCAGGGTCATTTTGACCTTTAGCATCTTAGATATATGGTTTTCAGTTTTTTATGTCATTCAAATGGTAGAATTAGCCATAAAGCTGTAAGAAGAAAGTGAGGAGAATCAGGTTTTCACCAGTTTTAGGTTTCACACACCAAAACAACTCTACCACCTGGCAATTAAAATCTCAACTTAGTTAAACAATACCTTGTCATGGAATTGTAGAACACTTAACTTGAACATTTCACTGTTATCAGCCCCCCCTCGAATTGTCAGGGTAACTACAGATTGAACTGTTCAGGAGTTTTTATATAATAAAACAAAAACAAAACTATTTTTCATTAAAAAACAGAATTACTTTGAAGGCTAAATAGTATCTATCCTATCCTATTTTTTCCTATTGTAATATAACAGCAACATTTGTGATATATTGAAATAAGTGCTAATTTTCCTTAATTGAGACAATTTGAGAAAATCGTTTGCAGGCTTTAGCAATCTTCATGAAGCTAATTCAGCCTATTACATTCAGCAGATGAAGAAGCCCCGTTAAGAATTATTTTTGAAAAACGTTCTTGGCTAACAGACATTACGATTTAAACTGCATGATATTTATATGCAACTTTGATGAGCTTGTAAATTAAGGTGATACATAAAGGACCCTATTTGAGGGTTCTCACTGACTGCAACACAGGTAATACTTATTCTAACTAATAGAGAGCATAAAAAGAGAATCATATTCTGTAACAAATACCTTTTCTTCAACTGAATATTTGTTATTTGTGTCCAAAATTTGATTGGAGCCATCTTGGTAGGCTCCCCCCTCTCCCCCACTTCCTGGTCCCCCAGCTGGGGACCAGTAAGAGCAAGCAAGAAAGGGAAGTGGCAGCAGTGACGAGCTTTGAACTGCTTGATACTCTGAAACCCAGCCTAGAAACAACACTAGATGTGACGCAGCCAAACCTCTGCTCATCTCTTTCTTCTCAATGCCTTTGAGATGGCCAGAGGGATTGCAGAGGTCCTAGCTGCCTTCTGTGCCACCATCCTTATTCCCAATAGCCCAGGGCCCCACCCCTGACAATAGCCTGGTTGCCCTGGTTACCGGTGTGTTTCCAAACTCAATTCAAAGGGCTTGTTTTGCCTTTTAAAGCCTTAAACGGTTTGGGACCAAGTTACTTGAAGGACCGCATTCACCCATATCAGCCTGCCTGCACTTTAAGATCAGAAAGAGAGGCCTTTCTCATTTGCCCAGGCATGAGAGCAATTAAGTGGGAGATCACACATTGCAGAGACTTCTCTGCAGTGGCCCCACATCTTTGGAGCAAGTTGCCATTGGAGGTCCGCCATGCCCCCCCCCAATTGCAGCCAAAGAATGTTTTAAATAAAATGAATAAATAAATAAATAAATAAGCACATTATCTCTTAAATGGAAGCATTGCCTCCAAGACTTCGATAGCCACCGTTAAATTCCTCTGAGATACTCTGAGAATGAGGACATTAGTTGTAGCTTAAGTTCCATTCATTTCAATGGCTCTTCTCTAAGTAGGACTGATGTTTGATTTTACCCATTAATTTTAGTAAGTGCAACTAACTTAGTTTGGATCCAGTCCAGGTTAAACATACCCAGTTCTTTTTTGCTATCCTGAATGTTTGGATGAATGAAGGTGAACCAAGAAGTACAAGGAGACTGATTAACAAACTAGCGATCACATTTTCCAACATATTTCAAACATCTATATTCTTTCTCTGGGAAAATTATTTAACATCTAAGCTCTATTCAGACATTCTGCAAGTGGATACAGTAAATGTGTGAGGAGAGAAAACATACTAGCCTAGACTGACCTGATAAAATCCAGGTCAGGGCTCATTTAACTTTAACAGTTGTAGAGAAAAGGGAATTTCAGCCAGGGTCATTTGTATGCAATTAGTTCCTGGTGAAATTCCCTCTTCATCATAACAGTTAAAGGTGCAGGCACTATACTAGAGTGACCATCTAAAAATGAAGACAGGGCCATTGCAACCTTAACTGGTGTGATGAAGAGGGAATTTCACCAGGAACTAATTGCATACAAATGACACTGGCTGAAATTCCCTTTTCTCTACAACTGTTAAAGTTACATGAGCCCTGGATTTTATCTGGTCACCCTATCTAGCCCTCCCCCTTCTCATGAATTTCCATCAACCTCTAATGGAGGTGACTTTCTGAAGAGGAAAGCCTCCGTCATCCATGGAGGCTCTTCACATGATTGAGAACCATGAATTTCTGGCATTCTCAATAATGTGGAAAGCCTCTGCAGATACAGGGGGCTCTCCTCTTCAGAAAGTTGCCCTGCACAAGTAGAGGGTAATGGAAACACCTGAGGCAGGGGGTGGGGCTAGTGCGCTCTAGTCAATAACAGAACTACTGAAATGCCAATATTACAGTTACAATTATAGTAATTCAGGAGGGTATAATTCAAACTCTTGCAATATTTCTACCAAATAGGTTTCCTTGTTAAACCTTAATGTGTTTGAGTAGTTCTAAAGAAGCTGGCGTGTGCAGGTCTAGAACTGCTGGTATTCCTTCTAGGGCTGTGCACAAGTCCCCAATTCACTTTGGAGGCTGATTTGGGGCTTCCAAATTGGCCTTGATTAGACTCGGGCTGCTTCAGGCTTGGGTTGATCGTCTTCAGATCTGGATCCTAAGTAAGATCCTGACACCCAAAGTGGATCGGCCATTGCATGTTCTTGGGCACCCACTGAACAGTATTTCCATAAATGGCCTTTTACAGCCACCATAGTTTGCAACCTTATATCTACTAAACCATAGAGCCACCATCTTTGTTTAAAATGGTGGTTCTTATCAAGGAGGGGAGGCTGCCTGACAGGTCAGGTAAGTGCCATGGGCAGGGGTAGAGGCTCACTATTGCCCCAAGTCAGGCCAAGGCAGCCTGAAGCACTTTGGACTGCCTCAGTCCAATCTGGTTCCAACCAGTTCAGATTCGGTCCAGATGCAGGGTTTGGCATTCTTCTGCTATGATGTAGCTTGCCTTGATATTTTCTTAAATGTGAGCATTATATTATTATTATTATTATTATTATTATTATTATTATTATTGTGTATCTTGTATTAGATAATTAACTTTTTTAAAAAAGTATATTATTGTTAATTCAAAAGCACAAGATAAATTAAAATAGTCATTAATATCCAGCTTGACTCTTAGGAATGGGGTGAAATAGTTAATTTATTAATTTCAAATTTCAATTCCTATCAAGCAACCAATAAAAAGTAAATTTTGGTAAGATCATTCACACTATATCCTCTTCCCTGGAGGCAACATGCTGTTGAGTATCTGAAATTCATTTCCAAGTAAAGCAATCACTAGTGTGTTTCTTTTTAAAAACAATTTTTAAAAAATTGCTTCCATTCGTTATTTAAAATGTTATTTGTTTAAATAATTCCTAACACTCAGCTGTTAGCTCTGTAGTATAATTAGTGTTTAGCCCTTTGGTTAACTTTGATTGTTATGCTCTTGTGTCCTGCAGAGAGCTGCTTTTCCATTTTTTCTTCAGAACGCAGAAACCAAAACTATGTTCCCATTTAATGAGATAAGATTGAAACTTTAAAGCAAATGGCTCCTATTAGGGGTGTGCATGGACCCAAAAAATCAGGTCTGAATTGGAATTGGAACCGGAACTGATGCCTCGGATCGGATCGGAGGCTTCCTGGTTCAGTTTGGAGCCAATTCTGATCCGAAAATCGGATGTCTGATTTTCGGATTGGACGTCATTTTAGGAGTTTTTGCCATAGGCTTACATTGGGGGAAAGAAAGCTTTCCCCCAATGCAAGCCTATGGAGAAAACATGGTGGCGGGTGAGTGGGGACCTGACTCCTCCCTCCCTCCCTCCCTCCCTCCCTCCCTCCCTGTCCCTCCACTCCCACTCACGTTCCTTAGCTGCCGGGGCCGGGGGCCCAGCAGGTAAGTGGGGCCCTGTCCCTCCCCCCCACTCACTCTCCTTGCCTGCCGGGCACCCACTTCCGTTCGCTGCCATCCACTGTTTCAATCTACTGAGAAACAGGCTTCGCTGCCTAGTTCTCAGTAGAGCGCTGGGTGATGTAGAGTTCTCAGTAGAGCCCTCCCCCTCAGACAAAGACTGAGTTCTCAGAGGCAGCAGGGATGATCTCTGAATCTTTGGCCTCCTGTTCGATAAGCTCCTGGGAAGATTCCTCCTTGACTACTGGAGAGTCTTGGAGAATTTCCTCCCCCACTTCCTGTCTTGGCTGGCCTTCCTCTTCTTCTTCTTCTTCTTCTTCTTCTTCTTCTTCTTCTTCTTCTTCTTGAGTTATATTCGGGATACACACCAGGGAGACCAAGTCTGATCCTGACAACCACATTGAATAATTCAAGGTGCAATCCTGGTGGCTGGGCCATGCTAGGAATTGTAGGAACTTTTTCTGTCTAAACATGCATAGGATTGCACCCTTAAATCCCCCACATAGTGGCTGCAACTCATAGACTAGTCCACAGACTCAATCCCTAAATTGCATCTATTGAGTTATGGCATCATAATGCCACACACATGCACACACCTACACCACTGTTGCACCAACATTGCAAACAGGATTGTCAGCACCAGTACACACAGAATTTTAGGCCACTACATATGTATTTGCTTATCTTTCTAAACCTGAAGCCATCAATTTTAAGCCCTCTATTGAACATATTCCAGAAAAGTTGGGTTGGCTCCCAGCTTAATGGCAATGGGCCAGAAAACCAGCCATGGCCAGGCTAATACTTTTTTTGTGTTCTTGGTTTGCAATCCATCCTCCATAAGTACAGAAACAAAGTACAGCATACACTCTGTCCATTTTTAGAAAATGTTTCACTGATGAGGTTAAGTTTCTTCTCCTGTCTTGTCTCTCTCAGATTATTTTAATTTACAATCCATATTTGTTTTATGTTGTTCAAAGGAAACCTTGACTTGATTCGGCATTTCAGAGAGCCTGATCACTTTTATGTTGCACCAGTTCTTCTTGCTGATAAGGAATTTGGGCTCATATTGGTTTCTCGGTGGCTGCACATGATGCACTCAAAGCCTTCTGCAGCTTCTGCTGCTGTGTTGCCTGTGTGTACTCTTGTAGAATAGAATTATGCCTAATGAATATGGAAACAGCATGTTCTCTTCACATTGTGGTTTGTAAGTATTTTTCTGGTACAGCTGCTCTTAATGTACCTCATAAGCCTGGTGTGAAGCAATATCAAATGGTGGCTGTTATTGCCATTATAGTTATTAACAGCTCACTTTTCCGTTCCTTTTCTCCCCCTTCAGCCTCTAATGGAAAGTAAGCTGCATTTACAAAACAAACCTTGAAGCAGCTGGATTTAACAACATGTCTAATTGCCTTGTAAGATACCGCTTGACAATAAGATACTAAAACATGTACAGAGCACACAATATTGCTTCTGTATAATTTTTCAAAAATCTAATTCCAATCGGAGTCATACCAAGCAAATGGCAATAGGCTAGTTTAATCACTTTTTTTGTTTATTAGCTTTCCAGCCTCTTCAAGGTGTACTCTCAGGGTATACCTTTAATATTCTCATAAAACTGGACCCTTTCCCCTCTGCCACTGTAAGAAATGATAAATTACAGGACCTAGGCGTGATTATGATCTACACAATGTCAACAGATTTTGTCTAACATTTTGGGAAGAAAAGATTTGGTGGAATCTGACTCTGGGAAAGAAGGCATGTGCTCTAAACAAAACAAAAAACAAGGTCCACAAATAATAGTGACACGTGGTATATAGAATAAGCTCTAGGATAATTTAAAAAAACAAGGTAGACAAATTGTTGGAACTTATGAAGATAATGTATTTGCTCTAGGGTTGTGCACCACCTCAGGCCGAATCCATGAATCTGATCTGAGGTACTACTGGGTTGGTCCGTGGAACCCTGAGGCCAAAGCAGATTGGGACTGAAGCCTTGGGGCATCTCAGGCTGAATCAGGGTGATGCTGGGCTGCTCCCCACACCTGCATGCCTGCCTGTGAAAGCTGGTGCAAGGCCAGTCATGAGTCTAGGTGAATCCATTGGACTCACCAGACTCACCTCTCTCCCCGCCCAGCTTCCGCTACTGCCAGGACTTACCTTTAAATTGTGTCCTCCTCCTGAGAGCTGAGCCATAATTTAAAGTTACAATGGGGGCTCTGTTTTTAATATATCTATGGCCACAAACTATGACAGCCATAAAGGGCCATTTTCCCTTTCGGCCACTTGTGGACCTCCAGATGTTTTGGCCTACAACTCCCTTCGGCCTTAAGCAGCATGGTGAATAAATAAGGGAACATGGAAAATATAGTCCAAAATATCTGGGGACCACAAGTTGTCCACCGCTGCCTTGGAGTATGTACCTAATTTGTTTACCCTGGATGATTCCTTAGTCTTTTCACTCCTATTGATTTTACAGTCCTTACAATATGTAACCATACGTAATTTTTAATTTACCTCTTAATATTCCTATTAATAGTCTAATTTGGTTGTTCAAAATGACAAAATATGGCAAAATATTATATGAAAAATACACTGAGCATTAAAATCATCTCAACCTGGTGAGGTAGTCGATATTTTGAATCAGTGTCTGGGTGCAGTAATGAACTGGATGTGGTTAAACTCAAGACGTGATGGAGATGCTGTTGGTAGGTGGTCCTTTTGCCCAGCCCAGTTAATGGTTTTCAACCTGTTCTGGAAGGAGTAGCAGACTGCCTAAAGGATTGGGTTCACAGTTAGGGAGAGCTTCTAGACCATCACTGGATGTGCTGGTTGTCTCAATGGCACCTCAATGTCCTTTTGATCACCTTATGCTGATATACCAACTAAGACTCTATCTGGAAAGCCTTGACATGGTCATCCATGCTCTGGTAACCCTGTTTGGATTATTGTAATGCATTGTACATGGGTCATCCTTTGAAGATGGTCTGGAATGTCAGCTAGGATGGCAAAATGGTGGACTGAGACTGTCTGTTTCAATTAGTGCTGTGCCAGATTTTTTCAATCTGGCACAGCAAAACGAAATCACACCTCAAAATTGAAGAAAGGGGCAACAATTTCAGAGAAATTTCTTAGAGTGCAGTGCTGAAGGGCTTCTCTTACTGTAATGAGGTGACCAAGTCCCATTCTCACCTATATTCCGTTCTCCATGCTGTGCAGCCTTCCCTGCTGCTTCTGCTTTCTGAAAAGCCCCCTAGAGGATTTAGCCAGGACTGCTCCCTTGGGTTTTCCCAGTGCTGCTGATTACTGAATGCCAAAAAGAAGAACAAGGCATTTAATTTTTTGTTGTTAAAAGGATGCAACCTCCTCCTCCTCCTCCTCCTCCTCCTCCTCCTCCTCCTCCTCCTCCTCCTCCTTGGCTATCAGAAGGGTAAACATTTAATTAGACATGCAAACTATCTTGGAAATAACTGTTACCATTTAAACTGCTAGCATGAAGTAAGAATCCCATCAAAGAACAGATCCCTTCTCAGAATACGGTTGCACTTGTGCATATGGTTGGCTGTATTGTAAATTAATTAAGGACCATTGGATCAGAAGTGCCATTCAGCCACAATCAGAGTCCTTAAAAAATTTACTCCACCTTCACCTAATCAATTCAACTGTGCATGCCTGTTCATAGTTGATCGTAGGCATTTTCCCAACCTCTTTGGTTCTTCTACAAACAGCAAGTGAGGGAGAGTAAGGTGGCACCAATGAGAAAAATTGTGCACTTGCATAGACATTTCCCAGTAGATATGTGGAGTTTTCCCTTGGGGTAAAGAATTAGTTGACATACGTGTGTGCACAAGACTCATTGCATACATTAAAATCACTGGATCACAGCCAATGAGTCTTACACAGAAAGGAATACCCAATTTGTCTTCTATTCAAGGGAAACATTCAACATATCCACTGGGAAATGCCTATGTGTATGAACAATATTTCCCTGTCATAGAAGAAAATGAAATGTCTCTGTGTGAAAGCAGTTCAAAATAATGGTGCAGCATCAGGTTTCTGTGGGCTGCAGGGAAGAGAAAGGCTTTGGCCAAGAAAAAGGTATCTACAATACCTGGGGATTGTAATCTGAATTGATTAAATGTTGTGTTTCCCTGTTCTGAAATTCTTCATTAAATCAAGAAGAAATTGGAAGTGATTTTGTGTAAGCATCTTGTGAGCATTTGAGCAGAGGTAATCCCAAAGGAAAAGTGACTGAGTGCCCATGCTTAAACGAAGTGAGCATAATCCTGCTTTCAGCCTTTTTGTGCAGGGTGAGCAGCTGTAATGACCTTACCATGATCCCGTGAGCTACCACTGCTGCTTTCTTTCCCCTGACACAAGGTAGGTTCTTGGATTTAGGTGCAGAAGAAAGTGGAGGTACTGTTGGTGGAAGATGGTACTTAGCAAGCATCCTGGAATGGTTTCTTTGAGTGCGCAATTAAAATACTCACAAAAGCATGAATTCTTTTGGGCTGAACATCCTTTATTTATTTATTTAATTAATTAACTATATTTGTATACATCCCCATAGCTGAAACTCTCTGGGCAGTTCACATAAAATTAAAACAATTAAAAACAATATACAAAAATTAAAATAGCAAAAACATACAATATACACACACATTTAAAACTACTATGATAACTTCAAAAAGCTATAAGCCTAAAAACAATACAAACCCAGGCTCATTAGATATTGCTAAATGCCTGAGAGAAGAGGAAAGTCTTGACCTGGTGCCAAAAAGATAGCAATGTTGGCACCAGGCGGGCCTTGTCAGGGAGATCATTCCACAATTGGGGGGCTACGACAGAGAAGGCCCTCTGCCTTGTTGCCAACCTCTGAGCTTCCCTCGGAGTAGGCACTCGGAGGAGGACCTTAGATGTTGAGTCTTAGTGTATGGGTAGGTTTGTGTCGGGAGAGGCGTTCCATCAGGTATTGTGGTCCCAAGCCATGTAAGGCTTTATAGGTTAAAACCAGCACCTTGAATCAGGCTCGGAAACATATAGGCAGCCAATGCAAGCGGGCCAGAGTACGTCTTATATGCTCGAACTGTCTGGTCCCAGTTATCAATCTGCTGCTCAAGCTGCAGCTTCCGAATCATCACCAAAGGCAGCCCCATGTAGAGTGCCATTTGCATTTTCTTGTTGTTGTTTTGAAATACACTGTCTGTGTTCACTCTAATTAAAATGTATTAATACCAAATTACAAATAAAACAGAAATATATACCTGTGCTTTGCAAACAAACCAAGTTGTAAAGCAAGGATATGTTATAAAAAAGGGGGACCAAATTATGTATAACTTGACAGATATACTAGATTTTTTAAATGTGTATTTTAAGCTTGAACACCAAAGCATAAATTACCACAGTATGAATGACAATAATTTATAATATACACATTTTGCAAGCAGATTTACCTAATCTATCCCTTTTGTATGTTTTTCCCAATATATATCTTTGGCCATATATATATATATATATATATATATATATATCAGAGAGCATTTTTTTGTAAAATTCGGGGAAGTATGGAAACCAGATATAATTGTTATGGTTCACATATTTGTTTGAGAAATGTGAATTAGGCTGGTTTGTCTTAAAATGTGAACCAAATTAATTTTGCCCAATCCCTAAGCATAACTCATTACCTTATTTAGCATGACACAGAATATACAGACAATTTAAAAGGAAATAATGAAAGCAAAAAATATTTCTTAAGTCAAAAGTTGTAGATAAACACTATTTTGCACATGTAGGCTAAGCCTTAACTATTAAGTAGTCTCCGGAATTATACAAGACTTTCAAATTGTGAAATCCAACATAAAATTGTGGATTTGCTTGATATACTTATTGCCTTAATGTTTATGAAGAAAATGGAAATAAGTCAGGAGCATTTCACTAATGGAATGACTACTCCCATGTCAACCTATCAATTCTCCAAAGTTAAAAGTTATCCTTTAAGTGTCCCTACCATCAAACGTGAGCTGGGTGGCAACCAGAGAGAACGTTCTTCCAACATTGTGCCCCATATATAGAACTACCTTTCTAGAGAAGCTCAACAGGTGCCTACCTGCTTTATCTTTTAGGCACCAGGTGAAAACCTTTTGTTTGCCCAGGTTTTTTAAGTACTTAAAATGAAAGAAATGGCCTGCTGGATTACACCAAATGTCTATCCCTCCTGTAGTCAAACAGATGCCTATGGAAAGCCTATAAACAGGCCATGAAGCAATAGCCCTCTTCTTCCCCAGAACCTAGTATTCAGAGGCGCACTGTCTCTGATCGTGGAGCTATATGGCTACCATGACTAGTAGTAGCTATGAATTTGTTGTTTCTACTGTTACTGTTGGTATCCTATTTGATTTGCTAGTATACCTGGTTCTGTTTCAGTCCAAAGTGCAATGCTGTGTCTTTATTCAATGGATTGGGAAGATATAATGTATTTCTGTAAATTTTTAACAGCTAGAGCAACTAGATCATGTTCTCCACATGACTCACTATTATGAAACTCCTTTTTTAATGGAAGGTTATTGGCAACAAGGCCAGATCTACACCAAGCAGGATATGACACTTTGAAAATGGCTTGAAAACTGTATATGGAGTGTGTCCTGGCCCCCAACAGTGGTTACTACTGTTAAACTTTTTTAAAGTAGTGTAGTGTAGATCCTGCCCAAGTCTGAACATATGCTGAAAGTTTAATGGGGCCACCACAGCTGAGGTTTGCTTGTTGTTGTTTTTTAAATTAATGTAGCTTTTGGTTTTGTTGGAAGTTGCATTGTCTTATTGATATTTATTAGTGCAACGTGTAAGGGGCACTTAACTTTGCTTCCTCTTTATTACCATCAAAATTTGACCATAATTGTGTGCTTATGGATTAAACAAATTATATGATGCAAATTTCATCTATTTGATGTAAACTATTAGCTAAAATTTTCACAACAGGTGAAATCATGGGTCCTTAGGAAACATGGTGAGAAGAATATGAAAACAGAGTTGAACTTTTAACAGCATTTGTAATGTTGCCAAAATTGTTGACTGACCAATAGTCAATTTGAGGGGGCGGGGAGGTTAAGATGGGTTAGTGCTGACACTAGGAATAAAGATTTAAGGAAATTTACATAATGATTGTCCACATATCTGATTTGGAAACAGAAGATACAGGTTATAGAGCAATTTAGAAGAGAACACCATAGACTAAGTTTCATTTGAAACCAAAATTTGACTTTCAACAGTTACTTTCTGAATAAGTTACTTAAGTCTTCCTTAATTCAGGTTAAGGCTGAAATCCTATAACACATGGGGTGGATAACTTATGGTCCTCCTAATGTTTTGACCTACAGTGCTTATCATCCCTCGTCATTGGCTATGCTGCCAAGGGCTGATGGAAGTTAAAACCTCTGGAGGGCCACAAGTTGCCCACCCCCACTATAATACTTACTAGAAGTAAAGTCCATTGAATTCAACATGTTTCTGAGGAGGGAACCATAGATCCTGCTGTTAAGTAAATTAAAGCTGATAGTTCCTTCAAATAAAGTACAACAATATGATATATACTCATTTAAAAAATCAGATCACCTAATTGCAGAACCATTCAAGAATAATTATATCTATTTTTTAATCTAAGTTGCCAAAAATAAAACATAAAAATTGATAAGGTCACACAGAACTGAAAAGAAATTATTTCATATTGACGTAGGCAATTGCACATATACAATATGGTTGAGTGCTTCCAGTCCTTAGAGCTCCTGAATTCTCTCTTTTCCCTCCTCTATTTTCGTCAGTAATTGTATTTGTATATTATATAGTTACATTATATTGCTGTTAGCCACCTTAAGTTCTAATCTAAAGAAAGACAGAATATAGGTCTTTTAAAAAACAATCACAGTTTAGACACCCAGTCCTATGCATTACTACTCAGAAGTAAGTCCTACTGAAATCAGTGGGAGTTATTCCCAGCTACCTGTGTATACTATACACTGTATATGTTTTCAATCCTAATGTTTGGGCGGTCTGAAGTTCTCTGAATTAGAACCAACTACTGTTTAAACAAATCAAGATACTTCTCAAAATGGTTAAGATTCCAGTTTATTCTGCAAGAGAAGTCAGGTTAATGAGAACAATGAACTTCAAACAAAACAAGTACTGTCATAAGAGCCATTGTTTCTAGTCACGATTAGGGATGGACAAAATTGCAAAGAAATTGGCTGCATTTGGATGATCATGGGGGTGAAAGAACCCATCATGGGTTCTTCCCCCACCCCTGTACTTGCCATTCACACAACCATGTTTTTCATAATTACCCATGATGCGGCATGGGTTGCTGTGTCATCGGAACCTGGCACATGGGGGTGGATAGCTTTATATCCATCCCAGAACCCCTACTACAATCCATGGGTTGTATGGTGGGTATGAAGCTAACCCAACCACACTGTTCAAACCTATTCATTATGTGGAGAAATACAAACAACTGGAAGCAGGGGAGCATCAGACCTCTGCAACATGCAAATGCCTTTCTCATTGCCTAGTCCTTAACCTAATCAAGCCACTCAGGATACATCCTGAATTGACTGACCCAGAGCCTTGGGATGACAAATCTCCATACCTGAAGTGTAAACACATCAACACCCATTAATATTAAGAGACCTCCACTCAAAGTGTGAAAGCCTGTATTCCTCCTTCAAGCCTCTTCCAGAAAGAAAGCTAAGGGAATTGAGAGGGCTCTGTTTGTCCTCAGGCCTTTATGATAGAAACAACCCTGGTGTCTTAGTGCCAAGGACAATCTTGTTATCCACAGTATCCCCCAGAAGAAATACCCTTCTCATCCACTCTAGGAGTTATCTGTGCTCCACTCTGTTCTACCTCCATGTTCTCTCTCTCTTTCAAAAAAGGCAACCATGCTGCAATGCCAACAGAGCTATATTCTGATTTCTCCTGCTCTAACCCAAGTAGGATTTGCACATAGTCTGGTGCTTATTCTCTTAGCGCTCCATATTTGGCATTAGACTCTTCCTATCCCTATCTCCATAAAGTTAACCAAAAAATGTCATTCCAAATTAAATGCTGCTTGGGTAATTCACCTTTCATTTCTGTAACAATTATATAGGCATGGCACTGCACAGAATGAGAAAAAAACCAGTGAGTCACTGCCACAAAATTATATATTCTAATAAAATCACAAAATAAAACCAAAGGGAAGGGAATGCATCAGATGGGCACAGGAAAATACTACAAAACTAAGTAATCCACATTAGCAACAATAACAAAATCTATGCTCTAATTCTAGAAGCTTTAGAAAAGAGAAAGGGTTTTAACTGAGATTTAAAAACAGCAGTTGACTCAACAGTCCACAGATACTCTGTAAGAGAATTCCAAGAGTAGGGAGGAGCAAGAGAAAATGGATGGAGCTAGCAAGGAAAGTAGAAACCCTTGGATGGGTAAGAAGCATAGCAAGTGTGTTGCTTTCTATCTGAAGAAGCAAGACTTGCTGGTACTTTATAGAAACAACTTTATTGATCAACTACCAAAGCTAGGGTGACCATATGAAAAGGAGGACAGGGCTCCTGTATCTTTAACAGTTGCAAACGACAGGGAATTTCAGCAGGTGTTGTTTGTATGCATATATAACCTGGTGAAATTCCCTGTTCATCACAACAGTTAAAGCTGCAGGAGCCCTGTCTCTTGACCATGTACAAAAGAGGGCAGGGCTTCTGCAGCTTTAACTTTGTGATGAAGAGGGAATTTCACCAGGTTCTGCTTATATACAAATGACATCTGCTGAAATTCCCTTTTCTATGAAACTGTTAAAGATACAGGAACCCTGTCCTCCTTTTCATATGGTCAGCCTACCAAAGCATTCAGTTATTGTTGTGCATGGCCCACTGCCCTTCTTTTGAGCTGTCCATGCCTTGTGTTCTAACAAGTCCAAACCAGTTCCTTATTAACTAACAAGAGAGAGTGCACTATTTCCACATCTCCCTCTTTTATAAAAATAAAATAAAATATGCGATTAACTTTAATAACAAATATCAACATTGCTCAGTAAGTCTTTCTGGTGCTCTGCGCATTCTGTGTGATCTATGTGGAGTCAGTCACCTCAGCCTCCTCTGCGGCACTTGTAAGGTTACATTCTTTTTGTTCTTCCATCCTGCCTTCTGAAACAGTTTCCTGATTCAGTTCATTTGTAGCTTCTTCCTGATCCCACATTCCATCCTTTTCACCCGATGTAGGAAGGAACTAGTTGCAAAAGTCTCCTACTGCGATGATAAGAATGTCCATCTTGAGTCTGTACTTCATAAGATCTTGGTGCTACCTCCCATAAGACAGTACTTTCTGAGCTCAGCAGTTGCCATTAAAAATGTGAACATTATCATTTGGGTTCAATGCCTGCAATGACCTGGACTACAGCACAAGTTTTGCTTAACCTTGTTCACTGTCTTACGTTTGTAGGGAGCAGTATCATGTTTTTTATCTTGTTTCAACAGCCCGGGTAACCAAGTTTGCAACTTTCAGTTAAACAGCAGTTCAGGAGGTGACAAACCATGTGTTAATGGGGCTGATCTGTAATTCAAAATGGCTAAATAGGGGTCTCCACCTGAGATTAGCTTTCTTCAATAATCGTGTTATGATTTTGACCCCATTTTCCACAAGCCAATTAGACTGTGGATAACCTGGGCTAGTTGTTGCGTGCCGAAATCCATACAGCCTGGGAAAGGTTTTTAATTCATGCCCTGAAAATTGAGGGCCATTATGAGATATAACTGTTTGAGGTATCCTATGTTGGGGGGAAATGGACTTAATGTGCTGAATAACCTCTGATGCAGTTGTGCCATTCAGTGAGGCAATTTCAGAGTAGTGTGAAAAATAATCTAGAACTAACAGATAATCTTTGCCTTCCAAGGGAAATAAATCAATTCCTACTTTATGCCATGGCCCTTGTATTTCATCATCTATCCACATAGGTTCTTTCTTGTACTTAGGCTGATATGTCTGGCATGTATTACATTTATAAATCACACTTTCTATTGCAGTATTCATACTTGGCTGATATACAACCTACTGAGCCCACCTTTTGCATTTTTCAATGCCCAGACGACCTTCATGTATTCTTTCAATCATATCTGTTCATAGTGTTAGAGGTACTACTATCCTCTGACCCTTGAACAAAATACTATCTATTACTGACAGCTCGACTATGAATTGATAATATAGAGGGAGACAATGAACTGGCCAACCATAGCAGATGGCTTTCATTCAGTAAGACTTCATCTTATGCAGTAGCCACAGCAAGTTTTTGCCATATCTCATCTCAGACTGAGTAGTTTTGTCTGATCTCATTGACATACACAATATGCATTTCCAGTTCATTATCATCAACAGTTATATCAACTGCCCTGGACAGAGTATCTGCAATTTCCATGTCCTTACCAGGTTTGTATCCCAACTGCAAATCATAGAGTCACAGCTGGGAAAAAAAGTCTCTGAAGCCTAGGAGGTTTGTCAGCTAGTCCCTTTCTTGTAATAGTTACCAAAGGCTTATGTGGTCTATTTTAGCCTCCACTGATCTGCCACTATTCAATCATCAACCTGCCGCCCAGCGGAGCTTTTCAGAGTTGTTCGAGGGCTTTTACATGCTGGTCCCAAGGACATGGTAGAACCATCTAAGGCCCGCTGTAATACATTTGCTGGGCACTTCCAGAATAAAATCTCTGGCATCCGTCAGGACTTAGACTCCAGTGTTATAGCAGATGAATCTAGTGAGGTATCCAGAGCACAGGCTTGTCCTGTTTTCTTGGATGAGTTTCAGTTGGTGCAGCTCGAGGATGTTGACAAGGTGCTTGGACAGGTTCGTGCAACCACTTCCATATTGGATCCTTGCCCCTCTTGGCTAATAAAAGCTAGCAGGGATGGAACAACTGGCTGGGCCAGGGAAGTGATTAATGCCTCTTTGCAAGAGGGAGTGGTCCCAGGCCTCCTGAAAGAGGCGGCAGTGAGACCACTCCTAAAGAAATCTTCCCTGGACCCTGAAAATCTTAATAACTACAGGCCAGTAGCAAATGTTCCATTCCTGGGCAAGGTCCTGGAGCGGGTGGTTGCGAGCCAGCTCCAGGCACTCTTGGATGAGACTGATTATCTGGATCCATTTCAGTCGGGTTTCAGGCCTGGTTTTGGTACGGAAACAGCCTTGGTCGCCCTGTATGATGACCTATGTCGGGAGAAAGACAGGGGGAGTGTGATTCTGTTGATTCTCCTTGATCTCTCAGCGGCTTTCGATACCATTGACCATGGTATCCTTCTGGGACGACTGGCTGAGTTGGGAGTGGGAGGCACTGCATTGCAATGGTTCCGCTCCTACTTGGTGGGTCGGCTCCAGAAGGTGGTGCTTGGGGAACATTGCTCGGCCCCGTGGATTCTCCAGTATGGGGTTCCGCAGGGGTCAGTTTTGTCCCCCATGCTGTTCAATATCTACATGAAACCGTTGAGTGCAGTCATCCGGAGTTTTGGAGTGCGTTGTCATCAGTACGCTGATGACACGCAGCTCTATTTCTCCTTTTCATCTTCATCAGGTGAGGCTGTGGATGTGCTGAACCAGTGCCTGGCTGCGACAATGGACTGGATGAGGGCTAATAAACTGAAACCCAATCCAGACAAGACTGAGACGCTGTTGGTGGGTGGTTCCGCTGACCGGATGGAGGGTGTTCAACCTGTTCTGGATGGGGTTGCACTCCCCTTGAAGGAGCGGGTTCGTAGCTTGGGGGTTCTCCTAGAACCATCTCTGTCACTTGAGGCGCAGGTGGCCTCAGTGGCACGGAGTGCCTTCTACCAACTTCGGTTGGTGGCCCAGCTACGTCCCTATCTGGACAGGGATAACCTGGCTTCAGTTGTCCATGCTCTGGTAACCTCCAAGTTAGATTACTGCAATGCACTCTACGTGGGGCTGCCTTTGAAGGTGGTTCGGAAGCTGCAGCTTGTGCAAAATGCAGCGGCCAGATTGATAACTGGAACCAGTAGGTTCGAACATATAAGACCTACTCTGGCCCTCTTGCATTGGCTGCCTGTATGTTTCCGAGCCCGGTTCAAGGTGCTGGTTTTAACCTATAAAGCCTTACACGGCTTGGGACCACAATACCTGATGGAACGCCTTTCCCGACATGAACCTACCCGAACACTACGTTCAACATCTAAGGCCCTCCTCCGAGTGCCTCCTCCGAGGGAAGCTCGGAGGTCGGCAACAAGAGAGAGGGCCTTCTCTGTGGTGGCTCCCCAATTGTGGAACGATCTCCCCGACGAGGCCCGCCTGGCGCCAACATTGTTATCTTTTCGGCGCCAGGTCAAGACTTTCCTCTTCTCTCAGGCATTTGGCAATATCTGAGGAGCCTGGGTTTGTTTTGTTTTGTTTTTGTAGTTTTTTGAAGTGTTGAAGTGGTTTTTAAATGTACAGATTGTGTGTATGTTGTATGTTTTTGCTGTTTTAATTTTTGTATATTGTTTTTAATTGTTTTTAATCCTATGTAAACCGCCCAGAGAGCTTCGGCTATGGGGCGGTATACAAATGTAATAAATAAATAAATAAATAAATAAAAACATGATTTTTTTTAATCCATGAACCAAAGCTAAAGCTTCTTTTTTTATTTGTGCAAATATATTTTCTCTGTCTGTGAGAGCTCTGGATGCATATACTACAGGGGCCTCCAGTGATTACCATATTTTTGTAAGAGTGTTGCCCCAATACCCTCTTTGGAAGCATCTGTGGACAATCTAGTCTTTATATTGCTGTCAAAACACCTGAGCACTGGTGCTGTTTCAATTAACCTTTTAAGGTTTGCAAAAGCTTTGTCCTTGTTAGTGCCCCAGTTCCTCTGGGTATTTTTAATGAATTATCTAAGACTACTGGTATGCTCTGTCAGGTTTTCAATATATCTGCCTACATGAGTCAATATCCCTAAAAATCTTTGAGCGCCTCTCATATCTTGTGGGTGTGGCATGTTTGACACTGCTCTTAATCTCTTTGGATCAATTTGTACCCCGGTCTCTGATATTCTTTCACCCAAGTAGGTGATTTCGTTTACTCTGAATGTGCATTTCTGCTTGTTAAGTTTAAGCACAGCTGCCCTAGCCCTTTGTAGAGCCTCCTGTAACTGCTGATCATGTTGTCCTTTAGTTCTGCCCCATATTAAAATATCATCAATATTAGGGTGACCAGATAAAATCCAGGTCAGGGCTCATGTAACTTTAACAGTTGTAGAGAAAAGGGAATTTCAGCCAGTGTCATTTGTATGCAATTAGTTCCTGGTGAAATTCCCTCTTCATCACAACAGTTAAAGTTGCAGGGGCCCTACCTTCTTTTGTATATGGTCACTCTAGTATAGTGCATGCACCTTTAACTGTTGTGGTGAAGAGGGAATTTCACCAAGAACTAATTGCATACAAATAACTCTGGCTGAAATTCCCTTTTCTCTACAACTGTTAAAGTTACATGAGCCCTGACCTGGATTTTATCTGATCACCCTAATCAATATAAACCTTGACACCAGCAAACCCATCAAATATGTGCAATACAGTCCTGTGAAAGACTTTAGGAGCTGATTTAAGGGCAAATGGGAGCCTTTTAAAGCAGTATGTCCAAAGGGTATATTAAAAGTACACAACCTTAAACTTTTCTCATCTAGTGGAACCTGCCAAAATCCTGAAGATACATCCAGAATTGACAACAAAAAATCGTTTGCATCAGCCATTTCACTGAATGTATCTTCTCTTGTGGACAGTGCGAAATGTTGTCTTCTTACATATTTATTAAGCTCTTTTGGATTTAGACAGAGCCTCAAGGAGCCATCTTTTTTCTATGCTGACTAATGCATGTACCCATTCAGTGGATTCCTCCACCTTGTCTCCACCGTTCAACATCTAAGGCCCTCCTCCGAGTGCCTACTCCGAGGGAAGCTCGGAGGTCGGCAACAAGAGAGAGGGCCTTCTCTGTGGCAGCCCCCCAATTGTGGAACGATCTCCCTGACAATGCCCGCCTGGTGCCAACATTGTTATCTTTTCAAGACTTTCCTCTTCTCTCAGGCATTTGGCAATATCTGAGGAGCCTGGGTTTGTTTTGTTTTGTTTTTTGAAGTGTTGTAGTGATTTTAAATGTACAGATTGTGTGTATGTTTATATGTTTTTGCTGTTTAAATTTTTGTATATTGATTTTAATTGTTTTTAATCCTATGTAAACCGCCCAGAGAGCTTCGGCTGTGGGGCAGTATACGAATGCAATAAATAAATAAATAAATAAATAATTTTTTAAGGTTACCATTCTTTCTAGCTCCTTTTTAAGCTTTCTTTGGATGGCTAATGGGACTTTTCTTGGTGCATGAATGACTGGACAATTAGGTTCTGCTAACTCTATTTTGTATTCAGTTCCTAATTTACGTAAGTCCTCAAAAACATCTGCATATTGATCTTCAGTTGGATTATCCTTTGTATTTGTTATCATATAAACTCTAAATTAAGCCCAATTACTGTCAGGTTTTCAGGCCTAGGATAGGCATAGGCCACGTTTGAACAACATATTTGGCAATGAGGGGGGAAGAGGCAACTGACCATTCATTATTTTTCTGGTGCTCCCCAGATGACATATTGCCCCTCCCCCATCATGCTGCTGAAATTCCCAGCATCCTTCTGGGCTGCTGGTGCTCCTCCCTCCCTCAGTCCTCCCGGCCGTATCCCATCATGCATTGGAATTAATTTGTTTCAGCTATTTAAATTAATTTGTTTTGTCTAGCTAAACTGCTTATTAATGATTTAATTAACCTGTTTTGTTTAGTTGCTATTGTTGTTATTGAAGCGCCCTTTGAGCAAATATATATAGCCTATCATTGTGCTGTACATTATATACCTGCATTCGTACAGAGACATTGTTAAACTGTACAGTATATTATATTTTATTATTTGGGTATATACAGTTACAATGTAATTGTTGTTGGGAATTTATAACTCACCCACAAGCTCTATAGGAGTGGCCCGGGTGCTTTCGGCTGCTCCTGCTAGAGAACTCTATGACATGCCAGAATAGTGCACTCGATGGGGGAAATTACACAATGGAGCCCTCTACACAACATCTTAATCAACAGGTCTCCAGATAAGCAATAGAGCAGCCCATTGTTTTTCCCCGTTGTTTAAATCGGCAAAATAACGTACTGTGCATTGTGTGTTTCCCCCCCATGACACAATAATCAACACAATGGAGAGTTGTTTCCCCCCACCCCCGTTATTATCATGTCATCCAAACCAGGCCATAGTGTTCCCCAAAGCTATTACAAAATTTATCAGCTCTATGTGATCCACCTTAACCCTTACCTCTAATTGACAAACTCTTTTAGTGGGAATTACTTTCCCATTGTAAGCTCTAAATTTTACCATTATACCCTTAACCCACTGTGATTCTTGTTTTAACAATTAACTCTGGAAGCACATTCACTTGTGCACCTTGTGTGCATTTTATAACTGATAATCTGTCCATTAGTCTCCAATGCAATCGTCCAGTCTTCTTCTGTCTCTGTAACTACTGCTCCCACAAAAACTCCTCTTCTGTGCTTTCATCTGTGCTGTCTTGGTAGATTGCATTAGTTTGCTTGCTTGGGTTTTTTTGAACTTGCTGCTCTTGCTTGTAGACTCTTGCAAAATGATAAAATAGCTTGCATGCATTACACCGCTTCCCTAGTGGAGGGCACTGCCTATTTCGGTGTTTGATGCCACATTTCCTACAATTTCTTACTGTTTTACTTGCAGCCTTATTACTTGGGCAGTCTGTGCAAAATCTTGCATTTCCTGATTGCTGTCTGTTTTTTCCTTGCTTGTCCTTTTGTGGAGAAATCTTAACAGATGACCAAGGAAAAGCAGAAGAACTCAACTGCTATTTTGCCTCTTTACATCCAAAGGAAATGATGAGTTAAGTAGAATAGACTGGGAATGAACACAACAGGGGAGAGTATGGAACAGTAAGGATGTGGTGCAGTGACTTCTAGCCAGTTTGGATGCCTACAAGTCCGCAGAGCCTGATGAAATACACCCTAGAATATTGAAGGAACTGGATGGAGAGCTGTCTGGGCCTCTATCAATTACCTTTGAGGAATCCTGGAGAACTGGAGAGGTGCCAGAGGACTGGAGAAGAGCAAATGTAGTCCCTCTCTTCAAGAAAGGGAAAAAAGAGGACCCCAATAATTATCAACCAGTGAGTCTAACATCAATCCCTAGAAAGATGTTAGAGTAGGTAATAAAGTAGGCCATTTGTAAGCATCTTGAAGAGAATGCTATGATTGCTAAGAGCCAGCATGGCTTTGTCAAAAATAGGTCATGTGAGACAAATCTTGACTCCTAATTTGACAGGGTAACTACTCTAGTGGACAAGGAGAATACTGTGGGCATAATTTACCTCAATTTCAGCAATGCTTTAGACAAGGTCCCACATGACATTCGCATTGATAAGCTGCTAAAATTTGGCTTGGATGACACTACATTCAAAGAGTCAGCATTAATGGCTCTACATCGCATTGCGTACCACAGGGTTCTGTCTTGGGGCCAGTATTATTCACATTTTTATTAATAACCTGGATGATGGGATTGACGGGCTTCTTATCAAATCTGCAGAAGATAGAAAACTGGGAGGTTTGGCCAACACCCATGATTACAGAATGAGACTGCAGTCAGATTTGGACAGGTTGGAAGAGTGGGCTGAGAGGAACAAGATGTCCTTTAACCAGAAGAAATGTAAGGTAGCACATTTGGGGAGGAAAAATGTAGGATACACATACAAGATGGGGGATTCATGGCTTGGAAGCACTACATCAGAGAAGGATTTGGGTGTGGTCATCAACAGCAATCCGAACATGAGTCAGCAGAGCAACATAGCTGCTAGAAGGGTTGTATTAGAAAAAAGCATTGTATCTTAGACACTTGAAGTCCTTATTCCTCTGTACTCGCAACCAGTGAGACCACACCTGGAGTATTGTGCTAGACTCTGGGCACCACATTTCCAGAAGGACATTGACAGGTTAGAACAGGTTCAGAGGAGGGCAACAAAGATGATACAGGGACTTGAGGACATGCCCTATGAGGATATGCTAAAGGAACTTGGGATGTTCAGTCTAGAGAAAAGGAGACTGAGAGGAGACATGTTAGCAGTGTCCAGGTACATAAAAGGATGCCACAGTGAAGATGGTCCAGAATTATTTTCCATGGCCACAGAAAGCAGGACCGAAAATACTGGGTATAACTTACAGCTACCTAGATTCTGATTAAATATAAGGAAAAACTTCCTGACAGTAAGATATGTACGACAGATGGAAGTTGTGGGTTCTCCATCTCTGGAGGTTTTTAAGAAGAGGCTGGACAGTCACTTCTCATGGATGATTTAATTGGTTTTCCTGCACAAGATGATCCTTGTGTTCCCTTCCAACTCAACAGTTCTATGGTTCTATGTTCCTCCTGTGCATGAACATTATATATGTGGATAAGGATGTGCAGTAACCAACTGGCCACTGGGGTTGGTGCTAAGACTATCACACATGCCACATTGTTCTTTGTGAGGTGCTATTTAGAGATAAAAGTCTGTAGGAGATGGGAGAGGGATAGGAATGTTGGGCCTACTGGTGGCTCCTTGTGTGGATATTGATGATGACAACAAGAATAACATCAACCTGTGAGAGATTTTGATGACCTATTGGAGTGCACCAAGGATTTCCTGCAGGGTGGGCTAGTCCACATCATCTGAGGGGGAAATTTGTCTGCCATTATAAAAATGCTAATGTGCGCAGCTCTTTAATTTTCCTAGTAGGAATGAATTGCAGCTATTCTCTAATATTGGGTGGGGAGATACAATAAGTATTCTGGGGCATTGTTGGAGTGAGGGCTAAAATTGCCTCCTGTCACATATGACCCTAGGTTTCTTGGGGACCCAGATTTTGCCCTTCCCTCAACAAAGTTGCTGGTTGCCATTGATTTTTCTTTTCCCCATATAATATAGTAAGAGCCATTTTGAATGCAACCTCATCCATACAACCATTAATTAGCTTGGATTCTAGGACAGGAGTACATTTGGCCTAATGTGACAGCTGTAGTCTTTTAATAATTCTCAGCATACCCTGCAGTCACATTAAAGACTGTGGATAACCTCTAGGATGATCATTTACTGCAAATCTCTCCTGCCATTTCTATAACAGCTTGACCCACATGATCGACGATGTAGTAGCTTGAAAATAGACAGGCTCAGAGCCAGCTAAATAATAATGCTAGGGTAATAACATAGAAAAGGAAGGTTGTTTCCATCGTTCATGCTATAGCATGACATATTCTGTCATAAAAACGATGGGGGCTACAGACCAAATTGTCTTTTTGGAAAAGAGTCAATGGGGAAATATCACTCATGACACTTTGGAAGAGAAAGTTGATGTGTCAAGGGCTATTTGTGGTGCAACATGGTACTTGACATTTGGTATTTCCTGTATTAAACAAATCTGATAGAAAGTCAATATTTATTGGCTTCATTGAGTGTGTTGCATTACTTGATTAAGGCCCCCTCCATTTCTCCTGCTCCAGGTTTGACATCTTACCACTATATCAGAAGTCTAGAAAAATCCCTCCTTCCAGAAAAAAAATACTTGCATAAAATATCTTCAGTTGGATAGACATTCCTGCACTGGTCTCAGTGTTGCTCCCCCCCATCTTCTGTATTGAACAGCAAGCCCAGAAGATCAATGTTGGCTCACTGTGGGACCCAAATGGTTTCTGAGTATCTCAGTTCCCTCCAAAGCCCCATGCGGATCCATCTTTAGTTTCACATCAACTAGTTTGAAATTGGAAGTAAACATAGACAACCAAGGGTAAGGATATGTGCAAATTTTAATACAGTTTATTTATGACCAGAACATGCCCTGTTTGCACCCCTGAATGCAAGTGCATCTTGTGCACAAAGCTTGCACATTCACAAGCTTGTGATGCTGGTTAAAAGAAAAAAGTGTACTCTACAAAAATGTTCACTTAGAAATCCCTTTAGTCAGTTGGGGGAAAGTACACATTTCCCCCAACTGACTAAAGGAAAACACCCACCCACCAACTGTACCCAAATATGCATTCTTTGCATTTGAACAAAACAGACTGTGATTTGACATGGAACTCAGAGAACCTTGACAAGCTTGAGCTTTACTGAATCTCCCATCCGTAACCAAAGGTGATCTGTGCCCAAAGCATTTTATAACATTTGGCAATGTAATCCAGAGATGAGGTTTTGCGGATTCCCTTTCCTCCAAGTTAGGAAAGTTATAGCCCTCTCACACTTTATTTCTTTTCCATTCTCTTCTGCATCTATTAATTTCCACACCCATGACCCCCCATTTCACCAGCATCCATGGTTCCCCTGGTGATCAGGCCTCCAATCCCCCATCTCTGCCGTTTCCTTAGTGCCACCTCCCCTCCATCTTGGACTTGGCAGCTGCTACTTTTTCTGGTTTGCATCTTGTCTAGCCATTAGTTAGATCTGTTAGAAATAGCAATACCGCCTCGTGTGATGTGTGTGTACATACTGATTTAGCCATTCTTCTTCATTATAATGTTTGTGCATATGTGTCTTTGAAAATAATCTTTGTAAAATAAAACATGTTGTGTTTCTTGAATCTAATGAGAGTGTGCAAGCTTATTTCACCAAATGAAGAGTGTTTGAGCTAAATTCCCTAAACTCAGAAGCAGCTATTCCCCATTTGAAAATAATCTCAGTGAGCACTACACTTCAGGCTAAGGTTCCTTTTTGCTCCTACATTCCATATACACATAAAATTTGCATGTGAAGGGGCAGGTGTGGGTGAGGATGTGGAGCAACAGTATAAAGTAAGTTTGGAGGCACCCATGTTTATTACTATACCTAACTGTTGAAAGAAGGGGAAATTTTGAGGTGAGGGAAGGATTAAATCCTCTCTCCCCGTTCACTGCAGTCTCAATCTGGATCCTTCCCCATGCTTAGTTTTGAGTAAAATAAATAAATAAAATGAAACAGATGACACTACATGGTATTTCATGTAACATCGAGTTTGACCATAAGTATCTTATACCTCCTGAAAATGTGATCTGTTTCACCACTATTCAACAAAGGTTTTCTAACCTAAATAATACTGTGTTTCTCTCTCATCCTTCTTCAATCTTATACATCTGGTAGGTTTTGCTATTATGGCATTTTTTTTATTCCCATTGAATAATCATCAGAATTAAAGCCTGTTTCCAATATTTTGTGTAGCAGAGTCTAGCAGCAATAATCATATCAGAAATTAATTCTCTCAAACGGACTGATACATTTCTCATATAAGTCCATTAAAATATTGACTTATATTTTAGCATGGTATATTTTCACAGTAATAGATCAATTTCCAATTTTACCCAAGTATTTTTCCCTATTGCATCCATCTGCTCCTAACTATTTTATGTGTTTCTCCTCAAATTATATTCCCTTAAAACATGAGACTTAAATTCAAACCAAGCATTACTTTAAAGTGTAGACTACAAAATCCACAATACAGCGCTACTGCAATTGAAATACTTCTATGTGGACTCATCCAGGTTCTTCATACTATCAACAATAGCTAGTGTGGCAGCATAAATTGAAGCAGTTGAAATTTAATGGACCTGGCAGATATTCTGCCGAACCATACCCTCGAAGAAGGCTTAAAGGCAGAATTCCACATTGAGTTTCCATATTCAGAATCTGAATTAACATGCAGAATAGCTGAGTTGTTGCAATATGTTTGTAACCGAATAACCTTCCAGCCATACATTTCTTAAGAAAAGTGTCCTAGCACTGCAGTTTAAACCTAACAAACCCTGCTCTTAAGTTTTATAGCTCAAAACCTATACATGTCTAGTCAGAAGTAAGTCCCAGTGGGTTCAATGAGGCTTACTCCCAGGTAAGCGAGTGTAAGATTGCAGCCTCAAGCAACTTTAAAATAGATAGTATGGTAGAAATCGATCTTCAAAATATCGTAATTGATTTCGTGATAGAATTTTATCCATCTGCAGTGACATTAACCAGCATTAAGAATGAAAGCATCCTTTACCAACAGTTTACTGATGTTGATATTTGTTATACTAGTAACTGTTATACTACTAACTGTTGCAGAAAATGACTTCATGGTCTTGTTTCAATTAAAATGGCCTCGGTGACTATCTGTTCCTAGACTATTTCTGTTAACTGTGTGAAACAAAATCAGCTCAGCTGTATCATTGATTATAGTAAAGAAATTAACTGTGCATTAAACTAGAGTGCTAGAATGATTAATCTACTGATGAGGCAATTATCAAGGAATTCACATAACCAATATTTAGAAAGAATGTGAACATTATCTATTACAGGATAAATCCATACAAATGAGGTAGGGCATCAATAAGGTATTGTATTATTCCGACGGAGAACTATAATTTGTTGTGTTCCCACATTATTAGAACCATTGTCCAAATATCTGATCAAACCTGTTAGCGAAAGTTGAATATTATACAAGAGCTGAGACTTGGCAGACTTTCTATTTTTTAGAAATGCAGGGGCCTTTTTTGGGAATGCATTCTCACCTGTTGCATTCTTTTAAAGTTCTTTGGTTTGGCTCTGCCTTGAACTCTGGTTTAACTAGGAGAATTTCTAAAACTAATTCCGGAACAGGGGCATGGTTTGCTTGAACTTTCAGTTCCTTCGCATATTTTAATACATTGATTTTTTTTCTCCTTTACCTAAGTGCACATGTGATAGAAGACTAAATCAAAATTCCTTTTTGGCAGTGTTTTACTGAGACACAGGCATCAGTATAACATCAAACAAAAGAATCTTGATCCAACATACAGTCCAATTGTTTGCAGTATTTTAACAGCATATAGATGTGCATTAGTAATATATGTATTGAGGAGGGGTGTGGGGAGGCACAAAGGATCTGAAGGACTGAAAGCTATAGCAACTACACATATACAGCACTTTGTAAAAAAGAAGGAAAATAAATAAAAATAAATAAAAATGGAATAATAGATCATTCCTAATGCATCAGTTCCATGTGAGAAATACGTTCTGATGTCCGTGCTGCCCTTTGTATTGTGCCTTAAAATGTCCATGAGTTGGATCAAAATTTAGTCATGCTTAGCAGACCCATTGAAATCAATGGGACATGTTTGTCATGACTAACTTAAGATGTAATGCTATGCATGTTTAGAGAGAAAAAAGGCCTTCAATTCCTAAACCTGTGTAGGATTGCGCCTTTAAAGTCTCATTGATTTCAATGGATATAGTCCAAGAATGACTATGTCTGAATCCAACTGAAGGGCAGGATGGCAAGATTCTGCTTTACAGCCATATGCAGGTACTGATCCCAAAAGGGAAGGCTGAATACAAGCTGGAACAAATGTGTCAACGTATGTAGAAAATCAGGCTTCAAACTCAAGTTCACAAAAGTATAATGAATTGTATAGGGCTGTATGAAATGGGGGACTCCTTCCTAATCCTACATTAGAATTCAAATTGTGGTTTTCATTATGGTGGGGAAATGAAATTGAATATAAGACCAATGATAAGGATGCTCTTGCATTCGGTGCAGGGCCAGCCATTCCATGAAGTAGGGTGAAGCCCCTACCTTAGGTGGGGGATTCCATCCTCAAAAGAACTGTGTGATGTGCTTGGTGCTCTAAAAACCATGCAAGCCATTCTCTTGCTGTAGGAAGAGCAACTGGGACAGCTCTATGCTTCACATTAAGGACTCCTCAGAACGCCGCATCAGGCAGGTAGACTCTTTTGGAAACCCCGCTGGCTGCTCTGAAGACAGAGGGGTCAGCATGGCTCTTGAGAGAGCCTGACTCAAATGCCACATTGTGAGGGGTCCTTCCTTAGACTGCAGCATTGGCAGGGAAGTGGTCGTGAAGATGCCTGTGCTGCTGTGGCATAGGAGGTCTCCAGGGCTGCCTCCCTGCCAATGTTTTACTCTGAAAAGGGCCCCTCAAGATGAGGCATTGAAGGAGAGGCCTGCATCATGGCATAGCCACACTACAGGGGTGGGGAAGAGAGGGGAGGTCGCCATTGCCAGTGCTGTTGGGGGAAGGGTGAAGGAAAGAAGGGAGAAGAGAAGGATAACGATAACAACTAACAACCGTTATTGTCACTAGAAAAGGGAGGAGGAGGAGGAGGAGGAGGAGGAGGAGGAGGAGGAGGAGGAGGAGCTGGGCCACTGTCATGATGTAGTCATGGGGGGGAGAAGAGGGGGATAGTTCCTAGGGAAAGGGAAGAGGGGGTGGGTGGGCACTGCTGCTGTCATTGTGATGTCTTGGTTAGGAGTAGGACAGCCAGCGGCCACTGCCATTGCCACCCTCATTGTCATCATCATCTGGAGAGGGAAAGGGGAGGAGATGGGTGTGAGCCCCCTGCACTGTTGATGCAGCCAGGGGAAGGGGAGAGAAGAGGGGGAAAGGGGGAAGTGGGGTAGGTGGGGGGGCCACAGCTGCTGCCACAGTCTCTGTCATCATCAAGGGAGGGTGGGTAGGCGTTGTTTTCATCACAGCTGGGGTAGAGAAGAGAGGGCAGTGGGGAGGGGCTAGGAGAGCAGGGCAGGTCAGGGCATGTGCCATCAGAGGGCAGTGGTGAGAATCTTGTGATGGCCCTGATTCAGAGATAGGATAAGAGCTGTTTTATTGGGGAAGAATAGCCAGTGAGTTTTAAACCACTGCAAAGCATTCAAGAGGCCCCAGATGCAATGTCTGACATCTAAAAGTTGGGCTGGAAAACCTTTGAGACCTGCTGCCATGCACTGTGGACAACACCCAGCAAGGTGGACCCCTGTTCTGACCTTTTATAAGGCAACTTCCTATAAATAAGCCATAACAATTAGTCATCAGAATTATTTTCATCTTATTTAGTGCTACATATTTAAAAAGTTCCTTTGCCTGGTTCCACCTGGTGGTGTATTTTAGGAAGATAAACCATTGATGGCCAAAGGGAAAGAAATTGTTGTAGGTCTGTATTGACAGAACTAGCTTGTAAGTACCGGGCAGGAACACAGGATCAGGATGACTTAGGGCCAAGCAAAGGTGAATAAGAAACGATGAGAGAAAAGCTCAATGGGACTGATGTTTACCACTACAAGAGGGAAAAACTTCTGAAAGCAAAACATTAAGAGGTGGTCTTCAAAAGTGGCTCTAAAGAGATGTTAAGATGTAGTCTGGGGATTCTGGAAAGGACAAAGCAAGGGGAAGACATGGACTTCCTGAGCATGTGTGTATGTGGCTTATTATCATGTCAGGCTTGTTTATATCCCATTGTGGCTCATTAGATAGACAATACATGGAACCATACAACGAGAAGAAAGTGTGAAGTCATCTCTGTATTGCAACTTTCACCATCTGAGCCTCTCAGGAAAGCAAAGATTTTGCTGATTATAAACTAAACCCATTTCTCAAACCTGGGATCTGGATTCTGAAAGGCACCAAAGTGATTTCCACTCATTTACAAAATCCCTCCTTTGCTCAAAGAGACACTTTTCAATTAAAATAATAGGTAACTTTTATACAGAGAAAATTGTGCAATGAAATTAATGGGCATTTTGGTGATAGTTTATTAATGCAATACAAAGATATCCGTCAGCCACCACTTACAAGTCTCACCTAGTGATTTCTAATGACACATTCTGAAAAAAAATCATGTAAAAGTTCATTATAAAATAAATTTAAATGAGTCACTAAAGCACAGTTAATAGAAGATCTTGCCCTCAAGGGTGATAATGTTCTTCTACCCACAACAGGCTTTTACAAATTCTTTTGCTTATGAATAATGTTTCCGTTGGCATCAAAAAAGTAAATGAAGTAAAACGAATATTCTTCATGGTGTGAAAATCTGTAGTTATTAATTTTCAAGAGAATAGAGACAACATCAAATGCTCCCATCTCTAAAAACGATTACGGTCATAATAATACGAAGATGTTGGGTCTCTTCCAGATGAGGTTTCTAATGTGCTTTTGGCTTGCATTGTTTGCTGGATTTTTTGGACTGTCCATAGGATGTCATCAATCTCCTGCAGTCATTCCTCTTCATCTCCTGTTTTCCCTCCGAATCTCCCATATTTTCTCACATCGGGAAAATCCTTTTATTGTTTTTCTGGTGTGCTATTATCCACAAAAGATGGTATTGTGGCTGACTGATTTCAGGAGTTTGTAGTATTTTGTGGAGCGTGTGGCTGTGACATGTCATGTGATGTTGCTTATGGGTTCAGGCTGGCCAAACAGCCACGTTTCTCCCTCACCCACAAAGCCAATCGCACCTTCTTCCTTCTCTACACTGCTGCCTGCTGCTTCTGCAGCAAACAGTTCCTTGCTTTATCACTTCAGCCCCCAAACCACACATGTGCACAGGGTTTTTCTTTCAGAAACAGCAACATAGAAAACAAAGGGTGTGTGTGAGGCAATTATTAGTTGTAGGGAAGTAATAATTGTGAGGTGTTTTAGATTGCTTTTTCTACCCCCAAAAATGTGCAATTCTGGAAGTTCAAAAGTTCACTGTTGCATTTTTACTCCCATATCAGCATGTGGACAGCCTTAGTTTGGATTGGGGCTTTGGCATTCTGGGAGGAGAGGGTTAAACGTTCCCCCTCAACCAGTTTTTCCTGAAAATCCCATCCTGCACAGAAGATTTTGTAAAAAACTTCCATTGACTTCAATCAAGATGCTCTCCCCCCCTTTTTTGTGTGTGTGAAATTTCAGGGGGAAATGGAGGGGGGACCATGGTTCCAGGAGGGGAAGAAACAAACAAACCAAAACTCCACACAAAGAATGTGGTGGGAGAGAGTAGTGAAGGGAGGGGAAGTTTTTGGCTGTCATTTTCCACCCATTGATGTGAACAGAAGGTCGTGGCAGAGGCACTGCTGAGTATTTAAAGGACATGGGCTCAGGCCCAGAGTAAACAAATTTGCATAAAATCTGCATATGTTTATTTACATTTATGTTCACATTTAGAAATAATTACTACAGTTTAGTTAAATTTCACAGGGAACAAGTAATCTCAATTAAATAAACCCTTTAGATAATTTGCACCCTAACTCAGATTATTCCAAACTAATAGGAAAAAGTTTTTTTTATTCTAAATTAATTACCGTGCAGGGGAAGCATATTGGGAAGGGTTAGTTCAACCTTCCCTCCCCAGTTGCAACACCCCACTTGAAAATTGCCCCCTCCCTGACAATTAAACGAAGGGGGAAAAGCCTTCCATTGCCCTCAAGGAACATTCAGGGTTCTGGGGAATAGATTTGGGGCTATGGTCCCAGGCCTAGCAACACCTCTGGGTAGTGGCAATTTCTCCCAGCAGTGTAGACAGTCCAAGGCAATTCTGCTTGTAGTTTACAGTGGAAAAGGAACAATTTAGTTTAGCGCTTCTTCAGATGAGTGTTTTATCACACACTCTCAATTGGCCACTCATGTATGTAAATTAATCCACAGAAAATACTTTTTAAAATAAGACTGTCTCCTGCCTTGTGCAGGAAAGCTGTGCTATAAAATGTCCATTAAAGGGCACTGTTCCCATTGATCTGTATGGGTCACGTGGTCTCTGCTCTCTTTCCGCATGTAATTTCAGTTTATTCCCAGTGCAGAAGAAAGCAGGAAGCAAGAGTAACGGTACATGACAGTACTTAAGCACAACCCCACCCCACCCCCATCTGAAGACACTCTTAGGCCTCATCTAGACCAAGCAAGATATTGCACTATGAAAGTGGTATGAAAGCGGTATATAAGAGACAGGAGCCGCACTACTGCTTTATAGCAGTATTGAAGTGCACAGAAAACTGTTGGGGCCCATTGACACATACCATATACAGCTTTCATACCACTATATCCTGCTTGGTGTGGCTCCTGCCTTTTATATACCACTTTCATTCCACTTTCATAGTGCAATATCCTGCTTGGTGTAGATGAGGCCTATGTTAGAAAGTATAGGTCAGGAAGTTCTACTAAGAGGAGCAGGAGAATATAATGTTCAAAGGAAGGACCAAAGAAGAGAGAGAAAAAAGTTTCAACTCTAGAAACAGAAACTTAATTTCTAGAAATCAGCCAGAAACTACCCTCCTGATTGGTTGGAGTTGGGGGGGGGCATTTTTAGAGATAAAAGCCTAAGTAAAAAAGGTAGAGGGGCAGAGAGAAGATGTGAAAGAGAAGGAAAGAAGCCCAGCGTCCTAGAGGAAAGAAAGAATCAGAATTGATGGAACTGGAGAACTGATTGCTAGACCATTGACAGTCAGAAATTGCTTGGATAAGGAAACTGTATACAACAGGGTCACAGTCCACTGAGCTTGTCTGGATGCATTTATCCCTGGTTGTTCTATTACCCTATTACTAATAGGACTTGTGTGTTTATCCATTCTGATTTTAAAACATTTTCCTATTGACTGTTGTTGTTTTTAGTAAAAAATGTAAACTGATTTGAAATTCTGTACTCTCAATTTTGGCTTACCAGTCCATGTCTAATAGCCAACCCCCTAAAGTAGATACTCACATCTGGAGAGACTTTAAGTTGGTTTGGTGGAAGCAGCCAGAGAAATAGAGAATCCCACTTGGTGGCAGCAAAAAAGGCCATAGGAAGGGAAGAGCAAAAGGGAGCATGGGTCTATTGTTTTGCCTGTTTTCCTTTCCTCTCATGGAGCAGGATGTTGCCAGTCCATAAAAATATGTATAGGGGATATGCAAATATGCACAATGGATGCAGCTTCTGGATGCAAATTCTGTTGAATTCTCTTATGTATTCCTGTAACTTTCCTCCAGAAAAATAAATGTGCAAAACACTGATAAGTTGTTAAGATCAAAGAAGCTACTCTTAAATACGTTATGGAAATAACTCAAAATATACTAATTAAAGCAAAAAGAAAAGGGAATGTGACAGCTAGGTATTCCCCGCAGGAATATTGTTGAAACTGGAGGGTTGCTACTATTATTGTAACAGGTGACAACAGGGCCCTTTGCCTTAATGAGAAAGAAGGCTTTTATATGCTTTGAAAGTTGCTAATTAATAGAGGTGCATGCATTTTTCTTGTAGAAAGGGTGCTTGAGATAGATTTCTCTCTTACTGCCTGAGTCTTAGGAGGCCGTGTTTGCAGAAGCATAAATGTCAAGGGACCCTCTATACGGGGGATTTACTGTGGTTCTAGTGTGCCTCATACACAGACATGGCAAATTATGTTCCCCGTTCTCTGCAACACCGTGAGTTTTCATGCCATAAACCCACAGTTTTGCAAAGTCGTTCTGTCACAGATTTTCCCATCACACTGCTTTCAGTGCGGTTTGGAAGCTTGCGTGATTCTGGCTTTGGTGCTGGCTGGGAGGAGCAGCCTGAGAGGAGGAAGCGAAAGTTGCATCATCAAAGAGTGGAGTCGATGAGAGGTGTTGGCTTCATCCTCCGCTGATCATGTTTTGTCTTTCCCCAAATGAACTTTAAAGTCAGCATGCAGAAAACAGCCCTCTAAACATGTCTACTCAGACATGATTCCCATTGTCTTCCATTTCACTTACTCAACACGGAAGTGGAGACAGGGGCCAAGGAGGGAATTGCTTTGCCTTTTGTTTCAAATCTTGCTCATCTGGATGAATGAACCTGCACATAAGGTGGTTATTATTATTATTATTATTATTATTATTATTATTATTTTAAGAAAGCTTGTTGATGATGGGAGATTCCTCCTATATACAACCAAATTAATGCCATTTCTCATGCAGTTTGCCATGCAAAAGTGATTCTATATATGCCGCTTTAATCGGCTGTGTGTGCTGTGGGAGAAGCAAATCCAAAATGTTGAAAATGCGGTGTTAAACCAAATCATGTTCAAAGGTGTCTCTGTGTAGATGGGGCCAAGGTTCTTATCCATGCAGCTGTATACTGGAATTGATTTTTTTTCATTAAAGTAAGGAAGGAACATAGAAAGCTCCCTTTTTCTGCTCTTCAGACTACTGTCGACCAACACATTATATTTACTCTGACTGGAAACAGCAACAAGATATTAGGCAAATTTTTAACATTCTCATCTCTGACCTGATCCATTTAACTGGAGATGCCAGGGAGTAAACCTGGGACCTTATGTGTGGCATGCATAGACTTTATTACTGAGCTACAGTTTGGAACAGGGATGCAGCACCTCTTTTAACCCAAAGGCCGAGTTCTATTTTGGAGAAGTTTCTGGGGGCCATATTCCAATGGTGGGCAGGGCTATGGGCCAAAGAGTCTGGGCCAAAATACCAAAAATATCAGCATATTTTAGCTTAAAGCTCCTACTGACATCAAACTGAAGCCATTTCAATCTTTTAGAATGATGGGGGGAACTCTCCCAAACTCGGGAAATTACCAAATGATTGGTAGTTGGGGAAAGGGGTGGGGCTATAGGTAGTGAGTGGGGCCACCTGGGGAACATGGGAATCTAAGAGGACTGGATTTGGCCCCTGGCACCCTCAGTTTTGATGATAGATGGAGCTAATGACACTGCTTATTCAAAAGCAACAAGCAAATTGCTTGCATTTTTTCACTACCATGCCCCCGCTGAAGGAATCCTCCTCTAAGGAGGAGCTAGAGCTCCCAAGCACAGCAAAAATCAAGAAGCTACCCATGGTAAGAGATCTGGGGGAGCCTAGGCCTTCAGAGAAGATTACCATGGTCATGTCCCCACAGGAAGATATGTAGGGTGACCATATGGAAAGGAGGACAGGGCTCCTGTATCTTTAACAGTTGTACAGAAAAGGGAATTTTAGCAGGTGTCATTTGTATGTATGCAGCACCTGGTGAAATTCCCTCTTCATCACAACAGTTGAAGCTGCAGGAGCCCTGCCCTATTTTGTATCTGGTCACTCTAGCTAAAGTTTTCTGTAATAACTCAATCCTGCATAGTTTGCTATTTGCAAAAATGGGATTATCCTCTCTGTTTCTTAGAACTTCTGCCCCCTTCTTGACATCCACAACTTTTCTACTCCATCTTTCCTTGTTAGAGGGCATATAGTAGGAGTGACCAAAGTTTCATATCTTCTGAGCCACAGACCACAACCTAGCTCAAGAGCCACAAAATATTGACAACCTTTATACACACATGGATTCACATTATTTTGGCATTAACAATATGAAATAACATTATGACAGTTAATGAGAGACAAAGATCTTGTGGGTCTCTGTTCTACTGGTAGTAACACTTCTGGAGTCATTGATAAAGGAAAAGGCCTTGGAAGGCAGAGATTACTCCATCCTTTCCTATGTGAAGCCTGAAGAATATGAGTGGAGGGGAAAGGTGAAGAGAAGGTGCTGAATTGGTCTGTGCTAAGGAAAGGCCCCAACCTTTCTAGCTGAGGCCTGCAGAGCATGGATGGAGGAGAAACTCCTGCAAGGGTGTCATAGTCACACCAAATGAAGGCAATAGTGACCTTTCTCCAGGCCATAGTAGCAGCCTCCATTTTTCGTTGCCCCAGGTTTGTGTTTGTTCCTTTTTGGCTGGCCTGCTCTACCTCATTTCCACACTGGTCATACCTCTTCAGCCAGTGTGTCTCTCCCTGGGGGCTGCAGAAAATAACTTCTTCCGTCAGCTGAGTCCTTTAAGTCTGAGAGAGCTCTCCTCACGAACAACGGGTAAGGACTAAGGGTCCTTCATTGGTAAGAGCTCCTTGTCATTACAAGTAAAGGGCCCACTCATGATGTAAGAGGAGAGATAAGACAAACCGTTAAGGGTCTCAAAAGGTGAAGGAACCAGCAATAGTTGGCAATTTGCTAGGTGAAACTGCTGTCAGCTGCTGGGTGGAGATGAAAGAGTAGGTGGAGGTGTCACAGGTAAAACTATGCAAGTGAGTAGATGGTTTCTTGGAGTGTGTAGATTCCAGACATCTGTGGAGAAGGCTATCTGCCCAGCAACTGTGTGCTTGCTCAATGCTGGCAGCACCCCACTTCCACCTTTGTCTCCCACACAACATGTAAAGGGCAGATTCTGTACCTCATTGTGCCATGCAATAGCAGCCAGGGGCAAGGGGAGTTCAAATATTCCTAGATGCTTTCCTTGCATCTAGTAAATTGAGTGATATATTACAGGCATTGAAATGCTAAGCATGCCCTAATAGGTCTGTAATACAAATATTACACACATGCAATATGATTCTAATACACATCTTGACAAAAGGGTCAGGGGAGGATTTTTTTTTAAAGTGTAGCATACTTTATGGACAGTTCTGCAACCTACTGAAAGTATTTCAGCATTTTTCTAAAGCTTCGAAATCAGTGTTCATTAAAATGGTAATAAAATTGTTTGCTCTCTTCATTCCAACTCAAAGCCTACAGCATTCTGGAAATATTTACACATGCCATATGGCCACACAGAGTATTATCAATTTTCACTTGAGAGGTTTTAGAATTGTAAATTCTGTTTCCTCCAAAATGCCACAGGAATTTCAAATGCCTTAAATAACCCTGAACATTTACCATATTTAGGTCTTTCACTTTCACCCTTTTGTCTCTCTCTCTCTTCATCTCATATTTTGATTAAGGTCTCTAGACTGGGTTCTCTTGAATCACTTTCTCCTATAATGCAGCTTTGCCAGAAGGTGCTACATTTATGCTTAGGGATGGCCTGACTGGGTTCAGGAGTCCAGCAGATTCCCCTACATCCACCCCTGGACCGAGCTCATTGGGCCACAGTGCGTTTGTGGGCCTCCTCTTCAAATACCCCACAGTTCGGTGACTGACTGGCAGTTGTCCACCCTTGTCTGGAACCTCCATTATTGCACACAATGGAGGCTCTGGAAATTGCATATCTCCTATGTTGTGTAAATGGGGTCTTTGCGGCCACCATTTACACAACATAGGGAATACGTAATTTCTGGAACCTCCATTGTGGGTAACATTGGAGGCTCCAGATGAAGGTGGTTGGCCTGGCGGCTTCGTCAGGCATTAGCTGAGCTACAAGGAAGCTTGCCTGGTGCTGCAAGTGGGGATGGGCAGTGGGCGTTAGTCAGAAGCAGATGCAGGTAAGTTTGTCTATCCCTTATTATGCTCATGTTCTGCTTGTGGGCTTACCATAGGCATTTGGTTGGTCACTGTGCAGGCAAAATGTTGATCTAGGGAGGCCTTTGGTCTGACTCAGCATGGCTCTTCTTATGCTCTTATGCGCGTGAATGGAGTTCTGTGTGTGCACTGCAGCAATCCCATATCACAAATGTCATGGAGCTGCTGCATTATATAAATACTATGTGGCACCTAGCCAATTACAGAGTGGGATCTGTGTCCAGTGGGTATTGTTTCCCAGTCAATGTTCTATCCTGACATAATACTTCTTCCCAGTTATGGAGAGCCAATGGCCAGCCAGGATGAGCCTAGAAACAATTCACCGCAAAGGTAGCACTTTGCCCTGTAGTTCTATTGGTTCACCACTTGGAGCAGCAGCACACAGGCATAGTGGTTCTTTGTACTAGGCCCAGAAGGATCTTTCTTTGTTTTTCAATAACACTAACTATAATATTTTTCAAAAACAATAGCTGCTGAGAAGATAAGGACACAGGCTAGGCTATTCAGTTAAAACATTCTGTGTGCCTGCAATAACAATTGCACAGTGAGTGTGCAAAATATTCCATGAAACTGAAGAGGGCAGAGCAGCCCCTGAACAAGACTGGTTCTGTGTTAGCTTCAGATTGTTCCCAGAGGATTTAATTACACATTTATCCTTAGCGACCCCCTCCAAAAAATGCTTCTCTGATTTGTTTACATAGTTGAGGGGTTAATTAAAGGTTGGCATGAATTGAAAATGAAGGGGGAAGCCCTTAAGATAATTAGAGGCTCTTGACTCAATTCTGTAACTATCTTGGGATCTGTGACAGTATAAACAAGGGCATGACCATTATCTTGGGTATGCAAAGCCCCATTAAATGCAGTCTTCCCTTCAAACTGTTATTGTGCTGCTCAGGTGTCCTGGGATTTCTGCCTGAGTAAGCCTTTCGAAATAATGTCAGGTCTCAAAGACTTCATAAAGAAACCTAAAGGGATATTTTCTTGCAAACAAGGCTCTGGATTTAAAGGATTGCAGGTGAGGTTTATGTGCTGTACTCTGCTTAATAACACAACAAGTTTCCATGATAACACAGTGAAAAACATTATATTTGTCAATTTTGTACTCTAGGTTAAACTAGTACATTTTTTGCATTAAGAAACTTTTGTTGTAACTCTAGGAATATGAGAGGAGTTCCACTAGATTAGACCAATGCTCCATCCGATCCAGGATACGCTTTCCAAAAGAGTTCAGCCAAGTATCTCTGGGAAGCTCACAAGTAGGGATGTATGGGAAATTTGTTTCAGTTCACAACTCTTGAACTCAACACAGATCCATACACAATCAATGATTGAAATCCTGGACAAAAAATGTTTGTGAGAATGAACAAATGCATACTTTTGAATAATGCACACAAAAATGCTTTAATTATTAGGAGAAGAATGTGTACATTTCAAAGATGTGCATAATTGATCTGTACATTTGGAAAAAATATGTATGGAAATACACAACATGCAACAAGATAAAACAACAATCACGATATGGTATGGGCATGAGATGGAGTGAGCTTCAAGGTAGAACTTGGAGAACTTTCACATGCTTGAGTTTTGCTTGTACATAAGCTGGGCATGAAAGCAACAGCATCTGGTATTCATGGGGTCTTCACACACACCCTCCAACTGAAATGATGGGATAGCTTCATTTTTCTACCTGGAATTGCAGATCTGGTAGACAACAATTTGGGGAAGCTGCTCAGTTGGATTCCTAGGAGCTCCTTCCTCCATCTTCCTCTTCTTTTCCTCAAAGGTAAGCCATTGGACTTTTGGGGTAGGAGTGGGGAAGGCAGTAGTAGTGATGGAGGCAGTGGTGGTAAGGACTTCGACAGCACCTTTGTGCCTTTTCTGAACACTCAAAGCAGCTGCTCACAAAAGCTCAGGCATCCCTAATCTTGACTTCAGTAATCTTCAAAGGCAGCACCACATCATGGATATTGCACCAATCTAGTCCATTATGTTTAAAGTTTGTGGCTGGATCATTCTTATCTAGGCAAGGGGACAACTCAACATGGCACTTTCAGCAACTGCTTCACTTCTGCATCCAGGAACAGTGCTGGATCCAAGAGCACACCTAAGCAACAAACACAAAGATGATCTTTTTGCATGTTAAAGCTCCCTTGGGTGTCTTAATCATGTTGGCTTTAGGGGTGTGCACTGAAAACAACATTTGATTTGGCCCCACCTCAGTGCTTTGGAAAATGCCGCAATTTTGTTCAGACTTCTTCAGAAGCTTCCTGTTTCACCTTGAGTCTGAATCAGAACTTTACTTCAGAAAATGTGAAGCTCTGTAGGTCCTTTCAATTTACTATAATGAGGAAATCAACGAGTAGCTATACGCCTTTTGCTTTTTAACTGAATTGAATTGGAAGGCAATTCCAATTCTAAATGGATGATACCTGCCAAAATTCAGCCAAAGGGATGCTGGGATATTTGTGCAAGTGGTTGTTAAATTTGTATTTTTTTAAAAAAAACACACAAATGACTGTCTTGCTATTTATTCATGGCAGAATCTGATAACTGTGGACATATAGTTGACGCTATTGAGATAGTAACAAGGGTGTTATACAGGGATAGTTTTTGTGTTTTTGTGGGCATTGTGTATGAAAATGCCAGAAATCATAGAGTGCCTCTCGGTAAGAAACCTGCAAAATTTCAGATGGATAAGCTCATATTTCTCAACATGGTACTTTTAATATTTTGGACTTCAACTCCTATCAGCCCCAGTCAGCATAGCAAATGGTCAGGAATCTTAGGAGTTGTAGTCCAAAACATGTGTATACAAGGTTGGCGGGAGTGGGGGGGATATAATATAAGTTATTTGTGAAATGCAAGGAAAAGACTTCTGCGTAAATTCTCTTTTCCCAAAAAACTTTCATTTTCCAAGTTACATAATTAATAATGCAGTATGCAGCTCAATCTAGTGGGATTTCATACAAAGGAAGAATCTGACAAAAGTAGTGAAACACTTATTGTATTAAACATTTCAATAACTTGTTAGGCGGACAAACCCAGCTGAGCATTCAAATTTATTAGATATGTAAACTTTAATACAATTTATAAGTTTATTTAGACCAAGTATATGTGCTCCTACAAGTAGAATCTTTTCTTTCATCACTGCTGATCGAATTTCAATTTGCTCAAGTTTTCCTTTTTCTAAAGAATTCCTCATGATTAATTTTTAAAAGAGAAAGCCTTGAGTAGTTGAATGGTAGGATTTTAAAAAATAATATACCTGGAACAAACTATGAAAAATCCTAACGTTTACAATAAAGTGATGAAGAACATTTAATTATTTCATAATTCAGGACATGACTTAGCCTACCTTGCTAAATGCTGACATTTACATTTACATGAGGAAATTAAATCAGTATGGGTCATTTTTGGTGGGGGGGGGACCACTTTGAATATTATAATATTTATTTTTAAATGTTAGAAAGAACTGTAGCTTTGTCATGCTTGATTTGGATATTTATCATTTGCTTTTGTAAATATCAACACATTATGATTTACTGCTATATTTCAGCATTTACCTTTTCCTGGTAAATGATAACAGAAATGATGTAATCAGTAAAAGGCAGCTGATGGGTCTTGATATTTATCAGTACGTTTCAGAATTTTCTGAAAATTCTTAATGAGCTTGTAACAAATGACAGCTAAATATCAATATTCACCAAATTTCTGACATTTACTCATGGTGTACAGTGATGCCCAAAAAATAATAAAACTCAGATTTAGGCCTCCTTTTCTGCCCAAACTTAGAAAATACCTTAGTACTTTCAAATGCAAATCTGTCTTATTTTAGATACTGTTGCTTTCTTAATGATGCCACTTGGAGTGTGCCTGGGTCTGACCCTTTCCCCAAGTGCCACAAAGACATGAAGCAACTCCTAATCCACCCACTTTCCTGTCTACCCAAAGCCCCTTTTGCCCCTGGCAAGGAAAGGAAGTTCTTTCTTTTTTCCTCTTCTTTCAATGCAACATAGTTTTTTCATTGCTACTGTCATTTCCCAATGCTCCTTGTATCTGACACACAACCATAATAACATGAAAGATATTAAAGAAAAGAGAGAGATGACAGAAGTCCTACTCTCTTCCTCTGGTGCTGGAGCAGCAAAAAAGATAAGGGTAGGAGGAGACTTGGAGGGGTTGGTGGATGGTAGTGAGGGAGAGTGGGAAGTTCCTGGCTAGGTTTGGGCCCCAGGGGAAGCTTCTGGTCAAATGAGTGATGGAGGAGTCTCTGGTAGAAAGAAGCTACAGCTGTCAAGGCAAGTGTCCATTTGGTTGGCAGCACCATAAGATAGAGACTAATAGAACCCTGGACAGTGCTCTGCAGGAGCTGCTAGGCTGGGGTGGTTTCTAGTGAAAGGAGATGTTGTTCAAGCACGGCACTAGCAGCAAATGAGGCTTAAGTAGGCCGGTCAGTTCAGGTCCCTTAGAAGCTCCACCTTCCACTGGGTACTGACTGCCCATGTTCAATTCTGTACTCTTAAACTCCCATGCCGCTGAAGAACCACAGAGGCTTTGGGAGAGCCATTCTTTGAGACTGAGATTCATGGGAGGGCTGAGTCCAGGGCATGTGTCAGAGGTTAGCATGAGTCCTCCCGGAAATGGTGTGACCAGGGTCTTCTTTGGGGTGATGTTGAGTCTCCTAACATGTGGCCCTGACAGGAAGTAGTGTTTTTGACCTGTTTGATATTTACTTTCTTGTGTAGGCACCTCTGTAGTAGAACAATTGTTCAAAATGCATCACACATTTAAATTATTGTTAGAGTTCTTTCTACAAATCCCTCTTGACACCTAGGGGTACATCTACCATTCTTATTTGGCAAGCTGACTTCTACAATCTGGAATCTGCCCCAAATCTGCCCTTGGTTAAATGGGCAGTATCCATTGGGGTGTGTGGAAGTGTGTGGTGCTTTGGGGTGTGTGATTCCCTTCCACAAGGTAGATTTCGCATTTCCAGGGGCAACCCCAAATGAATGGAAATGCTCATTTCAGGAAGGAGGAAAGTTGGCAGAGCTCTCATATGGGAGTTCCACTGACCTGCCTCCTTCCAGAAATGTTTCCACTCATTTTTGGGTTTCCTCTCAAAAGCACTAAATCTCACTTGTGTAAGCAACAGAATCAGTGGGACCCACTACTTGTAGAAGGGAACTGGTGGAGGAGAAGGGAACATATAGGGCACAAATGCCATTCACTCAATCCAGCTGGCAAACAGGTGAAGATGATGATGATGATGATGATGATGATGATGATGATGATGATTTTATTTCTTACCTGCCTCTCCCTTTGGATCGAGGCGGGGAACAACATTTGTACAATAACAATATTAAAACAGCATATAAAACAACCAACACATTTTATAATTCTGATTTAAAGTTCATTGGGTAGGGCTGCCGGTAGAGGCTAGTTGTTATAGCTGCCTTAAACTCAGAGAGAGTGTTAAATTGACGAATCTCCTCCAGCAGGACATTCCAGAGTCTGAGAGCGGCAGAAAAGAAGGTTCTCTGGGTAACGGTTGTCAGCCTAGTTTTGGCTGACTGAAGTAAGTTCTCCCCAGAGGACCTGAGTGTGCGGGACAGATTGTATGGGAGAAGGCAATCCCACAGGTAACCTGGACCCAAACCATGTAGGGCTTTAAAGGTAATAACCAACACTTTGTAATTTGCCTGGAAACTAATTGGCAGCTATTGAAGTAATTTTAAAATTGGGGTAATATGGTCACCCCTAGGTGTACCGGTGAACAACCTGGCTGCCATATTTTAAACTAATTGAAGTTTCCAAACTAGGTACAATGGTAGCCCTATGTACAGCACATTACAGAAATTGAGCCTTGAAGTTACCAGTGCGTGCACTAACATCTTTAGGTCTTCCAACTCTAGGAAACAGCACAGCTGGCACAATAGCTGAAGTGGATAGTAGGCACTCCTTGCTGTCGCATCTATGTGGGCTGTCATTTGGAACAATGGATCCAGGAGCACCCCCAAGCTGCGAACTCAGTTTTTCAGGGGGAGTGTAACCTCATCTAAAACTGGTTGACACACCTCCGAACCTAGGTCAGAGCCCTTGACAGGATGCACCTCCATCTTGTCTGGATTCAGCTTCAGTTTATTTTTCCTCATCCAGCCCATTACCGCCTCTAAGCATTCATTCAGAGGAGACACACAATCCTTAGCTGACGCTGTTGTCAAAGGCATAGAGAAATATATTTGGGTGTCATCAGCATACTGATAGCACCTTGCTCCATTCCTCCGGATGATCTCTCCCAGGGGTTTAATGTAAATGTTAAATAACAGTGGGGATAGGATGGCGCCTTGTGGTACACCATACAACAGCTTCTTCTTTGTGGAGCAACTATCTTCAAGCATCACCATCTGGAACCTGCCCAAGAGGTACAACTGGAACCACTGAAGTGCAGTGCCCCCGCTTCCCAATCCTCTCAGGCATTCCTGAAGGATACCATGGTCAATGGTATTGAAAGCCGCTGAGAGATCTAAAAGTACCAGCAGGGACACACTCCCCCTGTCAATATTCATGCAGAGATCATCCACTAAGGTGACCATAGCTGTCTCAACTCCACATCCCACTCTGAAGCTGGTTTGAAATGGATCTAGAAAATCTATATCATCCAAGACTGCTTGGAGTTGGAAGGCATCTGCCCTCTCGATCACAAGGTTGTTGCTGTTATAGCAATGTCTATATCTTAATGTGACTCCACATTGAATATCTGAGGGACCACCTGCACTCACTGATACCTGCATGAGCCTTAAGACCAGCATCTGAGGTTCTGCTTTCTAAATCATCACTAAGAGCTGTTACATTGGTGAGTAGGAGAGACAAGGCTTTTCCTGGCATGGCTTCATATCTCCGGAATACCCTCCTCAGGGAAACATCTTTGACCCATTCTTTGATGGCCTTTAGGTGGGCTCTAAAGATTTCTTTTTAAAATTCTAGTAATCTTTTGAATGATTTCTGGGGCTACAACTGTTTTATCTGCTGCCTCATTTTTAATGTTGATTTTATTTGCTGCTGTTAACTTTGTCTGATTGTTTTATCATCTATTGATTTGTGTGCAGCTGTTCTGTGTTGTTCTCTGTGATCTTCATATGGGCAGTATGCAAGCCTACATGAGTGCCAATATAAATCAACATTATGCATGGGCCAACATTACACATGCGTAAAGAACCTCTAAAACAATGCCAATAACATTAGCTGGCATAACAGAATTCCTCAGAAACCCTGTTGTGCGAGATAATGCTGTTTGCATTGCACTAGAGATCTCTTTTGCTAGGACAATGTAATTTACATTAGCACCCATTTTGACTTGGATAATGACCTATGTTTCAATACATTATTTTTTCTATACATATATATTGTTTATTGACTATTACAAACTAGGGGTGTGCACGGACCCCCCGGATCGGATCGGGACCCGGATCGGGACCTCCAATTTTGTCCCGGACCGGTTCGGACAAAATCGGAGGCCCCCCGGACCGGATCGAGTACGATCCCGACCCAAAAATCGTACATTTTTGGATCGGCCGCCATTTTTTTCCCCATAGACTTGCATTGCAATGCAAGTCTACGAGGAAAAAATGGCGGCGGGTGGGTAAGGGGGGGCCTAACTCCCTCCCCCCCCGGGGCCGTCCGCTGTGGACGGCCCCGGCAGGTAAACCCCCTCCCCCGCGCTCCCTACCCCCCCTGGGGCCGCCCGCATCCATCCGCTGGCGCCCGCGGGCGCCAGCGGATAGAAGCGGACGGCTCCGGGGGGGGTAAGCCCCCTTCCCCGCCACTGCTTACCTTTTCGGCCCGTCCGGCGCCGGCGCCTACTACTTCCAGCAGGCTCCGCGGCCTGCTCTAGAGTAGTGCACCGGGTGATGACATCACCCGGCGCGCCACCCTAGAGCAGGCCGCGGAGCCTGCTGGGAGTAGTAGGCGCCGGCGCCGGACGGGAGCCGCCGGGCCGGGCAGGTAAGGGCCCCCCTCCCCCCTCCCCCCTCCGCGCGCCCCCTCCTCCCCTCCACGCACCCCCTCCTTACCTTCCCGGCCCGGCGGCTCCCGTCCGGCGCCGGCGCCTACTACTTCCAGCAGGCTCCGCGGCCTGCTCTAGAGTAGCGCGCCGGGTGATGACATCACCCGGCGCGCCACCCTAGAGCAGGCCGCGGAGCCTGCTGGGAGTAGTAGGCGCCGGCGCCGGACGGGAGCCGCCGGGCCGGGCAGGTAAGGGCCCCCCTCCCCCCTCCCCCCTCCGCGCGCCCCCTCCTCCCCTCCACGCACCCCCTCCTTACCTTCCCGGCCCGGTGGCTCCTGGCCGGCGCCGGCGCCTACTACTACCAGCAGGCTCCGCGGCCTGCTCTAGAGTAGCGCGCCGGGTGATGACATCACCCGGCGCGCCACCCTAGAGCAGGCCGCGGAGCCTGCTAGTAGTAGTAGGCGCCGGCGCCGGACGGGAGCCACCGGGCCGAGAAGGTAAGTGCCCCCCTCCTCCCCCCCCGCTGTCCACTTTCATCGGCGGGCGCCCGCTGGCGCCCGCCAATGGAAGCGGCGGTGGGCGCCAGTGGGCGCCCGCCGATCCGCCGATCCGCCGAACCGGTTCGGAGCTTTTTCGGACCGGTTCGGATTGGATCGGCCGATCCAGCTGCGGGATCGGAAATCGGATAATTTACCCGATTTCCCACTGGACCGGACTCGGATCGTGGATCGGGTCCGATCCAGTGCACATCCCTATTACAAACCACCTTGGGAGGATATCTTGAAAAGTGGTTTAAAAATCCATTAAATAATAAATAATATATTTTCACCACTTGGTTTACTCAGAGGTCCCCCTTCTACTTGTCAGAATACAGAAGAATACTCAATCTTCATAGTATTCATGCAATTAACAACTACCTCTTCTTTCAGTTCCTATATTTCTGAGTAGTTGCATCAATAAAAAAAGTCCTTCCTTTATTTTCATTATTCTCAGCTTTGTTTTGTTTGTTTGTTTGTTTCTGTGTATAGCCTATTTCATTCCAAATTTTTGAGGTGAGTAAAAAACAAAAATAAATAAAATATAGTAAGTCATTTTGTACATAGGTGGTTTTTTATTATTTGACTACAGGAACTAATTAAAATACCTTTCTTGTGGGCAACATTCAGACTGCATTTATTTGCTCATGCAAAGTGTGATATATTTCATTTGGGTTTTTTTTATATAAAAACAGAAAAACCAATTTGACTGTTACGTTTTGTACCTTATTATCAAAAGCTATTAAAACCTGAGAGAATTATTACAATGTAATGAAACACAGTGTGTTTCATCTAATATTCTGCAGGTTCCTCCAATATAAACATGTCAAATATTTGTTATATGTAGACTTGCAAAATGAATGCTGGTTTCAAAGTGAGCAAGCAAACAAACTATTAAGCAAAAAAAAACAAACACCCACTCTCTGAAAATGAGATGAACTCCTTGATAGAAGTTGGTCTAATAATTTCATTGTAAACCAGTAAGCATTAGATGAGGAAAGACAGAGGGGAAACTCAATGGCTCCATTTGGATTGCAGTTCATTTCATTTATTACATTTCTATACTGCCCAGTCACCAAAACTCTCTGGGAAGTTTACAGACCATCATTTTGCATGATGAGAATAAGCCTCATGCACTTCTACTTCCCCTCCTCCAGTGAGGCCATGAGGGAAAGTGTCCAAGCATTTGCTTCCATTTTTGCAAACCACATTTACTACTAACCACAATTCATCAGTTTGGATGACACAACAAGCTGCATTCAAGCAGAAATGGAAGCAAAACTTCTGAACTCCCCATAGCCATGCCTGTGGCTCACTCATGATAAATAATGGTGTTGCATTATGTGGTTGGTGACATTCCTTAGTTGGTTTTAATTGCTTGTTTGCTTTCACTCACTCACTGTTGGAATCACAGCACTGGCAACAGAATGCTAAGGCATCAGATAATCAGATTATCTGCTCAATAACATAACAATTTAAGGGAACATTTTAAAGGACAGCACACACCATCCAAAGCCTACAAATGATATAAACAATTGACCAAATGTTCCATCATGCAGTAAATGCTGGGCACGTTCCTCTGAAAAGGATAATACATTGCTGAAAAGCCTATTTGAGGTGCATACATTTGCTAAGGGATAAACAGTAGGGGTGTGCATCGGATCGGATCCGATCCACGATCCGAATCCGATCCGCCCCAAAATTGGGAAAATCCAATACGATCCGATCCGATCAACCTCCGATCCGATCCGATACGACGAGGTCCGATCCGGATCGGACGCCATTTTGAATGCTTTTTCCCATAGCCAAGTATTGTTTTACAAAAACACCTATAACTTTTTCATTTTTAAAGATAGAAGGATGAAACTTGGGCACATTATACACTGGTTAGGGACAGTTACCTGTGAGAAATTTCAGAAAGATTGGTGCATGCGTTTTGTGGTAATTAATTTTTTAATAAATACCCAGGAATGCCTATAACTTTGTCATTTTTAAAGTTACACACATGAAACTTTGCCACATTGTAGGTGGTACCTTGGGACCTATGTGTGTGAAACTTCAGAAACGTAGGTGCTTGTCTTGTGTGGCAATTAATTTTTAGAAAAATGGGTAGTAGTGGGGTAAATACATTTACGCCTCCCATTTTTTTATTTTTGAAGATACAAACAGGAAACTTGGGCACATTACAGGTACCCCTTCACTGGATATGTGTGTAAAATTTCAGAATGATAGGTCCAGGCATGTGGTGGCTACGAATTTTTTAGATTAAAAGTTATAAACGTTTTTCCACAGAGGCTGGGGCTGTCAATTGCACCCTCCCGCCTCCCGGGAAGAAGAAGGAAACACTTTCTCTCATCTCTTTGATCGTTGCACGCTTGGCTGCAACTGAGCTAGTATCCATTACAAAAGGAGAAACAAAGTAGCACTTGGCTCGTGTCTGCTTTGATACTTTCACTCAAGCAGAACGGCTGAGCCTAGGATCACTCTCTCTCTCGCTAGGATCGTTACAGGAGAAATTTTCTACAGTCTTCAAAGTGGTGTGTGCAGACACCTTGCCACCACATGCCTAGACCTATCATTCTGAAATTTTACACACATATCAAGTGAAGTGTTCCCTGTAATGTGCCCATGTTTCCTGTTTGTATCTTTAAAAATAAAAAAATGGGAGGCGTAAATGTATTTACCCCACTACTACCCATTTTTCTAAAATTAATTGCCAGACAAGGCAAGCACCTACGTTTTTGAAATTTTACACACATAGGTCCCAAGGTACCACCTACAATGTGGCAAAGTTCATGTATGCAACTTTAAAAATGACAAAGTTATTGGCATTCCTGGGTATTTATTAAAAAATTAATTGCCACAAAACGCATGCACCAATCTTTCTGAAATTTCTCACAGATAACTATCCCTAACCAGTCTACAATGTGCCCAAGTTTCCTGTTTGTAGCTTCAAAAATAAAAAAGTGGGAGGCATAACTGTATTTCTCAATGGGAAAGTGCTTTCCAATGATTTCCTATGGGCAAGTGCTTTCCAATGATTTCCTATGGGCAAGTACTGTCCAATGATTCCCTATGGGAAAGTACTGTCCAATGAATCCCTATGGGCAAGTGCTGTCCAATGAATCCCTCATTGTTTCAAAAATTAATTGCCACACAATACAAGCACCTACGTTTCTGAAATTTCACACACATAGGTCCCAAGGTACCACCTACAATGTGGCAAAGTTTCATGTGTGTAACTTTACAAATGACAAAGTTATAGGCATTCCTGGGTATTTATTAAAAAATTAATTGCCACACAAGGCAAGCACCTATGTTTCTGAAATTTCACACTCATAGGTCACAAGGTACCACCTACAATGTGGCAAAGTTTCATGTGTGTAACTTTAAAAATGTCAAAGTTATAGGTGTTTCTTTCCTCATTGTTTCAAAAATTAATTGCCACAAAAGGAAAGCTCCAATGTTTCTGAAATTTCACACACATATCAAGGCAAGTGGTACCTGTAATGTGCCCAAGTTTCCTGTTTGTATCTTCAAAAATAAAAAAATGGGAGGCGTAAATGTATTTACCCCACTACTACCCATTTTTCTAAAAGATAATTGCCACACAAGACAAGCACCTACGTTTCTGAAGTTTCACACACATAGGTCCCAAGGTACCACCTACAATGTGGCAAAGTTCCATGTGTGTAACTTTAAAAATGACAAAGTTATAGGCATTCCTGGGTATTTATTAAACAATTAATTGCCACAAAACGCATGCACCAATCTTTCTGAAATTTCTCACAGATAACTATCACTATCCAGTGTATAATGTGCCCCAGTTTCATCCTTCTATCTTTAAAAATGAAAAAGTTATAGGCGTTTTTGTAAAACAATACTTGGCTATGGGAAAAAGCATTCAAAATGGCGTCCGATCTGGATCGGACATCCGGTCCGATCCGATCCGACCATCCTCCGATCCGATCCGATCCGACCCCCCAGGTCCGATTCCGATCCGCTATCCGATCCGATCCGGGGGGTCAGTGCACATCCCTAATAAACAGTACCCCTTGGTTGGTTGCATGGGTGTGGAAAAAATGAGAAACGTTTCATCATTATCTCAACTGATCTAAATTTGCAGGTTCAAATCCTATATAAAGTCCTTCATAGTATTTTTAGAAGTTATTTAAATGGAATAAATCAATATATCTCAATATATGGATGCTGGTGATGCAGAAAAGGTGTAAGAGTGAGGAAGCTAACTATAGCAAGAAAAGCAATTAAGAAGAGGTTGTAAGCAAATACATCCAAAATCCTGACAAGCATGCGTTCTTGAATTCCCCCAGCTATGGACAGAATGAAAAATTACCTCAAATAGATTATTGTTGTCATTGTAATCATAGCATTCTTGGTCAGATCTGTAGTTTTCATTCTTATGTACCTTTGTTGCATTCCCAAAATAGCACAATCAGTAGAGAATGGGTAAAAGGGCAGATTTATCCATTTTCACTGCAAGTTTATAGATGAAATGCAAATTTTAATCTATGCTAGTGATCATCAGGATAGTTTTATTTCAAATTAACTAATGCAGAGCACATTTGGGGGATAGTTAAAATACTAAATAAATAAATAAATATTACAATAGTATCCAGATACTCTCTGGACCATTAAACATTAAAATGCATTTTAGTATGTTGCAAGGCATATTTAGCCTGCACTCCTAAACACACTTACCTGAGAGGCAGGCTAGTCCTATCAAACTCAGTGGGCCGTACTTCTGAGTAAACATATAAAGGTTTGCACTGTTAGGCTATAATACTAAATACACTTCTTAGGAAGTAAAGCCCATTAAGCACAATGAAGTGTCCTGCTTTGGTTCTGTATTCAGGCTTTGGTTGAAGCAGATGCATGACCCTAGTGGACATTCAGTAACTTTGATCATTGTTTAGATAACTGCATTACTGAACCATGGATTCTATATCTAGAATTAGAATGATTCCAAATGCTCAGAATTTGGGTGAATAAAGATGATCATTTCCTAAGTGGTATTTTATTATGGTGTGCATGGTCTTGATAAATTGGTCGTTTGTTTTGTCAAGCTGAATGTTGAGAACTAGTGCTGTATGAGAAATTCATTTTAGTTATTTTTTATTGATGCAGTTCATACCTCCTGGACCAAAAATAGACTGCAGATGAAATCTGTCCCATTTTTGAGCTACCAATATTTTTTGCAGACCCCCAAAAGCACATCTGACAGCATGCATACATTTGAAAAATGTCAATGAAAACCACATATTTTAGAAAAATGCACATAACCATGTTTTAATCAATGAGATATGAATACATACGTTTCAAAGATGCAGACAACTGCTGCATACATGTGGCAAAATACATCTGAAACTATGTGCACATTTTCCAGAGGAAGAAAACAAAGCTCACAATCTGATATTATGGAAGATGGAAGAAGCTTTGATGTGGATTTTGAAGAACCTCAATGAACTTAAGTCTTGCTTGTATTTATATCCCTAGTGAGGCTAAACCTACCTTTTCACACTTCTCTGTATTTCTGATCAGGTGCATTAGTGTATGCTAGGTTACCTCGCTATTCCATAGGTTTATACAAAAGACAAGTTTACCATGGCTGCATGTACATTGTGGTAAGTTACCACTTGACATATGGTTATTTGTTTTTACCTTTTCTTAACTATTGAACAAAAAAAAGAGACTGCAGTTGTAATCTTAAGAACCTCTGCTTAAAGTCCAGTATTTATCAAACTCAGTCTATATTATATCACTTTGCTTTATAAACCAAACACATCCAAATTGGAATCATGAAGTTCAGTCTGTCACACAGTTATCCACATATCATGCATTGATGAATCAACCCATTTATTCACAGTGAGGTTGCACAGTGAGGTACTATCTCTCAGAAACTACATGATAAGGAGAGGGCAATGTTATCTGCTTATTACTTCACTGCAGTAAAGCGTTAGATCTCTGTACCAGATTTGTTTAAGAAGAACAAATGCAAGGCTGCATCTGACTGAGATCTGTCACCTTCTAATTAGCTGCATATAAACTAAAAGGTCTGTCACAAGAATACAATTCTTATATGCTACTTCCAATTTACATGAGTTCATAGTTATCAGTGTAGTCTGAAAATGCAGATAGTAATCTTGTATTGGTTTTTAAATCTAACTATGTCAGTGTAATATCTAGGGATGTGCACGGACCCAAAAAGTCGGATTGGAATCAGAACTTCACATTAAAAAAAAAAATGGATCAGAAAAATCGGAGGTCTGCTGTATCATATCGTATCTGATACTGATATTAAAATCGGACATCCTCTATTTGAATGGGACACCATTTTGAGTGATTTTACACATAGACTAGTATTGTGTTACAAAAACAGCAATTACATTTTTATTTTTAAAGATAGAAGGATGAAACTTGGCCACATTAAAGGTACCACATTGGTTGACATGTGTGAGCAATTTCAGAACAATAGTTTCAAGTATGTAGTGGCAAGGTATTTTGGGAGAAATTAGGAGAGAAAGCCATTTAACTTTTTTTTAAAAAAGATAGAAATGTGAAACTTACCCACATGGAAGATGGGTTTGAGGTACTTATCTGTGAGAACTTTCAGAAAGATAGCTCCAAGCGTTTTGTGGCTATTATTTTTTTTTACTTTAAAAGTTCCAAAAGTTGAAAAACAGAGACTATGACAGCTGTCAAACTGCACCCCCCTCCCCCCTCTGTTAGCTGTCAATGTCTCTGCTTTTCAACTTTTGGAACTTTTTAAAGTAAGAGATTCATAGCCACAGATCACAGATCATCTCACAGATAAGTACCTCAAACCCATCTTCCATGTGGGCAAGTTTCATGCTTCTATCTTTTTTTAAAAAAAAAGTTAAATGGGTTTCTCTCCTCATTTCTCCCAAAATACCTTGCTACTACATGTTTGAAGTTATTATTCTGAAATTGCTCACACATGTCAACCAAAGTGGTACCTTTAATGTGGACAAGTTTCATGTTTGGATCTTTAAAAATAAAAAAGTTGAAGGCATAACTGTCTTTCCCCCACTGCTACCCATTTTTAAAAAATTAATTGCCACACAAGGCAAGCACTTATGGTTCTGAAATTTCACACACATGAGTCCCAATATACCATCTGCAATGTGGCAACGTTTCATGTGTGGAACTTTAAAAATAAAAAGTTATAGGCATTCCTGGTTTGTTACTAAAAAATTAATAGCCACAAAATGCCTGGAGCTATCTTTCTGAAATTTCTCACAGAGAAGTACCTCGAACCTATATGCAATGTGACCAAGTTCCATCCGTCTATCTTTAAAAATAAAAAAGTTATAGGCATTTTTGTAACACAAAAATAGGCAATAGGAAAAAGCATTCAAAATGGCGTCCGATTTTCCGATTAAAATCGGAGACCAAAAAATTGGATCAGAAAATATCAGCTTTCCAAATTTTCAAATTGGAATTGGTATTTTTAGCAATCATTATTCTGACGGGAGCCAGGAGGGCAAGGGATATATACTATAGAAGAATGGTATAAAGAAATATGGGATATGGCACTTAATGATAAGCTGACGTGTGAAATGAAAATAAAGAGGGGAATGTCCAGTAAGAATGATTTTGGAGATATATGGAGCCCATTTTTGGAATATGTATTAAGAACGGGGAAGGGGCAAATACCTTCAAAAGAGTCTTTACAATTTTGGAAAGATGAATAGTGAATAATTGAAGGTCTCCTGGGGGGAGGGGTGCACGGGGGGTATGTTGGTTATGTATTGTATTTTATGTTGTTTTATGTTGTATTATGTTGAAAAATAAATTTTTTAAAAAAAATTGGAATTGGTATCAGATGTCCTATTTCCTCTGATTTTAATCGGAATCGCATTTCGGATCAGATATAATGCACATCCCTAGTAATATCCATCCAATTATTGACACACAAAACACGTTTATGGATCAATTCTGTTGAAAATTCACATGAAAAACTACATTTAAGTAGTATAAATGTATATTTAAATGAAATGCATAATATGTTTTACTAAGGCACTGTATTTTATAGTTAAGTTTTGTGAACCATCTAGAGGGCTTTGGCTATTAAATGGTATAGAAATGTAATCAATATTTGTGAATGTATTTTGTCACAAAATTCACATTTCCATACACATTTTGTTCATTTGATAGGCATTTTGATACACATTCTAACCCAACAATTGCCTAGCAACATTTGTTCTACACAGGAGTCTGGGAAGAAGTATATGTCAGGCCAGTTTGTCATAGAGTCATAGAATAGTAGAGTTGGAAGGGGCCTATAAGGCCATCGAGTCCAACCCCCTGCTCAATGCAGGAATCTACCTTAAAGCATCCCTGACAGATGGTTGTCCTGCTGCCTCTTGAATGCCTCTAATGTGGGAGAGCCCACCACCTCCCTAGGTAATTGGTTCCATTGTTGTATTGCTCTAACAGTCAGGAAGTTTTTCCTGATATCCAGCCGGAATCTGGCTTCCGGTAACTTGAGCCCATTATTCCGTGTCCAGCATTCTGGGTTGATTGAGAAGAGATCCTGGCCCTCCTCTGTGTGACAACTTTTCAAGTATTTGAAGAATGCTATCATGTCTCCCCTCAATCTTCTCTTCTCCAGGCTAAACATGTGATAGAATTCAGAAAAGAATAAAGGCTTCTTCAGACATAAGTAGATGAAGCAAATGCATGATGAGATGAAGCACCCCAACCCTGCCTGTCTCCCTCATCATCTCTATTTGTGGAGGGTGACGGTCTGAAGAGGAGAGCATCCTGTATCTGTGGAAGTTCTTCATGTGAGCCAGAACATGAATTTTCTAATGTTCTGGCTCACATGGACAGCATCAACTGATACAGAAGGCTCTTCTCTTCAAACTGTTGCCCTCCACAATAGAGGGTGACAAAATATGACAAGGGAGGCAGCGGAGTTGGAGTACTGCCTCCCCTAACATATTTGCTTTATCCACATCTAGAATGCATGAATAGGGTTTACATTTTTCAGGCATCCATAGCTATACATGTTCACATGTACGTGCATAGGTCACATGAAAACAGCTCCGTAAAGCATGGAAGTTCCTTTCCTCAATGCATTCATTTCTGGATTCTGAATCATACTGGCTTCCATTGTACAGAGCTGCACAATGCCTCCTGTAGAAATAGGGTTAATATTCTTTTATTGATATTCACTATAATACTGTTAGAATCTAGATACAAGCAACTGAAAATAACTCTCTGCAATAAAATGCTTTTATTTATTCTTTCATCAGCAATTATCTTCTAAACAATAGTTCAGAGTGTTTTATATAGTAAAGTAAATTTCAAAACAGTTGTAAGACTGCAGAATGAAATGAATAATAAAACTGTTGCCACGTTTTCAGTACAGCAATGAGCTATGCAGACAGAACAATTGAGAGTCTGCAGTGAAGATGTTAGATAATATCAGGAATAAAAAGTAGGGATGTGCACTGACCCCCCGGATCGGATCGGATAGCGGATCGGAATCGGACCTGGGGGGTCGGATCGGATCGGATCGGATCGGAGGATGGTCGGATCGGATCGGACCGGATGTCCGATCCGGATCGGACGCCATTTTGAATGCTTTTTCCCATAGCCAAGTATTGTTTTACAAAAACGCCTATAACTTTTTCATTTTTAAAGATAGAAGGATGAAACTTGGGCACATTATACACTGGTTAGGGATAGTTATCTGTGAGAAATTTCAGAAAGATTGGTGCATGCGTTTTGTGGCAATTAATTGTTTAATAAATACCCAGAAATGCCTATAACTTTGTCATTTTTAAAGTTACAAACATGAAACATTGCCACATTGTAGGTGGTACCTTGGGACCTATCTGTGAGAAATTTCAGAAACTTAGGTGCTTGCCTTGTGTGGCAATTAATTTTTTAATAAATACCCAGGAATGCCTATAACTTTGTCATTTGTAAAGTTACACACATGAAACTTTGCCACATTGTAGGCGGTACCTTGGGACCTATGTGTGTAAAATTTCAGAAACGTAGGTGCTTGTATTGTGTGGCAATTAATTTTTGAAACAATGAGGGATTCATTGGACAGCACTTGCCCATAGGGATTCATTGGACAGTACTTGCCCATAGGGATTCATTGGACAGTACTTTCCTATAGGAAATCATTGGAAAGCACTTGCCCATAGAAAATCATTGGAAAGCACTTGCCCATTGAGAAATACAGTTATGCCTCCCACTTTTTTTACTTTTGAAGCTACAAACAGGAAACTTGGGCACATTGTAGACTGGTTAGGGATAGTTATCTGTGAGAAATTTCAGAAAGATTGGTGTATGCGTTTTGTGGCAATTAATGTTTTAATAAATACCCAGGAATGCCTATAACTTTGTCATTTTTAAAGTTACATACATGAAACTTTGCCACATTGTAGGTGGTACCTTGGGACCTATGTGTGTAAAATTTCAAAAACGTAGGTGCTTGCCTTGTATGGCAATTAATTTTAGAAAAATGGGTAGTAGTGGGGTAAATACATTTACGCCTCCCATTTTTTTATTTTTAAAGATACAAACAGGAAACATGGGCACATTACAGGGAACACTTCACTTGATATGTGTGTAAAATTTCAGAATGATAGGTCCAGGCATTTGGTGGCAAGGTGTCTGCACACACCACTTTGAAGACTGTAGAAAATTTCTCCCGTAACGATCCTAGCGAGAGAGAGTGATCCTAGGCTCAGCAGTTCTGCTTAAGTAAAAAGGGAAAGTATCAATCAAAGCAGACACGAGCCAAGTGCTACTTTGTTTCGCCTTTTGTAATGGATACTACCTCAGTTGCAGCCAAGCGTGCAAGGATCAAAGAGATGAGAGAAAGTGTTTCCTTCTTCTTCCCGGGAGGCGGGAGGGTGCAATTGACAGCCCCAGCCTCTGTGTAAAAAAGGTTAATAACTTTTAATCTAAAAAATTCGTAGCCACCAAATGCCTGGACCTATCATTCTGAAATTTTACACACATATCAAGTGAAGTGTTCCCTGTAATGTGCCCATGTTTCCTGTTTGTATCTTTAAAAATAAAAAAATGGGAGGCGTAAATGTATTTACCCCACTACTACCCATTTTTCTAAAATTAATTGCCATACAAGGCAAGCACCTACGTTTTTGAAATTTTACACACATAGGTCCCAAGGTACCACCTACAATGTGGCAAAGTTTCATGTATGTAACTTTAAAAATGACAAAGTTATAGGCATTCCTGTGTATTTATTAAAAAATTAATTGCCACAAAACGCATGCACCAATCTTTCTGAAATTTCTCACAGATAACTATCCCTAACCAGTCTACAATGTGCCCAAGTTTCCTGTTTGTAGCTTCAAAAATAAAAAAGTGGGAGGCATAACTGTATTTCTCAATGGGCAAGTGCTTTCCAATGATTTTCTATGGGCAAGTGCTTTCCAATGATTTCCTATAGGAAAGTACTGTCCAATGAATCCCTATGGGCAAGTACTGTCCAATGAATCCCTATGGGCAAGTGCTGTCCAATGAATCCCTCATTGTTTCAAAAATTAATTGCCACACAATACAAGCACCTACGTTTCTGAAATTTTACACACATAGGTCCCAAGGTACCGCCTACAATGTGGCAAAGTTTCATGTGTGTAACTTTACAAATGACAAAGTTATAGGCATTCCTGGGTATTTATTAAAAAATTAATTGCCACACAAGGCAAGCACCTATGTTTCTGAAATTTCACACACATAGGTCCCAAGGTACCTCCTACAATGTGGCAAAGTTTCATGTGTGTAACTTTAAAAATGACAAAGTTATAGGTGTTTCTTTCCTCATTGTTTCAAAAATTAATTGCCACACAAGACAAGCTCCAATGTTTCTGAAATTTCACACACATATCAAGGCAAGTGGTACCTGTAATGTGCCCAAGTTTCCTGTTTGTATCTTCAAAAATAAAAAAATGGGAGGCGTAAATGTATTTACCCCACTACTACCCATTTTTCTAAACTTAATTGCCACACAAGGCAAGCACCTAAGTTTCTGAAATTTCTCACAGATAGGTCCCAAGGTACCACCTACAATGTGGCAAAGTTTCATGTTTGTAACTTTAAAAATGACAAAGTTATAGGCATTTCTGGGTATTTATTAAACAATTAATTGCCACAAAACGCATGCACCAATCTTTCTGAAATTTCTCACAGATAACTGTACCTAACCAGTGTATAATTTGCCCAAGTTTCATCCTTCTATCTTTAAAAATGAAAAAGTTATAGGCGTTTTTGTAAAACAATACTTGGCTATGGGAAAAAGCATTCAAAATGGCGTCCAATCTGGATCGGACCTCGTCGGATCGGATCGGATCGGATCGGAGGTTGATAGGATCGGATCGGATCGGATTTTCCCGATTTTGGGGCGGATCGGATTCGGATCGTGGATCGGATCCGATCCGATGCACACCCCTAATAAAAAGAGTCCAAACTTTTGCTTATGAGAAAACCACTGAGAGGATTCACATTTTGCATTATGCATTGACTCATGTAGGGATGGGGAGATCTGTGAGGCCTGAGTTTGTAGGGGCCCTCTGAATTCCACCCCAAAGCCCAGTCCACCTTATTCTTATTCCTGAATGTGAACTTTGTTGTTGTTCAAACTGGAAAAACTCATATTTGAGTGTGCATTTTTTTATACATGTAGCCAAATGGGTACGTCCAGCCCATTAACCAAAGTGTGAAAATGCTTTTTATTAGGGGTGTGCACGGACCCCCCGGATCAGATCGGGACCTGGTTAGGGACCTCCAATTTTGTCCCAGATTGGATCGGACAAAATTGGAGCCCTCCCGGACCGGATCGGGTCTGATCCCAATCCAAAAATCGGACATCCGGTTTTTGGATCTGCCACCATTCCCCCCCCCCCCCATAGACTTGCATTGGGGGAAAGAAAGCTTTCCCCCAATGCAAGTCTATGAGGAAAAAATGGCGGCGGGTGGGTGAAGGGGGCCTAACTCCCTCCTCCCCCGGGGCCATCCGCTGTGGATGGCCCCAGCAGGTAAGCCCCCTCCCCACGCTCCTTACCGCCCCGGGGCCATCCGCTTCCATCCGCTGGTGCCCGCAGGTGCCAGCGGATGGAAGCAGATGGCCCCGGGGGGTAAGCCCCCTTCCCCTCCCCTGCTTACCTTCCATGGCCATCCGCTCCCATCCGCCGCTGGCCGCTACTGCGAGCAGGCTTCGCGGCTTGCCCCTAGGTAGCGCGCCAGGTGATCATCACCTGATCATCATCAGGCAATGATCACGTGGTGCGCTACCTAGGGGCAGGCCGCGAAGCCCGCTCGCAGAAGCAGCCAGTGGCAGACAGGAACGGAAGTCCCCCGAAGGTAAGCGGAACGTGTGCGGGGCCTTCCCCCCTCCCCCTCCCCTCTGCTTACCATCGGGGGATGTCCGCTCCCGTCCGCTGCTGGCCGCTACTGCGAGCGGGCCTCGCGGCCAGCTCCTGAGTAGCACGCCAGGTGATGTCATTTGTTTTTTTATTTTGATTTGTTTTTGACCAGAACATGTTCCATGCACACCCATGCCACAAATGTATTTTTGGACAAAGCTCACATCTTCCAGAGCTCACAAAATATGGCCGTTAGAAAAATGTGCACTATAAAAATGGACATTTTGAAAAGAAAAAGAAATAAAAAGTAGGGATGTGCACTGGATCGGGTCCGATCCACGATCTGAATCTGATCCAGGGGAAATTGGATACAATTATCTGATTTCTGATCTCACCACTGGATCGGCCGATCCAATGCGATCCGATCCGGAAAGGTTCCGATCCAGATCGGATGGATCGGCGGATCGGCGGACACCCACTGGCGTCCGCCACCACTTCCATTGGCGGGCGCCAGCGGGCGACCGCTGATGGAAGCGGACAGCAGGGGGTGGGCTTCCATAGCCTGGCGCGCTACCTAGGAGCAGGCCGCGAAGCCTGCTCGCAATAGCGGCCAGCGGTGGACGGGCACGGAAGGTAAGCGCGCCATGCCCTCCAGCGCCTCCCTCCCCCCTGCTTACCTTTCCTGGCCATCTGCTCCCATCCGCCGCCCCTGCCCCTGTTGTCCGCTTCCATCGGCGGTCGCCCGCTGGCGCCCACCAATGGAAGCGGTGGCGGGCGCCAGTGGGTGTCCGCCGATCCATCCGATCTGGATCGGAACCTTTCTGGATCGGATTGGATCGGCCGATCCAGTGGTGAGATCAGAAATCAGATAATTATATCCGATTTCCCCTGGATCGGATTCGGATCATGGATCGGACCCGATCCAGTGCACATCCCTACTTTTTATTTCTTTTTCTTTTCAAAATGTCCATTTTTATAGTGCACATTTTCCTGGAAGATGTGCACATTCTCTGGAAGATGTGAGCTTTGTCCAAAAATACATTTGTGGCATGGGTGTGCATGGAACATGTTCTGGTCAAAAACAAATCAAAATGAAATTCTCATACATTCCTGTACTTACGCAGTTGTACAATTCCAAGGAACCTGGGTTAATTAAATGGATCCAATGTATCATGAACTACAAGGCTACTATGACCTTCAGACAACATGCTAAGCTATGATGGTTAAGTATTTTCAGTTAAACATTATGCCTTAGCATGTCATGTGAACCATTCCTAACTATGGTGGCTACATGACCATGATTTCAACATATTCACTATACCCCCCTTCACTATCCCTTCAGTCCATTTGTGGGGAAGACATCAGTTTAGTCATCCCTACACAACTGATGCACATTGATAAATAGTGAAAGAGAGAATAAATTGTATCAAGATTCTTTTTGTGTTGTGTTTTAACAAAGTGCATTGAAGTTGTCCTTATTGATAAAATAATGTGAAGAGGAAAAAAACCAGTAATCTTATCTGCTTGGATCTATCAAGACTCTTTTTGTGGCTTATTTTTCCAATGTCCAGGAGTACATCTGCACATTAGTAAGCACTGTAGAAAAAGAATACTGCGATGTTATCATAATCATACCCTGATTAAATAACGCTTTCTTCTTTGCAGTTTTTTATCAATATGCAAGTACATATTTGGAGTGGAGAAATATGTGAATGAACTGAAGGAATTGGGCATGCTCCAATTCCGTAATTAATATTATACATTCTTCAGGTTATTCATATATAAGAATATGGCAGTATAAAGCTTATTACTCAACATCTGCAAGGCTGATTTTGCTCATTTTTCTTTTAAACTGAAGCTTGAGCAGACATACAGAAAATGTTGAAATGTTGATAAAGTTCAAAGCTTGAACTTTGGGCAGCTCAGGAAGGGAGAAGGGAGAGGGATGAGGCAATGGGGGATGATAATGGATAAGCTCCACACTGTGCATGTAGCAAAACATGTCATGCAGTATCTGAATGCATGTGTAATAATGTTTACTTTTAAACCAAGGTTTCTCTTGGGTCAAGATCCTGGACCAAGGAAAGGACAGATACAGTCAGGTATGTAGGGAAATGGCTGAAGAAAAGTCAGTTGGTGATAGAGGAGGAGGAGGAGGAGGAGGAGCTAAGGAAAAGGAGCTAAAAGGACACCAGAGGGAGAAGAGAGAGAAGTTTGACCTCAAACATCAAGAAATGCCAAATGACCTTTTAAAAAAGATCATGTACAAAAACGTGGGGGAAATTTCCTTTTAAAGCTACGTCAAACCCACCGCTTTGGAACTTTTGGAACTTTTAAAGTAAAAAATTCATAGCCACTACATGCCTACTTATCTCACACATAAGTAGGGATGTGCACGGCCGAAATTATCGTATCCTTATCGGAAATTCCAATATAAAAAAATGTCGGGTCCGATCATATCGGGGGGTACCCGGATTTGATCGGAGCGGAAATTCGATAAATATTGGAAGTTCCAATACGATAACAGTGTTTTCCCCCAATGCAAGCTTTCCCCCAATGCAAGTCTAAGGGGAAAACATTGGGCCGGCACTCCCTCCCTCCCCCCTCATGCTCCTTACCCACCGCTGCCACCGCCGCTGCCTTCATTGCCGCTGCAGCTTCTGTTGTTGCTGACGCTGCCACCTCCATTGTTGCCTGTACTCACTCGACACCTCTCTGTACTGACAAACAGACCACAAAGCCTGTTTAGCAGTACTACGGACTGACGGTGGTGGTGGGGAAGGCTGCAGGTAAGGAGTGCAAGGGGGGAGGGGTCCCCAGGGGTCCCTCCTTACCTGCGGCCTTCCGGGCTGCTGTCCGCTGTCCTCCGCTGCTCCGGACTGCTGAGAACTAGGCTTTGCGACCTAGTTCTCAGTAGAGTGCTGGCGTGCCGGGTGATGACGTCACCTGGAGCGTTGTCACTCTTCTGAGAACTAGGCCGCAAAGCCTAGTTCTCAGTTGTCCGGAGCAGCGGAGGACAGCAGATGGCAGACCGGAAGGCCCAGGTAAGGAGCGAGAGAGAGGGCCCTAAACTGGCGGTCTGATAATCCGATATGTCCAATAGTTATCGGACATATGGATTTTGGATCAGATCAGATAGGGCCTCCTGGAATGTTTATCGTTATCGCTAATCGGATGTCCGATAACAACCTTATCGGATCATTATCGGACATTTGAACGATATGATGCACATCCCTACATATAAGTACTTCAAAGCCATCTGCAATGTGGCCAAGTTTCATGTGTGGATCTTTAAAAATAAAAATGTCATAGGCATTCCTGGTTCATTTTTTAAAACATCACAGCCACAAAATGCCTTTTTACACATAAGTACCTCAAACCCATCTGTAATGTGGCCAAGTTTCATGCTTCTATCTTTAAAAATAAAAAAAGTTATAGGCATTTTTTACCACAATACTAGGCTACGGTGAAAATCATTCAAAATGGCATCCAATTCTAAAATCGGAGGTCCAATTTTCATAGCGGAATTGGATCCGAAGCAATGCAGGGCAAGTCCAATTTTATCTGATATGATTCAGGACTGTATCGGAAGTTCCAATTCTGATTCCGATACAATTTTCATGGCCATGCACCTCCCTATTACTCACTATTTTGTTGGAGAGGATGTGGGGGTCTGGGGATCTTGTGTTCACATGTGGTGGGACTGTGGACGTATTCAAAGAATTTGATCGGAGATTTTTAAAGAAATTTCCATCATAATGGAAACAACAGTAATAAAAACACAGTAATTGGCATCATTTAATTAATTTGATGGCCAAAACCAAACTATATTACTCAAAAAGCAAATTGAGTATCTCTTAATAGCAGCTTGTATGCTAGGTAGCTAAATGCTGGAAGGAGGCAAAAGGATTAAATATAAGGAAGTGGTACAGTATAATATGAGAAATAGCACTGTCTGAGAAACTCACTCAATGCTTGAGTGTACTAAGAGGACAAAAGATAAAAATACAGTTTTGCTATGGAATAGTTGTGTTTTATTACACGCACAAACAAAACTACAGCACCAACACAGGTTCCAACTGCTTTTAACACATTATGGTTACAATAGTTTCTCTGGAGGAAAAAACAACACCAATAATTAAAATAAATAGCCTCGATTGGGGATCCACACTCCCATTAATTAATTAATTAATTATCCTTTAAAACTGCCTAGCAGCCAGTGTTAAATAATTTGGACTGTGTGTTTATAGTGTTGGACTGTGTAGTATTTTCTTTTTTTCTCAAAAATCTATTATTCCTTGCATGTATGGTTTCTGTATTATGTTAATATTTAAGTTTTTATATTTGTGAATAAAAACAATTTAAAAAATAAATACTAAAAAGAACATCTTTTTGTTTTTGTTTTGCCAGTTTATTTGTAGCACATTTCTTTTAAAAGTGTACAGTTTTTCCATTCCAATCATTCTCAGACTACTGCTCTCCATGGTGACATGGGATTTGCAGTGGTCTACATAAGATTACCACAGTGTAAGTTTTATTCCTTGAGATCTACCAGATCAATTTTGCTCATTTTTTTTTAAAAAAAATGAAGCTTGGGCAGTGTAGATATGCTGAAAATTTTGAAAATTCAAAAAAGTTGACAGCTTGAGATTTTATAGCAATCAATTTCCTCCATGCCAAACAGGCAGTTAATAAAACATGGAGTTAGGAGGATTCAGGAGAAGACCAATTTCATATTAGTGAGTGCATCTGTTGTCCTCCCTCACACCCATTTGTCTTTCTATTTATGAGAACAAAACATTGAAATCCACAGACAACCATCATGTACTGCATCCTTAATGTACACCAGGCACAAAAAGTTTGCTTATTCAACAACTAGGGTGGCATGAAGAGATGGTCAATGGCACAACTTTTTTAAAAAAAAATTTATTTGCGAATACAAAAACTCAAATATTAAAATAATACAGAAACCTTACATGCATGGAATAATTGATTGCATAAGAAATACATAGTGCCATTTTTTCTTGTTTTTTAACATTGGTTATTAGTCAGATTTAAAGGGCAATTAATTAATTAATGGGAGAACATTTCTCCCTACAAGACTATTTGTTTTAATTATTTTTATTTCTTTTATTTTAGCTTTCTTCAGGGTGGCTGAACAAGAAAGCAATTGTGTGAATAAACAACCATCAAATTTGTTAATTGATTCATATTTTAATATAGCAGATCCTTATAAAACTTCTCCAGAACAGATTAAGTATACTGGAGTTTTGGATTCCCTTCACTTTGGATGCTTTAGGTTATTTGCACCTGCAAAGCCAGGGTCTGTAAACAAACCCTAAATAATATATCCCGTTTTAGCAAGCAGTTCTTATTAGGGATGTGCTTTGATCCAACCCTGAGTTGACACTTTGGAAAACAGCCTGCTTCTGCTCAGAACAGTTTGGAGTCAATCTGCTTCAACTCAATATCAAACTCGAGCCAAGATTTAGAAATCCAGCGCTTCATGTTTTCCATTGAATACCATGAGAAATCCAAAAATGGCTATAACGTCTTACCTCTTGATTGGAACTGGTTTATATTTGCAGGCATAGTGCTTCCTCATGAAACGATTATGGCTGCAAATATCAGAGAAATAAGTCCAGGATATTTTATACTAGACACCTTTATATATAGATATAGATAGATATGAACTGCTGATAAGTTTTTAATTTCTGGGCAGCATTGGTTTGCAGGGATAGTTGTCCCTTCTGAGGAGTTAAAGCCTGCCAAATTTCAGAATGATAGCAACAGTGAGTTTTGAGGGGGACATAGCATATCCCTGCTATGTTCCTTGTCGATAATTGTTCTGAAAATTACAGGCAGCCTAGAGGCATCCCAAAGGACTAAAGACATAATCCTATGCATGTTAGACTGGGGGAAAAAGCCTAAACTCCCAGCATGGAGTTGAAATCCAAATGTTGGAAGTTGTAGGGATTTTTCTGTTGAGACATGCATAGGATTACATCTTAAACCTGCTAGAGTTTGGAAGGATAGGTGCAGCAGTTCATGTGGAACAGAACCTTCTAATTTGCAGTGGGGGTGGAGAGAAGTGATTCATTTCCCCTTCCTTACACCCCTATTATTACATCTCCTAGGATAAAATGTTACCTAACTGCATTACATCCACCCTCCTGCCCATCCCCCTACAGTGTTTAGACTTCGTAATTTATTTCAAAAGTGTATCTGAAACACAATTCTCTGACGGAGCCTCATTTTGGCCTGGGGTTCAGTCCTGTTGGCTTCCTAGGAAACCTCACTTTGACTCAGAACCCAACTGAACTGGACTAAAGCTGCCTCCTTCTGCTCGAGGTCCAGGTTTCTTCTGAATCCATTGCACACCCCTACTTCTTATATCAAATGTAAGGTTCTCCCTCAGGAATCTTTCCTATGCACAGATAGAAAAAATATGCCTGGTCTGCAGAGGGAACCATATTAACCGCTTGCTGAATGAAGGTAGGTTCCTGTGCACCTTCAATTGCCTGTGTATGAACAAGTGCAGCTATTACTAGTAAGAGGCAACTCTTGCCTTTGCGACCAAAGTGATTGGTGGGTGTGCCTGTAAACACCATCTTATAAGGTAGAATTTTCTTACAATCTACAAAGAGGGTAGCCTGGCTCATTATCCGGGAGTGGTGAGTGCATGAGAAGGTGCAGCCCCGCAGCAGAGACTTTTGCCCGAATGATCCTGGGTAGGGGGGCAGCCTTGGCATTTTCAGGAATAGGGATGTGTATGACAGCAGGTGATCTCAAGCGAGGCTTTCTCCCTAAGTTGTCCCTGGTAGCCCTGGACTTCCGTGCATGATTTTTCAGGTGAATTTGGGAGTTATGGCCTCTCCCTCCTTAAGGCGAGGTGGGCTTAACTAAATGCTAAACACCATTTGTGGGCAATAGTAAGTTGGCATGGCAACAGATGGGCTGCTCAACAGTTGTAATGTCTAGTCTTGCACTGAATAGAGGTAAGCTGTTTACAAGAGGTATGCCAAGTCTTTCCTTGCATATGCTCTGACATCCTTTGTAAAGTTTTAACAGCTCTTGTCTTGGAAGATGACAGGTGTTCACTTGGGCAGTGGCCCAGAATCAGGTAGCGGCCCAGTACTGCGATGCAAGTATGTCTGACTCACAGAGATGAGTGATGAAGTATTCTGTCATCAAGACACTGTGACTTTAACAAAAAAATCAGTTCTGGTCAGTTACTAAGGGTGCCCTGCATACCCTAGGTTTGGATGCTTGTCAAGTTGGTACACATTCTTTCTGTCCCAGCGCAGCATACATTGAGGCATCTGTTGGCTTTTCTCATAACAGATCCAGACAGTTTGCAGATAGAGGTCTAAGGCATTCCGGTCTTAAATTAGACAGCTGCCAAAATCAAAGAATAAATTTATATTATGTACTGACATATCCATGTTTACTGTAGATTCAAATGTGGGCCACGCCTGGGTGTGAGTGATCGTCTGTGGGCACAGCAGGATCTTCTGGGTCAGTCAAGGGGCTTCTAGATCCAGCTTTGGGACACAGTGCGGATTGAGCCAGCAAGCAAGCATACAGTGGCTTGGCAGATGTGGCATACGCTGGGAGAGTCTACTCCCTACCTTATTCCTTCCGAGTTCAGTTTGTGTCCTTCTGGGTGGTAATGATTTGGGTCTGCTAGAAGGCAGAGCCCTTATCTTGCAAGCGATAGCCGATTTTGAGACAAATCGACAACATTGGCAGGCACTGCGATCTTTTGGTCCTGCATGTTGCCACAAATTAATTGGAAAGTGGGCGATGATTATCAGGCCCTGGTAAGGGTGCATCAGAAATTGAATAATCAAATGATTCATTTGGGCGGGAATGATTCGGGTCTACTGAAAGGTAGAGCCCTGATATTGCAAGCAATAGCCGACTTGGATACAATTTGGCAGCGTTGGCCAGGCATGGTGATCATATGGTCTTGTTCATTGCCACAAATCAATCAGAGAGCATGCAATGATCATCAGGCCCTGGAAAGGGTGCATAAGAAAGTAAATAATCAAAATTTTAAAGATCTGCTTAAGCACGGAGATCACAGTATTCAACATGCTGCGATGGTGCTTGCGCCGAGGGAGCTATTGCGGCCAGATGGCATTTATTGGATATTGGTAACGATATATTTTTACATGATCTGCAGAGTGGTTTAAAAGAGGTTATGGAGTCTAGGTGGGGGGGTAGCGACTAAACAAGTGCTTTGTCGCTCCCTGTGGCAGGTAGGTGCGGGCATCGGGAATGTCATAGGGTTTGTGAGCATTCAGTGGCACTGTTTCAGTGATTGGTAATGCCTGAGGGCACCCAGCTGTGAATTTTATAGCCTCAGATGGTGGGATAAGGGTTACCTTTAAGGCCAACCTTCCTCACCTACTCGGAGCTGTACGGTGCGAGGGGAGGTCGACATTGGAAGGCCTTCCTACCCCATAAAGGGCAGTCTGGGTTGTGGCGAACTGGGAAGCGCCACTTCACAGACGGTAAATGTCTCGCCCTGAAATATTTAGGATGCCCGCATAGGTTAACCCACTCTGTAAATCTTTAATAAAGTGGCCCTGTTTAAAATCCACTTCTGTGTGTCGCCTAGTTATTTATCTACCCTCCATTACCCGCAAATGCCTTCATAACGGGCCCAGCTTGCCTGGGCATGTGGAGGCCATTGCGGGTGGGGGTGGGGGAACGAGGCAGTGTGGATGGCAGCCATTGGCTGCTCCTGTGATGCCTCATGGCAGAGAGGGGACTTAGTGAGTTTAAAGGCAGGTTCACCCCTCCCTGCTTCCTCTTCTTCCTTTTTGCAGCTCCCTCCCTCCCTCCCTGTAGGTAGTGTGGATTCGCCGGTCGCTCTGTTGAGGGCCAAGTAGGAATTTTTGGCTCATAATCACTTTCAGTTATGGGTTTTTTTCACCTACTTCACACTGCAAGACAGCCAGGGAGTATTAAATAGGTGATGTTCATTAATGTTTCGGTCACATTTACATTTGGCAGGTAGTTGCGGGCATTGGGAGCATCATAGGGTTGGTGAAAATTCACAGGCACTGTTTTGGTGATTGGTAATGCCTGAGGGCCCCCAGCTGTGAATTTTACAGCCTCAGCTGTTGGGATAAGGGTTACCTTTAAGGCCAACCTTCCTCACCTACTTGGAGCTATATGGCACGAGGGGAGGTCGACATTGGAAGGCCTTCCTACCCCATAAGGGGCAGCCTGGGTTGTGGCGAACTGGGAAGCACCACTTCACAGATGGTGAATGTCTTGCCCTGAGATATTTAGGATGCCCACATAGGTTAACTCACTCTGCAGATCTTTAATAAAGTGGCCCTGTTTAAAATCCACTTCTGTGTGTCACCTCATTATTTCTCCACCCTCCATTACCAGCAATTACATATGCTGTTCCCTGTTTATGCTGCACTTCGCTAAGTTTATCTTTAAATGCCCATATATGCATAAAAGTGTATATTTTTCATTCACGTTCCCCTTATATATGCAAATTATGTGCATACATTTAGCATTGGGGAAGGAAATCCACCTGGGCCCATGAGGGCAGTGAATGTCCCCACATTCAGCCCTCACAGGCCCAGGCTGACGCACCCAGCACCAGGACAGGCCCACGCCCAACTGCTCTCGAGCTTTCCAGAGCAGTTGGGTGCAGTTCTCCTCTGACTGCACACCCTTTGTTCTTTTCCACTGCTATGGAAATGGCATCCACCATTAACACAGCGGGGGGAAATACACAATTTCCCCAAGGCTGGGGAAATTGTGTTTCTCCCCCCCCCCCCGCTAATGGGGCCTCTAAGGTGGCTATCGGTGGCGGCGGGGAGAGAAACATGATTTCTCCAAGGTCACATATTTCCCCTCTCCACTCTAATGGCAGCTTATTGGGGCCTTAAAGCCCATATTTATTTATTGCAATTCTATACTGCCCAATAGCCAAAGCTCTCTTAAAGGTTAAGAGGGCCTTTAAGGACAAGCGCTCTTTCTGGGCCTCCAGAAAGTGTGCAATCCCCTTCCCAGAAAGTACACGTTGCCTAGCACCCGTTTCGCCTGGGTCTTTGGAAAAGCAGCACTTGGCAAACTTGCGGGGTGAGCCCCCCTCAAGTTTTCCACTCCCTATACACATCTTTTCTAAGACAGACATTTTAATATGTGACTTTTTCTTGATAAAAGTGCTCTCAGCATTAGGAGAAGTGTGGATTTCAGAGTGCAATTACATTTGGGTTTGTGTAGAAATCCAGAGACAACATATTAGGTATGTTCACATCAATCTGACAGCTAAAAGAAATTCTCACCCATTCCTACTATTGCATGAGGAAGGAAATTACTTAATAATGATAAGTAGGAATGAACAAATATTATCTGAGGGGCATTAGAACCACTGGAGGAATGAAATTATTGATGTAAATGTAGCTTTGATTCAGGTAATCGTTTCTGTTAATGCTAGGCCTAATCTAGCATTTAATATGAAAATATAGGTCATTGGAAGACATGATTGAATTCAGAAATGAATGGGTTCATATAGATTTTCCCCCTTAAAGCAGATAGACTTGAATTAAGTATCCAGTATATTTGGGCCCTTAGACTACCGTTGATCCAATTAAGTAGCTTCAAAAGAGTGCTCATAAAGAAACTGCTTCTCATTTCTAGTTGACATTGATGATGATTATAAAATGAATATGTGATACAGGGCTCTTTATTTTACTTAGTCCAATGTCTCCTTTTAGCATGAGATAATGAAGAGCAATGGGGGAAAAGAGATGGAGAGGTTTTTTTTTTTCTAAATTACTGGAGAAGCATCCTTCTGATCCAGTACAGGATGTAATGCTGGATTTGCATTACCAATGGGAACCTGATGTAAACAATTCCAATAATGCAATGTCAGCATTGACATGAGTCCACCATACTCCACCTGTTTTATTCAGGCACTAGCAAATCCCAATAGACTGCTACATTCTTGAGTGGTAGAAAGAAGGAAAGACATCAGCTGTTCCCTGAAATTGACTATGCAGACAGTGCAGGTCAGCACAGTCAGTCTGGATCTGACCATATATCAACCATAGAAACTTGTAGAAGGGTTGAAATCTAAAAACCAAATAAAACCAAACAGATCCCTGGCCACAATTCATAGTCTAAACAAATATATCTTAAATTTAGCCTCAGAAGTTTAAGTTATTGGACTTATTTGTCTGAATGTGCTGTGTTGCGTATGAACACAGTCCTGCTTCTATTTGGAACTCTTATTTGAACCTCGTACATGGGAACAGCAAGGGAAAGCTGAGCTGTAGGTTCAGATGATGCTCTGTGAAACCTGGGTTACAGAGTTCTACTTTCTCCAATCAATAGCAGGGTTCAGGTTAGGACAGGTTCCTCAGGGAAGTAAGACTGGAAGAGTTCAGCACCACAGATCACTTCAAGTGTTACTGGGGCTGAGAGCTAAGCAGGGTTGTTTGTATGTTGCTCCAACAAGGAGTATAAATCATGACTAAGCCTTAAGTAGAAATTGCCTATTAATTGTTAAGGGCCATCAGTAAAAAACACATTCCGCCAGGTTAAAGTGATAATTGGGGGGGGGGGTCATTCTAACAGCCATAAAATCGAAAATGTTTCACCAATCTTTCTGAAATGTACAGGTGCCAGAAAGGAATGGTTTTTTTTACATTACCTGAAAATTTCAAGAAGACTGGCGAAAGATTGAGGGAAGGAGAGCAGTTTAAGTTAGAAAAGGAACACAAACCTGTCTCCCTGCTTTTGTCAAATGACTTTCGGTTTGCGAGTTTTGTGCTTACAATTTGCATAATTTCTAGAACATTATTAATTAATCCAGTGGTGGGGTCTTCTTCCTCCTTCACTGTAGTTGGTGGAAAGCTTTTCGTTTTTTTAAAATTTCCCTTCGGTTGACTTTTAAGGATTATTTTTACCTCTCATTCAAGTCAATGAGGAGGACATCTTCAATCATAGCGCGAGGCACGCTAAGTAGCGTTGCTCTCCCCCCTCCCTCCTGCCTTAGGATGTTTGGGGTGGGTGGGTGAAATGGCCGCTGCCTCTATTGCACAGACCTTTTGAGTGAAGAAGAAGAGTTTCTCTTTTCTCTTCTGGAACATGCTTTCCTTTGGCTCTGAGAGCATTTTGGGCTATCTTCATAAGGCCAGTTTGCTCTTTTGCTCCCTGGTGAAGCAGGGTGTAGTTCCTCTGGATCCATGATAACCTGATCTTCAGATCTCTCCAGGGAATAGGTAGGCTGACCATATGAAAAGGAGGACAGGGCTCCTGTATCTTTAACAGTTGTAGAGAAAAGGGAAATTCAGCCAGTGCCATTTGTATGCAATTAGTTCCTGGTGAAATTCCCTCTTCATCACAACAGTTAAAGTTGCAGGCGCTATACTAGAGTGACCATTTACAAAAGAAGGCAGGGCCCCTGCAACTTTAAGTGTTGTGATGAAGAGGGAATTTCACCAGGAACTAATTGCATACAAATGACACTGGCTGAAATTCCCTTTTCTCTACAACTGTTAAAGTTACAGGAGCCCTGTCCTCCTTTTTATATGGTCAGCCTAGAATAGGTGGCTATACATCACTTTCAATGCATCCCGACCCCACTCACACACAGTGTGCTCCTTCCCTCTTTTCTAAGAGTTTGGTCCATACTGCTATAAAGTTGAAAGCTTCAAACACTTAATTAGTTTGGGCAGATGTAAGTTTTAAATACAATGTAGAAACCTTTCAAAGTACTTCAGGGCCTACAATGTTGGTTTCGGCCTAGTCACCCTGTTTTTCTAATGAGGTTTAGAAACAGTTAAACTGTCGTGTATTTTGCATAGTGTACACATGCATTTTCTTTCTAATCCTTGCAGTCTACACTGGCTCCCTCCTTGATGTGTTTTTTGGAGGCAGACAACTCCTTTTTTGTTCCAGCAGGCCTTTGGCAAATAATCTGGACCTCTGTCTATACCTTTGACTTTTAAATTGTTATGTATTTTAAATGTTTTAAATGTTTTAATATTGAAAAGTATTTAATTATTTTTTTAACTTTTGTATATTTTTATTTATAGGTTTTAGCTGTATATGTTTTAGTTTTGTAAGGCTGCCCTGAGGCCCAGCATTGGGCAAAAGGCAGGATACTACTACTACTACTACTAATAGTGATGTTTCAGATTTCACTTCTGTATCTGATGTTCTTTTACATTTACTTTTCTTTATAAACCATTCATATCTGAAGACTTCTTGTGTGGCATGTTTTCATTGGTTTAACAAGTTAAAAGGGGTATTCACTGTTTTCATGCTTATGTTATAAAATCTATTTTCAACAGGCCTAGTAACTTCAAGAGTAACAGAGTTGGGGAAAATCCTCAATCTCTTTGCTATCAGAGGCACTGAGTAAGGGACCCCTGGAGATAATTTAGACTGACCCCAACCACAAAACACTATTCCCCCTTCTGAAGAGATCTGGACCACAGACTACTAAAGACAAACAAAGTAGCAGACGATAATAACAGTTCTCATGTGGCCATTTGCCTTATGAGGCAGGTGCTCTGCAGGCTGCCAAATGGAGGGACTAATAGGCCATAAAGTTGCCTGGCTGGGTCTGCCAGAAATCCACCCTCAATACTCCTGGAAGGTCCATGTTCTATAGCACCTGCTGTCAGATGAACTCCACCCCTGGGTTTAATTTACCGGCTTCCCCTGGCTGGACCTTGCAGGAAACTATAGGGACAGACAGAGCAGGCATTCATAGCACACATAGAATGTTGAGACTGGCAAATCTAAAAGCAAGTGTGTTGCTTTTCAAGAACCAAGGAAATTCAATGGGTCTTACTTTTGAGTAAATATCTAGGGATGGAAATGCAGCCTGTGAAGAACTGAGTAGGGTGATCACACTTGGGAAACCAAAAAAGAGGACACCTAGTGGGGGGGCAGGAAAATGGCTTTCTGGGGCCACCTTAAAGTCCCCAATTGGAGTGGAAGAGGGGAAAGCATGTCATTCTCACCCCCACCCCACTGCTCCAATCAGGCCCTTTTCTATAATGTTTAGGAATGACACATTTTCCCCTTTTAAGGCCTTGATTGGGGCAGTGGGAGAGAATGACACACCTCCAGAAAGCATGTCATTCCTCCCTACCATGCTAATGGTGGCCTTAAAGGGAAAAGTGTGTAATTCCAGGTCATTATAGACTATTGCATAAAATCCCCCCTGACACTGAGGATAGAACAAAAACCAGGAGAAATCTGGGGAAATCCTGACAGTTTTTTATTTTTATTTATTATTGCATTATATTCCGTCTTTTTTCCTCCAAGAAACCCAAGGCGGCATACATAATCCTCCTCCTCTCCATTTTATCCTCACAACAGCAACCCTGTGAGGTGGGTTGGGCTGAGAGTCTGCAACTGGCCCAAAGTCACCAAATGGGTTTCCATGGCTAAGTGGGGAGTAGAACCCGGATCTCCCAGCTCCCAGTCCAACACTTTAGCCACTAGGCCACACCCTAGTGGTCACCCTAGAATTGAGCCATGCCAAGTTGGATGCAGATTGGTTCGTGCCTTGATTTTTAGGATATTTTTTAAAAATGTTTGACTTCAAAAAATGTACTAAAATTCAAGGCATGAACCAATCTGCTTTCAACTTGACATGGCTAAAGCCTTACTTAAGAGATACCACAGTGCCAAGTTTCATCTCTTCATCTTTACTTCTTTTTTTTACTGTACTGCTCAAGGCCCTATACCCCAAAGAGTATTGTGTTTGAATTTTAAAAAAATTCTAAATGTCTAAAACTCCAGGCATAAACAGATCTTCTTCCAACTTGGCCTGGCTCAATCCCTACTTAAGAGCTACCATGCAATTGTAAGCATTTTAGTTAATTTTAAAAAAATAAATTGAAGTTTTAAAAATTCCTAAAAATCAAAGGATGAACAGATCTGCTTCCAACTTGGCATGGCTAAATCCCTACTTCAGAGCTACCATGGTGCCATGTTTCATCTCTTTAGCTTTACTTTCATTTTTTAAACTCATACTGCTCAAGGTCCTAGACCCCAAAGAGATTTCTGTTTGAACTTTAAAAAAATCCTAAAAATCAAGGTATGAATGAATCTGTTTCAAACTTGACATAGCTATATACCTACTTAAAATGATGCCAGGTTACATCTCTTTATCTTTAAAAATGAAGGACATGCAAGCATTTTGGTTGATTTATTCATTTTAAAAGTGAGTTCAACACATAACACTAACTTTGATTTTATATTGGATGTCAAAATGGTGTAACATCCTAGCTGATGTTGGCTGCTTGTCAACTGTATAATATCCAGTCATCCGTTACACAAAGCCATGAAATTCATTAAACAAAAAACCTACGGTTTACAAAAACAACGTTAAGGCTCCACAGTTTCCAACCAAGCACCAAAAAGCAGGGAAATTGGGAGTTAAGGCTCCCAAGCCTTAACATCACATCCTCCCTAAGGAGGCAGAAAGTGCAAGTGAAATTCTCATTCTCCCAAAGCAGATAAACCATGAGGACAGGATGGAGAATATGATATGCAAAGGTGACTGTGGGGTTGTGGAAAACTGATCACGAACAACTTAGGGCCACCTACTTCTCTTTTTTTGTTTAGAGCAGCCCTTCCCCAACCTGGTGCCCTCCAAAGGTGTTGGACTACAACTCCCATCATTGCAAGTCAGTATGTCCCATAGTCAGGAATGCTGGGACTTGTCATCTCAAACACCTGGAGGGTAACAAGATGGGGAATGCTGTTCCATATCCTTACCAAATACAGGGTCTGCCAAATACTTTTCTCTCAAACACATCTCGTATATAGCAGCATGCTTGATAACAAAAGGGGCACTATTCATTACAGATCTAGAACCAGAGCATGTGCCAGGCACTTCCGAATTTTGGTCAATATCCTGCCCTTCAAAGAACCAATGTTTTTTTTTTCTTAAAATGTATTTATACAAAATATACTGTTCACTCCCCACAATCCCTCCACAATACGTCATCTCATCAAAGCAACAGAGGAGGAGAAGAGGTTTAGTTTGGTTGTCTTGAACACCTTTCAGATGAGATTAGTTTGCAATCCTATACCTCTTGGGAGTAAGCCCTAGTGAATTCCATGGCCCTGGCTTCTGAGAAGACATGTATAGGAGTCAACCTTCTCCAGCTTGGTGCTCTCCAGATGTGTTATATGTGTTATGGGGAAGACAAAAATCATTTCATACTTAATTTTAAAATAATACTTACGCATGAAACTATTAGGTGGTAGCTCTGCCTTTGATCTCACACTGCTGAACAAGTAAGAGAAATCCTTTATCTGATATTCAAGAAACAGACATCCTATGCCATGTGTTGAAAACTAATGTTGATGTCTGAAGGGCTTTCTGGATTAGGTATTCAAGATTCATTCATTGTTGTTTCATTTGGTTTAGACAGTTTATTTAAAGTGATGCAGCTCTTTTGTAGTTCCTTGATTGATCACATATCTTAATGCTGGAAAACATCATACTTTAGTACAGATGTGGGCAGAAAATAGATCTATCCTGATGTTTGGACATCAATTCGCAGCATTCCTGATAACTGCCCATGCTGATAGGGGCTTTTACAAGTTGAATTCCAAAACATCTGGAGATCTACATTCTGCCTTCCTTTGTTCTTGAACAACATTCTCCAACCTGGTGCCTGTCAGATGTGTTGGTTTGTAACTCTCGACATAAGAATCTCTAAGAAATGAGAAATAGCTGGTCCTAAGTTGTTCATCATCATTTCCCACAACCCCACAGTCACCTCTGCATATCAAATTGCATATCTAGATTTCTGAGATGACAAGTCCCAGCATTCCTGACCATGGGACATACTGACTTGCAATGATGGGAGTTGTAGTCCAACACCATTGGAGGGCACCAGGTTGGGGAAGGGCTGCTCTAAACAAAAAAAGAGAAGTAGGTGGCCCTAAGTTGTTCGTGATAGTTTTCCACAACCCCACAGTCACCTCTGCATATCATATTCTCCATCCTGTCCTCATGGTTTATCTGCTTTGGGAGAATAAGAATTTCACTTGCACTTTCTGCCTCCTTAGGGAGGATGTGGTGTTAACGCTTGTGAGCCTTAACTCCCAATTTCCCTGCTTTTTGGTGCTTGGTTGGAAACTGTAGCGCCTTAACATTGTTTTTGTAAACCGTAGGTTTTTTGTTTAATGAATATTTATACTGGTTGGCTCCAGCTCTCTACAGAGAGAGGCTTTATCTCATGAAGGTACCAAATCTGTTTTAGCAGCCTCTATCTTTGTCAGCATGGGAGTGGCTGCGGCATGTGAGCGTCCTCATGACCGGAGTCCTCAGAGTCAGAAGGTGGCCAGGCAACCTCTTTCTCTGAATGCAGTGGAGCTAATTCCAGGGATCTTTCTGGAGAACTAGGTCCTGGGGAGGTGGAAACCTTGTGATGCCTTTCCATGATTGAATCCTCTTTGTAGGGAGGGGGGAACTTACCTATACCCAGCTCAGGGGGCACTTGCCTCATCGCCACTGCCACCCACCCTTGCTCGCCAGGCCTATTCTTAGGCTTAACTTGGTTGGGCAAGTGCTTGGCAGCCACACACACCCATGCACTTCCCCCTTCCTGCATCAATGGCTGCCAATGGAGCATTTGCACCTTTACTCTTGCGTCAATGGGTCCTTTTAGTCAACCATTGGCATGGGAGAAATGCTCAATTTATGGAGGCCCCCGGAAATGCACATTTCCCCCCTTACGTCAATGGCAGCTGCTATTGATTCAGGAAGGGGGAAGTGCATACTTTTGGGGTGTGGGCAGGCAGCTGCGAAGTGCTTGCTGTGGCCTGATGAATCTCTTGGAGGGGTGGTGTCTATGCTCACAAGAGAAGTGCCTGGCTGAGTCCGGGAAGGGGGAATGCGGGGGGTCCGCCAGGCTCTTGAACCATGTCAGGCGCTCATGGCAACCCCATTCCTGAGCTGTTAACTCTGTTTCATCAGCTGGTGTCCTTCCCACACTCAGATGCTGGGTGGCTTTTGGAAGCAAGGCTTCAGGGTAGATAAGAGAGGGAACCTTGTCCCAATGATCCACTCCACAGTCATAGATTCAGACTAGATCCTGGCCAGATGCAAAAGCAAATGAACATTTTTTCACCCAATCTCTTGACAGAAATTTACATAAATTGTACATCAATTGACTGATAAAAAGTGCCTGTAATTAACAAAATACAACTTGGAATGGCAAACCATAATATACAATGCTGGACAAGTAACAACATTATTAATCTAACCAGACTTCTGCCATATCATATAATGGTCTTTTCTTTCTCTAACTTTTATGATCTATGACAATAAAGTTTTAAATCATTATACCGAACAAGTCATTACATTTCAGATAGCAAATGTATTTTTTCTATGCATATTTATATGACTCTCAAATTGGCAGTGCAATACTACTTGCTCTCTAAAATTTGATGGCTTTAGAATGATTTGAAATAATTTACAAAAATCTCTGTATTCCCAAAAATACATTTGAAGTTAAAGGGAAAATCAGCCATCTGGGAATTGCTTGCTTTTAATTTTCATGTTATTGGCAGATCTTACTGTGTAATTGGGATTCATCCCTTTTTCTCTATCACACAAACATTCATCTTCTGATTGTGAGATAGGTTTGCAGAATTCTTTTTATTTATTTTTGCTCCGTGTCTCTTATTCTCATACATATATATTAAATACACTAACCAATGTGGTATTTACTAAAATGATTTGCAACTTTGAATGCTTATAGAAAATGTTCTGTTTCACAAAGTTCAATTGTTTATACATCAATTGAAAGATAAGTTAATGCTGCATTCAAAACAAAAAACAGAATGCAAATACCTGCAGTTAAAAAGAAGTTATGCTGCAAATACTGCAATCATGATCAATTTACAGTAAAATCTGACAAAATCATATCAGATACTTTAGTTATGATTAAAATGTAATATCATTATTTGGTAGGGAAGCCTTTATTTTTGGAAACAGCATCACAGCAACGTCTCATAGAGCCGGCAAGTGTTTTAAGCTTTTCCTTCTTTATGACATGGTTCCAGGAATCACTTATAGCCTCAATTAATTGGCTTTTATTTGATGGACGCCTTATTCGTACAAGAATTTTCAAACGGTGCCACATATTTTCTATCAGGTTCAGGTCAGGGCTGTTTCTTGGCCAGGTTAACAATTGAATGCCCTTTGCTGTTTGCATATTTTTGCTGTGTGACAGGGAGCTGCATCTTGTTGAAAAATAAATGGTGCATTGTTTGGAAAGAGATCCCTGATGGAAGGTAACAGTTTTGGTTCCAGGATGGTGTCAATGTATTTTCGTGCGTTTAGTGTGCCATCGATTACATGAAGGCAGCCAACACTATCTGCTGACATAATGCTTGTTGGGTATTTTACAGTTGCCTCAATGCAGTCAGGATGTAGCTCTTCTCCTACTCTACGTCTCACATATTTTCATCCATCACTACCAAATAAGCTGATCTTACTTTCGTCACTCCAAATAACTTGCTTCCACTGATCTTCTGTCCATTCACTGTGTTCTTTTGTCCACTGTAGTCATTTCCGGCGCTGCTTTAGATTCAGAAATGGCTTTTTTCTCAGAATCCTACCTTTTAGTCCAAAATCTGATAGTCTTCTCCTTATCATTCTGGAACTGACAGAAACACCAGTTGCATCAAGTACACCTTTGATGGCCTCAGATGAAATTTTTCTCTCCTTGAGACACAGCCTTTTTATTCTTCTGTCATCAACAGATGATTGTGCATGTTTTACAGCCTTTTCCTGCCTTGTTTTTAATTGACTTTGTTTCGTTATAGCGTAAACAAAACTTTCGAACTCCGGATGTAGTCACTGAACGACCAATGTGCCTTGCAATTTTAGCATAGGAAAGACCTGATTCACATAATACAACAATCCTGCTTCTTCTCCTGGGTGTCCAATCAACTCTTTTCCTTGGTGCCATTTCACTATTTATGATGTACAATTTTTATATGAGAAATAATTCAAATATTCACAATCTCCAATTGTGCCTCAGATACAGTGATATTTGTTCTGTCTTCTACAGAACAAACAGCAAAACTGACTTTCCCCAACTTGAAACATGAAGTAACACAGCTACTGCCATATGATTGGTCCCCAAAACAAGGACTTCGATTGGCCAGTACGGTTTGCAATTCCAAACTGCTTCTCAACTCAATCACAACTTGTGTTTCTTTTTAGAATAAAGTAAGCATAACTTTTTAAAAAACTGCAGGTATTTGCATTCTGTTTTTTATTTTGAATTCAGCATTAAATTCTCTTTCAATTGATATATAAACATTTGAACTTTGTGAAACAGAACATTTTCTATAAGCATTCAAAGTTGCAAAACATGAAAATTTCAAAAAGTGCCCACAATTTTGGCCACCACTGTAGAACAAGCAACAGAAGATGTCTTATAGGCAATGAACATACAAGCTTTTCATTGAGTCTGGTCCATCTATCCAAATACTAATTACTTATTTATTTAAAACATGTCTATGATATTCATCTCATGAGATTCCACGATGTTGTACAATACAAATATCAAATTACCTTGCCCCCAAATTGGATATTTGCAACCTGGCAATAGTTGCTGCAATCTTCTGGATCTTCAGAGTGGGAGAAAACACCCCCACTTGGAAGGAAGCATGACTCACATCCTGGACACACCCACCTAAATGTGATTAGTCAAAATTAACTGCCCCCCTCCTAGCACCTTGTCTGTATTCTCAGGCTCAATGCAATGAAACAAGATGGTGCTGTAAATTTCTTCATAGGAACTGCTCTAAGCTCAGAGCAGCTTATGAGTGATTTCATTCTCAAAGTGCCTTGCAAATTTGTCACAGCAGGCCTTTGAGGGTTTTAATCCATCCCTTCTGGTCTGAAAACCTTTCACCATGTAAAAGCTCTGCTGGATGTCTACTCAAGGATGCAATGATTGTGTAGAAGTAATAAAGCTTCACTGCAATCAATGTCACAATTAGGTCTAATCATGACCTCTAATGTCATGGCTCCTCTGGAGGACTCCACTTTGGAAGATGCCTGGGAGCTCCCAAGTCAAACATCACAGAGGAGATTCCTGTGTCTAGGAAATTTGAAGAGTTCAGGGGGACTCTCATGATATAGCTAGCTCCCTCTCAGAGACAGATGCCAAGGGTTCATCTAGCCCCAAGGGTCACAGGAATCTAATGATCAAGGCACAGTCTGCCTGTGGAATAGGGGCTACTCATGAGTAAGGCCCTGTTAATAAGTAGACTTTTCCTCTAATATTCTGCAGCTATGCTCTGGGAAGGGCTCTCAAGGCTCAGGCTTAAAAGCCTGGAACAATGTCTGAGAACCAGCTCTGTGCTTTTCTGCAAATCCAGTACTTCTCTGGATTTCTCTGTGTTTGACTTTTACCTTGTGTTTGGACTTGGCCCAGAGGAGTGTTGTCCCAGCAGGGCATCCCACTTGTGCTCAGTTCTATTTCCTGTGAGGCTATGCTACTTGTGCTCCTGTCATCTCCCAGTCTATTTGATTGTACAGGGAACCAACTGTACTCTGCAGTGCAGGCGAGGCTTAAGACTCTGCGAGGTGGGCCAACTTAATGGGTCTACCACCCTGCAAGAGGCAATGGCAGCTTCTAAAGTAAACTTCCCCAGGAAGTGGTCTGACTAGGACAATAGGGTCAAAGAAAGCTCCCCATGCCAATTCCAGATCTTTCTCTCTTTGATTACTTGAAAATGCCAGGTCCAGACCATGTTGCCCAGAAAGCACTAGACCTGTCCTACAGTTGTGGCAGCCATGAAGCAAGGCAGCCTCAGTATGAATGTTAAAGTCCCACAGGACAATCATCCTGGGACACTCTAACACCACAACTGAGATCACTTCTGCCAGCTGAGACAGAGACTGATGGGAAGCAGAATGCTCAATATACCAGGTACAAACATTTAAACCAGCCCTGGTTAGAAAGGTTTTCTTGAGATTGAGACAGCAACCTCATCTTCCCTGGCCCTATGTACTGTTCTGCATAACTAGATGAACACAGCTGAGAGAGACTGCTTCCTCCCACCCAGGATAATTCAATGCATATCAGATTGGTTGTTACTACAACTAACACCAATTGTCCCCATTTATTGTCTCCTACTGCAGTACTCAAACTTATTATTACAAGAAATCGTGGAAACACTTTGACCTTTATGTGAACTTGGCTTGTTGGTCTTATTCAATGACCTAGAATTTAATCCCCTCTGCTCTGTTGTTCATCACACATACAACAATGAACCTGAATAAATGCATAATAAAGAGAAAACCTTCTCAGGAGGATCTTTCATCATTATGCATTTACCCAGAATATTGTGTTCACTCCTCAACTTGCACTAGTTAGCTAGTAGTTTATTTCTGCCTTCCTCAGGGAGGTGGAAATACAAAACCAAATGACATAAAATCCTGAAACGTCCCAGTTAACTCCTGTGCAACAAAACCATATCCACAATATCATATGGCTTTTTTGAGACCAGATACTTGATATTACCAGGATTTTGTTTGTGTTTCCAGCTTCTAGGATTTCTATTAGGGATGTGTATCATATCGTTAAAATTTACGATAACGATACGATAAGGTCGTTATAGTGCATGTGCTTAACGATGATGATCTGAAAGAAAAACCTACAATAATCATCGGAGACAATAATTTCCGCACGATTTTATGGTTTATTGGACTGCCATATAAATATACCTATAACTTCTGTATTTTAAAAGTTTGAGGCTTGAAACTTGGTCACAGTGCTTATGGGGTATGCCTAAGTATGTGTATGAAATTTGAGATTGGTCCCTCCAACCCTCAATTTTATATGATTTTTTTAAAGATCATTTCCATTCTGACAGGTCTGAATGAACACACGTGGGGAGCTGTCATTCTGATTTGTCAGAACTGAAACGATATTTAATAAATTCATATAAAATCGAGGGTCAGAGGGATCGACCTCAAATTTGGCACATATGTGTAGCACGTGCTTTGGGCGAGTCTTTATGTTAACTTAAAAATATATTTTACAGAAAGAAAGAAAGAAAGAAAGAAAGAAAGAAAGAAAGAGGGGAACTAAGGCCCTTTCCACACCACAGGGGTGTAGAGGGCCCAGCGTGAGCGAACCCAGAAGTGGCTACTTCCGGGTTCGGTGCACTCAGTCCCCATCAGAAATGGCCCAGGCTTCTCCTGGGCTGTCGCAAGTTGCAGCGGCCATTTTTTATCTTCAAAATCCACGGAGAGCGCACAAGTGCTCCTCCACAACAGTGAGTTTTTTAAAAAAAAAACTGTGCGCGATGCGGCTCTGTGGCCATCGGTACTGCCGTGTTTACTCCCGAGTAAGTGCAGCAGTACTGGGGTGGGCGGCTACATTCTTCTGAGATCCAGGGAACTTCCTAGGGCCACGGAAGATTCGGGATTTTTCTAGTTTCCGGTTTCCCGGAAAAATTCCGTGCCTGCCAGGCCCCCCACCCCCACCCCTGGGTCTCCCTGTGTGTCATATGGCTTCACAGGGAGCAGCCGTGGGCCATCCCAGGCAAACTGCCTGGTGTGGAAAGGGTCTAAAGCTCATTGGTCACATTCCTTGATCAAGGAAAGGGTAGATAGCTTGGCATGTTGCATACATATCCACCGGAGGTGAGGGAAATAGGGTTCTCATATGCTCTGTATGGATCCCACAGAGGAAGGCTTAACACTGCTTTTATTTTTCTCATGCATCTATTGTTGTTTTGTTTATTGCTTCCATCCCAAATCATTATGGGAATTCTTTAAAATTTTTAACTGTTGTGAATTTTTGTATTTATATTGTTGTTGTTCCCCGCCTCGATCCGGAGGGAGAGGCGGGTTACAAATAAATATTATTATTATTATTATTATTATTATTATTATTATTTATTCGAGCATTGTGTATAACATATCACTACTGTGACATTCACATCATACTTGTATTACATAGAATTGTGTGCAGATATACCAAAGCAAGTTCATCTTCTTTCCATATTTGAAGTGCCATTGACAAAGGTTCTTAGAATTTTCTTTCCCCTTTCCCCATATGTTGCAAGGTGGGTGAGCATCCAAGATGAACACAAAGGGAGAGAATGGTCTCAAGAAGCTGTAAACGATTTTATTGATGAAAAGCCCAAGCTTTTCATTACTAAAATCATTTATAGTTTCCCTTTCCCCATATGTCATACTTCTAACTTTTTTAAAACAAAAGCACCCAAAAAAACTGCTGTCTTCTGGCTCGTATATTACTTTTATGCTGTGTGGAGAAATGCTTGTAAAGGACTGTTGTTATGTTTAAAAATGTTGTTTTACTTGTGTGTGAGCTATAAGGTATCTGATTAGGCCAGAGACCTTAATCAGTTGTGGTTACCTTGGTTAGTGACTTATGAAAAGAGATTTCTTTATTTCTTTATTTGATTTGTACCCCATGTTTCTACCAAGAATGTTTAGGGGAAGAAGTTACCTTTGTTTCAACTGGTCAGTGGGTCTACAGCAATGACTGACAGATGGGAATTCCATGGGGAACTCCATGAGGAGTTCCATGATTTGCCAGGAGATTTTAAAAGATCATGGAGAAGTCTCTTAAAATTGTTTTAGAGACAGTTGGAAAATGTATGGCAGAGAGCTGGAGATTACTGTTAGTTAACTGAAGGGAGCGGCACTCAGAATTGAAATAACAGAAAGCCAGTCTGAGAGGAATCTTCTGGAGGGAGCTAGTGGTTGTGGAGAGCAAGAGTCTGGACTGCGAGGTGGTGATATTTCAAGCAGGAAGCAGAGCCCAGCATCAGAGGGATTAAGTCTGAGGTCTGATCCGAAGGAACTTCAGCAATGATTCCTGATGCAGAATCATCATCCCAGATGAGGGGCTGAAGGCAGAAGAAGACTGCTTCTTGATTGTGAATAATTGGCTGGGGTGGAGTTTAGAGAAATTAAATCTGGGGAAAAGATTTAATAGGAGGGAAGACTGTCTTATTAAGAATGGGAACCAAGGAGCTCTAATTTAAGTATGAGTAAGCATTCTTTTGAACCCTCCAAAGTAAATATTATATCCCCTTATGTACAAAATGTCCCTTTAATTAATAAAACTTGTTTAATAGTCCATATTGTCTCTAGTGGTGGCGTCCATTTCATGCCCAAGAGTCTTATACCAAGCTACTACAAGGTTTAAAGTATTCTAAGAGAGAATGTTTGAATATGGATGAGATTACCAGAGAAGAAATACTTTCCCTGTATGCTGCTTTTATAAATCTGCTATTTTTAGCATATTGTTATATATTAGTTATTGTGTTTTTAAATATTTTATGATAACTTGGTTGAACAGTCAATATAATGTGAATAAAGAAATAAATTGAGTTGGTCTATCTGCCTTTAAAAATGCACATGTGCACACACACACATACACACACACACACACACAAACAGAGGAAGAGTGTTCATTCAGCTGATCATTGCCTTTTAAAAATATATATGTTTGTAAAAGGTAAAAATTACTGTGTAGATGCAGCATGGAGTGATCTTCCACACATTGCTTCCTACTCAAATTATGTACATCTGGAAGTATCTAAAATTAGCTCCATAGGTTTCATTAGAACTTTTTCACCAGGTAAGTAAGATTATTACTGTAATCTTTAAAACAAACAAACAAACAAACCTTTCCTCAAGTTTCCTCACTTTTTCTTTGAGTTGGTACTGAACTTTAATCATCTCATTTTGTACAATCTTGCCTTAAGGATGGCGACACATTTTATCACAATGATTCAGTCCTTTGTATGTATGCATAGTTTGATGTAAGGTTTACAGTGTAGTCAGGATCCAAAGAGCAGTTTAGTCTTGCACTTATCTATTAGAATGTGTGTCTTTGTTTTCTTTGGGAAGCAGGAACTAGCTTGTACAAACAGGAAAGTGGCTTGTACAAGTCAGGCCATTGGTCCATCTTGCTTGACTGTACAGATTGGTAACAGCTGTCCTTCCCAATCCTACTTGGAGATATTCACCACTTGGGAATTTTATTGGATGTAGAGCAGGATATCAATCTTGTAAAAAATAAATATATAAATAAATAAGCATAGCCAATGGTGAGGGATCATGGGAGTATGGATGAGCAAACTTGGGGAGCCCTTGCCCCACCACTGTCGGCTGCCTGTCCCCACAAACTAGGCCTCACGAGCCTTCACCGAGCACTTGGCACCTGCCTGCGCTAGGCTGCTGTGTTAATGGTGGCTGCCATTGATGCAGAGGAGTGAAATGCACACTTTCTGGAGGCTTCCAATCAGGGACTTAAAGGTGCATCTGGTTGGGTCCATGAGGGATCCAACAAGAGGCTCACAACATCCCTACATGGGAGTAATAAGTCAAAATTATCTGAAGGACCACAAGTTGCCCACCACTGGCTGAAATGGTCAGTGCCGGAGACCTGAAGAGACATTGCCAGTCAGAGAAGATGATACTCTAGATAGACCAATGGTCTTATTTCAGTATAAGGCAGCTTGGGTGACCTTGGGCCAGTCACTATGTCTGAGTTTAACCTACCTCACAGAGCTGTAGTGAAGTCCCAGGGCATGGTCTGAAGGTACATGAGGCCTCCACCTTGCTGAAGCTAAGCAAGTCTGGGTTTGGTCAGTGTTTGCAGGGGAGACCAGCTGGGAATCCCATTTAGCCACCTTGAGTTCTACAATGGAAAAAAGTTGGGATATAAATGTGATAAATAAATAAATTGTTTGATCACCATTTCTACTATATAAACTACTTTTGATTCCCTTGAGTTACAAAAGCAATATACCATGTGACAGTGGGGCAGGGTTTGAAGTGAAAAAAAAACCATGTCTAAATGCCCCCTCTGGATCATGGAACTAGTTTCATGGTCTTTTATTGCTTGCCCATATTTTCTGCGCTTGTTTCTCCCCTGGATAAAATATGGGGGTCATATTTCTCTTTGTGTGCAGCCACCCTTAAACATGCTGGCTAGTGTAATACAGGGCTTTAATTAGCAATGGATATTTTCTCAGACCTTGTGTGCTGAACTAAATTTAATTCCATAGGCTCAGGGCACCAGTTACTCATAATGTATGTCCTCAAGAAGGGATTAAACCAACTACACTGTTATTAAATTGAAATGCAGAAGTAAATGCCAGGGACTCTAATTCTCTTTGCCTCTGAAAGAATGGGAGAATTCTTTCCACTGTGAATATTAATTGCCCCAGTCTTCAAATTAATTCATTTGGCACTCCTCATTACCCACCTGAATATTCTGTCTCAGCACCTTCAGCTTTGTGACTGTACTTGCAATGGAGTATGCGTTCCTTCTCCTCTTTGAAAGGATCCGCGAGGGGTGGCTGAGGTCAGGTGAACACTGCAAGTTCAGAGGAGATGAAATGCTGTTGGTTTAGCAAAGGGTGCTGTTTGGCAAACAGCTCACCCTTGAGATTTTCCTTTCAGTAGCTTTAGAGTATGTATGAACGAACTAGGAGCTGTGAAGCATGCTTGCTCTCTTGCTTTCCCCCATGCAGAAAAAAATGAGAAGGAAATGAAGCAGAAAGGAAAACCTTGATCTTGCACTTCCTCAATTAAATATGAGGCAAAGTGGCCTCATTTAATTAAATCAACAGATTTTTAAATTACCTGCGATTTTTCTTCATTCTCTGGTCCAGATAAACAGTTTGTTCCACTTTCTGCATTGTGCAATTGCATTCAGAAGAAGCAATTCTTCAGAATTATCTCTTCGGGAGGATTGCTTGTCTAAAGGATTTGTAGCCAAATGTGCATATCTATCATCAGTCTTATGTATGTCAATTAAAGCCAATCACTCTATCTCAATTGGCTTAAAAATGAAAAGCTACAAACTTTCTACAGCATAAATGTGGTATGCATAATAGTTTGGAAATAATAATCTGGTATGCATAACAGTTTGGATATAATTGAGTTTGGTTTAATGTCATCTATGTTACTGAGATCATTTGGATTTATTCATTACAGGAATTTTTTAAAGGCATGTAATTTTATTAAGTACACCTTTGGCATTGACTTATTTTTAGAACTAATATTATCTTAAATACTCACAGGCCTTAGAGAATGTACAATGAAGACAAGGGCCCCAATCCAGTTCTAGTTCTGCATAAGAAATTGTGCATAACAAATAGTGGCCCTCGATAGGAGTTGTGCATCTGTGGCACAAGAAAAAGTGCATCCAACTGTTTCCGTAAGACCCAGATGAGCAATTGGGATGTAGATATCTAGCATTTGGAAGATGTACATCCAGTCAAATCTGTACTCACATTCACATTGCCTATATATGGACTACTTCCTCTTCACATAGCTGAACAGTGCTCAATTGTTCTGTTGAAACATACATTCCCATTCCAAGCTTAAATTCACCAAGACATTGTTTCATACTCCAAATTTTGGTTCTTCCAGTTTAGTTTTCAGTCTCATCTTCCTTTGAAGCCTCTCTGCCAGATTCAGTTGGGTTGGCCACACTTGGCATTTATGCTAATTAATATAATCTTCTCTTCTGGGAACAAGCTCAAGTCTTTAAGCTTTTCTAAATGTCCATCATGAAAGGCAACCTGGATGGAGGTTTGTCCATAATGGTCTATGTTGAAAACTTCAAAGAAATTATGCTTTTTAAACGAGAGTGATCTGGCTTGACTCAGTGACAGCTGTTGGCTGTTACCGTTGTCATATTGACTGTTTTCATGCACACAACTACATGTAACAACAGCTAGCTTGCTCATAGATAAGCTTTTGCTTGTTTCCTAACATGATGTGGTTAGTATAGATTATATGAATTCGCTGTTCCCTGACTTATACATAGACAACGATCCTGTTTTCCTGTTGTTGTTGTTGTTGTTGTTGTTGTCAATAAATGTCCTTGTACCATTATCCCCATTAAATTATTTTGTATAGATGTTGGAAAAGTTAATTTTAATATAACCCAAAGTAATTCACACTTCCTGAACTAATATGCAAATTGGAGTAGAATTATCCTTCGATTTTCTCTAGGGATTTATTTTATTTTATTTTAAATCCAAGTTTTGCACTTTTGAACCACTATGCAAACCAAAAATCATCCTTCCAAATGTTCACTTAATGGAATTTTGCAATGGAATTCCCCAATAAAAAAAAAATCTTACTAAAATACATATATTAGGGGAAAATAATCTTCAAAGATACATTACATTAGGAAAATTGCTTGAACAAATGTGTATGTTGTGCCAGAGAGAGAGAGAAAGAGAGAGAGAGAGAGAGAGAGAGAGAGAGGGAGAGAAAAAATATGTATTAGGAGAAATGTCGATAATATGCTTAGGAATTGTTTTTAAAAAACATCTTAAAGTTCAGGATGAACTGAATTTATGATTGGAGAAATTCTTGGATTGGAAAAATGTTAGCCCCAAATGGACAGATCCATCCATCCTTACTTTTTTCACATCTCCAAATTTTGCAATTCAATTTGCTGAACAAAATCTGCATATAAAATGTGTACATGCGAGAAAATAATATACAAAAAGAGCATACATTAGCAACATTTGAAAGAGTATATATAGGCACCATTCACAAATGGACTTATATGTGGGATGTCTTTACTGAAGTTTATGGGCAATTTATTTCTTCCCCCCTCTCTCTCTTAGAATGTTGTAATATTTGAAACTGAGGCTGTAAGCTATAAGATAAGTCCTCTCTGATACAGTGTGCAAGGCAGACACACACACTAAGATCCACCCACACTGGAAGGCTTTTTAAGTATGTAGTTACACTTGCATTTTTGTTTGTATTGTTGAACCTTATTCTAAAAAATGATTTTTAAAAAATCTTCAAATTTTGCAATACAGTTTGCTGAACAAAAACTGCATTTAAAAATGTGTACAGCAGAGATAATAGTGTTCAAAATACATATATTGCGGAGCGAAGGACGAGAAATAATGAGGCAACACAATATTTGGGATATAAACAAGGGCCACTTTATTATTTACAGTTAAACAAAAAAGGGGGGAGGTAATCCTAAGCAGGCATTTTAGCATGGCCAGCCAGGCCATTGAAGGGGTCGGGCGAGACATTCACAGCCCGGGAAGTGGCGCCTGCGCTCTCGCCACCCCCGAGCTTCCCCAACATGAGGTGGGGGGCCTTCCGGTGTCGTCCCCACTCGTGCCGCAGGGCTCCGAGTAGACAAGAAAGGTTGGCCCCAAAGGTAAGCCCTATCCCCCCAACTGATGCCGCAGGGCTATCAGTGGTTGGCCCTCAGGCGTTACCAATCACTTAACAGTGCCAGTGAATGCTCACCATTAAAAAACATAAAAAATGCCCGCTCCTACCGCCACAGGGGAAGTAAAGCCTTGGCTTGAACTCCTCCCCCCCTCCCCCCTCCAAGCACCTGAAGAAGACCCTCTTGTATATTAGCCAAGAATAGGTCATTACCCAGCTGGGACAAGTGCACCCCATCAGGACGATACAGCTCCCTCCGAGAACAGACAATATTACGATGCTGAATGCTAACATTCCCATGCGTAGCCAAGGCTTTAAAGATTTCAGAATTAACCCGTTTACGGGCTAGCTCGATAGCGCGGTGGTCGTAGGCCACCCTCCAGTGTAGCCGGGGCAAAATGCAGGACCAGACAACCCAAATATGAGGCCAACGCTGGCGTAGCTGCTGAAGATCAGCCAAAACTTGCAAGATAAGAGCCTTGCCCTTTCTCAGGCCCAGGTCGTTTCCCCCTAAATGAATGAGTAGAATCTGCGGGGGAATCTGCAGGATGTCGTTGCAGCAAGGTGGGGATGAGCTCGTCCCACCGCATACCACGTTTCCCGAGCCAACGAATAGTAGCGTGTTGACTTATGCCGAGCTGAGATCCCCAGCTGGAACTAGCTGCGTGCTTGCTGGCCCAGAACACCATGCTGTGGCCGCATATAGAAACCCGCACGGGTGCCATAGCCACTGGCGGATCTAAAACAAACATAAGGACGTTAGCACCTGCCACCTGCAATCATTTAGCCATATGCCTCACATATGTTTTAAAGGCTGCAGAACGCCATCTGCCCAGCGATTTTATCTGCGATTGGGAAAACCCTAAAGCTGCAGCTGTGGAAGCCGCCCCAATGCGAAATGAGTGCGTGCCAAACCTTGCTCCGCATAAACCTAAATCATCAAGTGCTTTTCTTGCTATTGTCCAAAATTGATATTTGGTAAGGGGAGAAAGGTCCTGGTGTTGAAACAGAAAACCCGGAGTGGTTCCCCGCATGGCCATGAATGCAGCCAAGGCTCTCATTGGGCATAATTCCTCGCTAGTTGCCGGAAATAAGGAAATCCAATGCCCCCGACCCTTCTGATCTGTTTTTGAATGACGTAAACATAATCGGACCTCTCTTGGCCCCCACCGCAAATCGGAAAATTGAAATGCCCTAGAGGAATTATGATTTTTGGATGAGGCCAAAACCTCGGATATATGAAATGCCCCGAAAAAAATTGTCAGCGCTGCAGCATGAAACAAGCCAGACTCGTATTGCGAGTGGCAAAGAAGCGGCCAGCGTGCTTGTAACCCAAGTAAAATGTCCGGGGACAATGGCAGTCTCGGGTCCAGAACTTGGGGGGATGCCCTTGCCCAACCGTTAAGCGCCCTACGTACTCGGAAATCCGAAGTACAGTCTGCCACGCCACGTGCTTTAGCCATAAATGCTAACGCTGCTAGCTTGAGGGAAATAGTACGTATTGACAGACCCCTGTGTTTGACACTTACGCAAAATTGCAGCACATGCTCCACTGGAATGGGCCATATAAGTTGAAGTTGATTGGCTAAGCGAAAGGCCTGGGGGCGTGGCCAAGCAGGTCATGGTTTGAGTCGCAAATCCTTCATCCTCCGAAAGAAGCAATGAATTAATTGTAAATTCCCTATCTTAAAAGCGTCCTCTGTTGCATTTAAGTCTGCTATGGAGAGGGGGAAGCTTACCAAAGAGATTGCAGCTGGAAGGAGATTTATGGCTTTATAACCGGATCGGCATAAGGGAGGAGATCGACCGACAGCTTTGTAGCAGCGCTGCGAAGGTAATTAAACAGACGTATTTATGGTTGCGGGCTGAAGGCTGAGGAGAACAGAATGATTGCTAGCATTCAGAAAAGAGGCTTTTAAGACTTTTAAGCTTTAGGCTCTGAAAGATTGCTAGCGGCATACCAGCCGGCTGAAAGCCCGAGGAGAAACGAAACTAAAAAAAAAAAAAAAAAAAAGCCGGAGGGAGAGAAAGAGACTTTGATTTCTGGCTAGAAGTGGTTTGTGCTTGTGTTTGTGCTTATCGGATAGGCTTGGAAGGTGGATGAGCAAGAAGAAAATAACTTCTTGGAGCCGAATCAAGGGAGATAAGCCGTCCGACAGAAGTTTTAGACTTGTCCGGAAAATGGCGGATAAGGAATCTGAAAAGCCAAAAAAGCAATCCCCGAGTCATGCCGGAAATGCTAGCTCTAAGACTGGAATTAAGCCAGGAGCAATTCCTAAAACAACCACAGGGAGGCAAGCTGACCCAACAGATGAATTGCTTCAGAATTTTCAAAAAATGTTGGATCTTGCAATCTTAAAGCAAGATGGAAATTTTGAGCAGGCTTTACTCAAACAAGAAGATCGATTGGCAAAGAGGATTGCTGATTCACAGCAGCAGCTTTTAGCAGGACTCCAAAAGGTGGAGAAAGAGGTTGGAGCTTTACAGGAAGAAACTGGAGAACTAAAGGTTTTATACAAGAAGCAACAGGAACAGCTAACGCAACAGGATTTACGGCTTATAGCGATGGAAGACCGGGACAGGAGAGCTAATCTACGCATAAGATCTTTTGGGGAGAGGCAAGAGGAGACCCCTAACAGTATAAGAGAATTAATTTTGGCATGGGCCAAACAGTTGATGCCACAGGAAGAGTGGAGAATGGAAGATATTGAGCGGGCCCACAGGGTTGGATTTGGAAAGTCAAGAGAGCTCCCAAGAGATATTATTGTGAAATTCGCTAACTACTACAAAAAAGAAAAATTAATGCAAGCAATTAGAAGTCAAGGTCAACCGATGCTTCAAGCAACACCAGTCGAGGTTTTCCAGGATTTATGCCCTCAGACCATCCAGTGGAGGAAGAGCGTTAGAATATGCACAGGGGCATTGAAAATGAAATCGATCTCCTACAATTGGGGATACCCAGTTTTCTTGAGGTTCAAGTGGAACGGGAAGCAGCAAAGAATAACATCTTGTGAGCAAGGAATCGAGTTGTTGGAGGAGCTGGGCATAATGGATGCCACATCGGTTGGAGAGGAGAAGCAAGATGAAGGCACGGCAGGAGGGAGCAATGAATAGACTTTAATATATTGTAAGAGAGATAGGGAGAAGAGGAGACTTGGAGGGGAGGGTGGACGTCATTCCGGAATGTTGGGCCGAGTTTCCCCCCCCCTAAGAGTTCTAAGAAGATTGGGACCAAAGCCCAGCAAGCTGGTGAGGAGGGGGGTGAATTGGGGGTGAATGTGGGGGGGAGGGTTAGGGGGGGTATGTGTTACACACAGGGAGACCGACTTAAAGACTTGTGTGAAAGAGAGAGATGGAAAATAAACTTAGATTGGCAACACTGAATGTTAAAGGGCTAGGAACGGTAATTAAAAGAAAGAGGATTGAAATGTTATTAAAGAAAAAAAAATAGATGTAATTTTTTTGCAGGAAACCCATCAGGCTAAAGATGGAGTTAATGAGCTTCGAATGAGGGAGGTGGGCGTTTATGAGAAGGCATATGGAACTTCGAAATCGAGAGGAGTGGCAATAATAATTTCAAAGACATGTGGTATAACTATTCAAAGTGTAAAGAGAGATAGCAATGGAAGGTTTCTTATTATGTTCTGCAAGTTGGGAGAAGAGGAATATGTATTAGTGAATATATATGCTCCAAATGGGAAACAAATGGATTTTATCAATGAAGTATTTAACGGGTTGGGAGAAGTGGGTAAAAAGCACATTGTGATGGCTGGTGACTTTAATATGGTACTAGATATAGGGAAAGACCGGGATAACATACTAAAAGATACTAAGAGGGTGGGGAAGACAGAGTTAAGCAAATTAATGGAAGGGAAAGAATTAATGGATGTGTGGAGAGCCTTAAGAGGGGAAGAAAGGAAATATACTTTTTATTCACAGAGATTTAAGAGTTATTCTAGGATAGACCACATTTTTGTATCAAAAAATATGTTACCCAAAATTATAGATTGTGATATTGGAGTTATCAAGGTCACTGACCACGCGTTGATGTCAATGGACATGGAAACCAAGAAAGACTATAGACAAGCGAAGAGATGGAGATTGGATGTAAGGTTGTTGAATAAAAAGGATATAATGGAGAAAATAAAGAAAGAACTGCAGGAAATTTGGGAGATTAATGAAAAAGAGAACAACCGGCAGGACATATTATGGGACACAATGAAAGCTGTAGTAAGAGGGGTTTGTATTAGGGAAAGATGCACATTAAAAAAACAACAGGAAGCTCAAAATAAAAAGATTGAAGAGGAGATAAGAAGTTTGGAAGAAAAGTTAAAGGAGACAAAAGATAAACGCCTATTAGCCCAAATTCAAGCTAAGAAAAAGGAATTAGAGAAAGAAGAATTAGAACAAGTTCAAAAGAATTTGTTGTATTTAAAAAGAGACTTTTTTGAATATAGTAATAGAAACTCAAAGATGCTGGCTAGATCCACACAGTTGGAAAAGGCTAAGAATATGATAGGGACAATAAAGGATAAGGCAGGGAGTAGTTGTAATTTAATGAAAGATAAATTAAGTATATTTGAGGACTTTTATAGTGAATTATATACATCAGGATCGGGACCGCAAGATAAGATATTGGAATTGCAGGAACAGGACAGGGATTATATGGAAGGTTTAGTTACGGAAAAAGAGATAGAGGGAGTTATTGATAAATTAAAAGGAGGAAAATCACCGGGGTTGGATGGTTTGGGGTCGGAGTATTATAAGCTTTTTAAAGGAATTTTAGTACCAAGATTAAAGAAATTATTTAATACTATAATAGAAGGGGGGAAGACTCCGCCATCATGGGAACATTCCCTGATTATATTAATTCCGAAACCAGGTAAGGATTTAACGGATCCCGCATCATATAGACCAATTTCCTTAATAAATCAAGATTCAAAGATTTTTACAGCAATATTGGCAAAAAGAATGGCCACATTTATTAGTAAATATATTAAAAAAGATCAGTGTGGATTTATCCCGGGTAGGCAAATGCCTAATTTAATGGGAAGAGTATTAAATATAATTAGTATCATAAAAAAAAGGAATTTAAAAGCAGGTCTGCTAGCATTGGATATATTCAAAGCCTTTGATTGTGTGGAATGGCCAGCACTTAAAACAATATTAAAAACATTTGGGTTTGGAGATTGTTTTATGGGAGTGATGGATAAGTTGTATAAAAATAATAAAGCGGAAATATTGGTTAATGATGGGTTAACACAACAGATTACACTAGCCCGAGGAACTAGACAGGGATGTCCTCTTTCACCGATCCTATTTGCAATAGTAATAGAAATTTTGGCAAATGTAATAAGGGAAGATGAAAGAGTGAAGGGGATAGGAAGAAAGGAGAAGATTAAAATGAATATGTTTGCGGACGATACCTTATTGACGGTAGAAGATCCCCTAGGGAGTGCTGAGGTGATTAAGAAACATTTAAGAGAATTTGGAGAAATCACGGGATTAAAAGTAAATTGGGGGAAGTCAGAAATGATGTTATTTAATTATAATAAGGAAGAGTTGGAAGAAGGTAAGGATAAGTTGGGTCTTAGACTTAAAAACATAGTACGTTATTTAGGTATTAACATTGATAGAGATTTAGATAGGCTTGAGGAACTTAATTTGGTAGCTTTAAAAAAACAAGTAGGGGAGAAATTAGAAGTATATAAGAAATTAAAACATTCTTGGTTTGGTAGAATAGCAATTATTAAAATGAAGATTTTACCTAAGATTAATTTTTTGTTTAGAATGTTACCAATTAAAATATCAGATGTAGAGCTGAAAAGTTGGCAAAATATAATCAATGCATATTGTAATGGGGATAAGAAAGCCAGGATTAATAAAGGGTTATGGTATAAGGCTCAAAAGAAGGGAGGTTTAGGGCTTCCAAATATTAAGTACTATTATATAGCTAATCAGTTAAGGTATGTTATAAGCTGTATTCTAGGGGAGGAAGATCTGGAGTGGTTGGAGACGCAAACTGGGGAAATAGATTATAAATTGAAAAATATTTTCTTTAAGAAAATTCAAAAGAAAGAATTAAAGGGACTGGACAACCCTTTGTTGGTAAATATAGTGGAGATCTGGGAGAAATTTAGGGGGAAGTTGATACCAGGAGATTCACCACTTGCCCCAGTGGTAGTAGTGGAGAATTTCCCAAGAGTGTTAAAAGTGGAGATTGAAGCGAGATTGAAAGATAAGGAAATAATCAAGTTAAGGAAGTGGATGGAAAATATGAAGGATAATGAACAAATTAAAGAGCTATTGATAGGTCATAAATTTGCATGGTTTAAATGTATACAACTAGGGAAATGGACTCAGGAATGGAAATTGAAAAATAAAAAGTGTAGAAACAATACAAGATTTGAAGAATTAGTAGAGTCAAAAGGCAGGAAAGAAGGAAAGGAAATTAAGAAAGGGTTGACTAGTGAGATATATAAATTATTGATAGAGGAAGAATTTCAAAATTCACTTAAAGTAATAAAAAAGGCTTGGGAAGAAGACGTAAATGGAGAAATTAAGGATTATAACTGGGAGAGGTTGTGGAACGCAAGAATGTTAAAATTGTTATCGATCAGAATTAAGGAGAATTTTTATAAGGTATTGTGGAGATGGTATCTAACTCCGGTTAGATTTCACCAGATTGATAAAAAAATATCTAAAAAGTGTTGGAGAGGATGCCAGGAGGTTGGAACTTATTACCATATGTGGTGGAGCTGTGAATATGTACAAAAATTTTGGAAAAGGGTATTTAAAGAAATAAGTGAAATAATTGGAAGTAAAGTGGAATTAGACCCGAAGCTCGCTCTACTAGCAATATGGGATAGAGGGGAAGAGGACAAAAACAAGAGGGAATTGATAAACAACCTCCTGACTCCTGTTAGACTAATGATTGCAAAAAATTGGAAAGGACAAGGAAGCTATACAATAGAAGAATGGTATAAAGAAATATGGGATATGGCTTTGAATGATATGCTAACTTGTAAAATGAAATTGAAAAGGGGAATGTCCGGTAAAAATGATTTTGGGGAAATATGGAGACCCCTTTTGGAATATGTATTAAGATCGGGGAAGGGACAAACACCTTCAAAAGAGTCGATAAACTTCTGGATAGAATAAGAGGTTAAGAGAAGGTCTCATGGTGGGGGGGTACACGGGGGGGGGATTGTCAAGGGTTATGTATGTATTTTATGTTATCATTATGTTGAAAATAATAAAATTATTTACAACAAAAAAAAAAAAAGCGAAAGGCCTGAAATTCCCTACCTGCAGCTTGGTACGCGACCTTGGTGCTAGGCGCCAAGGACTGCCATATAGCCTGCTCTACCTCCACCTTCCAGTCTGCCACAGAGCTGGAGGCATGTACTCCGGCTTTGGGAGGGCCCGAGGAGCCAGTTCCCGAAATCTCCGTACCTGATGTCGGGACAAAGCATCTGCTATATCATTATTCAAACCCGGTATATGTCTTGCCCGGAAAAGAATATTGAATTTCAGACAATGCAAGGTAAAAGTCCTAACCAGATTCATGACACGCAGATTACGAGAAGAAAGAGAATTGATGACCTGTACCGTGGCCTGGTTATCACTCCAGAACAGCACCGTGGAGTTAGCAAAATCGCTGGCCCACACGTGTGCTGCCACCACAATTGGGAACAGCTCCAAGAAGGTAAGATCCTTGCAAGTGCCATTCAAAAGCCATTCCTTGGGCCACTGTTCTGCGCACCATTTTCTTCCCCAAATAACTCCCAAACCCCAGGAGCCGGAAGCATCGGAATGAACCTGAAATTCTGTCTTTAACAATAATTCCTGCCTCCAGAAAGATACTCCGTTGAAATGTTCCAAAAAGTCCAGCCATACTGAAATATCGTCTCGCATGGATCTAGTGACCCTCGTTCTGTGGTGTGGTTTGCGCAATCCTGACATAGCGGAGCACAAGCGCCGCAGGAAAGCACGTCCCGGGGCAACGACCCTACATGCAAAATTCAGGTGCCCCACTAATTCTTACAATTGTTTTAAGGATACTTTTGTATCGTTTAACATGCCTGCCAATTTGATCCGCAGTGTGGCTAGCTTGTCAATTGGTAGACGGCAGCATTGCATAGTCGAATCTAATTCAACGCCTAAAAACGTAAGAATGGTGGATGGGCCTTCAGTTTTTTCGTGTGCCAACGGCACCCCGAGCTCCTCGCATAACGCTCGGAATTCACCCATCATGTGCCCGCAATGTGGGCTGCCTGCGGGTCCCGAGAACAGGAAGTCATCAAGATAGTGAATGAGATCCCGCGCTCCCGCCCGAAAAACAAGTGCCCATTCCAAAAATGTGCTGAACTTTTCGAACATTGCGCAAGAGATGGAACATCCCATTGGCAAGGCACGATCTATATAAAATTTATCTTGGAAACGGAAACCCAATAAATTGAAGTCCTTAGGGTGAATCGGCAAAATGCGAAAGGCTGCTTTTATATCGCATTTGCCCATTAAAGCCCCTGGACCGTTGTTCCGTACCACATGTACAGCGGAATCAAATGATGCATACCGGACAGAACTTAAATTTTCTGGGATAGCATCATTTACGGAAGCCCCTTTTGGGAAAGACAAGTTGTGAAACAACCTGTATTCCCCAGGCGCTTTCTTTGGCACAATTCCTAGGGGCGATACCCGCAAATGAGGGATGGGGGGGGGGGCGCAAAAGCCCCAGCACCCTTCCAGCCATGACTTCTTTGCCAATTTTCTCCCTTGCAATGTCCTCAAACTGGCTGATGGATTTCTGGTTTTTGGCCAGAGAACCGCATCTAATGCCCTGAAAAGGGATACAAAATCCTTCCCTAAAACCAGTACTAAGGTATGATGCTTCACGCCGTTTGGGGTAAAGCGCTAACAACTTATTAAGGGGCTCAAGGTTGACCGGACTGGGCCCCTTTGGCAGGAGGTTGTTGTCCCCCGGTCCGCCTGGCGCCCTGTCCGTCCCTAACGGGCCATTTTCCAGTCTTATTTTTGAAACAATTAATTGCGGCATGATGGCCTGCACAGGTTTGGCAGTCGTGTCTGAATTTACAAGGGTTGCGTGAACAAATCCCTTTGTTAAAATCCCAGCAGAGCGAGCGGTGTTGAACCGCCTGGCCTGCGTACCCTCGAGAGGTGGACGCAGGCTGTTGTTTAGCCAAAATGTGACCACTGTCCGCCCTGTCGCCAAATCCCGGTCGGGCTGGTGTCATGAACTGTAGCCACAGGTCATTATCCTTCAAATCCCAGCGAAGGGCGTGGTCAAAGGCCGCTCTACGATGAAATGATTCATCGTAAGCCAACCAAGCTCCGCCCTCATATTCTGAATAAGCTCAATAAATCATATCGAGGTATTTAGCCAGAATAACTCCTTTTCCTGGAAAACGCTGGAGCACTACCCCCATGTATATTAGGAATCCGGGAAGCCAATTGGCCCATGTACGGGCTACTTTTTTCCTTTTAATCCTTTCCGCTTCTTTGTCCATCCCTTTTTCTTTCTCGGAATTCTCCTGTTCCCGAAAAAGCAATGAGAATATGTCCACATATTCCCCCTTGCAAATCTTTTCTCTAGTTGCGGGTAACAAATGATATCCCAATGGAGCAGATGTGCTTCCAGTTGGGATAGAATCATATGTAGCTCCAGCATAAGGGTCCCTAGTCCTTTGAGCGGACCCCGCCCCGGCTGCCCCTGCAGGTCCCAGCCAGACATTAGCGCAAGCTCCCATAGCCTCGGTAACTAGGGATGGTTGAGGCTGGCCTTCCGGGGGAACGTTCCCTAAATTTGGTTGTTGATATGCCACCATACCAGTAGCCGCAGTGCTGGCTTGCTGAGCATTAACAACTGTGGCGGGGGCAATTAAAGGATGAGGTGGAACAATCGGTTGTGCCATGTTTCCCATTTGTGTTCCCAAACCTGAAAGCCATGGCATGAAACCCCAATGTGCTGGGAAAGACCCAGGTGCCTGAGGCAATGGTGAAGTGTATTGTGGCTGCTGCTCACCTTGCAACATGGGGCTGGTTCCCTGCGCCGGGGTGAGATGTTGAAGAGGAGGCTCAGGAGGTGAATTCGCGGTTAGTTCCATGATGGACGGGGTGGTTGACCTGATGATACTTGCTTCTGGCACCAACACCTCCCTGGTTGCTCCGCTCGAGGAGTCTTCAACCACCTTTAATCAAGCTGAAAGAGCATCCAATAAATCATCCTGCCTCTTTTTGCGTGTCTGTCTGCGTCCTGCCATGGTGTGTGGGGGAACCGGTAATGGAGGGGAAGCGATGCCCTTTTCTTTTTCCAATGATTGTAACCTGGCAACAATACCCGCCACCTGAGGATCTAATTCCTCCTCTGAGGAAGAATTTTCAATGGGCCTGCTCCGCTTAGCCGGTTGTGCAGGAGCCTTTCCTTTGCCTTTCTTAGTACCCACACCTTTTTTTGGAGGCATACTGAGATGGAGGATAGAGCTAAATATCCTCCACTAAATTACTAAGAATGAAATTTGGGCTGGGTTTTAATTAATACAAAATTAAAGAAAAGATTATTAGCCAATAAGACCTGTGGAAGCTCGCTGCTCAATGAAGGGATGAGTGGAGCTAAAACGTAACTGTGCCCAGCATGACACCTTCCCAACTCTACCCGCCAGTGGCAGGGTTTGAACCCAGGACCCTCCTTACAGAAGCAAAATACCCAAACAATGCAACAACCCCTCCAAATAAAGACATACAGAGATGGTGAATGACTTTTCTTTTTCCAATGAGCAGATGAATTAGAGCCTGCCTGCCCAAATGCAATAGCAACAATCGGCTATTAAATGCCCAAATAACAACCAACAAGGGAGGGGGGCAAGAGCCACCAACCAGCAACCTACACCCTTCCTGAAAAACCTCCAACAATAACAATTGGGGCTCCAGGCAAGCCTGCACTGGGCACCCGCTTACTTTCCCCCCCTAAACACCCGTAACCTGTATGGCCACAGAGGCCGTGAAGTAGAGCCCTGTCCTCCAGCTGCTCGGCGCGACTCCCCCGTTGCCAGGCACTTGCTGCCTGGATCCCCGTGCAGCTCTTCGTGGGACTGTAGCTGGCCTCACCAGGCTGCACAGCTCTGCCGCAGCCGAGGCCCCGTTCCCACAGCCTTTGCCCGTCCTTCAGCTGCAGCCGCGGCGCCTACAGGGCACCCTTCGCCTCCCCGGGCTGCCAAACACGCCGCTGGGGACGGCGACGGCTGAGCCTTGCAGCTTGCCCCGCCGCCGGATCTTTAGCCGCGGGGGCGGCCTCCTTCCGCCGGCTCTCCTGCCCTTGCAGCAGTTCACGCCGCCGGCTACGGCAGGGGCCGCGCCTTGCCGCTCGCCCCGCCGCCGGCTCTTCAGCTGCGATCCCCAGCCGGGCTGGAACGAGCCGCTTCCCTCCTTCTTCCGCCCCGCCGAAGGGGCTCTTCTCCCGACGCCGCCTTCCCGCCGATCAGTTCCCGCTGCTGCTGCTGCTGCTGCTGCTGCCGCCGCTCCTGCTTCGTCCCGCAAGCTGCGGAACAAACTGTGGAGGTGAGGAGGGGTCCCTGGGACTTAAATAGCTGAAGACCCCTCCCAACTCCGGTGGCACCACCCTGGGCCAGCAAATAGCCGTCCCCAACGTCACCTCACCCCATCCTCGCCCGCAACCACCTCTCCCCACCCAGCGAGCCGGGTAAGGAAAGGCCATTATTTAAAACAGCTCTCACACAAAAAATAAGTATATTAGGGGAAACATATACAAAATGCCTTTGAATTTTCATGGGTATGAAAATGTGTATGAACATGCATACACATATTCATGCAGACTTTTAGAAAAACAAACTGATGTGGAAAATGGGATGGAATATACTTGTGCTTGGAAAAAATGGGAGCATTGTACAAAGTGAAATCAAGACATTCATCCCTAGCATTTCATAGAAGGATGTTGTCACACTTTCAGGCTGCTATTTGCAAATCTTTCCCCATCTAAAGTCATGGCAGTGCCTCATTCAGTTTTTTGTTTTGTTTGAATGGAACCCTCAGCTGCCTCTTCACAAAATGGTAAGTTTCCCCTCCCTGAAGGGTAATCAGATAGATGATGGAGCAGGTTTGCTTTCTGTTGCTCCAGGAAGTAGGACTTGAAACAATGGGTTCAAGTTACAAGAAAGTGGATTATGACTAAATATTAGGAAGAACTTCCTGACATTACAAGATATTCAACACAGGAACAATGTATTGAGGAAGGTGGAGGAATCAGACTACATTATTAGAGGAGGATGGATTGACATGTATCAGGGTTGATGTAGTAGTGGATTTCCTACATTAGACGGGGCTTGTGCTGGATGACCTTTACCTTCCATCTCTATGATTCTATGTTTATAGAGTACATGAGGGAATATAGTGTACTTTTTAAGATCAGTATCTCATTATATTGTTATTAGGCAGTTTTTAACTTCATTTTGTTCACTTCTTTGTATTGAGTATTGTTGTGGTATCCATATAAATGTTACAAAAATGGTTTTCCCTATTATTATTATTATTATTATTATTATTATTATTATTATATATCCATCTTACCTCTTTGCTACTTTATAACTATTGTATTGGTATTACATGATATGAAATCTTCACTGTTCTTATTTCTAGTGTCCCTGAAGAAGAGGTTTTACTTTGAAACACATTGCCCCAATAAAATGTTTATTTTCATGCACCCTTGGGATTGCATCTTCCCTTTCTTTAGTTATTTGTAATATTTATAGGCTGCTTTTCTGGTCAAAGATATAAAAATACAATAAAATTAAAGTATTGCATATTAAAAACTGAAACATTAAAAAACAAAACACCAAAGCAGCAATACTTTCAAATATAATCCAGCCTGGGGGGCAGGAGGGGGTGGGAGTCAGCACCATCTCCAATAAAAGCATATCACTGAAACAACACCTGACAGAGAGATATTTTGAAAGCCTTTTGGAATGCAGTGATTGAAGGGGCCACCCATATACTGCTTGAGAGGGAAGGAATTCCATAAAGTAAGGGCAACTACTGAAAAGGCCCTGTCCCTAGTTGCTACCAGTCTAAGCAGTTCCAAAGTAGTCCAAGAGCAGAAACACTGATGCCAATTTCAAGGTATGGGCAGATAAATGCAGCCACAGTCAGTCCTTCAAATAACCTTGCCAAAAACTGTTTAAGGCTTTAAATGTCAAGACTAACACTTGTGGAGCCAGAAACATACCAGTAAATAGTGCAATTGGTGCAGAATTGGTGTAATGTACACTGACCACATCGCTCCAGTGAACACCTGAGCAACCACATTCCCACCACATCTTCTAAATGATCTGGCATTGTTTTCTGTGAACATTCTAGTAATATGTACAGAGTATATTGTAAAAAGAAGAAGAATTTTCAACATATGTTGTTCTATTGTTTTTCTTGCAATCAAAGGATGCCTATTTATAAAGCAATCCATGGCGCTTGAAAATGCCTCACCGAACATCATCACCTGAGGAAAGCAAAATGTCCAACTGCCACTTTGGTGAAATTAAATGCCGTGACGAATGCCAGCAATTATCCTCCTTTATTAATGGCTATAAAGGGCCTATTTGTTTCCATGTTGGTGCTTACTAAATTGATCTCAGTTATATTGGGTGCTGAAGTGCATATTTATTAAAATCTCTTTCAATATTGGAATAGGAGGAAGCTGCTGAACCCTAGCTTGTTGTTTCTATTCAGAGAAAAAGTTCTGGGACACAACTTTATGCAACTTTGAATTTTCTGACAACAAAGAGAGGTGATGCCTTTAGGACATTATGTTTGATCCCAGTGACAAAAGACTAAGACGCATCACAGCACTGGCAGAAGACCTTCTCTGTAATGCCTGATTCAGCTGAAACGACCTGAAGATTAAACTGAAGGGCACAGCTCAGGAAGTGTCGCAGTGTAGCTGATAAATGTTTTATGGTGTGGGAGATGCATGAATTGAGGAATGCCCACACGAGGAGCACAGTCCCATGCTGACAGAATAGATGTAACCACATTTGTTTTAGCTGTGACTTTACACATTTTTTTTTAAAAAGTAAGAAGTACCCAGTTGTCTATTTTGGAAAATGCAAGGAAAGATAATAATCCATGTATGCAATATGACTTAATAGTACAGCTGTGCACAGCCCCCCCTCCACTCACCTCGGAGGCCATTTCGGAGCCTCCAAAACAGCCCTGATTTGAGTCAGGGTGCTTCTAGGTGGTTCCTATCTTGCCTTGGCACCAAAACTGAGGTGAGATTTGCCCCCTCCCCGAAGTTGGTCGGCCTTGCGGATTCCTATGTGCTGGCCGGAAAGTTGGAAGCAAGGCAGACCGGGAGTCCATTGGAATCCCATCTCCCCACTCCCTCTCACAGCCCCCTCACCCTCCCAAATTGGAACCACCGGCACCATTGGGACTTTCCTGGAAACATGTGCTCCTCCTGAGAGCCAGATTGCAATTTAAAGTTATCATGGGAGCACTGTTTTTAATATATCTATGGCCGCAAACTACGGTGGCCATAACGGGCCATTTCCCATTTACGGCCACCATAGTTTGTGGCCATAGATATACAGAGAGAGAGAGAGAGAGAGAGAGAGAGAGAGAGACCCTGGGATAACTTTAAATCACAGCCTGGCTCTCAGGAGGAGGACACATTTCCAGGAAAGTCTCAGCAGCAGTGGTAGCGGGAGGATGAGGAGGGACAGGAAAGTGTGTCTTGTGGGTCAAATGGACTCACCTGGACTCACAGATGACTTTGCACTGTCTTTCTCAGGTGGGTGGGGGTGGGGGAAAGGGCCCAGCACCACCTTGAATAGCACGAGGCACACCCGAGGATTTAGTGCTGGTCTGCCTTGACCTCAGGACACCTCGGGCTGACCTTGTACCACTCCAGATTCAGGTCGAGGTGGGCTGAATTGGCTTGCCTCATCTTGAATCTGGCAATTGGCCTGAGGTGATCCACAGCCCTACTTAATAGGCCTTTTGTAACAACAGCCAAATTTTGTCTGTTTTCATGATGGAAATGTACACAGGTCCCCTATTATGGGGTGGTTACCATCAGTGGCAGAATTGGCTTTTTCCAGTTTCCCAAATTTGCTCATGTTTGCATTTGTGCAAATTTTCACTTGCAAAAATGAGCAAATCCCACCTTCCCCAAATGTGCAACCCCCCCTAAAATGTGGATATTCATGCTTTAGTCTATGGGGGAAATGCACATTTTGGGGCAGTGGGTTTTTCAAAGTGTTTTCCTACCACTAAATTTGCATAAAATTGTGGAAAGTAAAATAAAAATAAAAACAGGTCTGTAAGACCAAATAATCCATGAGATTCGGGAAAAGCCAGTCCATTGCGGAATCCATTGGTCAGATTCATAGCAATCCAAACTCATTTGATTCCATTGTGGATTTCTCCAATATCCCTCATCACTGGTACATGGAGAAGAGAAAAGGATGCAAATGTAGAGTCCTCCACTTCCTCATGGAGCCAGAACTGCAGCAGTGACAAGGACAAAGACAAGGGAAAAAGTGTTGGATGCGCGAGAACATTCAAGTGTTAAACTAGCCAACTCAGTGCATGCACAGAAATGGCATGATTGAGATGGAGACTGCAGATGCTCTGAAACTCGCAATCAATTCCAAACTTAATACAAATGCATACATAATACTTCAATTCAGGCTTGATACAATGGTGAGCCTTATGAATATTATTTTGACCAATGAGCTTACTGATTATGAAATTCAGCAGCAGCATTCATTTACATCGTGCTTCTGAAAGCTTTCCAAACAGATATGAGAGAGCCATTGTGCTGGGGAAAACAGCATGCCATGATGCCCACTTTCCCCAGACAAATTGTGGTAGCACAAAGGGGGGGGGGGGTTCAGTGGTGGCTTGGTTACAGGTGGTGGACTGCACACAGAATGCCTCCAAGTGTTGCCGGATGCCCAATTGAGTCATATACTGATATTAAATTGCTAGATTCTATAGGGCAGTTGAACTATTTACTTGAACAGTAGATTACACAAACATTTTAAATATTTGTTAAGGCTTTGTCAGTTATTTGTTCCATTGGATGTAGACAGAAGTGACCAAGGTTTTACAGCTAATTTAGAATGGGATCCAAACTCTAGGGATTTATGAGTGTCATCACACAGGGGAAAATTGTGTTTGCTTACTGTTGCTTCTCTGCCTGTGCATTTGTCCCTCATTACTGCCTCTTTTGAAAGAGGAAGTTAACAACTTGCATGTGGCACATTCAGTGGGCCACTTTGATCCCACTGCTTCTTCTGCACCCAGCAAGAGATAGTGGCAACTTCCATCTTTAAAAATAAGTCAGGAGTGGGAAGATGAGCATTTTATTGCATACTACTTACTGGGCACTCATGGATTTTCACAGGTCCCTCTCACGACGTTGTCTGCTTCCAGTGTGCCTCCCACCTTTTCTGCCTTCTTCGCGTGACAAAAAAACACCCCAGTGGCAGAGAAGCAATGGTAAGCAAACACAATTTCCCCCTGAATGATGATGTTTTGGGGTGTTTTGTTGTTGCGTGAAGAAGGCGAGAAGGGGTTGGAGGTGCACAGGAGGCAGACGATGTCATGAGAGGGACCCATGAAATCTGTGAATGCCCAGTAATGAGTGTGCAATAAAATGCTCATCTGATGGAGCTCTATTTCAGCCTAAGAAGAAACTCTAGCTCACTCTTAGAGCTAATGACTTATATGCAGAGTGTTACAGGGTCAGTTCGTAGCATCTCCAATTCAAAGTTACTAAGAGGCTGTCTTCACAGCATCGGGTTCGCACCACCTCCCTCCTCAACCCCACACTTTCCCTCTCCTGGGATGTTGTCAGGTAATTCCAATGGCAAGGAGGGAGCACAGGGTTTGTCCCTGGGTTGGTCTTGGATTGGCTGTGGAACTATGTTGGTGGAAGGACCATGTTGAAATCACTCCCTTTGAAAAAGTCAGGGTCAATCTCTGACTTTTTCAAATCGGAGCGTCACAGGAAAGCCCTGTGGTGGCTCTGAAGCTGTGCCTGCCTTGTCTAACTGATGGGATGCAGATCCACAGCCACCATGTGTAGACAGCTCCTAGGTGAAAGGCCTCTATCTGAGACTTGGAGAACTGATTCTGCCAACGGAATAAACCACAGCAGGCTAAATGGACAAACAGTCTCATCTGGTATAAGACAGTTCCCTATGTTCCTAAATAACCTTGTGCGTGAGTGGAAGACTTTTCTGAGAGAAAGGATTTGTGGGAGGAGGATTACTGATTTCCTCCCCAGTTACATTTTTTTTTGTAGAGCATTGCATGCCACTCACTGGAATACATCTGCAGTGGCTTTTGGAATGGCACAATCCAGCAACAGCAGAAAGGTGAGATGGAAATGTTCTGGTATATGTGCAGTGTCCTGATGGCAGCTATTTGGATCCTAGCCTTGGTGTTCTGGATAATTGTACCAACGCTGCAAATATTAAACTTGAGCTCTTTTTAATATGCATTTTAATATTACCATTTCCCCAAGATCATATTGCAAAGATGTCTAAAAGACTGTAGCCTTGATGGCAAAGTTTGAGAAAGATCCTTAGGAGATTATTTAAACAACAACAACAACAACACAGTTACATAAAAAAGAAAAGGAAAAAACCCAACCCAGTGACTTTCAAAAATAATAACAGCAAACTCTTTCAAGATCTTGTAATCCTATGGGTTACAGCTGTTGAGTTTTTCTTTCAATTGTTAATGATATTGAAATGTACAATAACATCATTTTGGAAGGCAATGGTATAATGCAAAGATTGACTTTAATTAGTGAACAAGAGGGGAAAGTTTCATAACTGAGCTATCTGACTGCTTTGTTCCCAGATGGTGCTCATAATCTTTGGTTCAACATGCTCTGCAAAAAGAAAAACAAAGTTCAAACATCTCTAGAAAATTATTTGTTTTTTATTTCCAAAGAACTTTGTGAGAAGTTTTAAAATAAATAACATAAGCACTATAGACCTTTATTCTTCCATTTATCTACAGCTCAAAAGCATGTAGATATTGCAGAAATGCAGAGAAAACTATTTAGGCTCCTGAACCTGCCTTGTGCAAGTGTATGTGATGATTTTGTTCCCACCCTTCAGAGTGCTAAAGCACAAGAAAGCAATTGGCTGGATGCCTGGTTTTGGCACCCTGACCAACCAGGTGCAGACATGACCATGCTTATTTAAGGAAATCACCTCTCCCATGAGGTGGAAGATCTCATTCATAGCTGAAATCCCACCCACCCACTCCACTTCCAGCAGGGCACCATTATGTGGTCACCATGAGCTGAGCAGGAATTTTAGGCTCTCAGCCTAAATTGGGCACAGGAAGGTATTGAAGCAAGAGATCAAGGCAGACAGGGTCACACTCTCCCTTACACTTCAATGACATAGGTCATAATACAGGAAAACTATGGCTGTTTCCATGCCAAAGCTGGCCTGAACCTTAACTGAAATAGATCCAGATAATATGTCTCATCCGAGAATGTATGGAGCTGGTTGGCAACCAAGAATCTTGCCCAGGAAAAAGCATTTGTCATTGGCCTAATGTTATTTGAAATCTTCTGGGTCTAGGGAGGATTTCTTCAGGAGTGGTCTCACCAGCACTTCTTTCAGGCAACACAGGATCTCTTCTCTCGCAAGGAGGCATTGATTACTTTTTTAGCCCAGCTAGCTGTTCCTTCTCCGGCAGCTTTTATAAGCCAAGAGGGGCTTGGTTTATAAAAAGTGGTTGCACAAGCCTGTCCAAGCACCTTCTCAACATCCTTGAACTGCACCAACTGAAACTCATCCAAGAAAACTGGACATGACCATGTCCTAGGCTTGTCCATATAACAAAAAATGCATACTAAAGTCTATATATTTGGAGAACAAAAATGCTTGTGAATTTTCATGTGAACATTAAAACAACTCGTTTGAGACAAACTGAACCTCAGATGGGAAAACATAGAAACTGAGAAAATTGACAGATCTGTCCATCCTGAAAAGTGTGACTAGTTTTAGTTGGATGAGGATCTAAAGTTCTTATACTTGATCATACTGTGGTCTTTGATTATAGGAATGAAAATTAGAAACATTTCAGGGATGAAGTTTGGGGATGTTATATTGGACATATTAGGACATGATCAGATGAATAAATAATGATCCCTGACATGTGTTACCATGAGATTTTATGAAGATACTTAATGAGCTTCCTGATAGTCTAGGGGTCACAAAACTCTAATGAATCCTAATATTTCAGAACACTAAACTAGCATCGTTCCGATGCAACATTCAGCTTTAATTCTATGAGCTCTAACCGGAGGAATTGCAGTTGGAAGGGGAATGTTCTGTTCTTTTGTTTTGTTCTGTTGGATCTAACTAAGCAGTGGATCAGACCTTGCCAGAAAGACTTCTCTGTGGCCCCCGGACCTTCCCCCAAACAACAGTGTAGGCATTTTGAATGATATTGTTGGACTACTTTGCTGACTGCTCTCAAATGGATGAAGCCATTGCTAAACAAAGAAACACCACAATTTCCCCAAAAGATGCAGAATTGCAGATTTCTAGATTGTTTAAGAATACTTTTAGAAAAAGAAAGAAAAGAGGATGATACTGAGTGTTGGCAATTTACAGATTGAAAACAGAGAGAATTTAGATACAAAATGTCAAGCTGTCTTTCATGATGAAGGACAGGTGGTGGCAAAATCTGTTACATGTGACAAATTGACAACTCATGCCATTTTGATTCTAGTGTGAATACATTTAAAATAAGTAAGGTGGAGATTATAATTCATAATTCCATCTGGATAATCAGGATGGTGTCCCACAATTAGCAAAAGAGCAAAATTATTCAAAACGTTAGAAGGAGTGTGTTTTCAACTTCTTTTTAATATAGATAGTAAAATATGTCAAATGTAATGAAATAGCTCAAAATATTTGAATTCCTTTCAAGCCCCCTATTGAGCATAATACTTTGTTTAACAAAATCGTTAAAAAAAGATGAGAACAACTGTAGGCCAGTTGCTACCACCCCCTTCTGGGCAAGGTGCTTGAGTGAGTGGTTGCTGCTCAACTCCAGGCTTTCTCAAATTTATTTTCTGGTTTATCTAGAAACTTATTTTCTAGCTTTTGGAATGGAAACTGTCTTTATTGCTCTGTTGGATGACCTGTGTCAGGAAAGGGATGGGGGGAGTGCAACTACTAATATTATGGTCACCTGATGGGGTCTGGGAGTCTGGTGGACTCCCCCACTCCCAACCCAGCTCACTAGGTTGCAGTGCATTTATAAACCTGCACTTTGAGTGCTCTGTGGCTTTGCGACCATCCGGCAGCTGTCTGCTCTCATCTGGAGCCTCCATTGTGTGCAACAATGGTGGCGCTGGAGATTGTGTATTTCCCAAGTTGCATAAATGCCCACTGTGAATTTACTCAAAATTAAAATTTACTCAAAATTAAAAAAGGAATGAAAGCTTTTAATCTTGCGTAAATGGAGCTCTTACGGCCGCTGTTTACACAACTTGGGAAATATGCAATTTCTGGAGTTGCAATTGTTGCATACAGTTGGGGCTCTGGGTGAGGACAGGCAGTTTCACGGTTGCATTGGGCACTCACTAGGCTTTGAAGAAGCTTGCATAATGCCAGGGACAGGCAGCAGTGGCTTGGCAGGCACCTGACAGAGTCGGATGTGGGTAAGTCTGCCTATCCCTCAGTGTGACCCTGTTGGTTCTCTTGGACCTCTCGGTGGCCTTAAATACAATCAGCCATGGTATCCTTCTGGACAGGCTGTCTGAATTGGGATATGGGGATACCATATTGCAGTTCCAATCCTTCTTGGATGGCTGATTCCAGAAGGTGATCTTGGGGGATTATTCCTCTGCCCATGACAATTGTGCTATGGGGTTCCTCAGGGTTCTATTTTGTCCCATGATTTTCAGCATCTACATGAAACCACTGCAAAAAGTTAACTGGAGATGTAGATGGAAGTGACACCAATATGCAGATGATACCCAGCTCTACCTCTCTTTGCTCTCTCTCTCTCTCTCTCTCTCTCTCTCTGAGCAGCTTCATAGTTTAAAGGTGCTCTTGGATCCATCATTGCCACTAGAGGCATAGGTGGCCTTGGTGGATCGCAGTTCCTTTTATAAGCTTAGGCTGATATATCAACTATGGCCCTATCTCAACAGAGATAGCCTTGGTTTGGTTATTGCAGTGCAGTATAAATGGAGCTACCTTTGAAAACAGTCTGGAAAATTTTGTTAGCGCAAAACATGGTGGCTAGACTGCTAACTGTGACTGGCCAATGTGACGATATTATGCCAACACTTCTCCATCTGCACTGGCTGCCAGTCCATTTCTGGATCCAATTCAAAGTGCTGATTTAAAGTCCTAAGGAGAGCTTCAGCTATTGGGTGGTATAGAAATGCAATAAGTAAATAAATAAATGGCTTGGGGACAGGTTACCTGAAGGAATATCTCCTCCCATATTTACCTACCCAGACATTGAGATAATTGTCTCAGTTCCTCCTCCAGGTGCTCCCACCAAATGATTGAAGCAGGTGGCTGCAAGACAAAGGGCCTTTTCAGTGGTGGGTGTCCCAGGGACTGGATATGGCCCATGGGCCAGAGGTTCTGTACCCCTGCTTTAGTCATATAGAGCTTGAGATGAATAGACAGCATAAGAAAGGAGTGCACAACCTGTGGCTTCAGATGTTGTCAGACTGCAACTCCCATCTTCACTCACCATTATTCTAGGTAGAGCTGATGGGAATTGTAGTGCAACACCTTTGGAGGGCCACAGATGTTGTTCAACCCATCCTAAAAGGATAGGAGGACACCCAATCTGTGCAACATAAGCAAGGGACAGAAACTAAGAATTGGTTTTGTTACATATGATTGAACCACTAACATGTTTTTCCCCTCTGCTGGGATGCACAGACAAGATGACAACCTCATATTTCATTGTCAGCATGTCATTTTGAAGTCTAAAGTGTAGACTTCAAATGATCTGAGAAATATTTCAGAGTACAAATAGCAAGCATCAGTTTTTGTTTTGCCAAGCTTGGGCAAATGCTAGACTTTGAGTTCTTTTCTGAGATTGACTGGTTTTGGTTGCCTGAAAAGACACATTATATAGCCTTCCTGTCAAACTGACACCACCTTCAGCACACAAAATGCCTTCCCCCATCCAGAACTTATAAAAGCCACTGACTTAGGATGGAACAGTTGTTTCCCTCAAGATTTCCCCATGAACTTGTGGGCTGTTTGCTTCAGGGGCAGGAAGAGAAACTATAAGCTTTGCATGTTCACATGTATTGGGAAGCAGATTGCAGGTAGACACATTGATCTATTAGTGGTAATAATTAGGAAATAGCTTTATTAGGACCAGTGAAAATGTCAGGAAAAGTGAGCAATCTTCCTAGTTCAGGTGGGATATGGGGATAAAAGAGGATCCTGTAGATTGTAATAGTATAGAATGTGAAATTGTCTGGGCTTAGTCAGATACTTTAAGTCACTAAGCTATATTGGGAAATTAACAGCAAGCCATGGACTGATTGTATATATGGATTTTCTGCCACAGACTTACTATCGGGCCTTGGGCAAGTGACTATCCAACAATCTCTGATAAGGTGGGAGGTTTGAAGGGAAAGTCTCAGATGGAATGAAACAGGCATTGGAGAAGTGGAAAGAGTCAGAGTTGGAGGGCAGAATAGAACTAAGGAATAACCTTGAGTACGACTATTTTTGATGAGCAGCAGAACATTTGCCATTGCATCTGTGGGCTGGTCATTCTTGACAGAAAGATACAAGCAAGACTTTGTGCATCCCAGCCTTCACGATCATAGCATTATAGGGTACTGATGTCAGCAGTCATCTCCTGCACTGCTATGCCACATTGAGCAAGTAAGCAAGTCTAAAGTGATGGCCACCACACCAAAAAAAAAATGTATTGTATATCTGGAAAAAGTGCAGACAAGGCAAACAAGACAATAACCAGGGGCTGGAGCAACACCCTTACAAGGGAAGTTTACACCAGCTGGGGTTGTTTAACTTGGAAAAAAAGAGGGTTAGGGGAGACATGATAGAGATGTACGAAATTATGCATGGTGTGGAGAATGTGGATAGGGAGATATTTTCCCCTCTCTCAAAATACTAGAACCTGGGGCCATCCCATGAAGCTGATTGGTGGGAGATTCAGGACAGATATAAGGAAGTACTTCTTCACACAGCACATCACTGAGCTATGGAATTTCCTACCACGATATGCAGTGATGGCCACCAGTTTGGATGGCTTTAAAAGGGGGTTGGATAAATGATACTAATGGCTACTAGTCCTGATAGCTCTAAGCTACTTCCAGTATCAGAGGCAGTATGCCTATGTACAGCAGTTTCTGGGGAACTTGAGCAGGAGGGGGCTGTTGCACTCATGTCTTGTTTGTGGGTTTCCTGTGGGTAGCTGGTTGGGCACTATGTGAACAGAATGCTGGACTAGATGGACCCTTGGTCTGATCCAGAAATCTTATCCTTAGATTTCTCTCGTCTCCCACCCACAACAGACCAAATTTTCTTCATTTACTCTGGAAACATCCCTTCTAATTTTTAAAGCAAATCTAATGCTGCAATAATTTATGCAATGAAAAATTATGCATATCCTTTTGCTTTACGTAAATCTTGGCCTGTTCAATATTTTAAAAAAAGATAGTTGCTATAGACACGTCTATATAACCTAAAGTGTGCATTAGTGGTATAATTCTCAAAGAATGTTATACTTCTGTTTCTGAAGCCATGAAATTTCAGTAGTATCAAAGATAGCCACTCTTTCCCTCTGTGGTCTTGATCTGAACATAATTAGCTATGTGTGTATGAGTCACTAGTAGTTTAATTCTGCATTAGGTTTTGTGTCCTGACCATCACTTCTTCCTTCAAGATCCTGGAGTCTGTTCACTTTACTCTCTAAAAGAGCACCTCCTACCTCTCCCTGCATTCAGCCACACAAATTGCTCCTTGGACTGTCTGAGGGGCAATTGATAAATCCACGAGTCTGTCAGTTGATCCACAAGAGAAGTGACTAATGTATATAGAGACTAAATGCATGAGATGGGAGAGACAAATGTGATTTATTTCCCCCTCTGTTAGAGAAAGTGACCAATCTACTCTTCTTTTATTTGTTATTCCCTCTACGTCTTTTATCACTCTGTGCTTCCTTGCAAGAAACATATTGGCATTGTAGTCCTTATCACAGGAGATTTCTCCCCTTCTTCCTAGTCTTCCACCGCATTTGAATTCATCCAAATCAACAAAAACTGAACTTGGGGCAGTATAATCCATTTTGTTACTGACAGAATGCTATAGGACATTATTTTCCCTTTTTTGGTATTGATTCATCTCTTCATGTACCTGTACTTTGTAAAAAAAAAATGCTCAGGAAAGCAAACAGTATACATTAATATAGTTTCAGCCACTTTGATAATATATATAGCCGAGATAGGCAACCTGGTGCCCTCCAGATAATTATAGTTTAGATTGCAATCAGTTATTCATCATTACTTGTGATTCAAACTGTATTCAAGTACTTTAAAAGCCACTTACCTGAATACATGAGTGGGGGCCAGGGCCATGCCTCATGGCCCCACATGGCAAATTGTTCCACAAGTGTTCATGCTTAGAGAGTAAACATCTGGAGGAGGACGTCTACAAACATACAGCTGTATGTGCAAAGGCCTCCACACAAGCTGGAACCCCATGCATTGAGGGAATTGAACAATTCCATGGAGGATAAAGCTATCAATTGTTTCTAGTCACGATGGCTATATATTACCTCTTGTACCAGGGGATGTATGCCTCTCATTACAAGTGCTAGGGAACAAGAGTGGAAGGTGCTATTGCAGTCATGTTCTGCTTGTGGGCTTCCTATCAGCATCTGATTGGCCAACGTGGTGACAGATAGGACTTTGGTCTCACCCTGCAGGGTTTTTTTACATTCTTATTTCCAGGGAGCAGGGAGTGGGCATTTTGAAATGTGTTTTGATATTCTTTGAGCAGAGAACTGCATCAGAAAATTCCAGAAGTGCAAAAGCCACTGCATAACTAAGGCTACAATCCTATTCACACTTACCTGGGAGTAAGCTTAATTGAAAACTATGAGATTTAGTTCTGAGTAGACATGTATAGTATTGCACTTCAGGTTCTGATCCACTCCTTAGTCCAGTAGGTGTAGATCTGGTAAGTTTGTATCAGAATTCGTAACAATTGAATTCTCTATGCCACCTTCATTGATATGTGATTCTCCTATATTTTATCTTACTTTCTGACACCAGTCTGCAGGTGTCAACACACTGGAGTGGAGCAAAGGCGACAAGGGTGAAATAACAGAAAATTTATTTGATTGTATTATTCAGAAATTCTACTCCTGTTTGATAAGGCCAAGGCAGTAATTTAATCAGATCTTGACTACAAAATTCAGAGAGGAAAGTAGTAGCACACATGAATGAAACTGACATAAAACTGGGGCTGATTGACACAAATATCTACTGCACTTGATATTTTGTCACTTGATGGTTTTGCTCAACTTTCATATATGAACTCCTACTAACATCAAAAGGTATCATGCTCGAGATGATTTGAGGTGATAGGGAAATTCTGTCTCTGGTGTTTGATCTGTGGTGGCTTTTCTACACTTGGGACAAAAAAAAGGAGAGAAGCAGGTTCTCAGGATGCTAAAATACTTTATTTCAAAGCCCAACGTGTTTCGGCCTGTGTTGTTTTTTAAGGCCTACATACATAATTTAATGCATTTTTGATATTACAGCCCCATGAAGAAGGCCTTAAAAAACAACACAGGCTGAAATGCATTGGGCTTTGAAATAAAGTATTTTAGCATCTTGAGAACCTGCTTCTCTCTGTTTTTTTTGGTCCTGAGTTGGATGCTCTCCTCCTTTTGGCTTTTCTACACTTGCAAACCATCACTTGATGTTACAGTCACCAAGCATTAAAGGAGCATGCGTAAAATTTACATGGAGCCCTCCATTCTAAAGTAATGCTGGCAGATTTTGTGGTATTCACTGCCACAAGATGTGGTTGTGGCAAATTGCATAGATGGCATTTGGAAAAAGATTAGTCAACTTAATGGACAGTAGGTCTGTGATGAACAGCTTTTAGCCATGATACCAATGAAACCTCCTGTGTCCTCTTGAGTACCAGATGCTGAGGATAAACAACACAGGAGGGCAATCACTAGGGTTTGAGTGCCCAGAAGTATCTATCTAGATTGGCAGCAGATTGCTGGACTGGATGGCCCTTGGTCTGATCCAGAAAGGCTGTGTTTATGTTTGTTTTGGTTTACATGATAAGGGTGTTTCCCTGATTCTGCTCCCTTGCCCTCTCCCACAGAACAGCTGAGGGTTCAGTGTTGTTGAAGACAGATGGATGAATGAAAAGATACATGATTTGAGATGGTATGACTATTTTGCTTGCCCCTGTCGCTGGGCCAATCAGAGACAGACAGATGGGGTCTATTTATATTCACTATCTCCATGCCTCTGGCCTGCTATAATTATCCTCCCACTCACCCTTATGCCTGCAGCATAAAACTACCTGTGGTTGAGTAGGTATTTTTGTTGTTTAATCCAAATTGCCCAATGGGTGTGAAGCTTTTGGGCTTAGTTGAGCCTTCTTGAAGGAGTCAGGTTTAAGGTGACGGCTGTTGGTTATGTATTGTTCTTTTAGGGCACAGCAGTCAAGGTCAGTGCAGGTTAAGAGATAGGATTCAGTTAGGGGAACTGGGAGCAAACCAAGGCACCACTTGGAGGATGAAAAGGTTTTTCCCCACAGGGGTCTCTCATGGCTATTCAGTTTACAGTAATCTGGGATGAAATCCCTCTTATTTCCGTGCATTTGCCATCCACACAGGGCAAATTGGCTTGCTGGTGGTATTAATGAGAAGCCTCCCTCAGTGCATATTCAATATGTGGGTTGTGAGGATCCAGGCGAAGAATGCAAGAGATTCCCTTGAGTCTAACCTTCTGGGGGCCACATATCAAAAGTGGAAACGCCCCCTGTAAAAAGTGCTTTGATTCAAAAGCACTATTTCAGCTCATGACCAAAGTTGGTGGGGTCCCACTTCCTAATACATGCACACACACACACACACATACACACACACAATGCATGCATGCATACATACATACATACACACACAAGAGGGTGCCCAGGACAGGAGGGAAGGATTCTCCCCAAATCACCCCTCCATTGTAATTAGGCTTGAAAAATGCCTCACGTTGACTCAGGTAGGAGGTTTTCTTTCAAGGCTAATTGCAGAATGAGGGAGTGATTTGGAGAAGGTCACAGAGTATTGAAAGACAGTTATCCCTCCCCATTCCAGATGCAACTCCCTCAAGTTAACTCAATGGCAATTTACACTTGGAAAAAAGCCTTCCCACTGATGACAACAGAAGGGGTTTTGCAAGCCTTCTTGCTGCAGATGGGTGAAGTAAGGAGAAAAGGCTGTAGGCAGGTTCTGTGCTCTGACCCAGAATATTCCCATGAATGGATTATTCCATCCCTCTGAGCATCTTTTAATGAGCATTTATAGCACACTCATGACTGGCCCCTCACGGATATTCGCGGGGCATTTTGGTGATGCCACCAGCCTCCTGTGTGTCTCCTGCTCCATTCCCCAGTTTTAGTGGTAAAAGATAAACCTCAGAAAACCCAATTCTTCTGAGACATATCAGTCTTTGTCGGGTTTTCCTTCCATGTAAAGATGAAGTTGTGCTATAAAATGCCCACTAGAAGGCGCTGTCCCATTGGATTGTATGGACCACATGGTTGCTGCTCTCTTCCTTGTGCAATTACAGCTTGTTGAAATGTGGAACAGAAGCAGGAAGCAGAGCCATGGTAAGGGAACGGGATTTCCCTCCATCTGAAGGAGCTCGCTGAAGGAGGCAGGGCAACTCTGATGTGATTGGAAAAGGATTGTGGTCTGTCTCATCCCATGAGAATTGGATAAATCAGTGGTGGGTATTTAAATAGTATGGCTAGCTCACTGCAAATTCTTGTTAATCAGTACAGTCATGGCTCTTAGTTTATCCAATATCTTGAATCTCACCTCTTCAGACCTCTCTCAGTACGCAATGAGGCACATTACATTCTTTCTACGAGAAGGTCAATAATGATATCAAATGAAACAGAGACGTTTTCAGAACATTGAAATGGAGATGGTAATATGAAATACTTCTGTTTGGCACCTTAAGATAAACAGGATTCTTCTTCTTGCTGTTTACATGACCCAATCAGGGATCAACAAACCAGTGTGATGAAATCATGGCACCTCATAGCCAAGGTGATTTATTGATATAGGCCCCAAACTATTGCTAAAATGGGATGCATGCATTTTAAAGCAGGTGAGATTTTTGAGGACACTTCTCCAGTTTTGAACGAGCCCTCTTGAAATTACTTCAGTGAAATTGCAGATCATAGTCAGATATTAAATATATGATAATATAAAGGTATTATAAAGTTTCAAAAAAAATGTGTCCATCGGTTCGTGGGTTTGATCCAGATTTAATTATGTTTGAAGTAGATCCACTATAAACAGTGGGACAGGTTGTTCATACACTAAGCATGACTAAGTTTGGATTTATTCCCGTGTCTATAGTGAATGGTTGAGAAGCTGTTGGCTCTCAAAGGCATCAAAAACATAAAATACTGTTATCTAAATGGTGTAAATGGATTGCAAATAGATTATATGTTGGAAACTGAGAATACAAGAAGATCAACAGAAGTTAACCATGCAGAATGACAATAGCTAAATGCCATTCAACAAAAACTATGGTATTAGAAATTAAATTGATATGAGACCAAATCTAAACATGAAAAGAACAATGTAAAAAAAATTGTTAAAGAAGTTGACAACAACAAGAAGAAAATAAAACAGCAAATTAACACTTATTCTTAATATTTATAGTTCTAAATCTTGCCTTCATGCATCAAAACCGAGACAAAGAAAACTGAAATAGATAATATAGATGTCAGTTCTACATGAAATATACAACGGTAAACTAAGTAACAAAATGATAAAATTGCAAGGACTAACTCATGAGAGAAAAACAGGCATGCAAAGCTGGTTGGGGAGAGATCATTCCACTCAAGAATAAATGGGTTTGCAGAAACAATGGCACCATAAGATTACTTGCTTACAAGTAATTTACAAAAGCTACTGAATATTTATATGCTATTCATTACAATTATTCACTGGGCATTAGATTATCTTTCTGGCATGGTAGATAAAAACTTCAGGACTATTGGACCATCTGGACATTTGCAAAATGGATTTCTTTTATTTTTGAGCAGGTATCAGTAGGAACTCTGTGGAAGAAACATCTGGATTTCTGAATATGATGGGGTAATATTGAACATCTTTCTCTGTTAACCTCTTAACCTTGGTCCATACCATCTGTTGCCAATGAACACAGAGTTTTAGGTATTAGGAAAGCTTCTGATTTGCTTCCCTTATTGATTCACCTCATTTTGGACTTCCCCCATCCCCAAAATACATTCTCATTTATTCATTTATGTTTTAGAAATTGTGGTCAGTGGCATGTCTTCTTCAGTACCTCCTGATGGTTTGGTAGTAACTAATCTGCTCAAATAGGATAAATTATAAATTTAAAAATATAACAATCATGGGGTTGCATTCCCCCTGAAGGAGTGGGTTCGTAGCTTGGGGGTTCTCCTAGAACCATCTCTGTCACTTGAGGCGCAGGTGGCCTCAGTGGCACGGAGTGCCTTCTACCAACTTTGGTTGGTGGCCCAGTCATGTCCCTATCCAGACAGGGATAACCTGGCTTCAGTTGTCCATGCTCTGGTAACCTCCAAGTTAGATTACTGCAATGCACTCTACGTGGGGCTGCCTTTGAAGGTGGTTTGGAAGCTGCAGCTTGTGCAAAATGCAGCGGCCAGATTGATAACTGGAACTAGTAGGTTCGAACATATAAGACCTACTCTGGCCCGCTTGCATTGGCTGCCTGTATGTTTCCGAGCCCAGTTCAAGGTGCTGGTTTTAACCTATAAAGCCTTACACGGCTTGGGACCACAATACTTGATGGAACGCCTTTCCCAACATGAACCTACCCGAACACTACATTCAACATCGAAGGCCCTCCTCCGAGTGCCTCCTCCGAGGGAAGCTCGGAGGTCAGCAAGAAGAGAGAGGGCCTTCTCTGTGGTGGCTCCCCAATTGTGGAACGATCTCCCCGACGAGGCCCGCCTGGCGCCAACATTGTTATCTTTTCAGCGCCAGGTCAAGACTTTCCCCTTCTCTCAGGCATTTGGCAATATCTGAGGAGCCTGGGTTTGTTTTGTTTTGTTTTTGTAGCTTTTTGAAGTGTTGAAGTGGTTTTTAAATGTACAGATTGTGTGTATGTTGTATGTTTTTGCTGTTTTAATTTTTGTATACTGTTTTTAATTGTTTTTAATCCTATGTAAACCTCCCAGAGAGCTTCGGCTATGGGGCGGTATACAAATGTAATAAATAAATAAATAAATAAATAAATAAATAAATAAATAAATTTCAGGAAAGTAACCAACATAATCCTCTTTTATAATGTTTTTGTTTTGTTTTGGTTAATATATATACCTTAGCTCAAGGTTTGGTAGCTAAGAACACTTATAAATTCTGTAGATCACCTTCCCCTGACCTTCTGCCCCCCAGATGCTTTGGATTTCAACTCTCATCAGCCCCATCCAGCATGGTGGATGCTATATATTGTAGTCCAAAACATGGGGGAAAATGCTGATAGGGAAAAAATGCTGACATAGATGAGTCCCTGTTATTTATAGTGATCATAGTAGAAACAGGGGAAGATAGAAACCGAACTATTGTAAAAGAGAGAGCGAGAGAGAGAAGTGGAATTTTAAAATACTGATTTTTTTAATGCATACAGCAGAAAGCAACTCTTTGCTTATCCAACAACAGAGCCAATAATTATTTCTCTTCTTAGATAGGGAAGAACAAACAAAAACCTGCAGAAATTCAAAATGTGCTACAATGCTTCCTTCACACATCTAGGTTTTTATATAGAAGGATTGCAATGTGTTTTGCACAACAAAAACTGCATTTGAAAAATGTATACATTAGGAAAATAGATGCAAACATGCTTTAGGCAATGAGGGAAAATGCATACATTTTAAAAAATCCAGACAAATGATGCATACATTTGGGAAAATGTGCTCTAAAATATGCATGAAGAAAGTAAAAGCTCACAATCCAATATGGACATGAGTTGGAATGAACTACAAGGCAGAAATCAGAGAAGCTTTGTGAGCTCAGAGTTTGCTGATTCACATATCCTTAGAGGTGGCAAACCTATATCTGTGCATATTACTTTAAACTCCAAGTGAAAGCTGATTTTGCATGTGAAACCCCCTCTATATTATTATTATTATTATTATTATTATTATTATTATTATTTATATAGCACCATCAATGTATATGGTGCTGTACATAGTAAAACAATAAAATAGCAACGCCCTGCCACATATAGGCTTACATTCTGATAAAATCACAATAAAACAATAAGAAAGGGAAGGGAATGCACCGAATGGGCACAGGAGACAATAAAAGCAGCAGTATAAAAGTAAAATCAAAATCAAGTTCTAAAAGCTTTAGAAAAAAGAATTTTTTTCAATTGAATGTTAAAGACTGTAATTGAACTTGTGGTCCGCAAATGCTCTGGAAGAGAATTCCAGGCATCGGGGGCAGCGAGAGAAAATGGACAAAGCCGAGCAAGAGAAGTAAAGACCTTTGGGTGGGTAAGAAATGCAGCATTCGATGAGCAAAGAGCACGAACGGGGCAATAATGCGAAATAAGGGAAGGAAGATAGGAAGGAGCAAGACTGTGACAAGCTTTGCATTGTAGCACATTTTGAATGTACTGTAGGTTTTTGTTTGTTTCTTTATTTTGCACAGAAGAATATTCAAGCTTGTAGTCCCCACCTGCACTCTGAAGTGGTACAGCCCAGATGCAAGTTTACCAGCCTGATGAGAACTAAGCTATATGCACTTAAAGGCTTTCATGGCTCCTGAATCCTGCAGCGAGCCACCAGGCCTTTGTCAACTCCCTGCTTTTCCATTTGTGGTGGGAGGAGGCAGGGAGTTCCAATTCTCACTGTGCCTGCTGCAGTAGGCTTGGAGGGTCTCCAGGCTCTCACACATGTCTACATTAATCTGTGCACACAGCCTGCCTAATCATTTCCAGGTCATCATGCAGCACAAGATGATTAACTTTTGCTTGCTGCAAAGTAGCAATCTGAGCTTGGCAATGCTAACTTCCCCTTCAGCCTTTCAAATTTGTTCTTTCCATCTTTGCGAATGTTATGGAAACCTTAAGCCACGCGATATACGCCATGACAAAAAGAAGCTGCCTTCCACCAATTAGTTGTGTTCAGTCTGGACCTAACACTCACATTGGCCCTGACATAATAATGCTGATTTGCTTGTGTGAATAATCATCACAGATTCATCACCACCAAGAGAACTTTATAACAGCTGCAACACAGAGCCTATCTACACATGCAGGATAAAACACTTTGAAAATGTATATGGAGTGTGTCCTGGGCCCCAACAGTTCTCAAATCAGTTATAAACTGTTATAAACCATTTTAAACCGTTTTAAAGCAGTAGTGTAGATAGGCTCACAGTTGTAGTTGGCTAGATGATGATGATGATGATGATGATGATGATGATGATGAAATTTATTTATATCCCACCTTTTCCCCAATACTGGGACTCAAGGCGGCTTACAATTAAAACATGTACAGTTAAAAGAAATAGAGATATACAAAAATTAAAAATATAATTAAACATAGTACAATTTTAAAATATTTAAAACATTTTAAAACATTTTAAATACAAATAATTAAAAAAAATCCAATCTATAAGCAGCATATCTGCTAATGGGAGCAAATGGACTGAAGTTGAATCCTGTGGGATCACTGTGGCACTATGGACAGGTACTTCTCATGTCCAGGAAATGGATAGGCAACCTGTTCTAGATAGGGTGGCACTTTCCCTGACAGAGCAGGCACATAGCTTGAGGGTACTTTTTGACCCAGCATTGCCAGTTAAGCCTCAGTGGCATGGAACACGTTCTATCAACTCTCGCTGGTTTCCCATCTGCAATCATTCCTGGAGAGGGATAGGTTGTCCCTGACGAATCCTGCTCTGGTAACCTCCTGACTAGGTTTTTGGAATGCATTATAAATTGGGCTGCCCTTGAAGTATCATATAGGGTAATATCTAATGGTACTCCTACACAGAGTAGACACATTGAAGTGAATGGGTCTAGTTTATGTTGGACTACCATTGGATACTACCCATAGTGCAGAATGCAGCCACCAGAATTTTCACTGGTACAGCCAGGTGGGATCATATTACAGCAATTCTGAAGGAGCTGCACTGGTTGCCTGTTTGCTTCTGAGCCCAATTCAAGGTGCCTGCACTTACCTTTACATCCCTTAAAAGGATAGGAATGAAATACTTGTAGGAGCACTTCTTTCTATACCAGGGGTGGGCAACCAAGCAGGTGGGCTCTACCCTTCCATGATGTCATCTGGCCCATGCTCCCACTTTTTCTTTCTCCATACAGAGACAGCTGCGTAGCTCCATGCCTCCCTCTGCACAGAGAATGGGGCATGACCAGCATTTGCAGCACCCATCTCCTACAAGCACCAGTGGAATCAGTGCTGCAGCATCCCAACTAGGGCATGAGCTGAACTGGAAGGGAATTGCCAGCTGCTTGAAGGACCAGCAGCTTCCCCAGAGAAATCTCCATATTAGCTCCAATCTCTTAGTGAAGACAGCAAAGCAATTCATTTTTGTGCCATTCACATTGGGTAGCCTCCCATCCAGGGGGCAGGGCTAACAGAAAGGTAAGCTCTTGGGGAGAGGAGGAGAAGTTGGATTGGACAATTCCAAAGGCTAGATTAGGAGGTTCCCTGCCAGTGCTCTGTACCAAGCTGCCCATTGGAGCCTTATGGAGAGGCTTTTCTTCATGTACCTTTCTTAAGAGAGGGGAGCTAGTATGAACAAGGAAAAGAGCCTTCCCTCTAGTGTCCCCCTGATTATGGAATACCAGTAATATCTCTATGAAAAAGGTGTCAAAATTGACCCTGTTCAGACAACATGCTAAGCCACCATCGTTATGCATTTTGAACTAAACATTATGGCTTAGCATTTAATAATAATAATAATAATAATAATAATAATAATAATAACAATTTATTCTTACCCGCCTCTCCGTCTGGATCGAGGCGGGGAACAACAACATGATAAAATACATAAAACTGATTAAAACATGACACATATTAAAACTGCATTAAAAATCCTAAAACATCCTAAAAACATCCTTACAAGAAGAGCAGTTGTTTCAGCAGCAGGCAGAGGCCTTCTGAAACTTTCTGAAGGCTGGCTGGTCTGGACCTGCTGTAAACTCTGTTGCCTCTGAGGAGCTGTCTGCTTCTTAAAGTTCATTCTGCCACCACTGGCTTGGGGCTTGTGAGGACTGCATCAGAGGGGTTCCCTCTAAGTTCATGGAGTCTGGTAGAGCCATGTCCTCTGGTCTGGAAGGCTCCAGAGTAGCTGATGGCCAACAGATGATGCTGCTCAACTCGCAGCTCGCCCAAGCCTTGACTAGATAACCACGGTTTAAACACACTCACTAAGCATTTGCTGCAAAAGCGTTAGCAGCCTAACAATGGCTTAGCATGTTGTCTGAACAGGCCCATTGTATGTTTTTGTTGCCATAGCAATACTTTTTTTTATTTGCAGACACTTTTATCATTTTAATTTTTGGTATGTTTGTTAGTCTGATTTATTGTTTTAGCTGACCCCCAATTTTTTATTATGAAAGTGTTAGTTTATTATTTATTATTATTATACATCTTAGTTTGAGTGACTAATTTTGGTCATTCTCTTTGTACATCATCCTGGTGTCTGTAAGGACAATGGGCAGTTTAAAAATATACGCTAAAACCCCACTTTTTAACTGTTTTCACATTTAAATGCATATGACTAAGCAATGTGGATGTACCTGTGACTGTTTGCCATAGTTGGTGATGAGAGGTAACTTTTCTACAAATCACATTGGTGAGTGAACCTGCAACATGTAGCTTTACCTCTTGAATAATCTGGAACAGTGTTTCTTAATAACTCCCATTCCCTACACAATAAATACTGTTGCCTTCTAACATGTAGAAGGGGCTGATCAATATGTACTGGCTTGGCTTTTAATCTGATGGTTGTTGCTTTTTTCATAGATTACAGTTCTGTGCTTTTAATGTGATATCTAGGGCAAATATCTGCTATGCACATTGTTATTTCAAATAAATCAAGCTGTTTATTCTTCTGAGAAGAATGATGCACATGCTGCTTCAATTAATTAATATTAGGAACTCATTATCCACCATAAGCTCCATGCCAGCAGTCTTAATAATATTCCTCTCAAGTCCTAACAGTGGAATTTGAGCCCCAAAGCTTTTTCATACATGTGATGAAAAAAACAGCATCAGATAAGAGACCTTCATTGTTAATCGATACACAGTTGCTGACACAAGATGGTATCATGCAGTTTGTCCAAAATGAGCAGAAAATAAGACTGTATTTAAATGAGCATAAATTCAGTTTAGTCAAATTGTGATTGATGAGATCATCTTTCCGGAACGATTTGCAAATGCAATGGAAACAAGCTGTTTTATGTAGGTGCAAATGGCTGTCTTTAAAAAGATGCGGATGATGTGGGATTGTGACAGTTGTTCCTATGGCAACCTGCTATTCAGCTGCATGCATCATCATATAGATATTTCAGGAACTGAATGCTGGAAAAGGAGGGTGGGTGTGGGAGTATGAACATGTGCTAGAGTCAATTAATTCCATAGAGAAGCTGATATTAAAATGCTTGACCCTCTGAGGTGAAATTCCAACACATTTATGTGCTTTAACCCACTTGACACTGGGAAATGTAGTTATGCTCATAAAAGAGCTGCTTTCTCATCTAATTCTGTGCTCGGCATGATCTGAGTCACATCTTCATCTTTCTTTGCCCAGAGCTGGTGGTTATTTTGACCCTGATAGATCTGAAGAACTGACAGAAGCTAGGAGATATCCCTTTCTGGCATATGCTTGCAAAGGCATAGAGTATGGGTAAAAAGCAAGCAGCTAATCGTGCTGTACTTATTACTTTCACTAGGAAACATCAATGGATGAGATGCAAGGGAGTTGCTATGCATAGTGACTGAAACTAAATATATTGTTAAGTGTGATGAAAAGTGGATACTTATACCATCTACTCAGAACTAAGTCCTACGGTGTTCAATGGATCTTACTCCCATGTATAGTATTATCATAGCCTCAATTTCATTGAAATCAATGGGACTTCAGTAGTTCATGCTGTGTGCATATGCTGCACTTCAACAATAAATTTGCAATCCAAGATCATATCACTCTAAGTCAGCATGTTGTGTTACCTGCAGTTACCTCCAAGAAATCACTTCTTTCCGGAGCACATTTACCAATGAAGCCTATTGCATTAGACAATCGTTAACATGCTTAGAAGATTGAGATCACTTCTGAACTTAATAACAAAATCTTAAAATGCCAATCTAGGCTCATTAAAAAGGTGAGCATTACGAAGGACAAAGTTCAACCACTGAACTATTTACAAAATTCATCAACATCACTAATGACATTTTAATGACATTAAAATCACTGGGTGTTAATATCACAGTTGAATTGTTTCTGTTGACAACTTTTATTCTGATGAAGCCAATTAACCTGGATAGCTCATATTCTAACCAGGCTAAGAATTCAATGAACACTGTTAATATCAGCTCATTTCTTATTTCACTTGTCAATTTCTTCATAAATGTGTTAAATGTACCAAAAATATATTACTTGAGTCTGTGATCTTGAGAGACAGTGATTTTTGATGCATGTCCTCTTTTCTAAACAAATGTGTGAATTGCTGATTTGCTTGATTTTTGGTGTGGTTAAAGGGTCTCTAAAATACCCAAAATATAAGTAGCATTTATAGAGAAAATTCTATTGAGGCACTAAAATCACATCATGGACATTTGTTTCTGATCATTTAGCAAGGTAAAATCTGGTGTATTCCAATTTAAATGCATAGCTCCCCTATATTAAGAGCCTCTTCAAAACTTAGTGATGCAATCCAAATTCACTATACTTAAGCACAGCGCTCCTTGGGGAGCCTGCATTTTATTTGGCTTTCAGGTGCATGTTTGTCTCATTCTCTTGAAGATATGTGCAATGTTCTTTGGTTATTAAGATGATTTAGTTTTTTGTTTGTTTTTAAAATCGTCTTGGAAAACGGTTGCTGGAACTAATATGCTGCAGTTTCCAATCACCCCCCCTCCAGCTCAATCTGCTACTATGTTGTGTTTACACCTCATTGAATTTCCTTTGTCTTCCCACCCTTGCTCTGTTGATTAAGTCATCTGTCTGCATTTTCCCCTCTGACTTTCAAAAACCAAGCCAGAAAGCTGTACATCTCCAAAAAAAAGTTATTAAGGCAAGCCAAATGATCCTATAGTTTGATGATGTGGTGAGCGCCAAGGCAAATAAAAGGACAACCAGCAGAGTTCAGTCTGCCTTTGTTGCCTCTTAAGGCCGGAATCTTTCTTCAGACACCTATGTGACTTGTAGCTATTGCTCTCTGAACAGTGATATCACAGTATAGTTGCTCATTTTGTGTTATTTGAAAGAAGAAAATGTACATTTGCGAAGTTCACACAGAAAATATCATCTTTGGAAGGCCAGAGTTCTTCTTATGTAGGTGTGAAACTGTGTTTGGAGGCACACTGGGCCCAGTATGTGGATAGGGACCACAATAATAAGAGAAGAGCTTTTTTGCCATTTGCCAATATTATAGAAGTGGCTACATCAGCCTTGATTGTATACACAATGAGCCCACAGATATGAACAACTCACAGATGTGGCTACTCATGTGGGAGAAAATAAGCACTTAGTTTCTGTGTGTGAAATACCCCTTAACCTATTGCTTCTTATTGGATAATTTTGACTAAATAACTTATTTTTCCTGTCCATTTCATATTATAAACTTGACCTATTAATTTGAGTTCTCTGAGAGTGAGGAGCCACAGGGACCAAGCGTATCAGACCCAGTGACAAAACATCAGCAGATAAGCAAATTAAGCAACTGTGCGAGCTTACCAACAGGATAAGAAAAACAGGGCAGTTGATTCTCCCCTCCCTACTCACAGTAAGTAACTGTAAAAAAATAAATAACTCTAAATAAATACTCTACTTTTTTATTTTAAAAGTTAGAAGTCTGAAAGTTGCTCACTTTGTAGATGGGTTAGGGGTAGTTGTCTGTCAGAAATTTCAGAATGATAGGTCCAGGCATTTGATGGCTATGGATTTTTTAGTTTAAAAATTACAAAAGTTTTTCCACAGAGGCTTGGTCTGTCAATTGCACCCCCTCCCCCATCTCCCCTCCCTCTTTTATCTGTCAAAACTCGGTGTTGTTGTCACTTTTAATCTACAAAAATCGTAGCCACCAAATGCCTGGACCTATCTTTCTGAAATTTCTGACAGATAACTACCCCTAACCCATCTACAAAGTGAGCAACTTTCAGACTTTTAAAATAAAAAAGTTATAGGCGTTTCTTTCCTCATTGTTTCAAAAATACCTTGCCACTACATGCCTGGACCTATCTTTCCGAAATTTCACACACATATCAAACAAAGTGGTACCTGTAACATGCCCAAGTTTCCTGTTTGTATCTTTAAAAATAAAAAAGTTGAAGGCATAACTGTATTTACCCCACTGCTACCCATTTTTCTAAAATTAATTGCCACATAAAGCAAGCACCTATGTTTCTGAAATTTCGCACACATGGGTCCCAATATACCAACTACAATGTGGCAAAGTTTCATGTGTGGAACTTTAAAAATGAAAAAGTTATAGGCATTCCTGGTTATTTATTAAAAAATTAATTGCTACAAAATGCCTGCACCAATCTTTCTGAAATTTCTCACAGACAACTACCCCTAACCCATCTACTAAGTGCCCTAGTTTCATCCTTCTATCTTTAAAAATGAAAAGGTTATAGGCGTTTTTGTAACACAATACTATGGGGAAAAGCATTCAAAATGGCGTCCGGTTTTCCAATTTTTCCGATCCGGATCGTGTCCCTTCAGATCAGATCGGATCAGATTGGATGGCTGGTGGATCGGATCGGATTGTTTTTATCTGATTTTTGGGCGGATCGGATTCGGATCGTGGATCGGATCCGATCTGCTGCACATCCCTAGTTATAACTATGTAATTTGCTACCATGAGATGTAGTGATGGCCACCAATTTGGATGGCTTTAAAAGGGGATTGATAAATTCCTGGAGAAGGCTATCTATGGCTACTAGTCCTGATAGCTATGTGCTACTTCCAGTATCAGAGGCAGTAAGACTATGTGCACAAGTTGCTGGGCAACATGCACCATGTTCTGCTTGTGGGTTCCTGGTCGATAGCTGGTTGGCCACTGTGTGAACAGAGTGCTGGACTAGAAGGACCCTTGGTCTAATCCAGTATGGATCTTCTTATGTTCTCAGACTCTTGCTGCAAAATTCTCAAGAAAGATGTTTCTTGCTACTAATACTGCTGTCTGAGCATTATCCACACCATGCATAATTTTAAAACTTCTGTTCCCTGTGCCATCTTGTTTCTAACCTAAAAAGCCCCGAAGTCTTTCTCAAAAGTCATATATTTCAACCCCTGATAATTTTAAGTTACTTTTTTCTCTGTCTTTTTTTTAGCTCTACTATAACTATTTTGAGATGGCACAACCAGAATTGTACCATGGGTTGGTATACGGGCATCTTCCCTAACAAGCTCTGGCATGGGATTTGCCATTTTGTACAAGCACCACACACAGGTATAATTCTGGGTATCGAGCTATCCAAAAACATGCTGGGTATTGAGCTATCCAAAAACATCCCAAGATTTCTTTCCTGGTTAGCAACCAGTTGGGCTGCGCATTGCCTCGGATCCGAATCCTGAATCTGAGGCAAATTGGGGTGATTTGGAGGGCTTCGAAACAGATCCGAAGTGAATCAAAAGGGATCTGAATCAACATGGTAGGAATTGATTAGGATTGATTTGGACCTTTTTTCAAGCACGGACAGACTGTCTGTTCATGCAACATTTTTTTTTTTTGGTTAGAGGGGGAGGAGAAATTGGCTTCATCCCCAAATCCTCCTGAAGTCTCCTGATTCTCCAATCACAATGGTGGAGGAGGACTTAAGGACAATCAAGAGATCGAGCTTCCTTCATCCTTGCTCATTGTGGGTTAGTCTTGGTAGGAGTAGGGTGTTTTGGGCTGGCTAGCTTAGGTTTCTTATTGGTGTGTGTTTGGGGGCATTGGTACTTGGATCTTTCTTGAGCCTTCCCCTTTTTCTTATTGTTATCTCTTGCCTCTATTTTTCTTTTTGCTTGTCTTTTTTAAAAAATACAAAATTACATGAAAAATTATTCTAGTTGTCTTTGTTCCAATCCTTCCCCCCTTCCTTCCCCTTCCTCCATTTTCCCCTGAAATAAGCAAATTTTACCAGTTGATTGCATGAATCCAACTGCACCAATCTGTCTAGAATTTGGTAGACACGAGCACCTCTACAGTGTCTGTAAGGTATCCAAATTTCATGTTTCTATCATGAAAAATAAAAAAAGTTATAGCACTTTGCTTTGAGTAGTTTTTCTGAAAAAGCAAATTTCACCAGTTCATTGCATGAATACCACTGCACCAATCTGTCTGAAATTGGGCAGATATGAACACCATCACAGCATGTATAAGGTCTCAAAAATTCATATTTGCATCTTGAAAAATGAAAAAAGTTATAGGCATTTCTTTTTTTGCAATCAGAATGTTGATTCAGATTTGGATTTGGATCCAAAGTAAATTGAAACAGGTCTGAATCAGTCTGAAATGAATCAGGCCCGATTTGGACCTTCCGAATCAGGATTCAAAGCAAAGGGGGGGGTCTGTGCACAGCCTAGTAACCAGTAGCTCACATCCTATCAGTGGATATTTGAATATGCACCCATATGTACCTGCCTGGATCCTAAGATAGTCTTCAGAAGTCCTCCCCCAAGCGCTCTGCCAACTGAAGTGAGGGAAGTGACTACTAAGGAGAGGGTCTTTTCTGTTGTAGCACCCCAGTTGTGGAATGCCCTCTCCTGCAAGATTTGCCTTGTGCCTACATTGTGAGACACCAGGTGAAGACCTTCTTATTCTTCCAGTCATTTTAAGCTTTCAGAACTTGTTGTTTTAAAATCTGTTATTGTATTTAAAAGAATAAATAAATTAGACCGCTGCTGTTTTTTACCCTGTATTTTATACTGTAGTTTTACACTTATAAAAGTTTCAAATTATGTATTATATTATGTTTGATTTTAATTATTGTAATCTGCTCATAAAGTTTCAGCAATTAGGCAGTATAGACATCTAATGAATGAATGAATAAAATTAGGATTTAGATGTCAGAGAACAATGATGGGGAAGTCTGGATCCAAGCCACTGTGTTATCATATATATATATATATATATATATATGTATATATATGAATGACAGTACAGTAGGAAAGCAAGGAAGGATGCATAGGCCAGATTTCATGGTTTGACTACAATTTTCATGAACTTAGCTGGTATTGAAATGTAATGAAATACAGCCTAGGAAGCAATCATAATGTTCAGTTAAATACTGTGGTAAAATGCAGATTCCAGTTCTATTATATCCTTTAATATGAGGTCTCCTATATCTGTAACAGTAACCAGGACATCGGAAAGCTGTAGATTGGCTATCTTGGTTATGAAGTACAGCCAAATCAAAAATAATTGTGTTTCCCTTAACAGCAAAATGTTTCTTTTGTTATTATGGTACTAAATTGCCTGTCTCCGTTTGTTAGGGGTAAAATATTTTCTGCTTTGTTTTATTCCCCAACCTGCCATAGCACTTGTCTAAACAGCTCATCTAAGTGAGACTGATGTTTCTCAAGGACTCTAAGTGATGAGAGGATCTGCCCTTTGCTCTTCAGTTATCTCTTCACAGTTATTGTCACGCTTATCTGCAGTTCTCTGAGAGAAATTGTTCCATTTTGCTGGGTTGCAAACATTCATTTCTCTTATTCAGACCACAGATTTGCCTCAAGGCATGCTTGGGGGAAAAAAATACTCCGGACCTCATCTAGTGATATTATTTAACTCTGAAAAAAAATTAACTGTGCTTTTCCCACTTCAAATATGGAATTGTAAAGTAACCATCCATGGTAAAAGAATGATTAGCTAATGGATTAGCTTTGGGATCTAATGAAATAATTGCATGTGGGGAAATAGGTGTGTCTAGAATATTAAGTTTTGTGAATTAGACATGAAAAACATCATATTTTCCAAAGTTAAGTTATGACATCTGGCCATATTTTTCCTATTATATTTAAATATTATTGGAGTAAGGTATTAGAATATTAGGTTCAAATTTAACATACTTGGGTGGCTGAGGAAGATAGAATTGAACTAAAATTGGGGGAAGTTGAAAACTGGCATATTTTTGGATTTCAGAATTTGATTTCAAAATTCAACATTCACATTTTGGAACTAAGATTTGAGCTCCAAAATTTGAATGTTTTGATTCATTTAGTGAATGAATATAAAATTTACTGAATACTATTGCAAGTTATCTGTTAAATACTGTCAAATAATAGCTGCTATTGTATGTAAGCTCTCAGATATGAGAAAATGTTGACTGCTTGATGTCATATTCTCTTATACACTGTTACTGTATCCCAGTTAACAAATATAATCAAATAATGATTGCTGTTGAGATTCAAATCCCCATTCAGCTAGAGAAACAGTAATCTGTAAGTTTTTGATTCAGTTCAGTTTCTACTTTTTCCACCTTTAACTTTGGTCTGATCTGATTTTGCATCAACGTATGAATTGTCATGCACACAACTCTGAATATCTGCATTTTTATGTACACCTTTTTGCTAATATGTGTTTTTTACATGGTGTTTTTACTACAATAATGTGTGTCCATGCAGTATTTTTGCTATTGTGTCCATTTTTTAAAAAAAGTGAAGAATTGTAGCAATAGAGTTTGGATATTTCTATGTGAAATTCAGTGTGCATCTCTGTTCTGGTTTGTTCTTTGGTTCAGCAGATGCAAATTTGGAAAATTTACATAAAATTCATATGGGATGGATTTATCACCCATCCCTACATTTAGCTATGAAGCTCATAGGGTGACCATGGGCGAGTCATGCACTCTCAGCCCAAGCTACCTTCTGTGAGGAAGGGTGGGATAAAACTGTAAGAAAAAAATGAACAATGAATGCCAGCTATCAGGTATTATTGAATGCTGACATGTACTGCCTGCCATTTGTCAAATATTGTCACGCACTAAGTGCTGCATGACTAATATGTCTCCAGCCAAATGCTGTGAAATGTGATTGCTGCTACTGCAGGACTTTTGGATGTCAAATGCTGAGGCTGTAGCAGCTTACACGTTAATGTCAACCTAGGTGTGAGTGGCATAGAGGTAACAGTTATACTATAACTGAATGTATGCAGTCCCATGCAGGTGTTCACCTACTCGGATGGAGGGCTAAAATGTGGAAGGGACAATGGCATGCAAGTAAGCCCTACCTCAGCATCCCTGTGTGCTCTGCTCAGTACCCAGTTAGATCTTTACATGTTTATTTATTTATTTATTTATTACATTTGTATACCGCCCCATAGCCGAAGCTCTCTGGGCGGTTTACATAGGATTAAAAACAATTAAAAACAATATACAAAAATTAAAACAGCAAAAACATACAACATACACACAATCTGTACATTTAAAAACCACTTCAACACTTCAAAAAACTACAAAAACAAAACAAAACAAACCCAGGCTCCTCAGATATTGCCAAATGCCTGAGAGAAGAGGAAAGTCTTGACCTGGCGCCGAAAAGATAACAATGTTGGCGCCAGGCGGGCCTCGTCGGGGAGATCGTGAACATCTGAAGAAGGCTCTGAAAGTGCATTCAGCTGAATGTACTTACAGAGTTCTTGTGGTGATGAACCCTGCCTTATATAAGCCCACGAACCCCTTCACATTTTTGCCCTACATAGGACGCTTTAACTATATGCCTATTTGTGAATGGATGATCCATGGATTGTATATACATTTGATGAGTGTTGGCTGTTATAATGAAATGCGTAACCTAATGAAATTCTAACCATATAAAATAATTGTTGAGTGTGAATGATGTTGAATCTCAGATTATCTTAGCCAACGTACACCTATGATGATGAATTAGCCAGTTTAGCTTTTTGTTTGACAACTGAACCAAGCTGCATAACTATCTTGTGGCTATTTTCCCCTGAACAAAAGCAAAATGGCATCAGCTGGGAATCACTGAGCCAATCAAACAACTTCTGGCAGTTCAACTGCCTTAGCCTCTATGTCACAGAGTAGCAAGATGGTGAGCAGAATGTTTATAGAATGGTATATAGAACCTTCCGGCAGACATTTAATATATAAATCATAGGCACTTCTTTTGAGACATCCGTGATGAGACATCCATGGTGAGAAAAACCAGAAATACAAATTGATTAATATTGTGGGTAATAAATGAACAAAGATTCCATCTTTTCCCCTCACCTTGAGCCATCTTGTAAGATGCTATCAAGAAAAGTTGCTATTTTGAAAGTTATTATGTTCCTTGTATTCGAAATTTTACTTGTGTACGATGACTGAGAAGTCAAAGCTCCTCCTTACAGCTCCATCCTATAAAAGCTTATTTGGATGTCCCACTGCGTTCAGTGGGGCTAATACTCAAGTAAGTGTGCACAAGATCGCAGCCTTAAGCTTACACAAATGCTTCTGTACACACCAAGATCTCCTTCTTTTTCCACAAATTGCAGGTGGTTGGGCAGAGACAGGCTGATGCTGCAGTTGGGGGGAACTGCAGAGGCCTTGCTTGCACATGGAAGTGCCCCACAAAGCCTTTGGGACAGAAGCCCAGACAGGCTGGTTTGCAATATCCCAAGTGCAAGACACTATAGTGTGGTTAATCCTGAGAATGTAAGACGTGTGAGTGCTGTACCATGTCTTAATCAGTCTACCTGACTTCAAGATAGTTAAAACAGGCATAACTACACAAGAGTCTAGGCAAATCTTTCTCACATTCAGTTATCTACGTAGAGTGGCCAAACACCCTCTGTTTACATTATCAGAGGCAAAGAAACTAGGAAGTGAGCCAAAGCATGTGGCTATTTATTCTCTTCTAGAAAACACTAGAACTCATGTTTAATGACTATTACAAGGCTGCTTCACACATTAGGTTTTTTACAATGACCCATAAAATGCTTTATGTGTGTGTCCATGACAACGGTGTGCTTTCAATTGCTTGCATTATACAGGTACACATGCCAGGAAGCTGGGATTTGTCGCAACTCCCCACTGCTTGCATGCAGCTTCCCACCAATTTGCTGCCATATAACAGGTGAAGCAGCACACCGTCTGCGCATATTTAGCAGCCATCTTCAGGGACTAATTGTTGGCCAGTCTGTTCTTCCCAAATGCTTTTTCCACGCATTGTGGGCTTCCATGCGATTTTATCTGAATAACGCTACTATTTCACACCCTCTTCACAAGTGCTGAGCCTGTCTGTACAACGGTTCACTCCAATCCCAGCAGTCTTCTTGACGTTTAGACCATCAGAGTCGGTTTTCCTGTTGTGTTTGCTATTGCTTACCATTAAAGCTCCACAGATTCCATTCCTTCGTCGAAGCCAGAATGATAGAAATCGTGCTGAGGTTGTTCTGTTCTCCATGATTATCAGCACACCGCTGGGGAATGGAGCATGGCTAAGGGTAGGGGGTCAACTTGATGTCTGTCCTTCATATCTTTCTTCTCTTTACTAAATATGAACTTGTTCCTCAACTATTGTGCCAGTGCTCGGTTGCTGTTGACTATCTTTTGAGATGTAATATCTTAAAAACTGTTCACTTCTAAATTCTTGTCACAGACTTTCATTGGAGCTACACTTCAATGTGAAACATGTTCTGTGAACATCTACCTATTCCTATACTATTATGAGTCTAACGTTCTTCACATGCACAGATAGCAACTTGACATATCTGTTAATCAAAAACTTGGAAAACTAGGGAGACTGCTAAAAACAAAAATTGAGAAACCAATCAAGTGTGCCAAAGTACGTAGGTTTAAACTAGCTTACTTACACCTACTGATTCCAGGCTTGGACTAAGTGCCTTTAAATGCCAATAAATTGCCTTAAATCCAAGTATTCCTGCTCAGTGGGATTATATGAGGCAGTAAAAGACAAATCATACAACCTTTATGCCTAGGACTAGATTAAGAATAATAGTCTTGCCCTTGCTTTTGTGTCTTATATATAAAGGCTCTTAAAGTTATTTCACACACAGCTGAATTCAAATGTGTTATGTTTCTATGGAAAACATTCCATCATATGGACAATTTCAATTGCTGCATTAACTTCCCATGAGACACAAGTAATACCACAACTTAATTTTCCTATTGCCAACTGGACACTAGTTACAGATCAGGTAATTTGTACTCTCACAGAACAAAGCTGTAGACTAGAATTAAACAGCAGGCTGTTAGTTGGATTTGCTCATGTACTCATTCCGTGATTCACCATCCAGAATCCCAAGGAGCTTAATATGACTGAGGTTGGGGTTAATCACACAAAGAAATCACACATAGAAATCACACACAGAACAGACTGTATTCAGTCAGGAAAAAAAAAGAGAAAGGGCTGTCCCCTTCCAGGGATTTATATAGTTTTCTAGGCATTCTACTAGCCATGAACACTGTCCTGCCTGATTCACTGCAAGGTGAATGTGCCAACCCTATTGCAGTTCCGTAATATGGACCTGGACTAAGATGCTCCATTCCAGTCTCAAAAAGGCAAGGAGGAGCCTTCCATTACAACGGTTCAGAGGGAGATTATATTTTCCAGTGGGGCAAAAAGCAGTTGAGGGGGATTTTCAATGAGAAGAGAGGAAAAGATTACCTGTTTCCCTTCTACCACGTAGGGGCGATCTATACGCTAGGTTTTTAACGTTTTATAAGGGTTATGAAAACTCTTTGGGCCACATGACGCACTCCCTATAACGTTGTATATCTGAGGTTTTTTAAAACTCACTTCAGTTATATACAACGGTTTCACTTTTAATAAATCGTTTTAAGTAAAATAATGTGTCCTTCCTTACCGTTTGTGATTCATGGGGGCAGTGCTTCGTTTCCTGGTGCCCAAATGCTTAGCAGTTGATTGGTGGGGAAGAAAGAGGAAGTGGGTAAGTGAACTACAATGCTTAGCCCTATACTCATTGAAAGCTAGGGGAACTAAGGAGGAAGTGGGTGACTGAACTACAATGCCCACAATGCCTTGCCCTAAACTCATTGTAAAAACGAAAGAGAAAGAGACAGGGCAGAAGCGTGTGTGACCGCACACACCGCTTTAAAGACTGAAGAGTGTTTCTCCTGTAACGTGAGTACTCAGTAATGTGGCCTAGACGTTTTAGAATGCACATATTTGGAATGTTTTAAAATACTATTTAAAATGTTCCAAGGGACTGTGTAGACTCCCCCTTAGTCTCAGTCTGATCACTGCCCCCTGTGGCTCCTCTGTGGTTGCAGATAGATTTGAAATGAGCAAAGTTCAAAACCGCCAGGATTCTCCGAGCATCGGTTCGCCACTCATATCATGCCCAATTCCCATTCACACTGGAGATTGCTGCTTGCTCTGCATAAATGGGAAAATTGCAAATATTGAGCAGTGATTGAATGTGAAATTTGTGCAAGTTTCTCCTGTTCGATTTGCAAAATTTCCCAACTTTACGCAAATTTCCTAACTTTATGTAACCTTCCTCCATAGATTAAGTTGAGCTGATTCAGTATGGATGAAATTTCTGCAAATTATGAAATGAACATAAATTTAGGAAATTTAAGAAAATCAAATATGTCCAGCAATTTACAAAAATTGTCAGTGGACATGTGTTCACACTCACAATCCCATTTGGAATTGGGAGCAAGGTACATTTTCATGTTTTGCGAGCAAAAATAAAATTGTTATTCATCTCTATTTGCATATAATCATCTTAAGCCCTACATTTGTAGTTGGGAAAAATAGCTTGTCCAATCAGAAAGATGTGTCCAAATAGAAATCAGGCCCAAGTTGGAAGAATCCAAGGTGGATTTTTTAATGGTGTTCTCACCGCTGTTTCCTTTACAACAGCTGGCACTTATAATTGCCTCCACTCAATCACCCTCCCTCCTTTTATATCATCTTGTTAAAATTACATCAGTCTCTATTTTCTTAGGAGGCTGACTTATACTGTGCCAGACCCTTGGTCCAGTATTGTTGTCTCTGACTTTTGCATGTGGAACCTCCAAGGTTCAACCCATTATCTTCAGTTAAAAGGATCAAGTAGCATGTGATGGGAAAAGATATCAGCTTGAGACCCTGAAATGTTTCTTCCAGTCAGAGAAGGCAATGCTGGGTTAGATGGACAAGTAGTCTGACCCGGTATAAGGCAGCTTCGTATGTACTGGACCCTTTTAAACTGAAGACAACAGGGATTGGACCTGGAACTTTCTCCACGCAAAGCATGTGCCCTACCTTTCCCTTGCCATTCCCACAACAGTGTTAGGCTGCATAACATTCCTTGCAATGACAACAGCAGCAGCACGGATACGCTATTGATGATATTCATGCTGCATTGTGATTGCTCTGTATTACTGTTTTCAATTAGATGACTGAAAGGTTTTAGCATCAATGGATATCCATTGCAATCTTGGGGCAAGAGTCTGCAGTTCTACACTATGTCTTGCCAGCAACACATAGCTTTTCCGCATGCAACCATCCACTTTGACAAGCATATAAATGTCATGATCCAGAGATGCCTTTTGTGTGTGTTATGAATGAGAGCCTGTGCATGTGCAGTGTTGCTATTTTCTACTATCAACAGCAAATTCAAATGTGGCATGGTGCTTCATGAGACACTAAGATATGATGTGCATAGTCCTCTGGATCATGACCATTGTTAAGAAGTGGTAACCTGATTACCATATCTTTTTGTTGTTGTTGTTGTTACATTAAAATTTACTTCATTTCCTGTTTCCCATTACACAGATGTTGTGGTAGGAATGGATAAATCTGTAAATTTTAGTTGCTCTCACTTTCTCATTTTTCCAGTATCAAGATTGGTCCATCCTGAATTTTGAGGATTTTTTTTTTAAAAAATTGCATGACAATTTATATACATTTTGTGAATATTTCCTGTAATACACATATTTTTGTATGCAATATATGCACCTTTTGTGAACCAATTCTCCCAATATAATACATTTTAGGGTTATTTTCTCTAATGTGTACATTTTTGTGTGATCTTTCCCCTTGCAAAATTTGGAGAAGTGCAAATTTTGAAGGATAACTCAGTTTCATTTTACATTTTGGTTAGAAGGGGTGAAATTAGGTAAGCACATTAGGTAATGCAAACCAAACAAATTTCTATCCCATCTATACACATTATCTTAACAATAGGTATCTTTAGAATACAAGAAATATAATTCATGCCCAAGAACAATGAAATCTCAAAATGAATTGGGCTAATTCAGACAGATTTGAGACATTTTTTTTTCTAGTCCCACATTTCTGCAGTCCCAGAAAACAAAAGGCAATAAAGCGGATAAATTAGCGAAATATATTTTAGGAAATCATCCAAATGATTTAGTAAGCATTCAGAACAATATTCTTAAATTGTAAGTGAGGCACTGGGAGAATTTTTATTTAAGTAGCAATATGAAAAAAGAATGCCGCCCTGTAAAAATTACACAGCTGAGTAAAATTTGCCCTCAATAATCTCAGCCTTTGAATATTTTATGTAATAAATTTGTACCTCCAGTTAGTCCTTTGTGAGTAGTATCTTGTCTAATAAGCTTGTTTGAGTTTGCATGATAATCTCCTTTTTACTTGGGCAGAGGGTTTTTGGTTTTTAAAACTGATTCAAATTAAGGATTGTTGTAAGGGACTAACATAAAGGAAGAAAATGATTATATTAACAGCACTGCCACTACCTTCACATGCATGTATCCTTCAAGCAATTAACAAGTTCTCTTTTACATTTAATTAACTGCAACATCCTAAACTGCTGCAGTGACACAGCACCCCACAATTTATTGTCAGCAGAAGCAGCTAAATAAAGCAGACTGAACCCAACAAGTGAAAGGCATGGCAAACTTTACTGAGTCAGACAAAACTGTAACAGTAAGTCTGCTGTAAATAGGCTGACCAGATAAAATCCAGGTCAGGGCTCATGTAACTTTAACAGTTGTAGATAAAAAAGAATTTCAGCAGGTGTTATTTGTATGCATGCAGCACCTGGTGAAATTCTGTCTTCATCAGAACAGTTAAAGTTGTAGGGGCCCTGCCTTCTTTTGTATATGGTCACTCTAGTATAGTGCCTGCAACTTTAACTGTTGTGATGAAGAGGGAATTTCACCAGGAACTAATTGCATACAAATGACACTGGCTGAAATTCCCTTTTCTCTACAATTGTTAAAGTTACATGAGCCCTGACCTGGATTTTATCTGGTCAGCCTAGCTGTAAATAATAGTTTACAGGCAAAGTCCCCTGGCTAAGCACCCCGAAGTATAAAACATCAGAGCAAATCAGGCTTCTAATAGAAAGAAACCATCACCAGTATTAAACACATGGAACATCAACAGATCACCACCACCCCCCAAAAAAAATCCAGGCAAAAAAGCAAACTTATTTGACTCCACCTGACTGCTAGGTGACCTCCCATCACTTCCACCATCTTATTACCCCTGTTTTCACCCAAGTCCCTGTGAAACATCCAATGCTGTTAATTAGTTCTGCACCCTGAGTGAGCTTTGTTATAGTTCCTACTAACCACTTTAAAACTCAAAGACAAACTAACCCTTAGCTTGCACCCTGTTTTGGTATGATCCCCTGCCACCTCTAGCCCAACATGCAATTCACCAAATTTACTCTCTCTATAATTGGGGATTGGCCAACAAGCACTGTTCAAGATTGCTAGGATTCTCCAAACATATCTTACTGCTCCTCTCATGCCTGGTTCCTGTTTGTGTTCACTGCTCACTCTGCACGAATGGGAATATTACACAAATCAGGGATTGGTTGAATGTGAAATTTATGCAAATTTCTGCAATTTTCTTCCATGCAGTGAAGCAGAGCTGTTTCACTCTGCAAGGGAAATTTGTGCAAATTCAGAAGTTTGCACAAAATTGAACTAGGGAATTGTACAAATCAAATGTGAGTACATATCCAGCAATTTGTGAACAGGGTTTTGTTTTTGTTTTTTTGTTCTCATGATCACAATCTCATTTGGGGCTCCAAACAGAGCATGCTTGCATTATTTTACCAGTAAAAATGAAATTCTCATACATCCCTATCTACAATTATTTCACCAAACTCTCCCTCCCTCTGCTCCAATATCCTGCTAAAAGTCTTTGGCAAAATACCTCAGTACTCAATCCCATACTTTGCTCAAGCCTCTTCTAGAAATGCCTGCTACTCTGCTTAGCTTCTCCAGAGGTTGGGGAAAGCAATGCATGGATTTTGTTTAATTCATTCCATCTGTGTTTCATGGCTTGTCAGGTGTCTTTCATTCCATTGTCTGCTCATTGATGGAATTTGATTTACCCATCCCCTTCAGAAAAGGGTGCATTTTTCTTAGTGCTACACAGCAGAAGCTGAAGAGAGATCAGAGATGTATAAAACACTGTTTGTTAAAGTCATATACATTAGCGTGTTTTCCAGTAATATATTAGTTTGTTTTCAGGATCTGTACACACAAAAAAGTAGTGAGTTGAGCCAGCTCAGGGATCTGTGAACTGGTGTCTGGGAAGCTGAGCTGGCAAAATCTTGCCAAGCTCTACTCCCCAAATTGGATTCCTCCAACATTTCTACTGCTCCCCCATTCTGGTGCCCAAGTTAAGGATGAAATTTTGTGTGTGTGTTACAGAATTGGGCCCCTTTGAGTATTTTTTTTTTCAAACATCAACCCCAACTTAAGGGAGGGTGATGTTTTATTAGGCCACATGATGGGTCCCAATTCAATTTCAGGAAGAGTAGCCTTCTGTTTTGCCCTCCCTAGCTACCACACTCCTGTGTCAGATGGTACCAATGTTGCAAGGTAGAAGTTCTTCCCCAGTAAGCTGGATTTTAAATACACAAGCTTCCTATTCTGAAGATCTTTAGTCCATTATACCTATGGTTTTGAAGGTGAACTCAAGGTCAGTGAAGGGCCAAGTTTCCCATAGTTGCCAATGGGAAGGTGAAGATCCCCACTGCACCCAAATGGGCAAACATCAGAGCAATCTCCATTTAATCAGAGCAATTCCCAGCACATTTCTCTTTCTAAATGCAGCTCTTTGATTTTGTTTTTCTGCTATGCCCATTAGGATTCCAGGTAAGCAGAACCCTCTTCACCTTTTTTTTTTCTTTTTCAAGCCATAAAGGAGTGCAAGCATGCCAGAAAATAGGACATAAGTCTGAGCCCCATTAAAACAAGTGATCTCCTCCTCTCGCATTTTGTCTTTTAAGAAGTATCGTGCTCATTTTTTAAATTAGAAATTCAAAATTGATTGCCCTTTCTTAAGTAGCCTCTAAATGTTCTGATAATACATTGACAATAAAGAGCTCCTGTGTCCATCTACTTAATACCAAAGATAAGTCAGCATCACAGGAAGATGAAGCCTTGGGATAGCAAATATTGGCTGAGAGCCTAGTGCTGCATTTTATTATTCTGATGAGGTGATAAAATGTAAAACTTGTACAGTGTCATTTTGTCATGTGTTTCCTTAGAGTCAACTGCTTAAAGAGAGGCAGGAAAAATGTTGCTTTTAATAAATGTATCATAAAAGGTCATGGTAGGGTGACCAGATAAAATCCAGGTCAGGGCTCATGTAACTTTAACAGTTGTAGAGAAAAGGGAATTTCAGCCAGTGTCATTTGTATGCAATTAGTTCCTGGTGAAATTCCCTCTTCATCACCACAGTTAAAGGTGCAGGGACACTGCCTTTTTTGTATATGGTCAATCTAGTATAGTGCCTGCACCTTTAACTGTGGTGATGAAGGGGGAATATCCCTAGGAACTAATTGCATACAAATGACTCTGGCTGAAATTCCCTTTTCTCTACAACTGTTCAAGTTAAATGAGCCCTGACCTGGATTTTCTCTGATCACCCTACTATAAAGCATATCCCTTGGACAGCGGAAGGACCTTCAGTGACCTGCAAAAGTCTTTGCTCCTAACCAAGCCAAGCAGAGACAGAATGATTTTGCAAAAGCAGCAATGCATTCAGATGTGCTTAATATCTATAATGCATACAGATAGCAGTAATTAACATTTTCTGGCATAAGCTCATTCCAACTCATGTCTGTATCAGATTGTGAGCCTTCATGCATATGTTCATTCACATTTTTTTTCAAATGTATGGAATAATGTGCATTTTTGAAATGCATACATTTTTCTCCCGTCAATTAAAGCTACTGATACCACCAAACGTTGCAATTAGTCAGCTTGTTGGTCCAAGCTGGTGTGTTCATAATGGTCACCTTTGTATTGAGTTTGGATCACTATTTTGTGAATTCATTATTTATTTCAGGATAGATTGCAAGCTTCGACACATGCACCGTCTGTAACTAAAATACAGTATTTCTGTGCGCATGCTGAGTTGGTTGGTTTGACCCTTTTCTTTCAGAAGGAAATGTGATACCATTTCAATCCTTTAAGGAAAGTTTGGCATTTGAAATTTTTCCACAAACCAATCATGATTGAAGAAACAGCCACAGAGGTTGTATACATCTCCATTTATCCATCCATATATCACTCCTCTGCATGTGATTGTGAGTAAACATTACATAGAAAGGCATAATGGCGGAAGAACTACCCAGGAAGGGGTGCATACCATGGTGATGCATGACATCACAAAACTTTATGTGATGCCCTCTGACATTGTGCATGAGCAAAAACTCACATACACAGAATGAGATCTCAAATTAAAGGAGAATTCATGTCTGAGATTACATATGTGAATTTATCGCTTTTCAAAGAAATAGATTCATTTGGGTTAAATTGACCCATTACTAATTAAAGTGTGTTTGTGCACATTTTACTACAGTATGCATTTTTTTCATGAGCATTATTTTTCAAATGCATTTTGGGATCATATCACAAGCTCAGAAATGTATGGCTTCAACCTTGGATTGCATATTGAGACACTACCTGGGCACTACCCTGAACATACCCAGGCACTTCAATCAACATCTGGGGGCACCCTCAGAGTATCACCTCCAAGGTGGCTTCTCAGTGGTGGTCCCCCTGACTATGAGGTTCCCACTGAGGCTCACTTGATGTTGACACTGTCATCTTTTCAGCACCAGGTAAAGACCACCTCTACTCCCAGGAATTTAATGGTACATGATGATACATGTTTTAGAGCAGGTCTATTAGGAAAAAACATTTATTTATATTGTATTTCTTGGGTTTCAGTTTTCTTTTGTCTTTTTTCATGCTGCCTGTTTGAAATATTTGAATGAAAACACACACAACTTTTATGTGTGTGTTCTTGTAGCAAATATGTATTTATAAGATATATGGCTGTATTACGAAGTATTACAAAGTTACAACAGAAATGTTGCCTTGACTATGAAATCAACAATTGACAGTTGTGGGATTTTGTTTTCCCTTTGCAGTAGAAAACCTCTTCACGATGTGTAGTGGAAGACTTTGTTAACTAGGCTGACCATCTTAAAAGGAGGACAGGGCTCATGTAACTTTAACAGTTGTAGAGAAAAGGGAATTTCAGCCAGTGTCATTTGTATGCAATTAGTTCCTGGTGAAATTCCTTCTTCATCACAATAGTTAAAGGTGCAGGGGCCCTGCCTTCTTTTGTATATGGTCACTCTAGTATAGTGCTGCAACTTTAACTGTAGTGATGAAGAGGGGATTTCACCAGGAACTAATTGCATACAGATGACACTGGCTGAAATTCCCTTTTCTCTACAACTCTTAAAGTTACATGAGTCCTGTCCTCCTTTTCATATGGTCAGCCTATTGTTAACATATGCAGTGGAAGACTTCTTCCTTTTATGGCAAGAAAAAGAGTTCCAATTTTATTCATTTTGCTTCTTTTGATCCTGGTATCTTTTTAATATTTTTAACAAATTGTCATCTTAGTATCATTTCCCCCATTTATTTACTTTTTTAAAAATCAAATTGGAAGGAAACATTTAGATATGTTTCAACATAGTGATTTATTTTGCTACCAAATTGTGAAAGTCCTTATTCAGTGCACTACTTTGGCAAATTCCCATGTCAAGTCAATTGGAGGGGGGGGGGGGTATATTGTTCATTAACAGTGTTTTGTTTTGTTTTGTTTTTTTCTTCAGTCAGAATGCTCTCTGATTTCTGTTGGGGTTTCTAATGAAGTGTTGATGATACGATATGCCAAAGGCACAAACCCAGGTTTTTCTGCATATATTGTAGCTACTTTTGATGGCATTAAAGTATGAAAAGGAATTTGAATCAAATGTGATCATAAATATGCTAAGCCTCAGGTATAATATTGAACGTGTTGATGACACACAAGTAATTCTTTTACTGTAAAAGAGTGCCATTACAGCATACATTCAGTTCAGAAATACTTTAGATATATGCTTGGTAAATTAGATCAAAATCTAAACCTACAGGCATTTTCAAACAATACAGGAATTTACATAAAAAGTACATGTAAAATTTCCCATACCACTGAACTAAGCATCAAGTTACCGCTTACAAAAGCTACTGGCCTCATTCTCTACATTTGTTTTATTATTTTTGTAGCAATTTCTCTACTGTATATTAGTTCAAGCCTCAGCTTTCCTCTGAGTAGCTAGCACCTGGCAATTTTTTTTTAAAACTGATTTATAAACTGGGATTGCTTACAAGAAAAAAAGTATTTTGCGAGAGCATAAGCTTATGCTGGTCATAGAGAAATGTGTGGCTACTTGTCTTGATTCTTGAATGCTGCACAAATTTATATTGGCATGTTTTTCTACATAAAAAACCCTCCCTGCACAGCACTGAATAGGGGGCAATGGAGAGATCTAGTGTAGTGATAGGCTCCCACCGTCAATTGTTTTAAACGCCTCTGTAAGGGGTTCTTATTTTTACAAGAATTTGGGAGAGGGGTGGTTTAAATTTTAATGTGGGTTGAGGGTTCTTAATCAAAACTGTTTGGTGTATTATTGTAAAGTACCACGATGCCAGAAATGGTGAGGTGGCACTATAAAAATGTTTTTAAATAAATAAATAAAAATTAAAAAATAGATAAAATGTCAGAATTGGCTTTAGGAGACCTGAGTTTGAATTTCCTTATGGTCATGATGGTAGCACTGTGTGCAACTTTGTGCCAGTCATTGTTTTATTCATTTGACTATTATCCCACCTTTTCTACCACAAATGGCACTCAAACTCGCTTCACAGGTTTGTTGCAACAATAACATGAGACAACAAACAAACAAACCTGCATGCGCCACCCAGAACAAATGAGGATCAGGATGGATGGTTACAGAAATGGGAAGATAGGTAGATATTTAATATATGTTATAACAGATGGTTTCCAGGCTTAATCAGGCCAAATCTCCATCTAAGGCCAGTATTCTGTCTCCAACAGGAAACAGTCAGATATCATTGGGATGATCTCAAGGAGATCATCATAAAATAGTTTTTTTCTCTATTATTTATATCTCTTCTTAACTGCTATCATGACTAGTAGGCATTCAGCATGGAATGGATCTGATTTTTCTGTAAAGCCATCACAATATATTATGACCAGCACATTTATTTAATAAAATCTTTCTTTCTAGTAGTGAATAAGATTGGTCCCAGATAACAATAATAATAATAATAATAATAAACCACTGTGCTTGATTACATCTGTGAATATGGCATTTCTACATTTTAGTAGTGTTTGGTAACACCTTTATTAAAAAATAAAATAAAACAAACAATAGCTGCAATAAATCATTGGATTGTTATATAAACCATGCACGTGTAAAACTGAGTTGACTGATTTACAAATCAGGCTTCTGAATTAAAGGCTATATTACTGATTTATTAGTTGCTTGATGCTTTCTCTAAATCATACTACTCACTTCTTTGAGTTACTGTGCACCATTAGTAATACCATCACAGAAATTGCATGTCTTTTATAAACGGTGCAACTGGCTCTTTAGCTCATGTAATGGATAACATTATTATGGGTCATAAAAACATCTGTCAAATTGACTGATCTCCACACTTCTCTGATGCTATTGTGTTTTAACCCAAAGTATGAAGGAATCTGATTTGTAGTCATGTTTATCCAAGTCCTGATATTGTCTACACAGCAACCTGATATATAGTGTGATTGCATTCCCCCATCCCTCCATTCTGCAGCATATTTTAATGGAGAGAAGGTATGTAAGCACAGACATTAATCAAGATGAATTGAGGAATATTAGTGTTTTATTATAGTGCTGTGCCATCGTATTTTTGACATCACATTTTTCACATGTAGAGCATCTAATCATGTATTTTCCTATTAACACAATTCCAATTGCTTTTATAGCCTTCCATTCAATGCACAGCATCAACTGAATGGTGTTTTCATAAGGAACCCCATTTTATTAAAAGGGGGTTAGGTTGGTATAATGCTCTATGGGCTATTCCTGAAAATGTTCAAGAAATGAAGCTGAAAGGATTAGAGATGGATTGGAAGCCATATCTCACTCTACCCCCAATCTTGTGTTTCAGACTACATGTGTGCTGGTTGTTCAGCAACTATCATATCTATGGAATTGGATCCAAAGCCACAGAAAGAGCTGTCATCAACTTAGCATGAAAAAGTAACCCTATATCCAGAAAAGCTGCATTTTGCACAAGCTCTTGTGCAAGACTTTACACAAGCTCATTGTCAGTATCTTTTTGCTATACAGTACTGCTCACCTTTTTACTGCAGCTGGCATAGTCTTTATTCATGGTTAGTTATATGTAACACAACCCCCAATACTTTGGGGATAAATCTGCTAGCTCCTGGACCAGAGTTCACACAACACCACCAAGGGATTTCTCCCTTCCACTCATGGTTCTTTAGACCCAAGTCACTGTTGTTACAAAATATAAAAAGTAAACACCGTAGGTTAGATCCAAATTTTGGTGCTTGCAACTGGGCTGGCAAAAGCAAACTTCTCTCCCTCCTTCACTGCCCACAGTTCCTTCTCCAGCCCCCTGGAAATGCTACACAGGGGATCAGGGGACCCTGCTGAATTGGGAAGAGTTGATCCTCCAAAACTCGTGAGGAGCCCTTCTGTTAACAGAAGACAGATTCTGGATCCAAACTAGTAAGTGTTTTGAAAGTACCTTGCCCCGCCACTAAAAAAAATCCCTTGTCCCTCAAAATTTAAAATGTCATCTCTGATATAAATTCTAGCCTAAAACTACTTTGCTCTAGTTTGAGCCATACCTGAACTCCTTGGACAGTATCCAACGCTTCCTGCCATGTGCAGGGCCTACTGCTGTTTTTGTTCTCTGTGCAGCCAGTCCTACTGATCCCATTGCACCGGCAGCCCCTACCACTTGTACCATAGAGATTTCACACTTCCCAAACATTCCTCCAAATGTTTACTTCTGGAACAGGGCAGAGCTCCGCTGGCCTTCCCCATTCCAGAAACTACCATTTCTGCTCATTTCAGATTGCCCCCAAAAGCATGAAAACTTCATTCCACAAGTGATGGGTGCCACTCATGGAACAGAATTGACAGGCCTGACACCACTGGAGTCTGCCTTCTGTTCTAATGTGGGCACCCTTTGAGACCTTGAACAAATTATTTAGCCCAACTACACCTCAGTATCTAGCAATAAAATGGGTATGAATGTCAATGCACAATGCATTTAAATAAAGGGTTATGGAACTTTATAAATTTCCAGGATCAAGCAGGCAAAAATAACTTCACTTACTTAAAATTACCAATTTGTGGGCTAGTACTCATTTTAAGAGTCAAAATGTTATTTTACGTTTGCAGGAGTATTCCAACCCTAAGGCTGAACTCCTCTACACACTTCCTTGGGAGTAAGTTCCATGGAACTCAGTGGTACTTACTTCCACTGACTGCCAGTTGGTGGTTTCCTGGCTTTTGTGCGGTACTTTCTAAAAGATTGACATGCCTCTCTTAATGTAGCTCCCAAGAACGTCTCTGAAATTGAATTTGGTCCTTGGGCTGAAAGTGGATCAAGATCCCTGTTTTAAAGAAACAAACATTTGGCCGTGTTCATATAGGAAATGGAGCTTACTTCCTTTAAAGTTGCAGAGCATTTAACCCCCATGTCATACAAAAGAGAGGGGAGGGAAAGGTCTTGCAATAATTGAAACCTGCAGTTAGCATCTAGAGAACTTCTTTCTGGTGCATAAGAACCAATGTGAGTAGAACGGAGATCATGAGCATTTTCAGACATTTATACCTCTTTATTACATTTTCTTATCCAACAACATTAAATCATTATAACAATAATCACCAATATCGAATATAAATTTTCCCCCTTCCCCCTCATTCCCCCCCCCATGGTTTTTCTTCTGGCTTGTCTCTCTTTTTTCTTCTTTCTCTCTTCTTTTTTCCTTTCTTTTATTTTCATAAGTCCCATAACTTTTTATATGGGACTTATGAAATATATATATCAAATACCCTAATTGATTTTTTTCATATATTCTATGTATGCTTTCCAGTCCATTCTGAAGGTATCTCTTTTCTTTTCCCCCCAGTAACATCCTGTCTGTCTTTACTGGGGGAAGACAGCCAGGATGTTGACAATTAAAATGTGTGTGGGGGGGAATTATGGAATATTGCAATAAATGAAAAAATTCTGTAATCCATTTTAACTCAGAGCTCAGTACTATAAAATATAGTGTAGCCTTTACTGCAAAGAGAAAGGCAGTGGTCAAATATACTGAATGATCTCAGCAAGAATATATGAGCTTTGTGTAGGAGTTTCTCAAATAATTCCTCTGATCTCTTCTGAAGATCACAGTCCACCTGGACTTTAAAATATACTACTATATTGGAGTACCAGTTTGTCATTTGGATTTCATGTTGCAGCAGACATCTGAAACAGTGTGCAGCTTACATGATTATCGAAATAGTTCAGTGTAAGTGAGAAGCTCTGTACTTGCAAGTGTTGGAACTGAAATTAGTGGAGGATCATTCACTGGTGTCCAGTTTGCTGTAGATCTTAGCTTTCAGATGGGCTATTGTTTTTCTGTTTTGCTAACCTTTGTATTTAATTAATATGGGAAAAATATATTAATCATGGTCCATAAATTGCAGTGACTACTGAATGGGTTGCTGGTCAAAGCACATATGTAAAGGTAATCATTGCACAGGAACAGAAGACATTATGTATGGGTTTTTTTTAGTTGAGTAAAATAAATATATATATATTCTTTTACTTTTCTTTTACTTTTACTCACATATAGGCTTACTCCCTACAGATGTCCACATCAATGTGTGGACCTCCAGGAGATACGATTTACTTCAATCAGCCAGAACTAGTCTGATGAACGTTCTCCAGAGGACCTTCTCCTCTGCTGCTCCCAGAGTGTAGAATGGCCTACCGGAGGAGATTCGACAAATTAGAAATATTCTTGAATTTAAGAGAGCTGTGAAGACTGATCTCTTCCGGCAGGCCTATCCAGTTGAATTTTAAGATGTTTTTAATAATGTATTTGTTTTTATTTGTTTTAATGTTTTATCTATTTTATGAGTCTTGTATTTATATTTATTGTTGTTCCCCGCCTCGATTTATTTAGAAATAAAATAAATAAAAATAAATAAATAAAATCAGGGGTGTGCTCAATCTACGGAGACCCCTTCATGTGTTATCACAATATCTTGCAATGAAGTTTCATTGTTAATGTATATCTTTTAATCCTGCTACCTATCTGTGCTACAAGTGGCCCTGAATTCTTGTGATATTTGATTTCCCCCCTTCATTCATAATACTACTCCACTATCCTAAGATACTTTTATTAAACTTCTAAAAATATTAGATTTTTTAAAATCAAATGTGAATGCTGCTGTTGTATTTTTGCAATTGTTAAAAGGGGAAGGGACACTGCAATATGCCATGTTCTTCATGGAAAGTATTTTAGGACTACTGCCATAGCATCTAACCCCACTGGCATTTTGCTGAACATGTTGTACAAACATGTATTTACAGTAATCCATGGAATCAGCTTTAACTTACATTGATTTTGACCTATTGACCAAATACCATTTCTGTTAGCAGAAACAATTAAAGCAAGGTCAGTCATAGATTCCAAATTGGTATTTTAGTTAAGTAGGCTGTATTGGAAAGATGACAATGGGAACATCTAGTGACCTTTCATATACATTGTGTAGTGAAAGTCAAATATACACCTCAGAAATAATGAAGATCCAAGAGTTACTGTCAAATATTGCATATTTGGTGGATTCAGCAACCTTCAAATCATCCAACTGCTGCAACAGCTGGGCCCTAGCTTAACTTTGATCAGGAGTACTAACTCTTTCCACAGCTAGATTGTCTGCAGCATAAATGCAGATCTATTATCAAAAAATATTTTGCTGTGGCTGCTTGTTAGGAATGTATGCAAAAGTAGTTTCAGTTCATGTAGGATTTTACCTAGTTCTCACTTTCCAGATGCAATTGCGGTTTAAGTCAATATATTTCTGAGCTTGCAATGATTCAAAAATGTGCACAATTGATGCCTATATTTTTGAAAATTATTTATGGAAATACACACAAATTATATGAGGGGAACCCCAAAGCTTGCAAATGAATACAGACTCGAGTCAGAACAAGCTTCAAGATGGAATTCAGGGAACTTAGGCAAGCTCAGGTTTTGCTAATTTGCACATCCCTACAGTTTGTAGGGAATGTGTGTAGAAGCAGAGGAACAGTTCTCTGTTGTTACAACTGGAAGCAATCACTGCTGGAGAGAATGTGGCCATGTGCCATTGGTAGGCAGAGTAGTGAAAGACTCTCAGAAGAGAAGGGAAAGGACACTTGGATGGAACACAGATATATGTAGCCTTTGGCATGTGGTTTCAAAAATAAAGGATCCAGGGAAACAGCCAAAGAGGATAAATCTGGGTTCCTGATGGGTGGTTGTAGGAACAATTTAGCTATTAAGGACAATCCTGAAGGGCTGAAGCCCTCCCTCTGTTAGAATGAGGAGGAAGAGGAGGAAGTCTTCATGGTGCTATGTAAAACATTTCACAATCTAGTCTACAGTGGAAATGCAGAAGACTATTGCATATCATGGAGCAAGTGGTGCATCACAATTGTTCTCCTCTGTGCCCCAAATGCACATGAGAGCCTAGCTTATGTCTGTGCCTGGATATCTTGTCCAGGCCTAGTGGGCCTTCTGTATTATGCTGCCTCAGTTGAATGCATTTGCCCAGATGCTAGCTTTAGATTCTGGCCTAGGAAACATCTACTGCTCATCTGTAGCAATGAAGGCCCAAGCTTAGTCATTGTTTGTTATTATGATCTGCCTGGGCTCCCTGCCAAAGGTTGAGGTTGGTTCTTTCTTCCAGCTTGAAGACATAGAGGGGAGAGGTGGGAGATGGCAGCTGGACACTGCTGCTGACCACTTCCCCTTTGAGATGAGGTATGGGAGGGTGGGGGAGAAAGAGCCCACTAGGTGTATGTTTTACTTTATAGAGCCCTGGGGGAAGTTTGATAGTCAGTGTCTTCACACAGGCTACGTGTTAAAGTACTATATACCAACCAGGCCAATTCTCAGGATACACTTGTTGCTGGAAGGGACGCCAGCTAAACTAGTATAATCATATTCATCTTCTTTTGTCAGCTAAACTAGTATAATCATATTCATCTTCTTTTGTCATTTCTGTTTCCTGCCATTATTCTGTATGCTGTTTTACTTTATTGGTTTATTAGCCTATTTTAGCTAAATCAGTCTTTCCTTCACCCATTGGTGTGTTCAATATCCAAAAAGAACCATTGCCTATTGATCTCACAATTGACAAAACATTTTCCAAGACCAGATTAAACATAAGGGAGAAGGTTGCATGCAGGGGTAGTTCCAAGCTAGTGGCCCCCTGCCAACAAAAAGCATATGTCAGTACAGCAAGGAATGGGGGGGGGGGAGATTTTTCAGCAATTCTCCACCCCACCCTGAAGCCCTCATTCCCCCCCACCTGTTCTGGAGTTTATCTTTATTTATTATTGTTGTTGTTGTTGCTATTATTATTATTATTATTATTATTATTATTATTATTATCTTCTTTACATGTATAAATAGAAACAGAACTGTAAACTGCAAAAATATCTACTTGCAATCCAAAGTAATCAAGAGAGTACATTGTGAGAATGGATTTGAATGCAAATGTTCATGTACTAGTCTCCTGAAGTTTTCAGTGATACTGCTTCTGAATGCTTTGCTGTTTTCCAATCAGCGGTTTTGGTCTTGCAGAAAAATAAAAGCCTGTGGCTCTTCCAAGGGATGTGTTTACATTCCACTATCCTAAAAACAACAACAATAAAAAGATAAGTCTGATACTGCAACAATTAATCAGACCAATGCATGCTTACTGACTTGAAGGGGAATGCAATATCACACCTGTGCTTTTTTGAAAGCAACATACAATTTATATTCTTCCTGCATAAATTTATGGCAACATCTCCCCACCCCTTCCCCGGCTTCAGTGGTTTATACGTCCTTGTAGAAGCTGAGCATATGGAAACCTTCAGTCTAGCTTTCCATGAATTTAAACCATTTTCCTTTGGAATTTCTCATGCAATAAAGGTTAGCTTTTATGAATGGCTCTTTTTGCACAAACCATTTTTTAGGTGGGCTAAATTTCCAATGGCTGAACTACAGGCTAAATATTATGCTTATGTCAGGGGTTTTCAATGGAGGAACTAAAGGAAGAAATGCAGTCGAATACGTTTTCTTAAAACCAGGGATGGTTTGAAAACAGAAATATCTGTATTTGAATAATTTTGCTTCAGATCAGAAAACCAAAGCAGGATAGGTTGCAGAACTTAGAGGACACCTTAGTCCCCTCCAGAATGTAGATATATATCTGCCAAAGGAAGGGGTAAACATTAGGAAACAAAAAACATGTAAAAATCCTATACAAGCATACTTGGGAGTAAATTACATTAAACTAAGTGAGACTTAGGGCTCATCTAGACCTATGAGTCTTCCGGGATGGGAGGGAAGGTCTCTGGCTTTCTGGCTTCCGCAATCCTCCCACAGTGTCCATACGCCAGTGCATCATCCCAGAAGGCAACAGGGATTTTCTGGCATGGCATGGCTTTTTTTTTTTTTTAAAGGAGAGCCTAGATCCTGCACAACATTTTTTAAAAATGAGGAAGTTGGCACTGCCATCCAAGGGATGGTGAAAATGCTGCCCCCACCCCACCCCCATGGGCATGGAGCCACCCCACGCAGTTCCGTGCCCATTTGAGGACTCGGGAGCCTGCACCACACTGGCTGTGGTCCCCGGAATTGTCCTGGGACCACAGAAAAATTGGGAAACCTGCAGTTGCATATATCCCAGAGAAAGACTCTGGTTGTCTCCAGTTGATCCCGAGATCCCCTGTGCATCATTTGGATGCACAGGGATGACCTAGAGACGACCCTGGGATATACGCATGGTATAGACATGGCCTTAGTTTAAGCAGCATATGTAGAATTGAACCTAGATATATCTTTAGGTTTGACTGAGAGCTCAAAGTTGTTTTCAAATGTATGTTGTCTTTGTATGCTGTCTGTTTTATGTTTTTATGCTTTTAAATTTTGTATATTGATTTTTAATGTTTTAATCTTTTGTAAACCTCCCAGGGAGTTTCGGCTATGGGCAGTATAGAAATGTAAATAATAATAATAATAATAAATGATAATTATTAATAATAATAGATCAATTCCACCAGAACCTGCTAAAAGTATTCCCCCTCTTCTCTTCACTTCAATTCACTTCACTTCACTTCACTTCCCTCCCCATTCCTTTTTTCTTGTGTGTTGTGTCTTTTTAGTAGGGATGTGCACTGACCCCCCGGATCGGATCGGATAGCGGATCGGAATCGGACCTGGGGGGTCGGATCAGATCGGATCGGAGGATGGTCGGATCGGATCGGACCGGATGTCCGATCCGGATCGGACGCCATTTTGAATGCTTTTCCCATAGCCAAGTATTGTTTTACAAAAACGCCTATAACTTTTTCATTTTTAAAGATAGAAGGATGAAACTTGGGCACATTATACACTGGTTAGGGACAGTTATCTGTGAGAAATTTCAGAAAGATTGGTGCATTCGTTTTGTGGCAATTAATTTTTTAATAAATACCCAGGAATGCCTATAACTTTGTCATTTTTAAAGTTACACACATGACACTTTGCCACATTGTAGGTAGTACCTTGTGACCTATGTGTGTGAAACTTCAGAAACGTAGGTGCTTGTCTTGTGTGGCAATTAATTTTTAGAAAAATGGCTAGTAGTGGGGTTAATACATTTACGCCTCCCATTTTTTTATTTTTGAAGATACAATCAGGAAACTTGGGCACATTACAGGTACCACTTGCCTTGATATGTCTGTGAAATTTCAGAAACATTGGAGCTTGCCTTGTGTGGCAATTAATTTTTGAAACAATGAGGAAAGAAACACCTATAACTTTGTCATTTTTAAAGTTACACACATGAAACTTTGCCACATTGTAGGAGGTACCTTGGGACCTATGTGTGTGAAATTTCAGAAACATAGGTGCTTGCCTTGTGTGGCAATTAATTTTTAATAAATACACAGGAATGCCTATAACTTTGTCATTTGTAAAGTTACACACATGAAACTTTGCCATGTTGTAGGCGGTACCTTGGGACCTATGTGTGTGAAATTTCAGAAACGTAGGTGCTTGTATTGTGTGGCAATTAATTTTTGAAACAATGAGGGATTCATTGGACAGCACTTGCCCATAGGGATTCATTGGACAGTACTTGCCCATAGGGAATCATTGGACAGTACTTGCCCATAGGAAATCATTGGAAAGCACTTGCCCATAGGAAATCATTGGAAAGCACTTGCCCATTGAGAAATACAGTTATGCCTCCCACTTTTTTATTTTTGAAGATACAAACAGGAAACTTGGGCACATTGTAGACTGGTTAGGGATAGTTATCTGTGAGAAATTTCAGAAAGATTGGTGCATGCGTTTTGTGGCAATTAATTTTTTAATAAATACCCAGGAATGCCTATAACTTTGTCATTTTTAAAGTTGCATACATGAAACTTTGCCACATTGTAGGTGGTACCTTGGGACCTATGTGTGTAAAATTTCAAAAACGTAGGTGCTTGCCTTGTATGGCAATTAATTTTAGAAAAATGGGTAGTAGTGGGATAAATACATTTACGCCTCCCATTTTTTTATTTTTAAAGATACAAACAGGAAACATGGGCACATTACAGGGAACACTTCACGTGATATGTGTGTAAAATTTCAGAATGATAGGTCCAGGCATGTGGTGGCAAGGTGTCTGCACACACCACTTTGAAGACTGTAGAAAATTTCTCTTGTAATGATCCTAGCGAGAGAGAGTGATCCTAGGCTCAGCCGTTCTGCTTGAGTAAAAAGTGAAAGTATCAAAGCAGACACAAGCCAAGTGCTACTTTGTTTCTCCTTTTGTAATGGATACTAGCTCAGTTGCAGCCAAGCGTGCAAGGATCAAAGAGATGAGAGAAAGTGTTTCCTTCTTCTTCCCGGGAGGCGGGAGGGTGCAATTGACAGCCCCAGCCTCTGTGGAAAAACGTTTATAACTTTTAATCTAAAAAATTCGTAGCCACCAAATGCCTGGACCCAGCTTTCTGAAATTTTACACACATATCAAATGAAGTGTTCCCAGTAATGTGCCCATGTTTCCTGTTTGTATCTTTAAAAATAAAAAAATAGGAGGCGTAAATGTATTTACCCCACTAGTACCCATTTTTCTAAAATTAATTGCCATACAAGGCAAGCACCTACGTTTTTGAAATTTTACACACATAGGTCCCAAAGTACCACCTACAATGTGGCAAAGTTTCATGTATGCAACTTTAAAAATGACAAAGTTATAGGCATTCCTGGGTATTTATTAAAAAATTAATTGCCACAAAACGCATGCACCAATCTTTCTGAAATTTCTCACAGATAACTATCCCTAACCAGTCTACAATGTGCCCAAGTTTCCTGTTTGTATCTTCAAAAATAAAAAAGTGGGAGGCATAACTGTATTTCTCAATGGGAAAGTGCTTTCCAATGATTTCCTATGGGCAAGTGCTTTCCAATGATTTCCTATGGGCAAGTACTATCCAATGATTCCCTATGGGCAAGTACTGTCCAATGAATCCCTATGGGCAAGTGCTGTCCAATGAATCCCTCATTGTTTCAAAAATTAATTGCCACACAATACAAGCACCTATGTTTCTGAAATTTCACACACATAGGTCCCAAGGTACCGCCTACAATGTGGCAAGGTTTCATGTGTGTAACTTTACAAATGACAAAGTTATAGGCATTCCTGGGTATTTATTAAAAAATTAATTGCCACACAAGGCAAGCACCTATGTTTCTGAAATTTCACACACATAGGTCCCAAGGTACCACCTACAATGTGGCAAAGTTTCATGTATGTAACTTTAAAAATGACAAAGTTATAGGTGTTTCTTTCCTCATTGTTTCAAAAATTAATTGCCACACAAGGCAAGCTCCAATGTTTCTGAAATTTCACACACATATCAAGGCAAGTGGTACCTGTAATGTGCCCAAGTTTCCTGATTGTATCTTCAAAAATAAAAAAATGGGAGGCGTAAATGTATTTACCCCACTACTAGCCATTTTTCTAAAAATTAATTGCCACACAAGACAAGCACCTACGTTTCTGAAATTTCACACACATAGGTCCCAAGGTACCACCTACAATGTGGCAAAGTTTCATATACGTAACTTTAAAAATGACAAAGTTATAGGCATTCCTGGGTATTTATTAAAAAATTAATTGCCACAAAACGCATGCACCAATCTTTCTGAAATTTCTCACAGATAACTGTACCTAACCAGTGTATAATGTGCCCAAGTTTCATCCTTCTATCTTTAAAAATGAAAAAGTTATAGGCGTTTTTGTAAAACAATACTTGGCTATGGGAAAAAGCATTCAAAATGGCGTCCGATCCGGATTGGACCTCGTAGGATCGGATCGGATCGGATCGGAGGTTGATCGGATCGGATCGGATTGGATCGGATTTTCCCAATTTTGGGGCGGATCGTATTCGGATCGTGGATCGGATCCGATCCGATGCAAACCCCTACTTTTTAGACTGGGAACCTGTGGGCAGAGCCAGTCTCATTTGACTGAAACTACTCTGAGAGTCTTTTTGGCTGAGGAGTGGCATGAAAATACTGCAAAAAAATAAACCACAATGTGCCTGAGTTGAGTTTACTGTACACTTTATGTCTAGGACAAAAGATAAGCAGGGAGACTGGTCTAAGTTGTCGTTCACTCATGTCAGCAATTTTCTTTTCCCCTCAATGACTTACCTTGACATAAAGCCTTAATTATTCCATCTAGCATAAAGTCATACTCCAAGACAGTTCAAAGCTTTATGTGTCAAGTATTACTCATCTTAAGTAAACTCCTACATTCTTGGATGCTTTATGAAACTTTCCCATCTTCCCTGGTTGGGTTTTACCCATATTCTAAAAAAGTAGAAAGCTGCCAAATACCAAGCAAGACCATTAGTCCATCTAGACCAGTGTGGTCTACCCTTGACTAGCAATGGAAGTAGCTCTCAAAGGTTTCAGGCTGTGGTTTTTTACTTCTTAACTGGAGATGACAGAGATTACACCTGGGACTTTCTGCATGCAAAAAATGTGGTCTACCACTGAGCAGTGGTCCCTTCCCTTTGGTGGTGTTATTTGTTTATTTATCCATTCATTCATTACATTTCTATACTGCCCCATAGCCAAAGCTCTCTGAGCAGTTTACATAAGATTAGCAAACTGAGAAGTGTAAGTCAACAAGAATGAGATTGGACAGACTTGCACACTAATCTCATTCTCACTGTTGCTCATAATTAAAGGCATACCCTATATACTAATTCCCAACTCATATTCTGAATAGGGATTCTTGTGTAGTGCAAATGGCACCATCCACACACCACAAGAGGGGATATCAGCAGGCTTGGAAGCACCTCAGGATTTGTAGATGTACAAAAATATTTAGAAAAAAAGTCCTAAGTGAGGAAAACAATCAAAATAGCTCAATGGAGCCTAAGTATGATCAGTGGGCATGAAAGGCTAACTAACTGACAGGAAATAAATGGAAAATCAGGCTGGGGAGCAGTGGAAGAGAGTTCAGGCTGGCTTGCCTGAACAGGAGCACTCCACAAGCCAATATTTTGTTGCAGGTCCCACTTGTCACAGCTTTTCTGTAATGAAAAATACATCAAAAATATTTTGAATTTTTGAAATATTCATATTTCTAATGTGAAATTTAAAAATGTGATATCTAGAATTGTGCTACAGGGCTGGGTCAAAAAAGTGATTATGACTGAAAAAATAGAAACTATAAAAAGTCTAAATCCTATGGAATGCTGTCAAATTCTCAAACCATCAGTAGTCAAATGCTCTCAATGCTCTGAATTTTATTGACAAAGTCTGATAACATCTTAGCTGTTGACAAGAGTATTTTTCAGTTGGAGTTGACTGATGACAACATTTGATTGCTGTTAGTGTTTCTATGACATCTATTATGTTAGTTGCTGTGACTGTGAGCGGGGTGTGGATCACCATGTAGTTGCCCTTGAAGCATGTAAGCTTTTGCTATTTATTTATTTATTGTATTTTTACTGCACCGTTCCACCAAAATGGCACTCAAGGCAGCTACAATAATAAAATACAGGTTAAAAACAAAATCTTAATTAAAACATAAAATGAAAACAGATCCATAAAAACAAGAAAATCAATAGACATCTTTTAACCAGTTAAAAAAACCCTTCAGCAACAGACCAAGTTACATGTCAAAGGTCTACCTGAATAAAAATGTCTTTGCCTGCCTATGGAAGGGTAAGAGGGGGGGGCAACATAGCCTCTCCTGGCAGGGAATTAAAGAGTTCAGGAGTGGCCACCAAGAAGACCTTCTGTCATGCCCCACCAGACATGCATCCAGTGATGGCCAGACCAAGAGAAGAGTCTCCTCCAAAGAGCTTAAAACCTGGGCTGGCTTGTTTGGGGAGAAGGCTGTTTTTCAGGTAGCCTGGTCCAAAGCCACATAGGGCTTTTTAGATCACAACCAGTACATTGAATCATGCCCAGAAAGAGACTGGAAATCTGTTGTCAACAGGCAATGTAGATGGGTGGGGAAATAAGCAAAAGCCAAGAAATCCTACTTGGCCTTACGAGTGATGAAATGCTCCAGCTCTGCTAGAAATGAGAAGTACATTTTGCCACTTTGCTTTTTATGAGAGTGGCCCTGTTCAGAAGACACCTTAAACCATGGTGAATAAGGCAAAAGCCTTATTCACTGTGGTTAAAGCCGTGGTTTAAGGAATCCATGGTGGGTTAGTATGTTGTGTATAGGGTGTTCCCCCCTTCCCATGATGGGTCAAATACCCACCCCTTACCTACCTTCTGCAGTGGCTGTAATGTGCCCTGGGGATGGTTTGCAGGTCATGTGGTGGGCATACCAAGGCTGGAGTGGACAGCACACACCTTTCCCTGCCATGCTGGCCCCTGGGATGACGGCATCAGCAGGAGGACAAAGATTTATCCACAGAGAAGGGAGGTGTAAGTGAACCACAAGGTGCTACATGGGTACTGGTCATGTGATGGGCCCCCTTGTAGTGATTTTCCTACCCCTCCCCACTCTGTAGTTGCCTTACCCATCCACCACCCATGCATGTGTGAACATGCACAATGTCTAGAACCTGGCCAGCCTGTGTTCAGACCACTTTCTCCATGCTGAGATGTTACTGAACAGAGAGAAAGAACAGATAATGAATACCTTCAATGTCAAAAACAGTATTTCTTTTCCTCTCCCTCACCCCCTCATTAAGACATTTCTGTATAAGTTTGGGTGACCAGATAAAATCCAGGTCAGGGCTCATGGAACTTTAACAGTTGTAGAGAAAAGGGAATTTCAGCCAGTGTCATTTGTATGCAATTAGTTCCTGGTGAAATTCCCTCTTCATCACAACTGTTAAAGTTGCAGGGGCCTTGCCTTCTTTTGTATATGGTCACTCTAGTATAGTGCCTGCAACTTTAACGGTTGTGATGAAGAGGGAATTTCACCAGGAACTAATTGCATACAAATGACACTGGCTGAAATTCCCTTTTCTCTACAACCGTTAAAGTTACATGAGCCCTGACCTGGATTTTATCTGGTCAGCCTAGTATAAGTAGAGCTGTGAAACATTTCATCACAGAACCTAGAGGCCATTCATTCCCATGCAGGGAACAGCTTTTCTTAATGATTTCTACAAGCTTCCAGGTCAAAATTGCTCAATTAGGGGGCAGTACTATCTATTGTGTGTAAGAACGTCCCTGCTTTGCCATGGTCCTGTACTGTTCTCCTTAAAAGAAAGATGGTGGAGGAGAAAGAGTGCACTTATTTTAAGCATTCAAAGTGTGTCACCGCCACAATTCAGTGTCTTAACTTTTTCTCAGCTGCAACGCTAATTGTAGCAAGGGCCTGAACAGCTCTCATTATTGATCACTTTGGGATTTTTGTAGATAATGGGCTAATTGCTTGTTTGTTAGCCATTCTTGCAAATAATTAACAAAAGCAAAGTACAAGGTGATTGCTTCTGTGAGGGAAACCTTTCAGAGGCTAAAACAGCAGCTGTATCATAGCTGCCAACTCAGAAAACTCTGCTTTGAGAAGCAAACACGGGGCATTACAACTGGGTCACAGCTGGTAAGATGCAGCACTTTCCTTGAAAATTATTGCTCCTCCTAAACTTTCAAGGTGAGGCCAATTTGCTGAGCTTGTCACATGAACACAAGTGTAATGAATTACATTGGTCTTTAGGGCTGATAGAGATTTGACCAACATAATATGTTCATTGAAATCCTTCACTACATTAGCATTTCTGCTGATCTGAAATTTAGTGTTAATTAGTCACTCCGCTGCTACCATCTCACATGCTAGGATAGAAGCACTAATCTGTCAAGGGTTGGATTCTCCATGTCACTTAAGTATTGAAAGATAAGACATTGATATATACTGTATATATTGGGGGGGGGGGTGCTCTGCTCCGAAAATTTGGGGCTCCGACGAAGCTCTGACGAAGCTTTGAGTTTTTCGAACAGAGATGGGATGGTTTAAAAAGTGCTGAATAAAGTGTGGAGAGGCACCCAGTCGGAGCTCCATTTTCAGATAACCACTCTATTATAGTCAATGGGAATTAACCAAAATGCTTACATCTCCATCATTTTTAAAGATAAAGGCATGAAACTTGGCACCATGATAGCTCTGAAGTGGGGATTTAGCCATGCCAAGATTGAAGCATAACTGTTCATCTCTTGATTTTTAGGAACTTCTTAAAGTTTGAGGTTTTAAAATTATTAGTTTTAAAAACCACTGGAGCCGAGCCATACCCTTCAAACTCAGATTGTCAAACCTCCTCTGAGAAGAAAAAATCTCAAGTTCTCCAGGGCAGGAGGATTTGTGGAGGGATCTTTTATCCTTTACTTCGCTGATGCACAGCTGTGCATCTCCAGTGTATGAAAATAAAGTTCTACCAGTTCCCTGACAGTTTGCTGCAATGGGGTGAAATGATGGGGTGTTCTCCCTATGAGAGCACCCCGACCCAATTTTACCCCATTAGAGCAAACTGCCAGGGAAGCACAAATCTCTATTTTTATAAACTGTAGATGCACAGCTGTGCATCAGCAAAGTAAAGGATAAAAGATCCCTCAACAATTGTGTCATTTCAGATATGATGGGGTGAATTAATGCAGCAGTAGAGAAATGCCACCTGTTTAAAATGTTCTAATTTGCAGGCTTTTATCTGCTGCATGCTTTTTTACTACTGCTTTTCATATATATAAAAGCATATATATATGCTTTTATTGTATTCTATTAATTTCCATAGACTATAATGAAGTGGCTGACACTCAAACTTTGACACCTGTCAATCAAGAAAAAATCCTAAAAATCAAGGGATGAGCGGATCTGCTTCAAACTTGGCATGACTAAATCTCTACCTAAGGGCTATCATGGCACCAAGTTTCATTTCTTTATCTTTAAAAATGACGGAGCTGTAAACATCTTTGTTAATTTCCATAGGCTATGATGAAGCAGCTGACACTGTCAAATGTTGACAGCTGTCAAACTGAAAAAAAATCCTAATAAGGGATTAATGGATTTTCTTCAAATTGGTATGGCTAAATCCTTACTTAAGAGCTATCATACTGCCAAGTGTAATCTCTTTATCTTTAAAAATGACAGAGATGTAAGCATTTTGGTTAATTCCCAATGATTATAATATAGAGCTATCTGAAAATGGAGCAGTTCTCTGACAGATAAACTGATGATGCAGAGCAAGAGAGCTGTTCCAAAATTCAGAGTGGAGAAGTCCCTCATCACAGCTCCACTTCCAATTTTGGAGTGGAGCAGACCTGTTCTGCACACCCCTAGTATGTATATTGGCCTATAACAGCAAAGTTATAAACCCAGATATGTTGCCTTCCTCATCTACCAAAATTCCCACCAAGACTCCATTTCTTCTTACTTTGGAAATGGGTAAGAAAAACCTTCCAGGCCTGATGCTACAAAAAGAAATATGTCATATCACTATCCCTGTGGCTATCTATCTATCTATCTATCATCTATCTATTCTAACTTTAATGGCGAAATTGTGCAAATCTCTCTGCCTCTCTCAGTTATTAGAGGTTTTTTTTTTACCATAGTTGATTTGGATTTACATGAAAACACCTTAAATAAACTTTGAGCTTTTAAAGTGCTGTTTACCATTTTTATTTGAGAAATTGAGCATTGGTTAAATGGTAAAATAGTGCACCATTGCATGGTTAAACCATTGCATGGTTTCACAAATAAAGAAATGTGTTTGTGGGGTGAGGGGTTAAAACAAGCTGTTTTTTCTCCACGTTTTGCAGTTCAGATTTTGCATGGAGCAATTAAGAAAGATTCCACCGAATCCAACCAGATTCTGCCCCCCCCCCTCCTAGTTGTTATCTGAATAAGAGGAACCTGGTTGAGGGGGATTTGGTTACCATCATCATTGGTCCTGTTTCAGCCCAAGATGTGTTCCTTTCCTGATAATAAAGATAAGATATTTGCTAGTAAGATTTGCTCCATATTAATTTAATTCATATTAACCCCAGCCCCCAAAAGTTTTGCATCACAATTTAAATCTAAAGATGTCTACTTTTCCCCCTGCAGTTTAGGTTACTGGTACATTCCAGCAAAAGACATACTAAACAAGATGTCAAATATTTCTCACCATTAGTGTTTACTTTAGCATGTGAAAATCAGCATTCTTAAATTTGACTATATTCCAAAATATTAGTTACACTTGAAAATGGTTAGTTGCCCATACAATTTTAAAATTGTTCCTAAATATCCATAATTAACTCTTCTGATTGGTGCAATCATATGGAAAGTCTTTATGCCACTGTCACAACCCACCAGGAATGGGTGGTGGTATGGAGATGTTTCATGGGATTAGGTTGGTGCACACAGTAAGATGCTGAGAAATGTTACGACCTGCATTTGAAGTATCAATCATATGGACATGGTTTGGAAGGCATAATGGAAAGTTCTACTTTGTACTGCTTGAGGCACAATCCAGTGCAATTTTAGACAGCAAAAAAAGTCCTACAACTCCTAGCATTCCCCAGCCAGCATGGCTGCAAGTTGTAAGACTTTTTCTTCAGTCTAAACTTGCATAAGCTTGCTTCCTTACTGGAATTTCTACTCAAGGCAACAGAAATGGAGGCCAATGAAATGTCATCTTTTTCACACTAAAGGACACTTTAAAAATGTAAATTATGTAGTCAATCTACCATATACGTGTGCTTATTTTAATAGGAAAAGGTGGGATGAAATTGCATAAGGTATTGAACTTAATGCAGGAAAACCGATGAAGTAAAAGAGGATCTCTTCCGCTCTTCAACTACAAGCTATAATGAGACTCACAGGCTGCAAACTATAGTTGACCTTTAAAAGCAAGACGAGAACTGAATCAATCTAAATGTTGTTTCTGTTCAGTGAATCTTTACATACAGTATTATACTTTGGAGAATGAAATTTTGGGGACTGAACTTTAACTTCAATGGCAGTTGCAATAAATGCTCATACATTATACATAACAGATGGCAGTATTAAATCAAACCATGTATTTTTAATTGGTATATCCCAAAACAATCTTCAAGAGACAAAAGGAGAAATAACAGGGGAAAATAAATGGTCTTGCTGCTACTACCATTCCAAAAACCACTTTCATGGAGTTGGGATCCAGACTTAGTCATACATAGACCCATTCCAATAACTAGGTAATGACCCATTAGTCATGATCAACTGAAGTCCTACTGATTTCTGTGTGTTCACTCTAAGTATGGCTAAGGCTAGATCCAACCCATATTGTTGAATATAATTCAGTGTTTAAATGCTAAAAACCATAATGGTCTGTAGGTTGGCCTCTGACCTTCTTATCCATTTCAATATATTATAAAATAGTCTAGAGAAGGGTGGGTGGGCTTTATTGAGCATGTTTGCTATAAGGTCTGGGCTCCTCACTGTTTATCTTGTTTGCTGTAGAAAAAAGCAACAACTCAAAGCTGAACGGTGTATGAAGAAACCACAGTTTTGGGGTATCATAAGTTAAAGTATTTTAAGGTCTAGGACTCTAAAATATCTCTGAATGAGATGCCACTGTGCTGTGCCACTAAAGGTAAGTTCAACTGGGCTAAATGGATCATTGGTGTGACTATTTGTATATAGCATAAATCTAGCTCATTATAGGCTATTAGCTAGGCCAGTTACATCCCATTGACTTTAGTTCAAGTCAGCATAGTCCACACTGCCTTCTGATGTTGCCTTCAATTTCACCCTAGTTTACATTGTGGCACAGCTACATTTCTATGGTCATTTCTATTGGATGTATCAAAATGCCATTTGTGCCCCCGGCGATAACTATTTCTATTCTTCATCCAAACTCTTGCCCATGCTCTTTCTTGCAAGACATTGGCTTGAATCCTAAAATGGGCTACCGGTCAAATTGGAGGCCACCGAGAGAAAAGCTTTCAGTGTGGTGGAACTCCCTTTCTGTGGAACTCCCTGCCCTTGGAGGTCAGGCAGGTGCCAACACTGTATTGTTTCTGGTGTCTTCTGAAAATAATCTTATTCCAGGAAGCATTCCTTGACTGATAGCCAAGGGGTTTTTTATCAGCACTGTATGTTGGGGGGGGGGAGGGTTCTGGTTGCTTTTGGAAAATAAAAGTGTTTAAATTTTTGTATCTTTCACTGTTTTAATTCTTATGTTCACCACTATGGAATCTGTTTCTATACAAATTTTGTAAATAAATAAATAAGATAAGGCTAGGTTAAGGAAGCTTGGGGAAGGAAACTTTTCCATCCCCCCCCCCCCATTGCAGCCATCTGCACCCCTACCAAAAATCTCTCCGGTGGGTCAGAACCCATCCTGAACAATATGGAACAGGACATCAAGAGCTGTTGGGAGTGGGGGCAAAAACTCAAGTTTAGATGGCCCTCTGCCCAAACTGGAGCAATTCTCCCTTTTCTCAACACTCTCTCCTGCTCCCGCCATATATAAAGCAAGAGGTTCCTCCAGGCAGGTTTTTTGGATGGTGAACTTGCTGCAGATAAGATAGGAAACTTTCCTTTTATGAACTTTGCTAAGTTAATTTATGTTTGGATCCAAGCCACTGTGTAACTGAAATGGAAACTACACCATGGGAAGTCAAATAACACCGACATATGAAAAGAAGCTCAGAAGTGTTACTATGCTCACAATCGGCCAGAAAAGAAATGCAGGTAGTGCACAAGTGGATAAATCAACTCTGAACACCCTAAGAATTTTCGTTCTCTTCCTATTATGATTTTTCTGTTCAAAGTATGCTAAGTATAGCAACATGTTTACATGGATGCTTTCGTAATTAGCAATGAAATCAAATGCGGTGAAGTGGTGCAGGCTTAAATATACTACTTTCTTAAATAAAAACGTAATGGCATTATTGCACAACAGTTTTTACTTAAAAGAATGCAGAAGAATGGATAATATCAAGGATGTGAAGCATGCAACATTAGTCCAAGAAACAACCGCCACCAAAGCATTCTATAATTGTCTATGTTTATTCACATGGCTAGCTCCATTATTTCAATCTTCTATTTAAAGAAAGTCACAGAATCAGTGGTGCAGGATTAAGACAAAAATATATGAATCTGCATATTCTGTCTCTTTATACTCATGTTTTCATCAATGATAGATCTTGAACTATAGCTGCTATGGCTGGTTAAATTGAGGGGTGGCTTTTTGGGGACCTGTCATAAGGAATTTTGGTTTATGCATTCATGTATATTTATATTATTTTAAACATTTAAATTTCTTTCCCTTGCCTTTCAGTGCAACCTTCCAAGACAGACATTGGCATTGTGTTCAAAACTATGGTAAAATGTACAATATACAAATATACAAATGATATAATATACAATAAAACAGCCCCAACCACAGCCAATTAAATGGGAGAACCATGAAAATTATAGAGCAGGAATAAAACATTAATTAAAAAAAAAAAGAGCGAGAAGAGTAAAAATATGTCAACTACAAAAACACAGAAGAATAACACTGTCTTCAGCTAATGCCTATCAGCTAACTTAGTAGGTGTCAGCCAAATGTTTATGGGGTAACTATCCCACAGTCAGGGTGCCATCACAGAAAAGGCCCTATCTCCATTTTCTTAAGGCAGGGACTTGTAAAATGGAGCCTCATACTCTAAGAAAGCTGCTAAAAAGTTATATCAACATTCGTTGATACTAATTAATTGAAGGCAAAATCTATAGCTTTTTTCAGATACCTTATTTTTATAGGAAATTCCCCCCTTTTTCCACTGAAATGCAGGACTAAAAATGAGATATCTGTGAAAAACAGGTTATATTTGTTTTGCAAGAGTTACTGTGCTGTATCCCATTCCTTGCCTTCCACTGTAGTGATGAATAATCCTGGTAAAATCAGACAAATTAGGCAAAAATGAACCAAACATGTCTTGTCCTAAAACCAGAGCTTTCTTGGGAAATGGAGCAGAATGGAAAAAAAATAAATGTTTGAAACAATCAGAGCTCAGGATATGCAGGGTTAAATCCAGAAGGGGCAACTTGAGTTTAGCGTTTAGGTTAGGAACCCTCAGCCTGCGGTCCAGATTAGGCCAAAAAGTATTGTCCAGTGTCCACTGAAGGCCCCTTACAAAGCTTCTGCCCTCTGAGAAAAGGCTCTATGCTGCATATCTTTACTCATTAGAAAAAGCAAAGGGCAAACAGAGCTGGCTTCCTTTGGAGCTACCAAGGCAGCAGGAGTGCCTTGAAGTGTCAGTTGCCAGCTGCCTCCTTGCTACTCTAGCAATGAAAAGAGGGGAGTGCTCTGTTTCTGCCTGTCAGCTTGCCTGCTTCTCTCTCTCTGAATGTGAAAGAATGAAGGAATGAATGTTAGGTATATGAGTGAGTGGGTTCACCATAGGCTGTGGTCATGCCCACTTCCTACATGCAGTATATAGCCTGCGGGAGATTTCTCAGGTGGCAATCTTGCCTTGAGCCAAAAAATATTTCCACCCCTGATTTTGCTTATTATTATTATTATTATTATTATTATCATTTATATAACACCCCGTGGCCAAAGTTCTCTGAGTGGTTTACAAAGATTAAAACGCTGAACATGAAAAGCAGATACACAAAATTTAAAAGCATAAAAACAGATTACATATCACTATTCTGGAGTCAGTTAAAACTCAACGTATGCTGTTAAATGCCTAGAAGAAGAGAAAAGTCTTAACTTGGCACCGAAAAGATAACAATGTTGGCACCAGGCGAGCCTCATCAGAGAGATCGTTCCTTAATTGGGGGGCCACCACAGAGAAGGCCCTCTCCCTTGTTGCCATCCTCTGAGCTTCCCTCACAGTAGGCACCTTGGATGTTGAGCGTAGTGTCCTGGTAGGTTCATGTCGGGAGAGGCGTTCCAACAGGTTATGTGATCCCAGGTTAAAAGCAATGATGGGATTTTTTTAAAAAATAAACCCATTGTATAGCTTGCTCACTGTGGAGTTTTGTTTTCTTTTAAAATCAAAACTGGGAACAAAGCAGTTGTGTGAATCTACTCTTATAATGAGGTGCAATTAACACAATGTAATTAATATGAATTCGTCCACTCTACATTCCCTGACAACCTATCTCTGCCCAATCCTGAAGTTTTAATTTCATACCACTCTAAGGGGCATTTGTTATGAGTTAACACTCTTCTCATTGCTTCAAAGCAATTGTAACTAGTATACTTACAATTGGGGCCATACAGAAAGTTCACCCATCAGTATTTTCAGGAGTGGGGACATAGTGTTTCCTGAAAATTTAATCTTTTATTACCTCTCTTGGTTTTCTTCACAGCTGGTTTACAGTCCAATCAGCAGCAGCTTCAGTGCCATTTTAAACAATGACTCTCTGGCTTCATGTAGCTGGGAGGTATATCCAACTGAGAATTGGGATTCCCCATCCAATTGGGAATCACACAGTCAGCATGATGATGTCATAAATCCACATAACCATTCAGACTTGGGTTCCTAACAAAGCCAATTAAGAGTGATGGCAATGCTTTCCGATCTCACAGTGTTCTCAGTCTGAAAGGGGATTAAGATATAAGGTTTGTCTTTCAATTTGGACCTATGCACAGCTAAGCAAAGTCTCTGTGTCTTTAAACAAGAAACATCATACAGTCATGCTAGGATCTGAAGTAATATTTCAACGAGCATATGAAATAACAATTCATGAAAAACACCATTTCCCCATGTCCTGGCAGGTGGCCACGGGGAGGCAGTTGCAGGCAGGGGGAAGAGTGAGACGTGCCCACTCACCATTGGTGGGTGCAGAGTGGCACCATAGGTGTGGGTGGGGTGGCAAAGCCTTATTAGGTAGCCGCTCCCATCCTCTTCTTGCTCTGTGGCTCCCTCACTCCTGTATACAGTGTAGGTTTATCTGGTCATCCTTTTGGGGGCCAAGTAGGAATTTTTGGCCCATAGTCTAATTGGCCGGGGCTATGGGTCTTTTTGCCTAAGAGAATGTCTTAGGAAAATCATTATTATTTTGGTGTTAAGGCAATTTGGTCACAATCTTATAGGCAGGTAGGGTGGGTATGTTTAGAGAAAAGGGATGGTGAGCATTCTGTGGCACCGTTCTGGTGACAGGTGATGCCCGAGGCCTTTCACTGTGGGTCATGTGGCTCCAGTGGGGGGATAGGGCTTACCTGTGAGGCCAACTGAACTCACTCCACCCGGTGTCATGCAGCCCAGGGGGAGAGTGATGAGGGAAGGCCTACTCTCCCCAAACGGGGTATAACCTGCGGGTGGCAATCGAGACGCACCACCCATTAGACATAGAATGTTTTCGCCCAAGACAATGCTTAGCATAGAGGCTTGTGTAAAATTGGGCCCACCCAGTCTCCCTTTGCAGATCATTAATAAATGTGGCCCATATTTACACCATATATATGTTTGTCTCGTCTCACTATTTCCCGCCTTTTCTCCCGCAATTGCATATTAGCTTTTGTGAAATTGTTCTGATCAAAGACTGTTATTTTTTTTAATATGACAGAAATATGTACGCGAATAATCTGGAATGTTTCCCAGTTTGAACAGCTATAATTCAACTAGATTTCAGAAGAGTAGGTCTTGTGTTACAGCAAACACAAGTCTTTTTGGTGCCAGATTTGTCTGACTGTTGAAAATGTGGCCTGCAGTGTCTGGTATATTATGATGTAACTGAGTCATTGTTCACAAAAGTTCACAATTCAACTGACATTTACTTCTTTTAATTCCTTTGAGCTTTGGTATTATAAGTGAGATGAGATGTGATCTGAACAGATAGTGAAACTCCTATATTGTATGTTATTTTGTGTTGTTAGATTGTTGTTTGTTTTATATTTCTTAACATGATTTCATGGTTTTAATTTTTGTGAACCGCCCAGAGCGCTTTGGCTATAGGGTGGTATAAAAATGCAATAAATAAATAAATAAAATGGGGAAATACACTATTCTACAGTGGCGATGGTTCCTCCCTTGAAACCAGACATCTCTGTGTGTCACTTAGGTGGGAAGGGAAATTGTCACACATACCTTTCCATGGCAGAAGGCAGTGGTGCAGGAAAGGAGTGTTTCAACCATCACTGACCAATCAAAAGTAATCCCTAATGTGATCACAGGCTGACATCAGTGGGGTTTATTATCCAGTTAGTAATGTTGCACTTATTTATTGATTTGATTTATATCCCATTCTTCCTGATAAAGTACACCACAAGACACAGTGCACCACATAAACACCATAAACTGCACACTAAAATCACAAATATAAAATCAACTACAATACTTGCAAGTAAAGATATGGGTCAGAATTGCCGTTCTTTCCCAGGGGTAGCTTTGTCTAGCAAACTATGTCACTGTTCATCTCTATGTTGTACTATGCCAGTTTGACCATCTTCATAGAATCATAGAATAGTAGAGTTGGAAGGGGCCTATAAGGCCATTGAGTCCAACCCCCTACTCAATGCAGGAATCTACCTTCAAGCATCCCTGACAGATGGTTGTCCAGCTGCCTCTTGAATGCCTCTAATGTGGGAGAGCCCACCACCTCCCTAGGTAATTGGTTCCATTGTTGTATTGCTCTAACAGTCAGGAAGTTTTTCCTGATGTCCAGCCAGAATCTGGCTTCCTGTAACTTGAGCCCATTATTCCGTGTCCGGCATTCTGGGTTGTTTGAGAAGAGATCCTAACCTTCCTCTGTGTGACAACCTTTTAGGTATTTGAAGACTGCTATTATATCTCTCCTCAATCTTCTCTTCTCCAGGCTAAACATGCCTAGTTCTTTTAATCTCTCCTCATAGGGCTTTGTTTCCAGACCCCTAATCATCCTCGTTGCCCTCCTCTGAACACGCTCCAGATTGTCTGCATCCTTCTTAAAGTGTGCTGCCCAGAACTGGACGCAATACTCAAGATGGGGCTTAACCAGTGCCGAATAGAGGGGAACCAGTACCTCACGCAATTTGGAAGCTATACTTCTATTCATGCAGCCCAAAATAGCATTTGCTGTTTTTGCAGCCACATCACACTGTTGGCTCATGTTCAGCTTGTGGTCTACAACAATTCCAAGATCCTTCTTGCTTGTTGTATTGATTAGCCAAGTATCCATCTTGTAACTGTGCATTTGGTTTCTTTTTTCTAGGTGTAGAACTTGGCATTTATCCCTATTAAATTTCATTCTGTTGTTTTCAGCCCAGCGCTCCAGTCTATCAAGATCACTTTGAAGTTTGTTTCTGTCTTCCAGGGTATTAGAGATCCCACCCAATTTTGTGTCGTCTGCAAATTTGATAAGCATTCCCTGCACCTCCTCATCCAAATCATTAATAAAAATGTTGAAAAGTACTAGGCCCAGGACTGGGCCCTGTGGTACCCCACTCGTTACCTCCCCCCAGTGTGAGATGGTACCATTGATAAGCACTCTTTGAGTCAGATTCTGTAGCTAACTTTGGATCCACCTAATAGTTGTTCCATCTAGTCCACTTTTCACTAGTTTGTTAATCAGAACGTCATGGGGCACTTTGTCAAAAGCTTTGCTGAAGTCAAGATATATTATATCCACAGCATTCCCACAGTCCACAAGGGAGGTTACCCGATCAAAAAATGAGATCAGATTAGTCTGACAAGATTTGTTCTTGACAAATCCATGGTGGATTCTAGTAATCACTGCATTGTTTTCAAAGTGTTTACAGATTGACTTCTTTATGATCTGCTCCAAAATTTTCCCAGGGATGGATGTCAGACTGACAGGTCTGTAGTTCCCAGGTTCCTCCTTTTTGCCCTTTTTGAAGATAGGGATAACATTAGCCCTCCTCCAGTCGTCCGGCACTTCACCCATGATTTCGCAAAGATAATAGACAGTGGTTCTGAGAGTTCTTCTGCCAGCTTCTTTATTATTCTAGGATGCAGTTTGTCAGGCCATGGAGATTTGAACTTATTCAAAGAAATTAGGTGTTCCTCGACCATTTGTTTATTAATCTCAAACTGTAATCTTGTAACATCTGCTTGTACTTTTTCCAGGGGGGTCATAGACCTGCTTTTGAGAGAACACTGAGCCAAAGTAGGAATTGAGCACTTCAGCCTTTTCTTTGTCATCTGTTACCAATTTGCCATCCTCATGAAGCAGCTGAACCACCATTTATTTCCTCTGTCTTTTACTATTCACGTATCTGAAGAAAGTGTTTTTATTGCTTTTAGCATCCCTCGCTAGCTTCAGCTCCTTTTAAGCTTTAGCCTTCCTGATACAATTCTGGCACTTCTGTGCTACTTGTTTGTACACTTCTTTTGTGCCTTATGAAAGTAACAGCCCTTAATTGTGCCTTATGAAAGTGATGGGTCACATGGTATCACACCTCACTAAAACAGAGCAGATATCAGCTTGGGGGTGGGTGGGTTGCAGTGTGACTTCAGTGCACTGCTTTGGCTTGGAATGTCCCCTGACTTGGAATAATGGGAAGGTCATGCCTCAAAGTCATGCTCTCTGGATTATCTGTCTTTTACTGTATGTTCTCTGTATCTGGCTCTCAATTCATTTTGCCAGTTTTGAAGCATTTGCCGTCTTCCGATCATTGGAAGAACTCTAGCTCAATAACAGGGTGGATGCATTAGGGATGTATGATACAGTTCTTCTTAGAATTTATGCAGTTTGCCCCTCCCAAACTCTAATGCATTCTGGGTTCACGCCTGCACATTTCTGAGCTTGTAGTGTGATTCACAGACCAATGAAAAGTGTTCTCAAAAATGTATACTTTTGAAAAGTACACATGAATGAAGTGTGTACTTTTGAAATAATGTGCACAAACACACTTTAATCAATGGGAGAAAATGGAGTACTTTTAAAAAATGTGCACAAAAAAGTGTACCTTTGGGGAAACCTATACCAAAATACACATGAATGTTTGTGTGAATAATAATAATAATAATAATAATAATAATAAAATTCACAATCTAATATTGACATGAGTTGGGATGAGCTTCAAAGTAGAAATTGGAAAATCTCAGCATGAGTTTAAAGATTTTCACATCCTAAGAATGCACAAAGTCCCAGATTCAGGCTACACAATAGTCAACTTCAGTCTATACAATGGCAGGCCAAGGGACTGCCATTGTATAGACTGAAGAGTCTTTGAATGCCTAAAGTGCCCAAACTTCTTGTCAATCTTGGACTCTTGTCTGTCCTGAATCCTGTACCTTGACCATTATAGTTGCCTGGTAAATAATGGTTGTAGGGCTATTTTTCATGTTAGGGTTGGCCTGCTTTCAGGATAAGTCCTGAAATGAAAGGCAAGAGAAGTGGTGGTGGCATGAAATGATTTGTACATTCTCGGAAAGGGACAGAAGCATTGTAGTGGTGGCACAGTAAAAGCAAGGTTTTAAAAAGAAATAAATTTTAAAAGGGAAAAAAGGTAAGAAGCCCTGTTAACGCCATGCAGTATTTTGTGGGGCACTGAAATCATTTTGGGGAGCACTGGAACAGCTGCCTACAATTCACTACCCTGTTTGCAGGTGGCAAATTGAGGGCAGCGGTTCCAATCCTTCTGTAACTGTGTGGTTTGTACATATTTAAAAAGCTGCATCTTCACAGTGAGTTATATTTCATGGCATTTTATAGGTGAGGTTTCCCTGTACTCATTTTGTGTTAAATTATTCCATTTCTTCTCCCCCTCCTACACACAATATTTTATGTCTACATCCATTTACTGAAGGTACTCACTCTGCTGATTTTATGCTGATATAAGCAACAGCTTATGCACTATTTGTGTCTTGATATCTGTCACACCTCAGTAATTTTACTAAATGTTCCCGCCATTCTCTCATGTTATAAAGAACGAGCACATTCCATCAATTTACGACTAAGAAAGGAAGGCTTCTTATAAAACAACACCAAATTGGAGCCTGTAAAGATCATGCTCAAGCAAAACAACATAGTGTAATTGCCATCCAAGGCCATGAAACAAATAATGTTTAATGCAAGGTTAATTTATGATGCTTTATTTGAAACATATATCTCAAGGATCTATTAAATAGAATGATTTGGAAAGAACAAAAATTGAAAGCCTGCATTGCCTCTCAAGCATTTTGTTTGCAGCACACTAAAATATATACAATCTATTGACAAGTGATGACTTCAATATTGTAAAGAGGAAAATGGCCTTTATTACCAGTTTGCTGGAATTATGCAGACTTTCCTTAAACAATAGGATTATTAGTTTTGCACATCTTTGTCCTAAATTTCTACACTCTCCTAAATCATAAATACTAAAAAGAAACAAACAAAATGTTAAGATGTGTTCCTAAATAAAATTTGAAACAGTTTAATTCTAACAGAAGCATTTGTGCCAATATGCTGGGATTTTTCACTGACCGAGGAGCTGCTATGGGAAAGAGTCTGCTTATGTGTAGTTATGATGCAAATAAGTAAACATGAAATGTTGTGAAAAGTAAACAAAACCTATTAAAACCAGATGGTATCCTGATAGGGAAAGTAATTTACTCCAAAAAACTGATAAGATATAAAGTAAATATATCACCAAATCATAGCTGGGGACTTTGGAAAACATAATAAATAATTGTTAGAAAACTCTGCTTTATGGGAAACATATGTAAGCAAGTAAATACAGAATCGTACAAATATGAGGGGGGAAACAGGGACTTCAGAACCAAACATCACTTCTCATCAGGATGCAACATTTTCTATGCTCCTTTTTGCTCCCAGCTCAGAAATGTCATAGGGTAAGATGATTTAACTTTTAAAAAGCAATGCTCCTAGAATTAAACTTTAAAAGTTTTTTAAAAAATATGCGGGGTTTTGGACCAACAAATTTTTATTTTTGTCTATGTTCAATGCTCTTATATCATAAAATGTAGGAAATGCTTAAGATTTTGAAGTTTTTTTAAAAAACACCTGTTCTCAGAGTTGTCTCTTTAAAAACTCTGTGTGTAAACTTATAATTTCCATAGTGACCCTTCTTTTTCCAGGAATATGGCATAGGATATGTTACCTGCTGGTCCATGACCTAGCTAAATACAGAAATCCTATACCATAATATGGCAAGGACAAATTTGTCACAGAACATAAGAGCCATGCTTAATCAGACCAAAGGCCTATTTGTCCAGTACTCTGTTCTCACAGAAGCCAAACAGCTGGGGAAACAAGCAACACGCTTTTGCCAGAGGTAAAAACAAGTGAAATGCTAAAAGTTCCCCAGTATATCTTAAGGGCCACCTTACAGGGAGCTAAGTCATAGCCACCAGCAGTACCAGTCAGCCACTACTCAGATGGGCCCATTCAAGACTGGCATGAATCCCCCTGGCAGTGAAGGAATTCTGTACAGTGGCATGGATGGCAGAAGCTGGTGGAGAAGAGGGCAGCAGAAGCAGCAAGGAGGACACTGGGCACAGGGCAGGCAGGCAGGCAGAAAGGTGAAGAGGCAGAGAGAGAGAGGGAGAGAGAGAGAGAGAGACAGACAGACAGACAGACAGAGACAGAGACAGAGACAGAGACAGAGACAGAGACAGACAGACAGAGACAGAGACCATGTAGTGCTTTGCCACATAGTATATATTGGATGGTGGATGAACTGCTTTGGCCACATACTGTTGGCTTGTGCCCAATAATGTGTATGCTGAACTCTCTCTCTCTCTCTCTCTCACACACACACACACACACACAACCAAAAGGAAAGAAGATACAGAAAGAAAAAGTACTTACTCAAGCCAAGGGGTGGGGGAGGGATATAACACTAACACTAAGAGCCTATCCACATTGCCCTTAAAACGACTTATATTCTGTTTAAAAACGTGGTTTTTAAATTGTTTCATAGGAAACACTGAGCAGTACTTACGTTTCATAGTGACGGCTTCCTCCATCCTCAAAGTGTTCTCTGGTGTATTACAAAGTTAATGTCTTGACTCTTCTTCTTTAGTTTTTGTTTTGCAGGCTGATTGAGTTAGGGAAACAGAAGTGGGCAGGTCACGCAGCCTGCAAAACAAAACCGAAAGAAGAAGACAGGCTGTGGAGAAACCCATTACACTAGTGTACACAACTTGATTTGCATTAAACATCATTCATGTTAGTGCTACATCAATGGCATAAGCAGAGTGGCAGCACTGGATACTGCCCTTTATCTCTCAACAAAAGATCAGCAGAGATTCAGCAGGTGTCTTGCCCTCAGACCTCAAAGTCCATCTTCCTGTTCCAAAATATGTAGACCTAGTTATAGTTGATAAATGAAAAGAGAAAGGGTCTTCTGGGTTTTCTGAAATGAAATGCCAGGAAACAACTATTTCTTTAGGGTTTTGCTGATGGTCAAAAGAAACTCAGTAACTTAATACAACTGAGAAATGGCTCACCAATTATGGGTTATTTTATAGAAAATTAATCTTTTTGAAAAATATTCCAAAATGAAAATATTTTTAGCAATTTCATATTTTAATGACTGTAAGTATATCATATGTTTTCTAAGCCCGATTTTGCATCTGTGCCATTATTGCCCCTCCCTTGTATTATACTACTGGGTGTGACGTCACAGAATGTATAATCTGTGACTTGTATATCTCCCGTATAATCCGCCCCGCACACTCAGGTCCTCTGGGAAGAATTTACTCCAGTCAGCCAGAACTAGGCTGACGAGTGTTACCCAGAGGACCTTCTCTTCTGCCACTCCCATGCTGTGGAATGGCTTGCCGGAGGAGATTCAACAAATTAGCAGTCTTCTGGAATTTAAGAAAGCCGTGAAGACTGCTCTCTTCTGGCAGGCCTATCCGGTTGAATTTTAAGATGTTTTTTAATAATGTATTTGTTTTATCTGTTTTAATGGTTTATCTATTTTATGATTTTATATTTGTATTTGTTGTTGTTCCTCGCCTCAATCTGGATGGAGAGGCGGGTTAGAAATAAAATAAATAAATATAAATAAATAAATAAATGTTCATGAACATTCCTACTGTGTTCTCTGACAACTGTAGTTACAAGAAGTATAATGGTCAAACTATCCATATCGGAAACACTAAACAACTTTGCAAGAGCAAGGTCACCACTATGGATGGGGCTACTCCCAATAGCATCATATATAATATCATAAAAGTTAATATAGCCTTAATATCTACATGGGATCTTTATCAATTCACCTCATGTCATATATTTATAAAATATACACAGATGTTGTATTTCATTTTTTCTATATGATAACCACCTGCAAGCAAGCATTTCTGCATAGGATTTTATTTCCACTTCCATTAAAACAAGGTTCTAGTAAACTACATCCAAAACTGGAAAAGATGTCAGAACAACTATAACAATTAAGCAATTTCTCTGTCATAGAAATAAATGTGTATTTTGATCAAACCACAAAACAATTCCAGTGGTCTATGCCCAGCTGATGGCCAGGCATTCGTAATAGGGATGTGCACTGCCCCCCCCCCGGATTGGATCGGATAGCGGATCGGAATTGGACCTGGTGGACCAGATCGGATCGGATTGGATCGGAGGTTGGGTGGATCGAATCCGATCCGATTCCAATCCAAAAATCGGATGTCCGATTTTCGGATCAGACGCCATTTTGAATGCATTTCCCCATAGCCTAGTATTGTGTTACAAAAATGCCTATAACTTTTTCATTTTTAAAGAATGAAACTTGGATGAAGGATGAAACTTGGGCACTTTGTAGATGTGATGGGGTAGTTATCTGTCAGAAATTTCAGAAAGATTGGTGCAGGCATTTTGTGGCAATTAATTTTTTAATAAAAAACCAGGAATGCCTATAACTTTTTCATTTTTAAAGTTCCACACATGAAACTTTGCCACATTGTAGGGGGTACATTGGGATCTATGTGTGTGAAATTTTAGAAACATAGGTGCTTGTCTTGTGTGGCAATTAATTTTAGAAAAATGGGTAGTAGTGAGGTAAATAAAGTTATGCCTCCAACTTTTTTTATTTTAAAAGATACAAACAGGAAACTTGGTACATTACAGGTAACACTTTGCTTGATATGTGTGTGAAATTTCAGAAAGCTAGGTCCAGGCATGTAGTGGCAGGGTATTTTTGAAACAATGAGGAAAGAAACGCCTATAACTTTTTTATTTTAAAAGTTAGAAGTCTGAAAGTTGCTCACTTTGTAGATGGGTTAGGGGTAGTTGTCTGTCAGAAATTTCCGAAAGTTAGGTCCAGGCATTTGGTGGCTACGAATTTTTTAGATTAAAAATTACAAAAGTTTTTCCACAGAGGCTTGGGCTGTCAATTGCACCCTACTCTCCCGCCTCCCCCTCCCTCTTTTATCTGTCAAAACTCCGTGTTGTTATAACTTTTAATCTAAAAAATTCATAGCCACCAAATGCCTGGACCTATCTTTCTGAAATTTCTGACAGATAACTACCCCTAACCCAACTACAAAGTGAGCAACTTTCAGACTTCTAACTTTTAAAATAAAGAAGTTATAGGCATTCCCTTCCTCATTTTTCAAAAATACCTTGCCACTACATGCTTGAAGCTATGCTTCTGAAATTTCTCCACATTAGACATACCACTTTGGTTCACATGTGTGATAAATTTTGACTTTCAAAATAGATTGCCCATAAATCTTTTTCTCAGGATTATCCCAGTTTTACAAGCCCGATCCCCACCCAGCCAGAACGTCTTGGGAGGGGTCGGATATCGCGTGCAGGAAGAAAAAATGAGAGAAGACTATATGCATGCATGGCATACGTGGAGCCTGGCATGGAGCCGGAGCCAAGCTATAAAGGCTCACCCCGCATGACCATCTGGCCTCTTCTTTTCTGGCCCCACCCTCCCTCCTTATCAACTAGCATGGGATTAGCCAGTCTTCCTCTTTGTGGAGGAGGCTGAGTAGGAATTTTCCCTGGCATTAGTATGCAAAGGTTTTGCCTACTCCATACTGGATTTAATCTTTAAAATGGAGGATAAATAGGTGCATATAAATTATAGGCAGATGGTGTGGGAATTTTGGGGGGATGAGAATAGGGATGGCAGCACTCTGGCACCTTTATGGTGGGGGCAAGTCAGAGGCCCTACTCCTCAGGGGCTGTGCAGCTTCTGTGTCAGGATATGGCTTGCCTTTGGGGACCTATTTGACTCATCTACCCAGAGCTGTGCAGCTCTGGGTGTGGATGACGCGGTAGGTCTCACCTAACACACAAGTGTTGTGGGAATAGGGGAGCCGGTTCTACCTACCCGTGTTCAACGAGTGGCTCGCCCTGATTGGCAGGCTAGTTGCCTGAGATAAAGAAGAGAGATTCCCACACATTCACACTCAGATCCATGGAAGGGAGACTATCCATGTTAAATAAAGAGGCCCTCATTTACCCCAAGCTCTGGTGTCCGTGTCTTATTTCGTGTGAAGTCTTATTACTTGTGTTTTCTTCTCCACTCGCAACGTTCTTTCTCCCTCTCCCTCTCCCTTCCTCTCTCTGACCAACCATCAATGGGCACAAATATATCACAGCAGTATTCCAGAAAACCTATGTTGGGGATTAATTCATTTTATTTAACAATCAATTAAGCAAATTGTCTCCATATCAAATTATGATCTTCGGTTTTGTCTTTTCAAATGAAAATCCATGCTTCTTTTCATATGTATATTTTTCCAAATGTATGCATCAACTGTGCACATTTTTGAAATGTATGCATTCTTCTCCCATTGATTAAAGTACATTTCTGCACTTTAAAAAAAAGTGCATTTTTCCAAATACATTTTTCAAATGCATTTGGAAAAATGTTGTCACACTCTTTTAGGAATGCACACAAATCATATTGCAAGCAAGGAAATGTATGGACTTCAACCACAAATTACATTCAAGTCCATGTTTGGGTCTCCAAGGTAGAAGTTGGGTGGATTCTGGGCAAAAGGTAACTGAAATGTATTTCTTATACATCCTTACTGCTACCAGAATAGCAGGGAAGTATAAGGTAAAAGATAGTTTGGAGGAGTGTGGGTGGAGGAGGGTCCAAGGGAAGGTTTAAAGTGCATATCCAGTTTGGATTTTAATTCAAGCTGGATAAGAACTTTCGGGTTGTAATTAGGGATGTGCATCGTATCGGGTCTGATGTCCAATTCTGATTAAAATAGGAGGAAATTGAGCATCCGATACCCGATTCCGATGCAATCCCATGGAGGTCCAATTTTATCCAATCTGATTTTTTGGGTGTCCGATTTTAATCGGAAAAATCAGAAAATCGAACCTCCACTTTAGATGTTTTTGCCATAGGCTTGCATTGTGGGAAAGAAAGCTTTCCTCAATGCAAGTCTATGGGGAAAACACCTAAAATAGCAGCCTTCCCTTCCCTCCCCCCCACTCGTGCTCCTTACCTGCCGGCATCCCGCGCTGCCGCCCACTGCTCCATACTACTGAGAGACAGGCTTTACGGCCTGTTTCTCAGTAGATCACCTGGCATGTTGATGTACTGAGAAACAGACCACAAAGCCTGTTTCTCAGTAGTATGGAGCAGCGGGCAGCAGTGAACGATAGCGGCAGGTAAGGAGTGCGAGGGAGGGAGGGGGAGGGAGGGAGGTCCCCTCTTACCTGCCGGGGCCATCCCCTACTGTCTGCTGTTTCCTTACTACTGAGAAACAGGCTTTGCGGCCTGCCTCTCAGTAGAGCACCGGGTGACATCATCACCTGGTGCTCTACTGAGAGGCAGGCTGCAAAGCCTGTTTCTCCGTAATAAGGAAACATCGGACAGTAGTGGACAGTCCCGGCAGGTAAGGAGCGCGAGTGGGGGGGGAGGGAGTGGTCCCCACTCACCTGCCCCCATGTTTTCACCATAGACTTGAATTGGGGGAAAGCTTTCTTTCCCCCAATGCAAGCCTATGGCGAAAACACCTAAAATGGCATCCGATTCTAAAATTGGACGTCCAATTTTTGTATCGGAATTGGAACCGATTCGATATGCGAGACCACAGATTTTGTCCGATTCAGGGCAAAATCTGAGGTCCTGATTCCAATTCCGATACAATTTTTCCTCCCCTGCACACCCCTAGTTGTAATGTTTGTTTCATATTTTGGTGAGCATTACAAAGCTGGCTGGATTTGTTTTCAAAGATGTCCTCCAATGGTGTTTGGAAGCATCAGTAGTTTCATTTGTTTAAGATAATCATAATGGAAAACTGCCATGTGCAGCACTTATGATTCAGCAAAATAAAAACTGATTCTTCCTCTTCTTGTATCAAATTCTGAGTGAGGATACACTAGAAACTTGGTCCGTTCTCTAACTTCATTACATTGGAATCTCATTTACATTTAAGTCTATTTTCTCAATTGTAACCAGGGGAAAAATCTTAAAAATAACTTTGCTTCTTTATAATGAGTAGCTGGAAAAAGAAAACTGCATTTCTGCCTATAGTTTACCATGTCTTTTTAAATGGCTGTGTGAGGTTATCCTCAACCACTTGCTGCTGCTGCCCCTGTCTCGCCTTTACTATTTAGGCACCACAGCACCACAGCCCAGCAACCTGGCCTCCAGATAACTTTTTTGTTCTGCTGCCGCTAGTATTTTTTCAGGTACACTCATAGACCACACCAGGAGATGGAATTAACAAGTATTTATTAATAAGAAATTGCGTGTCAACAAGCGTAATGGTTACTTCAGTTCAATTGCATATCGGTTACAAGGTTTCATTGCTTATTGGTTTCAGTCACAACTCTTATACTTTTATAAACTGTTCTTCATTTGATCTATGCTCTAAAATCTTATCTCAATCTCTCAATTCTCTCAAATCTCTTTTAACGTCTCTCTCAAAAATCCCCCTCAAATCTCCCCCCTATCAACTCTGTCAGCTCTCTCTGTCAGACATATATATACACTCCACTTGCTCTCTAGCTCCTCCCATTCTTACACAGCCAGCTAATCCAGGCACACCAACCAACCAGCTAATCAACACTCACCTTCCATTCGGGGACACAGCCAGCCAATCCAAGCACTCCTCCAAAACCAGCCAATCACTCTATACTTACTAAGACCTATAACCACAAACAGTAAATACTTTTTGGACTAGTTATTTACTTTACCTGTTATTGTTCTTAACCCTTTTAAACAAATGCATATCACAAACAATAAACTTTGCAATATATTTACAACCACAAACAGTAGAACATCACAGGCTTCCCCCCCCTTATGCATCAAAGACTCTAACAGCATATTTCCCAAGTTTTGAAACTCCTCAAAGGAATGAATAATTGTCAGATGCTTCTCATTATCCTTATCTTCCAAACTTTCCCAAGACAATTTCACTGCATAGCAGTGAAATAGGCTGAAGTTAAAAGTCTGTTGTATCAGTGATTTCAGAATAGTCCTTGACAAGATGGGATCATCTGTACTTTATGTTGCTTATTCTTAACACAAAATGCTTCTGGCACCTCATTCCTGAATATATTGACTCTGAAGTAGATCCTACTGACATGATTTGGAACCCTACTTGTAAGTACTTGGGCAAAGCAGCATCAGGGGATTAAACATTAATCTTCCTATGTTGACCTAGTGGGAAATACTGTTCAGAAACATAAGGTAGATGAAGGTGAAGGATGGTGAAATATGGGGGGCCATCTCAGGAATATAAGCCCTTTCAGGAATGTAAGCCCCATAAAAATGGTGGAATCAAGAATTGGAATTCTGCAGCCCCATTCACCATAAAATTGGGGCATTTTGGTGAGGTTGAAGGAATGGCCAATCCAGGGAATGGGGGGAGAATGTGGCTGAGCTCTTCAATGCTACATCAGTTGGGCAACTGTCATTTTCAGTTTTCCAGAAGGTTCTGTTCCAAGGGGCATCTGGAGGAAAATGTACATCCCCATGCCCAATTGGGCAAGGGAGGACAGTTGCATGTGTGTGTGGAGAGGAGTTGTGGAGGCTCGCTACTGGCAGCCTCATATGGTGTCACAGGGCAGGGCGGGGTCCATGGGGCTTAAAAAGCCTGGCAACAGACCCACCCAGCATTCTTCCTCCTGCGCAGCTCCCTTCCTCCCCTCCCTGTAGACAGTGTGGGATCCGAGGCCAAGTATGATTTTTTTGCTCTTAAACCTAATTTGGCTAAGAGCTTTTTCGCCTACTTCACACTGTAAGAGAGATGGGGTGCATTAAATAGGTAAATTGGCAATCATTGTTCACATAATCTCAGCGGTAGGTGCGGGCATCTTTAGCTGCTTTTGTAATGGTGATCAGTCTCAGGCACCATTGAGGTGATGGGTAGTGCCTGAAGCCCACATCTGGGAGTCTTGTGGCACCAGATCATTGGGATAAGGTTTACCTATGAGGCCAACCCTCCTCACCTACTCGGAGCCATGCAGCACAGGATTGGCGACACTGGAAGGCCTCCCTTCCCCAAATGAGGCAAGACTGTGGGGTGGCGAAGGATTGGGCGCCACCCCAAGGTCAGAGAATTGTTTCGCCCAATCCATAGATTTGACCTGTAGAGGCCAATAGTAGATGCCCACTTAGGTTTTCAATTTCCTTTTGCAGATCTTTAATAAAAAGTGGCCCGTTTTAATCCCATTTACTTGTCTCAACTCATTATTTCGCACTACACTCGCAAATGGTGATTGACACAAATTTCACTTGGAATGGTGTAATCCCCCTGAAGCCCTTTTCCACATTTGTCTTGCCAATATATATGTTATTGAACGTACTGCAGAGTAACATTTCCTAACATTTTTCATCCCATTTTTCTTTTGCCACCACTCTCCCCACCCCAACAATCTTTCTTCAGTCTGCTTAATAAGAGAAATTGAAGATAATAAGCACAGTAGCCAAGATTACAGACCACACCCATGTAAGGTACACATACAGCCCTTAAACATTAACCAAACCAATAAAAACAAAAAAAAAGTTGCGCAGGGCTGTACTAAACTATCAGATAATGTTTTTACAGAAAAAAAATATTGCTTAAAAAACAACACAGCACAATGAATTTCAGTAAAAGGAAACTTGTTTAAACGGTCTCTTCCATTATCTATTACAAAAATGGGAATTTACTGAAATCAAATGTTAATATATTCTAATAGTTCACTATCGAATGCCTCATTTTAAGGCAAACATAAATTAGAACATCTTCTGCTTTTGCCATTTTCCTCTTGACATTTCTTTCAAAGGATAGGTGTGACTGATATTTCACTTTTGTTCTTTTTCAGGGAACATGATTGAAGAAAGATTGTGCAATTGGCTATACCCATATATTGTCCTATTCATGAGCATTCTTCAGCAGTGTGGGATTGTATTACAGGAAAGAAGGTCTTGTGCTGCATTGTGTGGACGTAGAGAGGGTATGGATGATTTTGTATCCAGGCAAAGAGTAATTAATATGGGTCAGCATCCAACAGGAATGCTGCACTCCCACTAACTGAGATGCGCCAGTGGGAATGACTACTTGCACAATAGGGGTTTAAAAGCAAGCTCCGAAATGGGAGGAAACACTCATTTCTGGATTGAGACAGATCAGCAAGACTCACTTCTGCCAGCTCCATTGACCTGCCCTGTTCCAGAAACGAGCATTACTGCTTGTTTCCGATTGGTTTAGTAAGCACTGAATCCCTGTTGCCTGAGCATTTTGTTTCACTGGAGCACAGACACAATAGGATACTACCCATAGTTTGTGACAGTTGAAGCCATCTGTATTTTTATATATATATTATCTGTGCTACTAGTTCACACCTGTGTAGCTTTTTGGTTTATTTAGTCCCAGGTAAGTATGGGATAGCAGCCATAACAATGTAATGTATGCAATTCTTGACAATAGAAAAAGTCTGTCACCACATAAGAAAAATTAATCAAGGAACTGGAGCGGATGATGGTGAAAGTAAAAAAAAGAAAACAGAAAAAAAAAGATATTTCAACAGAAGATGGCTAAGTTACACATTGTTAATAGCAATCAAAACAACACATGTGAGTTGAGACTATTCGGCATTTATAGTATTTTTATATTCCAATTGTGCCAGCAGTCACATCAATAAAGGCAACAACATCAGCAGTGTGGGTATTCGCCCTCCCTCCTACTTTCCCTAACAGAAAAATATATCTAAAGAGTGGCTGGCTTTTTCCTTCCAAATGTAGCATATGGTACCACACAAAGTTATTTAAATACCTTGGGACTGAGCGTCCATTATGAGAGACTGACAGGTGAGAGTACATCTGTCAAAGTCAGTTTTTTCCCCCTTAAGAACTCAAAGACTTAAACAAACTTTTAAAAATATGTTTTTTAAAAAAACTGCAGGCTTACTGTCCTCATTTGTACTTATTGATAAAAGAAAAAAGAAAGGAGGTAATCTTCTTTTATACAGACATTCGCAGCTGGGTTTTTTTTGGGGGGGGGTGGATGGTTCATTAAATGATGTAACCATTTACTGTTTAAATTTCAAACTTTAAAATATCACAGACGTTTTCACAGTGATAAACTAAATTGCCATTAATGCATAAATGTAACAATCATAGATGTATCAGGCTATAAACAAGTCAAATATAATTCTGAAGTCTAAACTGTGACCATTTTTTCTTTGAAAAGGACATGAGTGCACAATAACTTGCATTAGTGAACATTCTAGTGCCTTTTTTATTTGCTTGTCCTGTTTCAACTTACAATCAAGGCCCATATTTCAGTATTGTTTAGCATCAGTGTAGGAGCTTTCTATTTGGTCCATCTTTAGGAGAGTGCATGTTTTGCAGGGAGAGGTTTATATATGGATAACTCCATATAATTGAACATAAATGTAACTTTAATTGAATGTTCTCCATTGTTTGATCTATTATTACCAGTTCCTAAACCTGAAGATAGCACAGTATGTACACATATTACATATATAAAGTAAAATAGAAAGAAGATTGCTCTGCCACTGCTCATTCAATCTAACTTCTGCTGCAAGTGGGTGATTATGTGATATCCATTGTTAGATTCCCCTGTCATTAGGGATCCCATTATTCCTAGGAATTTGGAGGGGGTGGTGTATGCATATGCACTGTTCATTTTAGATTTTGGAAAATGTATAGACTCTGTACCTTTTGAAATCTTAAACGATTTGCTCTGCAACCTCTGTAAGTTTCCTGTGATTGTATCTATGCTGAAGCCCTGAGTTATATACTATGGATGGAGTAATTAATCAATTTGTAAATCCGTTCTGTTCCCACATTGATCTGTGATTTTAAAATCCATGTTTATATATTCATGTTTTAATACAATTTTTTGTGCAGATTTTGTCAAAATACACACTTTAAAATATACATTTTAAATGTATTTTAATACTATTTTTGAGCTGGGAACTATATTACAACAGTCAGAGCAGAAGGAAGAACGGCAGTCACACCCTAGCTTTCACATGAGGCATGTCCAGGCCAATGGCGACCCCTGATTGGTCACCATCGGCCAGACAGGGAGGAGGGGGCAGGCCTCTGGAACACCCCTGTGCCTTCTCCGGTGCGGGGAGAAGGAGAAAAGCCACACAAGGTAAGGGGGAACCAGGAGGGCCGCACTGAGGTGCAGTGGGGCTTCTGCGGTGGCATGGCAGAGTGGCTCCTCCCTCCCCTCCCATGGTTACAAACCCCACACAAGCGTGGGGAATGCAAGTGTGGGGTTTTGGGGGCTTGCAGTGCCAATGTACCATCATCAAGAGAGCCCCCTGGATTGGGGTTAAGTAAGGATAGTCCCACCCACCCTTGAACTGGATTGAGACTGCAGTGTGCCAGGGAGGGGAGGTTTAATTATTCCCTTACTAGCCACAACACCCAAATCACCCTCTTGCGCAGCAGATAGATATAGAGATAGATAGATAGATAGATAGATGATAGATAGATAGATAGATAGATAGATAGACAGATAGATGATAGATATGTGTGTGTGTGTGTGTGTGTGTGTGTGTGTGTGTAGCCCCCACTGGCACCAAATTCCCTCCTTGGGCACTCCATTCCTATTACATATCATGGGGCCCATGCTAACTTTAGAGTGAGCAAAACAGAACGAGAGCTGCACACGTTAAAATAACATGCAATTTGACCTTGAGTTACTGCAAGTATTTTGCACGTGTAACCTTCAGTGACAGAAGAGCCATCTGTAATAATGCTAATTATTTTGCTTGATGTTTATTTAAGCAGTACTCAGATGCTCTGATTAAGGACACAAGTGCAAGTAGCACAGTGGTATAAAAATAATTGTGGCAAACAAATGGGTGTCGTTGCAGCACTCTTAATATTATTTCATTTTTTGTGATGTGGGAGCTTTTGAGCTGTGGTTGGTAACTGGAAGAAGTGACATTGTTATTTCTACTTGTATGGAGAGGAAGAGGTAGGAAAAGTCTCATTGCACACCTGTGCATTCATACAAATTATTTTTTTAATACCACATTGTAAGAAAATATAGGTACTTATTTGTACCATACCTTTATAACCACAGACTCTAAAAGAATGTGTAGTAAATAGGATAGTACAACAGGTCAATCCAAATATTGGTCCATTGAGATGCTGTTTACTTCTAGTGAAATAACTATTTGAGATACATAATTCAGGTTTTATATAATACAAAAGGACCTATATTAAAATTACTTAAAACCTATATTGTTTCAAACAATTATAAGTAGTCCCAATTATATGTCTTCCCAAGTTCTTCTCCATGAGCTGGATCTGAAGAACCTATATATATATAGAGAGAGAGACAGTTTATTTCTTTCTCACTTTTTTGTCTTATAAAGGTCCACAAAGTGACTTACTGAATATTGATTCGTTTATTTAGTATTTGGGCATTTCTATGCTACTTTCAGTGGCAAAGATTAAAAAAAAACATTATAATACAATCAAAAAGCAAAATAGATTCAAACCAATAAAAAGGTGGACCAAAACAGAAGCAAACAGCAGTTAAATACAAAATCATAATTCATTGTCCTTGGAAATATAGCTGCCTCACCCAATATCTAAAAACTCATAGATAAGGAGCAAGGTCAGCCTTCCTGAAGACTTGAGTGCTATAATCTGAGAGCTACTACTGAAAAGGCCTTGACTCATGTTACCACCACGATAGAGAAGGAAGACAGAGTAGAGCCTCCATAGATAAGCTAAGTGCATATGTAGGAGGAGATACATAAGGTGCTGAAATCCCAGGCCATATTGGGCATACATAGAGGACTTCATGACTTTTTTCTTTTGAGTAGCAGACCAACCCCGTCTTCTATCGCAAATTGCTTTTCAAACTTCCAGAAGAGGTTTGCTATGTGGCATGAGGATCTGTTGTTTGAGAAACATGAGGCTAGAGCTCCCTTGGGCCTGCATAACTGTCCTGCTAGGGCTGGGTCAAGCTCAGTCCTGGGGAAGTTAAGGCACAAATCCATTTACCAAAGTCAAAAGCCAGTCAAGAAGACACACAGTATTACCAGTCAAGAAGAAGGGAAGTCCAAAAGCAGGACCTTGGGCAGAACCAATGCCAAGCACAGGCAAGCAGTCCAAATCCAACACAGTCCAAGGAACAGGATCTTATCAGGTGCCACCACTCTTGGGGACTAGGAGCCTATCTACACTACTGCTTTAAAATGATTTATAACAGTTTTAAGCTGGTTAATAATATTAACCAGTTTAAAACTGTTATAAACTGTTTTAAAGCAGTAATGTAGATAGGCGCTAGGTGTTGCTCAGCCTCTGTCTCAGAGATGGAGCTTCCCTTCTCTTGCAGAGACCTATGGCCATCTCCCCTGAGGGCTGTGGCTCCTCTTGGTCTTTTGGCATGTGCTGTTTCTTGATTTTATTTGTCTTTGGGAGTTCCAGTTCCTCCCCTGTAGAGGATTCCTTCAGTGGGAACATGAAAAGAGCTAGTAATGTTGTTCTTTGGATCAAAACATGTTCATGTTTTTGGCCATACAATTAGTTTTGTTTTCTTTCTTTTCAAAAAGCAACTGTCCTTTTGCCTTTTACACTTCAGAATTTTTTTTACAAAATGTGACAGGAGAAAATGGAAGATGGAATAAAAACAGCTACATAGTTGTGCACATTGTACCGTTATGTGCATGAGGTGAACATTTTGAACAAAGAGAAAGGAATTGATTTGTCTTCTAATAACACTCTTCACAATAGTAATCTGAGCTATCATTTATAGAAGATATCATTTATAGAAATAGCAGATGTATTTTTTATGTATAAGTGAAATGTTTGAGCTGATTTACTAGCCTTTAAATAGAAATGTGAGTAGGAGGACAAGCTTACTGGGTGAAGAGAAAGAGATGAATATGAAACATTTTTTTTCCCCTTTGGTATCCAACACACATTTTGAGTAAAACTTTCCTTGAGCTGTGATCTCAGCTGGGCAAATTTACCCCAAAATAAGTTAAAAACCATACTGTTTTTTGCTCACTCATTAATTAATGAAAACATCTGTTGACCTGGTTGCATATGCTTGATCACTGGGTGTCCATGGAAATATAAATCTGTCCTCACAATTTCATTTTCTAGTTTCCCAGAGTTTGCTGCTTGTCTCATTGCTGTTTTTCTATGCAAAGCACTAGCAACATTGCAGACTCCCTATTAAGCTCTAACGTACACTACCTGAGATGTTGTAAGGAGATGCTTTCTTGCTTTCTTTTCATCGTCCCTCCCATTTCCTTACCTGCCTTGCCCTTCTATCAGCTGTGAGAGGGTGCAAGCACAAGCATTTTTCCAAACGGAGGCTTCTTTATTTATTGAAAGAGTCTTCTTTTATATGAAGAAACTCTCTTAGGACACCCATATTTCACTGCTAGAGCTCATGTGTCTGATGCAAAAAAACCCAGTTTCAGTTCCTAGCATCTATAGTTGGAGCAGTTCAGATAGCAGGACTGGGAAATACCTGTGTCTGAGACCTTAGAGAGCTACTGCCAGTCATAGGAGATCATACTGTGTTGGATGCTTCAACAATTTTACACAATATGAGGCATACAACACCCTTGTTTCTGTATGTAACTATACAGTGGCCTTTTTGCCCTTCTCTAGATTCAAAAGAAGAAAAGAGAAGGTAGAATACAATTACATAATATCCAGAAGGAGTGTAGAAAGAAGCTGAAGTAATCCTCCAAAGTGGGTTTCCCTCAAATCTGTCTCTTTCCCTTGCCTGACACTGTGTAGGATTGTCTAACGTTCTAAGGAACTGACAGCAGGAGGTGAGAGAATTAAAGTGTATCTATTAATGATAATGTGGAGGTGTGGCTGACTCATCTTTCTCTTCTACAATTTAATTTGCATAAGCACATGTACATGCACACTCTCATACACACACACACACACACACAAGCAGAAGCAATCAGCAGCTGAGGATCCCAAATTTTTGACATCATTCTATAAGTATGAACAACCACCTTTGATTTTATAATGGGCTACTTTTCCTTCCTTTGTCCCAAATGGATCATGCTAATCTATTGTCTCTTCATTTTCCTGACCTGCAGAGTATCTGGCACTATCTATGGTATGTTGCCAGCTCCACATCTGTCTTTTCTTGCTGCATATAAACTCCACCAGCCAGATCTTCTCATCAGTGCATTGGCAGCATGATTCTATACATGATTATTTAGATGTAAGTCTGCTTGTGTTCACTGTGGCTGACTTCCAGGTAATTATGCATACAATTATAACCTCAGAAAGCTATTTACACAGTCTATGAGGAAAAGCATATTACAGCGCAGGATATTTGTCTCTGGGCTGATATAGGGATAGCCTAGCTATGGTGATCCATGCACTGCATGTGCTCTATGTCGAGCTACCCATCTGTGTGGTTCAGAAGCTGCAACTAGAGCAGAATGCAGCTCACATAACACATGTGTTAAAAGAACTGCACTGAATGCCTATTAGCTACAGGGTTATATCATTATCCTATAAAGCCCTAAACAACTTGAGACTAGGTATCGTGAGTGTGCCCATTCCCTCTGGCATTCACACATGCTGGAAACTGACATGAGGCACTCACGTCAGTGAGACTTCTTTTTATTCAGGAAATCACACAGTCAAAAGCATAATGGTTACATTTTCCAAACAACACCACTTAAAGCTGAAGGTGATAGAAAGCTTTAGGCTCTTTTCTTGATACGATCCTGCAGGCAAGCACTGGGGGGAGGCATGTTAGGGTTTGCCACCATCCGATTTGAGCATCTCAAGATGCAACATATGCTGGTACCTCAAGGGACATGGCCAAAGCCTGAGGGAAACACTTATGTAGGGTGACCATCCGCCCGGATTTGCCTGGACATGCCTGGAAAATGGCTGGCAAATCTGGGTCAGGGAGGAAATTCCTCATTTGGGGGCCAAATCTGGAAATTCAGCCTCCCGAAAGGCAATGGCGACAAGCCCTGAGGAGCCCGGAGTGTGCATGGAAGAGGCAGCAGATGCCCGGTTTCGGCACTTCCAGAATCTAGTGTGGTGGCAGCAGAAGCATGAGCACAGCGGAGGAACGAGCCCTGCATCATCATGAGCACTGAGGAGGAATGAGCGCTGTGGTGGTGGCACAAGCCTGGCGGCAGCAGGATACATACAATGGGCTGGGATTATAAATGAGAACAAGGCAGACAGGTGCGTAGATATGCTTTCCCATGAGACTTAATCAGTTTTCTATAATTAAAATCTCAAGTTTGTGTTGCAGTTTAGGTTACAGATAACACGAAATGTAATAATGTTTGCACCATAATATTGTTCATACGAACAACTTTGCCACCTCTGATGGAAATATGTGAGCATAAAGAATTAAATGTATATTTAGATATATGTTATAAGATATTTGGAGATGTGTTATGTTAAATATATGTTGTTTTGCCTATAATGCAGGGTGCAGTGTTTGCCCTGTTAATGCCTTCCATCACTTGCTTAAGTCAGGCTCTTTGAAACCTTCCTTCCCAACTGCTGGCATTTCTCAAGTCCTTTTCTTGATGCTGCCAAAAATGCGCAGTTATTTGCACAGTGTAATTTCTTGGCAGGCCAGCTGGTAACTAGAGTCTTGATGCACTCTTGAATAGCGGTTGGGATTCTGAATAGGTGTACAAGCTGGGTGTTTATTTGTTTGTTTAAACACCTAAATTGCAAGAGCCACCTGCAAAGGCCAATATTTGGAGCCTACTGATTTCTAACTTTTATAAATCTTATCTGAATCATCTGTGCTTCTGCATAAAATGGATATCTGCACAAAACTTGGATTTCTTATGAATTGGACCAGTGTCCAGAAATAACTAGGATCTGTAAAATCCTTTGAGTTTTTCACAAAAATTTGGCAAAGGGGAGTGGATTACTTTGAAAGGATGGGGAAGAGAAGAGCTTATTTTATGGAATGCAAAGGGATAGTTTTGTGTAATACTTATCTAGTCACATGTGTAGGAGTCATCAATCCAGCCCTCTCCTTTCTCCATTTCTCTCTTTCCAGGGCAATTTTTACACTATGAAATTGTTCACAAACCACCCCTACAAAGAATTAGTTACCATAGAAGGAAGAGTAGCATGGAAGCTCTGTCAAGGAGCCCACCCTATATCCCTTTCAACATGTAAGGTTTTTTTTAAAAAATATATATAGTATAATCATTTGGTTCCTTAGACTCAGTACCCCAAAGGTCAACCACCATGTTACATCTGTGTTCTAATTATAGTAAACCAAAGAAGTAGTTTATTGAAATGAGGGACAATGCTGGCCCAAAACACTTTTGTGCTTAATGTGGAAAATGCAAATAGCTCCCTGTCCCATTAATTAACATGAGGCCATCATGCTTTTGACCAATCATGGTGCTTTTGTGTGTTTTTTGCGGCTTATACAGGAGAAGTTCCATGTGAATTCACAATTATGATCCATTGGTCAGGTCTGTTTGTGTCCTATAGTTTGTGTCTTATAGTGCTGCTTCAGTGGGCATCATGCCTTACTTCGTGGTATGGTTTCTCTCAGCTGAAAATATTTGTGTAAGTTAAGGGGGCATGTGGTACAGTGTCACACAACAACATGAATTCTAAGTGACATATCCAGCAAATACTTGACTTCTAATATGAGCAGTGAGTTTTCAGTGACTGTACAACTGTTTCCACTAGTGGTTTAATACAGGTTCTACAACATCAGTGAGGACTTCTCTACTTCTGATTTGTATAGAGTAAATGCAGCTTTACATAGTGGTGGAGCCTAGATTCTCCCATAATAGAGGTTCTTTTTGGGGATGTTGCTGTGGAGAATACATTATAAAATTACTGTGCAAAGGCATCCACAGGATTTAATAGAATTGCTGGGACAAACCTAAGGCTTGTCTGCCCCTATCTCACCTCCATGGTGGAAGAAAAGCTTTTGTACTGAACTCCCACTAATATATCTAGATATTATATATTATAGCAAAAGTGCAGATATGGTCAAAATTGCCAGCAAGCAATGTGGTTACAAATATGGAATGTTGTTTCAACATCTGGAAAATACTTTCTCACTGTGGATTTGTCACAAATAGCCCCACTAACCTTTGGCTAAAAATGTTTTGCAAGGTTTTGTCATGACACATTTAAAGCTATGGGCCCTAAGGTAAAGAGTCTGGAAGTTAGGTAAGCTCTTAAAATAGACAAAAACTACTTTTAGCCCAAGGGCAGTGGGGGTTTGGCTATATAAATCCACAGAGTAAAGTTTCGGGAAAAGTTATTTCTGAACACATTTTCCCATTCTACAGTGTAATATAGCTAAATTCATCAAGCAAGCAAACAAACCATACTATGCCCATGACTTAACAGCCAAATATACCTTTGGAAATTGCTTCCCTGTGCCAAGATGATAGTCAGTAAATCGTGAGTTTTCAGAACCATTTGTAACATAATGTCCCTTAAGAAAGCCAGAATCTAGATGTGGTTAGTATTGTGGTGCTTAGCAACGAGATTTTGAAGCAATATTTTTGTATCCTACAGTTTGATATATATTAATCGTGGTGTCCAGATTGTGGGGCATGTGAGCAATGTTGTCCTGAAAATGTGTAAGTATCTTCTCCAACGTACCACTAAGGGTGCCTTTATATTTCCCACTGGGCCTGTTTGCAAAAGGCCATGGGGACTGAGGGGCTGTGGGCTGAGGCCTTGGGCAGTGTGGCAGAGGCCTCGGACTGGGAAGAGGCCAATGACGATGAAGCACTAGGATCAAGGATCTGCCATGGATGGGCTTCGGAAGGCCTGTTTCGGCCACTTCCGATCCGGGGATTTTTTTGCCTGCGTGGTCGCGCTAGCCAAGGACAAGCCCCAGAAGGCCCTGGGAGAAGGGCTGGAAGCAAGCACAGGAGCAGCAGGAGCCTTGGGTAGGAGAGGTGTGTGTGTGGGAATGGAGTGCATGGTTGAATGGATTTGTGCACATGTTTTGGGGTGGTTGATCCTGAGGGACTTTGTGTGTTTCTGTGCATGTTGGGAGTGTGTGATGGGTGAATGGGTGCATGGTTGTTTTCTATGAATGGGTGTGTGTGTGTGTGTGTGTGTTTTGTGGTGGTTGATCTTGAGAGGGTTTGTGTGTTGGCAGTGTGTGAGTGTATTTCCGTGATTTTAACATTAAGATGTTGTGTAGAACAGGTTTGTCTTAATTGTATGCTGTCAAATCAGACATGTGATCAAGACCATGTTTGGGTGGGCACGCCCCCTTGGGGGCTGGACATGTCAGTGGGCATGCCCCTTGCGGACAACCATGTTGGTAGTCACCCCCCTTGGGGTGGCCATGTTGCCCTCCTTTTTGGTTTCCAAAATATGGTCACCCTACACTTATGCTCTGAGCCACCAGAGCCAGGCAGAGATGAAAGATCATGCCCCATCAAACACAGCCTGCCAAAAGCTGAACTGATATAGTACGTGTGATCACAGGGAAAGTAAAACCTCAGGCCCATCAAACACACAATCCACAGCAAATGCAAGTTCAAGTCTATGAAAAGCCTCACAGTGCTTTCCATGGCACAATCCTTAGAAATCCAAATAGCAAGTGAGAGAGCATGTGCAGAGTGCTTCCAAAATCTCAAAACAGATGGAAATCCAACAGGAGGGGTTTCAGGCCCTGCGTCGAAAGATGATCTCTAGCAAGGCTCTTCAGTCTTGCTCCAGCCTTTATATACTAAGGCCTGGCCTATTCAAAGCCACTTGACAGACAGGTCCTCTAACCTGTAAACCATGCCTCTGTGCCAACAGGGTGGCACAGGTCAACCCCTTTTGATGATGCTACAATGTGAGTGACACCCTCAAAGAGTGGCCCCCACCTTACTAAAACACTCCCATGTTCACAGAGAAACTTTAGAAACTCGGCTTCAAGGCCAAGACAGGGAGCACAGCAAGCAACTCCCATGGGAAACTCTGACAGAGACATTGACTTTCTAAACCTATTTCTAATGCCTCAACTTACATACCACAAGGCCTCTGGCCTTGTGGTACATATGACACCAGGGTACTTAACAGACTGCCTTTCGTTATATACACCCAGATGAAATTCAATGTCTTCAGATGAGGTCTTGCTGGTCATTCCAAAATGAACAGAATGGTAGGCCTTCTTTGTAACAGCACCCACCATCTGAAAAGCCTCCACTGTGCTGTTTGGAAGGTGGGAAATGTAACATCCCTTAAACGCCACCTGAAAACACATCTTTTCCAATAGGCTTTCGCTGGGCTGTAACTGCTGCTGGGTTTACATTGCTTTCCATGATATTTTTAAACCTTTAAATCTTTATATGTTTTTATCTGTTGTATTTTATGGTTTTAATTGTGAGCTTCCTAGAGAACCTTCGATATTGGGCAGTATAAAAATTTAGTTGTATTATAGTAGTAGTAGTAATATTATTAATAATAAACCTAAACATTGGTTCTTCTTAATAGTCAATCCTTTTGAGTTCCTTTATCTAATTGGCTAGAATTTTCACACACCATGTTCATGTAAATGATCATGTATAAATAAAACACCTATTCTCAAAAATATAGATTCCGTGGTTCTTCAATGAGCAGAGCCATTCTACACAGCTGTGTGTAGCACATTCATCTATGGAATGAAGACTGTTATATTTTAAAATGTACATACCGCCTGCACTCTTCTCAGAGAAATGAACCAGGAGCCAGAAAAAAAAAAGGTATGGGGGAGCTGTTATTTCCACCACACAGCAATTTTGCCTGGAAGAACAATAAAGAGTGGCATAGGAGGCATTACTAGGCTGACCATATGAAAAGGAGGACAGGGCTCCTGTATCTTTAACAGTTGTAGAGAAAAGGGAATTTCAGCCAGTGTCATTTGTATGCAATTAGTTCTTGGTGAAATTCCCTCTTCATCACAACAGTTAAAGTTGCAGGCACTATACTAGAGTGACCATATACAAAAGAAGGCAGGGGCCCTGCAACTTTAACTGTTGTGATGAAGAGGAAATTTCACCAGGAACTAATTGCATACAAATGACACTGGCTGAAATTCCCTTTTCTCTACAACTGTTAAAGTTACATGAGCCCTGTCCTCCTTTCCATATGGTCAGCCTAGGCATTACTTCCCTCACTCTGTCCATGATATTGCCCCATATCATGGAATCAATAACTTTCTAGCCTGATAATTCTATACCTACAGGACACATGGATCTAGGTAATTAAGTAAATAAATAAATAAGCAGACTAGGTAAAAGCCAGACATATCTGTATATGCCTATATATGTTGGCTAGTATCTATTTCTATATCAAACCATAAAGTTTATGAACTCTTCTATAGATAATTCATAAAGTTGAGGGCGAAAAAAGCTCTCAGTTCTCAGAATCAAATATTCATGATGACCTGTTCAATCAGAACTCCATCAATGCCTCTTTTGCATATTGTATTTTCAGCACATTGGTAACGCCGGTAGTATGGATATTTCACTCCAAATAATCATGTTGTGCACTTCCTTACACAAAATATTTCTGCTTTCAACAAGGGCCAAACTACATGTAGTTCTCAGTCATGTGAATTTTGTCCCCATTTTTGTTCTTTTACAAAATACATCCACAAAGACTACAGACTAAAGTAAAAGACAGGTGTGGAAGATTTTTTTATATGCCTTTGCACTTCTGCCTCTATCCAGGTCAAAACACAACTGCGGGAGAGTTATCTTAAGAGCATTCTTTTTTTTCCCCACACACCATTCTTCTGTTGTTGTTTTTTTAAAAAACATTTTTTTACAGCACCAATAGTTACATTTTGTAAAGCAAAAAAAAAAAAAAAAGTTGTGGACAAATTATACGTGAACATCTCGTGGAGTTTGGTACTAAATGTTTTTATATCCAATTGCAGTCAAGCCACATCAAAACACCAGACCATGAACAGCAAAGCATAAGCGAATTGAAATTTGTAGGATTTCAGTTATTTATTTATTTATTTATTTATTTATTGCATTTTTATACCGCCCTATAGCCGAAGCTCTCTGGGCGGTTCACAAAAGTTAAAACCATAAAATCATTTAAAAAATATAAAACAAGCCACAATCCAAAAACAACAAATAACATACAATCTAAAAACACAACCAGAATAAAACCAGAATAAAACCAGCAGCAGGAATTAATACAGATTAAAATACAAATTTAAAACAGCAAGGATTAAAATTGAGTTAATTTAACTGTTAAAATACTGGGAGAATAAAAAGGTCTTCACCTGGCGACGAAAAGAGTACAAAGTAGGCGCCAGGCGAACCTCTCTGGGGAGCTCATTCCACAGCCAGGGTGCCACAGCGGAGAAAGCCTTCCTCCCTGCCTCACTTCCTTTGGCAGGGGCTCACGGAGAAGGACCCCTGTAGATGATCTTAGGGTCCGGGCAGGTACATATGGGAGGAGGCGTTCCTTTAGATAACCTGGCCCCAAGCCGTTTAGGGCTTTAAATGTTAGTACCAGCACTTTGAATTGGGCCCGGACCTGGATCGGCAGCCAGTGAAGTTGGAAAAGGACTGGCGTAATATGGTCTCGTTGGCCAGTCCCCGTAAACAATCTGGCTGCCCTGTTTTGTACCAGCTGAAGTTTCCGGACCATTTTCAAAGGCAGCCCCACGTATAACGCATTGCAGTAATCCAAACGAGAGGTTATGAGAGCATGGATAACTGTAGCTAGGTTATCTCTGTCCAGATAAGGGCGCAGTTGGTATATCAGCCTAAGCTGGTAAAAGGTGCTCTTTGCCACCGAGTTCACCTGTGCCTCAAGCGACAATTCTGGATCCAAGAGCACCCCCAAACTACAGACCCAATCCTTTAGGGGGAGTGCAACCCCCTCCAGAACAGGGTGAACATCACCTCGCCGGACGGATGAACCACCCGCTAACAGTACCTCCATCTTGTCTGGATTGAGTCTCAGTTTGTTAGCCCTCATCCAGTCCATTACCGTGCCCAGGCACTGATTCAGAACAGCCACTGCCTCACCTGGGTTTGTTGAAAAGGAGAGGTAGAACTGTGTGTCATCCGCATATTGGTGACATCTCAGCCCACATCTCCGGATAACCTCTCCCAGCGGCTTCATGTATATGTTAAATAGCATAGGGGATAAAATAGAGCCCTGTGGAACCCCATGGCTTAAATGCCACGGCACAGAGCAATAATCCCCCAGCACCACCTTCTGAAAACAGCCATCCAAGTAGGAGCGGAACCACTGCAGCGCAGTGCCTCCAACTCCCAGCCCAGACAACCTATCCAGAAGGATACCATGGTCGATGGTATCGAAAGCCACTGAGAGGTCCAAGAGAACCAACAGGGTCGCACTCCCCCTGTCCCTCTCCCGGCAAAGGCGACCAAGGCAGTTTCTGTTCCAAAACCAGGCCTGAAACCCGATTGAAATGGATCTAGATAATCCGTTTCATTCAAGAGTGTCTGGAGTTCTCCTGCAACCACCCGCTCAAGCACCTTGCCCAGGAAAGGAATGTTCGCCACCGGCCTATAGTTGTTCACATCTTCCAGGTCCAGGTTAGGCTTTTTCAGGAGTGGTCTGATTACCGCCTCTTTTAACGAGGCCGGCACCATTCCCTCTCTCAAGGAGGCATTTACAACCTCCTGGACCCAGCCGGCGGTCCCATCCTTATTTGATGTAATTAGCCACGATGGGCAAGGGTCAAGCACACAAGTGGTCAACCGGACTTGGCCAAGCACCTTGTCCACATCCTCAGGCCTCAATAACTGAAACTCATCCAATAAAACTGGACCAGACGGTGCTCTGAACGCCTCTACTAGCGGAGCTGCATTAAGCATGGTGTCCAATTCAAGACGAATCTGAGCGACTTTATCTTCAAAGTGCCGTGCAAACTCGTCACAGCGTGCTACCGAGGGTTCCACCATCTCTCGCCCTGGCCCAGAGTGTAGCAGGCCATGAACCACCCGGAAAAGCTCCGCCGGACGACACTGTGAAGATGCAATGCTGGTGGAGAAGAACTGTCTCTTCGCCACCCTCACCGCCACAGAGTAGGCTCGATAATGAGCTCTAGCCCGTGTCCGATCAGACTCAGCATGAGTTTTCCTCCACCTGCGTTCTAACCGTCTCCCCTTTTGCTTCATTGCCCTCAGCTTAGGTGTAAACCAAGGAGCTGGCCGAGCTCTGCTCAGAGGGAGAGGGCGCTTGGGTGCGATCGTGTCAACCGCCCGGGTCATCTCTGCATTCCACAGCACGACCTGGGCTTCAACAGGAGCACTGGCCATACCACTGTGGCTCTGTATAAAAGAAGCTGTTTTCAAATAGAGCCAAAAAATAAATAAATTATCAAAATAATGTCCCTCAAGCCTAATAATCACTTAAGCACTCTGAATCAGAAAATGTTTTTGAGTTTCAGTTTAGTGACTCTAGCAGAAAGATGCATATTCAACAAAAGCTTACAAATAAAATATAGCCGTATATGTGGTATTGCTGAAACAAGCTTCAGAAGAATCAATAGCCTACATTATACAAAATTCACATGTACAGAATATTGTAGTTTACATTTCACAGACCCATATATATTAATTCATCAAACCAGTACTAGAGAACTTTAAAGGGAGTTGGTGTCACTGAATTTAGCCAGGATCTTAAACTACTCAACCATCACAAAACAATAAAATAGGACTAACACAATGCTTTGAGGAATGTTCTGCAGTTGAATAAGGGAGTATCCTCCTCTTCTGGAATTCAAAGCAAACTGTGCTTGAGTCTTGTTGAAGTTGATGGAACTTTAGAGCACAGCTAAACTGTGTACCTGCCTAACTATTGTTTCAGCCCTCTGTCTCCTAAGCACGCTGGAATATTGTCTTATATTTGTTTATTTGGTGGATTTAGACACCAGTCAAAAGTTTACAAGAAGAATAAAAATCCCCCTTGTCTCTAGAAAGTCAAAAATGTTTGAAGTGAGCAGATCTCTACCACTGAAGGTAATTCTTGTCCCAACTGATGTTAAAGTGTTTTATTGGTGTTTTATTGGTGTTTTAATGATGTACTGGTTTTATCTGCTTTTAATCAGTTTTTGTATTTTGTGTTTGGTGTTATTCCCCACCTCGATCCGTTGGGAGAGGCGGGTGATAAATAAATATATTATTATTATTATTATTATTATTATTATTATTATTATTATTATTATTATTATCTGGGATGGGGTGGGGTGGAGGTTGGGGGGACAGGGACATCTTGTGTACAATTCTGGTCACCACACCTAAAAAGGATATTGTAGAGCTGGACAAAGCGCAGAAAAGGGCAATGAAAAGGATCACAGGCTGGAGCATCTCCCCCTTCAGGGAAGGTGAAACATACTGGATTGTTTAGCTTGGAAAAAAGGAGGGTAAAGGGAGACTTGATAGAGGTGTACAAAATTATGTATGGTGTGGAGAATGTGGATAGGAAGATATTTTCTCCCTCTGACATAATTCTAGAACTCAGGGTTATCACATGAAGCTGATTGGTGGGACATTCAGGACAGATAAAAGGAAGTACTTCTTCACACAGTGCATAGTTAAACCATGGGATTTACTACCACAAGATATAGTGATGGCCACCAATTTGGATGGCTTTAAAAGGGGAGGTTGATAAACTCCTGGAGAAAAATGCTATCAATGGCTACTAGTCTTGGTGGCTATAGGCAGTAAGGCTATATACACCAGTTGCTGGGGAACATGGGTGGGAGGGTGCTATTGCGCCCATGTCCTGCTTGTGGCTTACTGGTCGACAGCTGGTTGGCCACTGTGTGAGCAGAGTACTGGGCTAGATGGTCACTTGATCTGATCCAGCATGGCTCCTCTCATGTTTTATTATGGCATTAAGACCCTGAAGGTCAAAGAGGTTAGGAGATTATAAGGTGAGATAAGATGCATTCCTTAAGATATGTTGAATGACCCTGATTTAGAGAAAGTTAGCCACAACGTTAATCCTACAGAGATCAAAGCTAATGTGGGTTCAGTAATGGCACTTCCCTTGCCAACACTTTCAACTATCTGTACTAATTTCCATTTAAATTTTCCAAGCTTCCTTTGCTCTTTTCCCATTCTCTAAAGCCTACCATTTCAGCGGTGTGTGCTGCTCCTGAAGCCATCATTAGGTCCCAAAACAGTGCCAACAAGAAGTTCTAACCACATGGTTGCATGGAAATTGCCATTTACCAGGCTCTGGGCCCTTAAAAGTGGTAATACAAAAACATAAGACCTGCCTGCATGGATGCCCCATTTCTGAAGTTCCTGTAGAATGGCCATATAGCCAACTTCCTCTCAGCTGTGCCACATTAAAATCACAGAATGCATGCATTGCTATATTATTTCAAATGGGGAAGGAATTCTTTCACTGGCCATAGGTTAAAGGAGTTTCATCTCAAATAGTAATTGTATGTGCTTTTATCTGCACTATAATGCTTTTAATAAGTAGGCTTTGTTTCTGTTCAAAATAAGCTTCCCAAATGGGAAAATGAAGGGGCTCTCTTTTTTTAATGAAATAGCTCTGTGAAATACAAATGATGCTTTCTCATGAGAAAACCCCACTGAGATAAATGAGGCATACTCATGTGTAAGTGTGTGCAGCCAGCTAAACCACTGTCTATTGGTAAGCTTCAGAAATTATGAGGATCTAATTCCTGTATTAGTCAATAAGCCTCCTGTCGTGCAATCTAATTACTAATTAACTCAAACTCTAAGCTGAAATCACATACCACATACTGTAACTTGACTGTTTTATGAGCAAATACCAAAGGGATGGAAGCAGAATGTAGTATTTCCATTAAAATCTTCCTTTGGTCGAATTAGAAATTTTAACATAAGCATGTATACTAATAAAGTCAAGATTACATCTAAACAGCAGGCAGAGTTCGTCTCAGAAACTGCTTCCTGGTGGCCATCATTTTCTCCCCAGAATGCCCTGAAATAATGCTAAGTCCAGGGTCCACCCAATGTTGGCATTGGTGGTGGCAAAAAAAGTGCTGTCCCCCACCCTCCACCCTAGGGAACAGCACTCCTGCCTGAATTGGTAACTACAACCACCCAAAGTTTGCAACTCTGAAAAAAAATCACCAAATTGGGCTCAAAATTCTCCATCAAATTGGCCCCCGAATTCTCTACAAATCAGGCAACAAATTTTGAGAGCCATTTCATCTCACTTGAAATCCATTTAAATAAAACTTGGTAGCATTATCTTATCTTCTATTCTTGTTCCCCCCTCACTTACATAATTTAAAATTGGGTTTTATTCATTATCTGATTTATCCAGGCAGTAGCATTTAAGAAAGTGATTTGCTAATCAGGATCTTTGGCTGTGGCTGTAGGGATATTGAGGGGGACATTCCTGCACTTTCCTTTAACTGTTGGAAGGCATTGGTGGAGGTGGGAGACACCTCAGTGAGCCAGGAGTATGAATGTACAAGAATTTTATTTCAGTTCACAAATCTTCTGAACTTGTCTGTGTCACAATTCTGAAAGTAAACAGGAACACTGTTTGAACACAAAATTCTCAAACTTGTGATTGCATTAAAAAGATTCATTTCTTCTTTTAAATGTGCATGTTGAAATGTTCACTTACTTAAAAATACAAATCTTCATGTTTTAGTCATTGGGAGAAAAGGCGCACAAAAATGAACGAACTGAAAACTAGGGATGTGCACTGACCCCCCGGATCGGATCGGATAGCGGATCGGAATCGGACCTGGGGGGGTCGGATCGGATCGGATCGGAGGTTGATTGGATTGGATCGGATTTTCCCGATTTTGGGGCGGATCGGATTCGGATTGTGGATCGGATCCGATCCGATGCACACCCCTACTGAAAACCATGTGACAAACAAAAACAAGAGTGAGGTGAACTGAGCTTTGAGGTGGAGTTTGGAGAAATTTGGCATATTTGAACATTCCTGATTCTCCCATATTATCTCTCACAAAATGTTTGATTAATTCAGATTTAACTTTATATTAAAATATAATACCACATATTTTTCTTACATTCCCCTAAATATTGTATTGTGAATATTCGTATTCCCCTAAATATTCATATTGTGAAAAGCAAGCTCAATACCAGGGGTCTTGCCTTGTTCTTTTTCTTATATTCATTCTTTCTGAGCTGGCACCATTAACACCTACAGTTTTTGATAGAGTTGAGAATATGATTTGAATCCAATGGATAAAATATTCACAAAACCTGAACACTTATGCAGCTAAGAAGGCCAACTTCTGCCTGTCAAAAGACTTGTCAGCATCCAAAAAATTCAAGGCAGCTGGTATTCCCCACCCCCTAAAATTATTACATTCAATAGTTTTCAACATTTTCTGAATATTGCCAGGCATCTTTCATGTGGGGATAGAATCCATCTGATCTTGGCATACATATTTTCCAATGATTTCCTTAAAGTCCAGTAGCCTTTTCATCAGTTTGTCTGTTTATAATACTAATGTAGTAGCAATATTGGTTGATATTATAACACATTTTCTGGATTGAATACACACATACACACACAAACACACACACACACTAAAGCAATTTGCAAAACAGAGATAATAATAAATTCTTAAATTTCTATGGAATGTTTGTGCTTCTGCATTCATTGATATAGTTAATATAAGAGCTCCATGTTCAGGCCATTTGGAGCCAAATCCAAAATTTCCCCTTGTTTCAAAGATTTACAGATTAGATGATTGTTCTATAGGAAATATTGCCATATCTGAAAGGTTGTAGCCACCAGAATTAAAGTGTTTTGCTACAGGTTGTTCTGTCTTTGTCATTATAACTGACTTGTGGTTTTTGAATCTTGTATGATGAACCATGATCTGGTTTCGGACAACACTTTAGTCAACGGTGGGTTGAGTAGCCAACTCACACTTGGTTATTTTGTGGGTACTCCCCACACAACATATTCCTGCACAACTGTGGTAGTTGGAGCTGGTGTTGAGTGGACTAATAGTCAACCCGGCATATGGCTGACACAGCCCCAGCCCCTCTCCCCTCCCTCGGTCCTCCCGGTGCTATCCCAGCAGCCTCTGCAAGTTGCGCCAGTTGTAGCAGAGTGGCAGCTGCCACTTTGGTCACTCTTACTGCCTGCCTCTATGGGCTTGTGTTTTAACCCACTCACCACATGCCATTAACACACTCACCCCTCCACACAACACTTTTAAACAACTGGCTTTGAGCTAAACAACTTGCAAGCCAGTTGTTTCTCTCCGTTGCTTATTTGGGTGGAATAGCATAACATCAGTAGTTTGTGAGCGGTGTGTTACCCTCCACACAACACAATAAGCAACACAACTGACGATTGTTCCCCCCCTCCATTGCTTAATGTGTTGTCCAAAACCAGCCATTATGTTTTTGCATGTGGCATGTGGCAACCAGGACACTTGTACTCAAAGACATATACAACATTGTTAGACTTGCAAATAATGTTCTGTTTAATAAGAAATATCTTTGCATTAGCTATGCTTTTGAGTGTTGTTCTCTCATGCAGGTAAAAGCAGATAAAGCAGTGGCTAGATGTACAATGATACAAAACATGCTGGTGGGTGATTTCATTTCAGCTCTCCTAAGAAGCTTGTGCAGATTTGGTGATTGGTGGAAAGCAATGGCAGGTGGCTTCTCCATGTTTTTTTTATGAGACATGGAGGGTTAACAATTAAGAGGTTACTTTTCTTCATTAATGTGGTAGTTTGGAAATGATGGGTGAAATCTACCACCAAAGGTACATGCCTGTATTTATTTATCTCTATTACTTTTTTGTGGAGGAGGGATTATCTTGAAAAAGCAGGTGCCCACTGGATGTTGCAATCTATAAAATGCAAAGGATATCCTCATTGCAGGAGGTGCTGTTTCAGTTCCTGTATTCTTTGTTCTGGAGCCTCAGGAAAGTGTGCAATTCTCTCGGGCACACTAATGGCATGGGGAATGGTGCACTTTCCAGAGACTCTGGAAAGTGCACTTTGCCAGGATGGACCTGTGCCCCAGTGCTTGTGGGCACTTGCAAGCACTTGAAGGTGGGACCGTCCTTGCACCAGGTGTGTCTGGTTGGGTCTATGAGGGCCAGGCATGAGGGGTCCTCTGCCCTCGCATACCCAACTAGATACTCACAACAGCCCTAGCTATGACTACTCTTTTTTATGGAAAGCCATTTATCAGGTCCTGAGCCCAGCTGATCACACCCCTCCTACTAGATAAGCTATGAAGGGCAAGCGTTGAGAGAACAAATAGTCTTCTCTCTTAGTGCCTTTCATTCATTTAATTTATTACATTTCTAAACCACTCAACGGTCAAAGCTCTCTGGACAGCTACAAAAATTGAAACCTTAAAATAGAATATAGTAGCATAATATAAACATTTACCTCCAAAACATAGAAATAATTTTAACAATAAGAAATCCCAGGGCCTATCATATACTGTCAAGTGCCTGGGAAAATAGAAGTTCTTAATCTGGCTCTGAAAAGATGACAATGTTGGTGTCAAGTGAAAAAACTGGGAAGAATGTTCCATAATCAGGAGGCCACCACAAAGGAGGCCCTCTCCCTTGCCACCATCCTCTAAACCTCCATTGGAGGAGGCAATGGGAGAAGGGATTCAGATGATGATTATACTAGATGAGTAGGTTCATACTGGGTCATAACTTGCAGCCATTCTCAGCTGAAATATTTTCAACAAAATGGCATCAGTTATCTGTAGACTGGACTGCATAATTAGTGTAAAAAAATAGTCGTGTCAAAATGTATGGCCAATTTTATCCTCAAAGTGCTTCACAAGAAAGTCACAGTTGCCCCTGTTGGGTAGGACCAGATGGAAAATCTTTGCTGGATGGCTGTTGTGTCTAATTCCTCCCCATTTGCGCAGGGCGAAGAAATGTCAGACAGTAATTCAGAATCAGATTTTGAACTCGAACAGACAGACGAGTTTGTGCCAGGAGGAGACCAGGTTCCCATCATTCCGCCTTTAGAAAATGTATTGCCTGATGTACATAACCTTGCTGATAAGAAACAGCTTTCGTCTTCAGAAGGCCGGGACGGCAGCCAACTAAAAGATCCCATTTTCCGTAGGAAAATGAAACGAGCACAGTTCAAAGGGCTTATAAACGCTGCTTGGAAAGACTGCTGGCTCAGAAGAGGCTGGATGTGAATTCGTCTTTCATTTCCTTTTAGATGGATCAACTGGTTTGTTTGCTTAGCTAATTACTATGGAATGTTTGTGCTTCTGCACTCATTGGTATAGTTAATATAAGAGCTCCATGTTCAGGCCATTTGGAGCCAAATCCAAAATTTCCCCTTGTTTCAAAGATTTACAGATTAGACTTCGATGGGCACTAGAAGTTAGGGAGTCATGACAATAGCACTCCAAAAATGACATGTTAGTGATGTATTGTTTCTTTGGTACTATCACCATCTTCAAGTAGGTTTGATAGTGAATGTTTGGTCGAAGTCCCTGTTAGCCTTCCACAGCTACATTCTAGCCATCTTCTTAGCTGTTTTATTGACTCCTGCTCACTAGTAACTAGGGATGTGCATCGTATCGGATCCGATGTCTGATCTGACTACGATATGTTGGATATTGGAATTCCAATAATAATAATAATATATTCAATTATTTATTACCCGCGTCTCCCTCTGGATCGAGGCAGGGAACAACAATAAATATAAATACAAAGACCATAAATAGACAGAACATTAAAAACAAATAAAACTAATGCATTATTAAAAACATCTTAAAGTTACACTAGGTGGGCCTGCAGGAAGAGATCAGTCTTCATGGCTCTCTTAAATTCAAGAAGACTGCTAAGTTGTCGAATCTCTCCTGGCAGGCGACTCCACAGTCTGGGAGCGGCAGAAAAGAAGGTCCTCTGGGTAACACTCGTCAGTGTAGTTCTGGCTAATTGAAGCAAATTCTTCCCAGAGGACCTGAGTGTGTGGGGTGGATTGTACAGGAGAAGGCGATCCCGCAGGTAACCTGGACCCAAACTGATGTCTGATTCCGATGCTGACTGCAGGAGTTCCGATTTCTCCCAATCCGATTTTTTTATCTGATTAATATCTGAAAAAATCGGAGAATCGGACCTCCATTTTAGGTGTTTTCACCATAGGCTTGCACTGGGGGAAAGAAAGCTTTCCCCTAATGCAAGTCTATGGGGAAAACATGGCAGTGGGTGAGTGTGGCCCTCCCTCCCTCCTTCCACTCACGCTCCTTACCTGCTGCCTCCTCGCTGCCATCCGCTGCCATCCGCTACTTCCGTACTACTGAGAAACAGACCTTGTGGCCTGTTCCACAATAGAGCGCCAGCACGCTGGGTGACATCATCACTCCGTGCACTGTCGCTCTACTGAGAACCAGGCTGCAAAGCGAATGACAGTGGCAGGTAAGGAGAGTGATTGGGAGGAAGGGGGAGGTCCCCCCCTTACCTGCCGCCATCCTGCGCTGCCATCCACTGCCATCCGTTGGTTTTGTACTACTGAGAATTAGGCTTTGCGGCCTGGTTCTCAGTAGAGCGATGATGCACCGGGTGATGATGTCACCCGGCGTGTCATCGTTCTACTGAGAACCAGGCTGCGAAGCCTGATTCTCAGTAGTATGGAACCAGTGGACAGCAGCAGATGGCAGTGCGGGACAGCGGTAGGTAAGGAGCGCGAGTGGAGGGAGGGAGGGAGGAAAGGCCAGCCCAGTGTTTTCCCTATAGACTTGCATTGGGAGAAACCTTTCTTTCCCCAATGCAAGCCTATGGGGAAAACACCAAAAATGGCAGTCCAATATCATAATCGGAACTTCCAATTTTGTATTGGTATCGGATCCCAAGTGATACAATGGACCTCTGATTTTTCCAATACAATACCTTACAAAATCTGAAGTTCTCATTCCTATTCCAATACGATTCTTGCATCTGTGCACATCCCTACTAGTAACCGAGCTGCTCTAGTCAGCAGGAGAGGGTGCATCCGTTTATCCCAGAGAGTGGTGATGCAAAATAGAAATTCCCTGAGCACTCTCAGAAATCCATTTGGATCCACCATTCTCTCAGGAGGGACCGTCTTTAATAGGTCTACCACTCCTGCAGAGGAGAATGATCACAAAAGCCAAAGTCTCACCAGGAAGTGGCCTGTCCATGATAAGGGAGTTAAAAGAACCAGATCACCATCTTGCCCATGCAAGAACACCAGGTCTAGACTGTGACCTGCCACATCTGTTAAGCAAATGCCGTGCTGAAATAGCCTCATGGTTGTCATGGCAGCCGTGAAGTCTGAGCTGCATCTGAAAAGGCACCCTTAGTGATACATGTTTTAATCACTACATTAAAGACCACCACCATCTACTGAGCAAGGAAACTAATAGGTAGTGGTGGGGACCAGTACATTAAGAGAAATTCTAATCTGCCCTGCTTACAGTAAAAGTCTCAGCACCTGTCTTCTTCACTGAACAATGTGCATGTAGCAAGAATGAGTATCACAACTTCTAACAGTGAATTTAGATGGTGAATGCCAACAGATTGGAATCAAAACCAGGAACCAAAATGAGGGAGCAGCATGCTCAGAGGTTTGTAGAAGTTTTCTATTCTACCAACTTTCTAAAGAAAATAAGATTTCTGTCAGCAGAAGTTGGTGATATTTTAAGATTAACTTTTATTATGTTTGGACAAACTTTAAAATGCATTCAAGAAGGCTAGATTCTAGAGGAAGTTAGATATGCCCAAATTGGAGGGGGAGGCACATTCTGACTGTAAAATGGAAGATAATTTATATGCTAATTGCAGTAGTGGAGTTTTGATAATTTTGCACTAACACACAACTCCAGAATAATGAGGTGCTAATGAAAACATTTTAAATCCTTCTCAAATGAAAGACTAGACAATTAAGTTTAACTAAAAAGAGAGGATTTCATTGGTTCATTGGTTGTGGTACTCTGACGGGTGTGCGCTCCTCCCACCTCACTCAGGCTTTGTTGTCTAGCAATTTCATCAGATGGGCTCCAGTTCTGCGGGCAATGAGGGTGGGGTTGGAGCAGTAAAAAGTCCATTTGATCGAATAAGCACACGTCCCTTTGTTTGACACAAAGTGCTGGAGAAGAACTGCCCCACCCTCCTCTTTTGTCAGCAAGACTCCATTCAAAGCACATGCCCCCAACAAAGGACAACATGAGAGGATAGCACTACACAGAAGCTTAAGGGCACATTAAATCCACTTGGGTAAAATAATCCAGACTTTCCCTGCACCAAAACAATAGGCAAAATGTAGGAAAAGAGGTGAGATGGGTGCAGAACAGGAATGAGGTCTTGTGAGTCTTGTGCTGCAAAACCAGATACGTTAAACTGCTGGTGTGATGGAGCTCACAATTTAAGGCAATGTAAGAGCATCATGCCTTGGATCCTAAGACCCAATTTTATACGCATTTCCCTGGGAGTAAGTCTCATAGAACTCAATTAGACTTTCTTCCGAATAGACATATGCGATTGCACTGGTGAGGAGTCCTCTTCGACCTGCTTCTAACCAGGAACTAGGGGTGTGCACGGACCCCCCGGATCGGATCAGGACCGGGATCGGGACCTCCAATTTTGTCATGGATCGGTTCGGACAAAATCGGAGGCCCCCCGGACCGGATCAAGTCCGATCCTGATCCAAAAATTTTAAATTTTTGGATCGGCCGCCATTTTTTTCCCCATAGACTTGCATTGCAATGCAAGTCTATGAGGAAAAAATGGCGGCGGGTGGGTGAGGGAGGGCCTAACTCCCCCCCCAGGGCGGTCTGCTGTGGATGGCCCCGGCAGGTAAGCCCCCTCCCCCGCACTCCCTACCCCCCCTGGGGCCGTCCGCTTCCATCCGCTGGTGCCCGCGGGTGCCCACGGATAGAAGCAGACGGCTCCAGGGGGGGTAAGCCCCCTTCCCCGCCACTGCTTACCTTTTAGGGCCGTTCGCTCCCGTCCGGCGCCGGCGGCTACCGCCAGCCGGCTTTGCGGCTTGCTCTAGAGTAGGGCGCCGGGTGATCACCCGGCGCGCCACCCTGGAGCAAGCAGCGGAGCCCGCTGGTAGTAGCCGCCGGCGCCGGACGGGCGCCCCTAAAAGGTAAGCACCCCCCCTCCGCTCCGCGCGCCCCCTCCTCACCTTTCCGGGCCGTTCCCTACCGTCCAGCGCCGGCGGCTACCGCCAGCTGGCTTTGCGGCTTGCTCTCGAGTAGCGCGCCGGGTGATCACCCGGCGCGCCACCCTGGAGCAGGCTGCGGAGCCCCCTCCGCTCCGCGCGCCCCCTCCTCCCCTCCGCGCACCCCCTGCTTACCTTCCTGGCCCGTCCGCTCCCGTCCGGCGCCGGCGGCTACTACCAGCGGGCTCCGTGGCCTGCTCTCGAATAGCGCACCGGGTGATGACATCACCCGGCGCGCCACCCTGGAGCAGGCCGCGGAGCCCGCTGGTAGTAGCCGCCGGCGCCGGACGGGAGCGGATGGGCCGGAAAGGTAAGGGCCTCACTCCTCCCCCCCCCCCCGCTGTCCACTTTCATCGGCGGGCGCCCGCTGGTGCCCGCCAATGGAAGCGGCGGTGGGCACCAGTGGGCGCCCGCCGATCCGCCGATCCGCCAAACCGGTTCGGAGCCTTTTCGGATTGGTTCGGACTGGATCGGCGGATCCAGCTGTTGGATCGGAAATCGGATAATTTATCCGATTTCCCACTGGACCGGACTCGGATTGTGGATCGGGTCCGATCCAGTGCACATCCCTACCAGGAACTCTGGTATACAGGAGATCGGCAGCACATATACTAAAATTGGAACGATACAGAGAAGATTAGCATCCTTCTCCCATACAATCTGCCCCGCAGTCTTAGGTCCTCTGGGAAGAACGTACTCAAGCCAGCCAGAACTAGGCTGGTGAGTGTTACCCAGAGGACCTTCTCTTCTATGGCTCCCAGACTATGGAATGGTCTGCCGGAGGAGGTTAGACAAACTGACAGTCTTCATGAATTCAAGAGAGTCGTGAAGACTGTTCTTTTTCGGCAGGCCTATCCGGATGAATTTTAAAATGTTTTAATGATGTGTTTCTCTTGTTTTAATTTTTTTAACCTTGTTATGCTTGTATGTGTATTGTGTTCCCCGCCTCAATCCGTAGGGAGAGGCGGGTTATAAATAAATATTATTATTGTTATTGTTGTTATTATTATTATTATCTCAGGGAGCTGAAGCAGGAAGGATGATGACTGGAGTGCTGATGATGGAAAACTCGACTTATATCCGACAAGACACAAAATAGAGAACATCTTTGTTCCTATGGGGTGGCAATACATGCAGCAAAAAAAAGTTTTCTCCTCTGCGTGCATTGCGTCTGCAAATTCATGTCCAGCAGAACTGTTCAGGGTGGTGAGGGGTCAGACCCAGGCACCTTCCCCCCTGAACCCAATCTTAGAGCCTTCGGTAGTTCACTGTGATGCCTTTAATGATTATTTCACAGATAAAATCTCTTGGATAAGAACCGATTTAGATGCCATCATTAAAACAGAGGTTGACAACGAAGTGTCCACCAATTCCACGAGTAGAATTACATTGGATCAGTTTCAGTTGGTGAGTACCGAGGACAAGGATAAGCTGCTTGGTTGAGCGAGGAGGACAACTTGCCCTCTCAATCCCTGCCATTCTTGGCTGGTCACCCAGGGAGGAGATGCAATTAGACTACAATTATAACATATTATTAATGCATCTCTCAGGGAAGGGAGTTTTCCATCACGTTTAAAAGAAGCGGTGGATATCAAATATCAAATCTTCCGTTTCTGGGCAAGGTGATCAAGAGGGAAGTTGCCTTCCAACTCCAAGCAATCTTGGATGATACAGATTTTCTAGACCCATTTCAAACTGGCTTCAGGGCAGGATATGGAGTTGAGACTGCTATGGTCGCCTTAGTGGATGATCTACACTTGAGTATTGACAGGGGGAGTGTGTCCCTGCTGGTACTTCAAGACCTCTCAGTGGCTTTCGATACCATCGACCATGTTATCCTCCTGGAACGCCTGAGGGGATTGGGACTTGGGGGCACTGTGCTTCAGTGGTTCCAGTCCTACATCTCAGGCAGGTTCCAGATGGTGATGCTTGGGATAGTTGCTCCTCAACGAAGGAGCTGTTGTGTGGCTTACCTCAAGGCGCCATCCTATCCCCAATGCTGTTTAACATCTACATGAACCGCTGGGAGAGATCATCCAGAGGCATGGGGTGGGGTGCTATCAGTATGCTGTCAGTATGCTGATGACACCCAAATATATTTCTCTATGCCTTTGACAACAGCATCAGCTATGGATAGTGTGTCTCCTCTGAATGAATGTTTGGAGGCGGTAATGGGCTGGATGAGGAAAAACAAACTGAAGTTGAATCCAGACAAGACGGATGTGCTTACTGTCAAAGGCCACAATTTGGGTTTGGAGGTATGTCAACCAGTTCTGGATGGGGTTACACTCCCCCTGAAAAGCTGTGTTCGCAACTTGGGGGTGCTCCTGGATCTGTCGCTCCAAATGACGGCCCAGATAGATGCGATGGCCAGGAGTGCCTACTATCAGCTTCGGCTGATACACCAGCTGCGCACCTTCCTAGAGTTGGAAGACCTAAAGACAGTAGTGCATGCACTGGTAACTTTGAGGCTCAACTTCTGCAATGCGATGTACATAGGGCTACCTCTCTGCCTAGTCCACAAACTTCAACTATTGCAAAGTATGGCAGCCAGGTTGGTCATCGGTACACCTAGGGGTGACCATAGTGTATCAGCATTAAAATCACTCCACTGGCTGCCAATTACTTTCTGGGTGAACTACAAAGTGTTGGTTATTACCTTTAAAGCCCTACATGGTTTGGGTCCAGGTCACCTGTGGGATCGCCTTCTCCCATACAATCTGCCCCACAAGCTCCGGTCCTCTGGGAAGAATTTACTAGAATCAGTCAAAATTAGACTGACAACCATTACCCAGAGGACCTTCTCTTCTGCTGCTCCCAGACTGTGGAATGGCCTGCCAGAAGAGATCCACCAATTTAACAGTCTTCCAGAATTTAAGAAAGCTATAAAGACTGATCTCTTCCGGCAGGCCTACCCAGTCAAATTTTAAGAGTTTTATTGGTATTTTAATAATGTTTTAATTTTATATGCTTTAAATCAGTTTTCTGTATTTTATATCATTCAGCTTGATGTTGTTTTCCACCTCGATCCGGAGGGAGAGGCGGGTAATAAATAAATATATGATTATTATTACTATTATTCACAGAAAGAACATTCCTCATGCCCTCCTCCCACTAGTCCCCTATCCAACATCCCACATTGTTCAAGTGGGCCTCCTGATCATTCAGAGAAGTTTTTCAGGGGCCACTGCAGATGAGAGGAGGGGTGGAAAATGTTCCTTTCATGAACTTCCTTAAGTTAACTTACCTTAGGAGCCAAGCCAAGAAGTTCCCTGCTGGATCAGCTCAAAAGTCAATCTAGTCTTGCAGTCTGCTTACCAAAATGGCCAATCAGATTTGTAAGAAATCCATTCTTCCTTCTGTATTTTAGCAGAATGTATAGTTCCATTCTGAGCAGCTGGGCCTGCACATCTTTGTTAGGTATATTGGGGGTGGAGGGTGGGGGGTTATCCCATACAATTCCTGATTTCAAGGCCACAGTAAAACTTTCACTAATTGGGATGAGCAAATTCAGATGAGAGCTTTTTGGAACTTTCTGCACCCTAGAACACTGGGCAGATTGTTTCCAGCTTGCTTTTGATTGGCTAATAAGGACCACCTGAGATTTGTTAAATGATATGAAACCAGGGTGGGGGGAAGATACTTTTTTCTGGCTTCCTGAGGTCCTTTTCTATTGAAGACCAATACTGTAGGTACATATAATCAGGTTAAGTCAGTTGTGTTGTTTTTCCTTATAAGCATTGTTTCCAGTCCTTGCTCTGTTTCTTTTGTATGTTATCCCCTTTCCCTTTTGTAGGCTGACCATCTGAAAAGGAGGACAGGGCTCATATAACTTTAACAGTTGTAGAGAAAAGGGAATTTCAGCCAGTGTCATTTGTATGCAATTAGTTCCTGGTGAAATTCCCTCTTCATCACAACTGTTAAAGGTGCAGGCACCATACTAGAGTGACTATATACAAAAGAAGGCAGGGCTCTGCAACTTTAACTGTTGTGATGAAGAGGGAATATCACCAGGAACTAATTGCATACAAATGACACTGGCTGAAATTCCCTTTTCTCTACAACTGTTAAAGTTATATGAGCTCTGTCCTCCTTTTCAGATGGTCAGCCTACTTTGTAACTAAATTTACCATCTATCATAATTGAATGTGTGAGCTTCAATCTGATTAACCTGTGGTTCTAAATCAGAGCTTTCCTCTTGGTTATTGCTTCTGTTTAAGTCTTCAGTCTTGGGGCTTTCAAATAAATACTGATGGGTTGGACTTGATTCATAAGCCTTAATGGAGTCCTGTACGTCACCTGACTCAGGCTGAGTTGGACATGAGGAGTGTGGCAGCCTATCTTGCTGGGTCGGTGTTCAAGCCGAACAACCTTTTGTTCCTGCCTACACTGCTGGGTGCTAGTGTACCCCTCTTCCTCCCTTCATACAGATGATTCTGGGAAGTCTAGTAGCAGCACGTGAAGGGAACAGTCCTCTCCTGCCTTTGCTCCCCAATATATGGCCTCTGAACCTGGAGCTCCCATATAACCATCATCACTAAGAGCACTGGTAGATCTTCTGTCCAAGAATTTGTCCGATCCCCTTTTAAAAGCAGATAAGCTTTTGGACAACCCCACATCACCTGGCTCGCAAATGCCATAAATTCATGATGCACTGTGGGAAGAAGTACTTTGTTTTGACTTACTTGAATCTATGTTAATTAATCTCATTAGTCATTGGGTCACTAATGATTTGCCCCATGCCCACTACTGATTGTGTGCTAAGGGGAGAAGGATTTAGTGGGAATTTAATGGTGGCAGTGAAGTTCTTCTTTGTGGGAGGACTTAAAGACCTACATCTTAGGTGTTGCAATGATAGGATGGCATAAAGCAAATGACCAGTCTGTGACATTCTGTTACATTCATGTATGCCAGTCTGTGGTATACATGATCCTCCGTAGCCTCATAGATGGTATTTCTATTCCCAATATTATTCTGTTTAATATCCACTTTACAGATAGATTAATTTCCAGTGCAGGTCCACCATATTCACTTGCTGGTAATGTTCTTGCTTTGGTAAGGGTTAAAGATTTGGCTGAAGAGGTAATAGTTGCTATTGTGGACTCACCTTAGTTACTTTATGTTTAACAGGTTTTGTACTGAGCTTTGGTGTATTTATGTGTGTGTGTGTGTGTGTGTGTGCACACACACACACGTGTAAGCACACACACACACACACACACACACACACATTCTTTTTTATAAGCTGCCTCCAGGACTCATGTTTTACAAACAAGATGATAATGTTTAAATAAAAAATCTAGTTCTTTTAGCAGTATAAGGCAACTTCTGCATTTTTTTTCCAGGGGTATTAAGAACATCACATTTGACCTGTCCCAATGATTACCCACATTAAATAGTCACAACAAGAATAGAGGGAAAGATTAATTCAGCAAAACATCAGCTAAAAAAAATAACAGGTATACAACCCAGTATGCATGCACTACAATTTACAAATTGGTCATGATATTCAAGCTTTCGGCAAGCTGTCAAAATGGCTGCTGTGCCTCAATGAGAGATGAAGAGGTTCATTAATCAGGCACAGCACCAGTTTATTTTTTATTTTTTCCCCGGCTTCTATTCTCGTTTTCACATCCTCTTTTTGTTGAGAAATCAAACCTAACCACAGCTACACACAATAGGAAAGCACCGAGTCATAAAAGTAACAGCAGGAGTACTATGAACAGATCCACACATTTACATTTTTAGGAACTTATCTCTTTTATTCTAGAACAAACCATTTGCCCTTGATCAAAGCAGACACAGAGAGATTTGGAAGTCCTGGCTGGATAATCTTATTGGTTGGGGAGATAGTTCATCTGTTTGATTACTCTAGAAGCCAGGTGCAAAACACTGATCTGTGGAATGCTTCCGTCATCACATCCTGGTGCTTTTTGTCTTGTGCATGGGAGATTTAAAAATGAAATTATTATTATTATTATTCCTCATGGTCACATGGTTTCTTTTCCAAAACGTTAGCTCTATTTAAAAAGCTAATGCTGGAGCTGCGTGAAGGATCATGTTTAATATAATTCCACACTGACAACAGCCTTGGTGATGCCAGCTGGCTACTTGAGTCTAGTGCTTTGGAGGGCATTTACTAGGCTGCTGGGTTTGTCATGTTTGTTAATTCTTGAAAATGTTTGCTGTTGCCCATTTTAAGCAAAAAAAACAAACAAAACCGATAGCTTTAACAAATGCAAAAAGCGAAGTGATACACAGCAGGGTTTTGCTTTGTTTTCCTGTGCTCACCCCATTACTTCTTTCCTTGCTTGCATGATGAATCCCAACAACCAATACAGTTCAGTAGCAGAACACATGCTTCGCCTGTAGAAACACCCAGTTCAATCCTTGTTATCTCAAGATAAAAAAGAAACTTTAGTAAGTAAGGCTGAGAACAACCTCTGCCTGAGTCTTTGGGGAGCAAGAGTTCCACATAGACTAGGGTGACCAGATAAAATCCAGGTCAAGGCTCATGTAACTTTAACAGTTGTAGAGCAAAGGGAATTTCAGCCAGTGTCATTTGTATGCAATTAGTTCCTGGTGAAATTCCCTCTTCATCACAACAGTTAAAGGTGCAGGGGCCCTGCCTTCTTTTGTATATGGTCACTCTGGTATAGTGCCTGCAACTTTAACAGTTGTGATGAAGAGGGAATTTCACCAGGAACTAATTGCATGGAAATGACCCTGGCTGAAATTCCCTTTTCTCTACAACAGTTGAAGTTACATGAGCCCTGACCTGGATTTTATCTGGTGAGCCTAACATAGACCAGTTCTGCAACCACTTGTGCTGCCATTTCTACGACTTTTTAAATTTCTTAGCAGGTTTGGATTCAATTTTCAGACATACATGATCCTTCTGAGAGGGTGAGGACTGCCAAATTTCAGACAGACAGATGTAAAGAATTTTGTTCTTTATAGTTTGGGGGGAGGGTTGAAATGGGATTTGCTTACACACACACACACACACACACATACACACACACACCATGGTTTTGTTTGGTTTTGTTTTAAGAAGAGTACAATTTCTATGAAAATGACACACATCATTGTGGTGCTCCTAGTGAAAAAAGATGTGGGGAATTTGTGTGTGTGTGTGTGTGTGCTCTATGTGTTTTTACACTTCATTTTGGAAAGGGAACTATGGAATTCGCTTCTCTCCACCCCCATGGTTTTGCGGATAAATTGTATCCATAACCAGGTGCCAATGTAGAGCCAGTGTGTTGTAGTGATTAGCGTGTTGGACTGGGAGATCTGGATTCTAGTCCCCACTTGTCCTTGGAAGCTCAATTGGTGACTTTGGGTGAGTCACAGACTCTCAGCCCAACCTACCTCACAGGGTTGTTGTTGTGAAGATAAAATGGAAAGTAGGATTATGTACACTACCTTGGGTTGCTTGGGGGGGAAGGTGGGATATGAATTTAATACATACATACATACATACATACATACATTGTAGAGGTGTCCCTAATTCCCAAAAGATAGGTGCAGGAGCTTAGGGAGCTATGAAAAACACTTTTAGGGTTGTTTTTGTTTGTCATTGACAGTACCTAAATTTAAGGGCTTCATCCTTGATGGAGTGGATCGATGACACCTTATTGATAAAAGATATGAAAGTGTACATTGTAGAGATAGTGCACACTGTATAGTGCAAGAGGAGCATTTCAAGTTTAGGGAGTTTTAAAGAGGGATTCTCCCCACACCTTTGTGGGCAGTTTGCTGTTTTTTGGTGTGTGGCTCTGCTACTGTTTCATTCCAGGGGTCTAATGATGCTCTGTAATGTAGTTTTGGGCCAAATCTACACCAAGCAAGATATGACACTTTGAAAATGTTTTGAAAACCATATATGGAGTGTGTCCTGGGCCCTAACGGTTGTCACTACTGTTATAAACCATTTAAAAGCAGTAGTGTAGATCCTACCTTGGTTGCAGGATTCTGATACGAATCAAATCTTGAGTAGGGTTAGATTAGGTCAGGCTTCTCAGAGAGCAAAGCAAAAGAGATCAGCACCATCCAGTAGAAATTTAGAATGTTTTAGGTTGTTTTTAATGATGTTTTACTGCTGTTTTAATAATGTGTGCCATGTTTTTAATCAGTTTTATGTATTTTATCATATTTTATATTCACTGTTGTTCCCCGCCTCGATCCAAATGGAGAGGCAGGTAAGAAATACATTTATTATTAGTATTATTAGTATTATTATTATTATTAGTATAAAAAGCTCTAAGTGGAAGCTAAACAAGATTGTCTGTGTGTGTTTTGAACAAGAAGCAGAGAAAGACTGAAACTTAGGCCATTTCTACACTGGCCTTTTGTCAGGGATTGCCTCTGGGTGGTCCCTGCGCATCCAAATGACGCACAAGGACTCCCGGGGGCAGGGGGAACAGGCATGGGTTTTCCCAGAGATAAGGAATTCCTGGGAAAACCTGATTCTTCCCATGTCCCAGGAATGTCCCACCCGTCCCACCTGGTGCTGGCTTACTTGCGAGTAAGCAGGCACCAGAAATGGGAATGGAGCTGTGCCATGCAGCTCTATGCCTATCAGGGGAGGGGATGGCAGCAATTGCGCCACCCCTGGGATGGCAGAGAGGGGGTTGCAGCTTGGTCCCTTATAGGTCTCTGGAATGTTTTATCAATCTTGGGTGGAGACAATGCAGGAGTGGCTAGTCTATGCTATTGTCATCAGGGCCGTGCAGGGGAGGGCAGTGGGGCCAGTTGGCCCGGGGCCCATGATTTTGAGGGGGCACTCCAATGAGGAGGTCCCCCCTAGCTTACGCTACTGCTTCCATAGTGTAAGCAGCCCATCGAGAAGCAAGGAGCCTGCCTTGCAGAAACAGCACAGAAGCCGTCTGTCGTGAATACCACGGTCAAACTACAAGAACGGGTTTAATATTAAGGTGTTATGTAGAACGGACATGTTTTTTTAAAAAAATATTTTTTATTAATTTTCAACATATAATACATAAAATAAATACAATACATAAACAACCCTCCACATTTCCCCTGTGCTCCCCTACCCTTGAGACCTTCTTTGCTCTGTTATATTATACATTTTTCCAAAATTGCATTGATTCTTTTGAAGGTGTACAACCTCTCCCCTTTACTAACACATATTCTATCAATAATCCCCAAATACTTTCAAAATCATTCTTTTTGGACAATCCCATCCTAACTTTCATTTTACATGTTAATCTATCATTAATTGCAATATCCCACACTCCTTTGTACCATTCTTCTATACTATAATTCCCTTGTATTTTCCAACTTTTAGCTATCATTAATCTAGCCGGTGTCAGCAGGTTGTTTATCAATTCTCTTATATTATTATTCCCATATTCTTTATCAAACATCCCCAATAAAGCTATATTTGGACTTGCTTCCACATTCTTACCCAGTATTTCACTTATTTCTTTAAAAACTCTTTTCCAAAATTTTTGTACATACCCACATGTCCACCACATATGGTAATACGTCCCCACTTCCTGACAACCCCTCCAACATAACTTTGACATTTTCTTATCTATCTGATGTAATCTTACAGGAGTGAGATACCATCTCCAGATTATTTTATAGTGATTTTCTTTTATCCTTATTGGTAACAACTTTAAAGTTCTTAATTCCCATATTTTCCCCCATCTATCCCCAGTGATTTGAATTTTTAAATCTTCTTCCCAGATTGTTTTCAATAGAACGGACATGTTGGTGGGCATGCCCCTTTGGGGTGGCCATGTTGTCCTCCTTTTTTGAAATGGGGGGGGGCACACACTTCCCATCTGGCCTGGGCATATTACCAGCTCTGCACGGCCCTGGTTGTCGTTATAGCCAAGTTCTCAGAGTCTGAGAATAGTGAACTGGGTCCTCATGACACTATTCCATTGAGAAGTCATCTTCCTAAACCATTAATTCCATAGCCTCCTCAGACAACAAGGAGTTGGGATCCTCTGAGGATGGGGGTTTATGGGCCTGGTCCATGACAGTTACAGAAAGGGAGAGAGAGGGAGAGAGAGGGAGAGAGAGAGGGAGAGAGGGGGTGCTTGGGATTTGTAAAGTCTTCAGAGCTGCCCCCAATCTTTCTGGCATAGAGCGGTATCATTGTAAGACTAACCCATCATTTGTTTGTTTGTTTGTTTTATTACATTAGAATCCCAGGGGGTTTTCCCTTTTGCAAGGAACTCAAGGGAGCTTACACAATCCTCCTCCTCTCCATTTTATCCTCATAACTATCCTGCGAGCAAGTTTGAGATAAAGTGACTGACTGAAATTTACACAGCCAGTTTCATGGCCAAGTGGACACTAGAACCCAGGTCTCATTATTATTATTATTATTATTATTAATTATTATTATTATTTATTACATTTATATACTGCCCCATAGCCGAAGCTCTCTGGGCGGTTTACAAAAATTAAAAGATTGAATACTAATAAGACAATATACAAAATTTAAAACCATAAACATAAAACAACTGACATTTAAAACATTTTAAACTGTTAAGCCTGGCCACACTGTCAATCAAAACCTCAACTTGAGCTGTTAAAATGCCTGGGAGAAAAGAAAAGTTTTGACCTGGCGTCAAAAAGATAACAGTGTTGGCACCAGGCGGGCCTCATCGGGGAGATCATTCCATAATTGGGGGGGGCACCACAGAGAAGGCCCTCTCCCTTGTTGCCGTCCTCTGAGCTTCCCTCGGAGTAGGCACCCGGAGGAGTACCTTTGATGTTGAATGTAGTGTACGGGTAGGTTCATGTTGGGAAAGGCATTCTGTCAGGTATTGTGGTCCCAAACCATGTAAGGCTTTATAGGTTAAAACCAGCACCTTGAATCGGGCTCAGAAACATACAAGCAGTCCTAGTCCAACACTCAAACCACTACACCACTCTGGAGTTTTGTATTAAGCAATGGGAGAGGACAGAGCAAGACCAATTCTCTCCTCCCTCCATGTCCCTGTGGATTACTTGCTTAGTGAGGTTCTAAAGGGGGTGTGAGAGAGAATTGCTTTGAACATTTTTAGATGCATCTGGGTCAGGTAAATTTGATTCTGATTGGCTGAGGATTCTAGGGAGGTGGAAAAGAGCAGTTGGGAAATGACAGTTGATAGTCAGGAGTTTAGTCAGTCTGTTGGGAGGCAGTCAGGGAGAAGGTATGCTAGTTGGTGGTATAAAAGGAATAGGAGAAAGCTGAATCACTAAGGCCTGGCTATTAACCTATTATTTCTCTCTGGGATAACTATGTGGTTGGTGAAGATCAGAATAGGGAGCAGGTGCCTGTATTATGCCAGGAGGCTGCCCTAAAATCTTGCCAGAAGAAGGTACATAGGCAGGCAGTAAAAACTCAGCCAAACTGTCCAAGCAGCTAGAAATACAATAGGAGGAGCTTTTGGAATCACCCTTTGGAAGACTGTACCCAAGAACTGGACATGGTACAGTATTTGCCTAGGGTGGAGTTTCAGGGAATTTGGCCTGAAGAAAACAAAGTCATTAAGAGGCATGCATTAGCAACAGTATCTCTTGAGTTCTTAAGAAGTGTCAGCAACCATTCTTTTAAAACCCCAAAGTAAATATTAGTATTCCCTTATGTACAAAATATCCCATTAATACATTAACTTGTTTAATATGTCATCTCATTTCTCATGTTGCTACCCATCTCATGTCTAAGCCCCTTATACCAGGCTCCTAGGAGGATTTAAAGTATTCTAAGAGAATTGATGGAAGCAAAAAAGGGTCAGCTTGTGGAACACTGAGTTATAGTGGCAGGGAATTACTTCAGTCCTGAAATATAAGCATTTGCTGGAAATAAGAAACCCCATAGGTGAGATTTCCCAGTGAAGGTGGTGGCAGTGCTGGGAAGGGAAAATGTCCCATAATGTTTTAGGTAGGTGTCACCTATCGCAGATAGGTAGTACTCTGCCAGTACCCTGACTTCCATGTTCCAACAACCATAGAAAAAATGCTGGTGGAGTTTGACTCAGGCTGTGGAGAATCAGTGAAACTCTGCACGACTGTTTGGGGAGTTGGTGTCAGATGCAGCCACACACTGAAAAGGGAACTGTGGGTACTTGTATCTCCCAGTCATTGCTGGCTCTCAAGTCATTCCTGGGAGCCAAGGGCACTACTGCTGCCTCTGTTGCTGAAGGTTAGGGATGTCCAATATGGGGAACTCTGACCCTCTTGAGGCTTGATGGATTTTCCCTGAGCCCCTGGCTTGGTTTGCATTAGCAAGCCAAGTTGCAGGGTCTCTGGTGGAACCTGCAGGCACTGTGAACAAATGGCTCCTTTTCCCTCCCACGACCCTGGGACAAAGAAGGAGTCATTTGCACACTGTGGTACAGTTGCTTTGAGCAAATGTCTCCAAGGAGGGAGACGGAGATACACAGAGTGCGGCCACGGCGGAAGTCCACAAACTGGCTCAACTTGACCGGTGTTGAGTCGGACCAGCTTGCAGACAAGCGGGCTGGAGTCTGGGGGTCCAAGTTCTCAAGCTCCACCTCAAAGACAGATTCCTCTGAAATCCCTGCCACCCATGCAAAGTCAGAAAAATGAAGTGAAAACTCAGGAGCAGCCAATTAGTTCTTTCTACTTTGCTCCCAAAAGCACTGTGATTGGAAAAATACACCCTCTCCTAAAAGCACTGTGACGTGAAACAAGAACTACATCCCCCTTTCCCCTGCTGCTCTCTACATCCTGGTATTTCTCTTATATGCAGAGCTGGAGGAAGAACATCAACTTTATGTCTCTCCAAATTGCCAAATTACTCACAAATATTCAGGAGGCCCCAGATTTGCTTCAGAACAATTCAGACAACCCTTGAGCCACCTGAGTTGAATCTGAGATCTGCCCCATTTTGCTCGGGATTTGGGATTTGTCTGAATCAAATAGGGAGCATGTACACCATTAGATATGTACTGGCAAGTGCTGATTTAGGTAACTCTCAACTGTATATCTCAGAGATTGTAAACTTTTATAAAACTTATGGAATTGTCAATATCCACTATCCACTGTAATATCTGAAGTAATGGACAGAGACAAAGGCCTCATCTACACCCAGCAGAATATAGCACTGTGAAAGTGGTATGAACGTGCTATATAAAAGGCAGGAGCCACACTAAGCAGGATATAGCGGTATGAAAGCGGTATATGGTATGTGCCAATGGGCTCCAATAGTTGTCAGTGCACTTCAATACCGCTATAAAGCAGTAGTGTGTCTCCTGCCTTTTTACAGTATACCACTTTCATAGTGCAATATCCTGCTTGGTGTAGATTAGGCCAATGAGTTGATACCCACACTCAGTAGCCAGACTGATAACACCAATGCCCAACAACACCTGAGCAGTGACATTCTGCAAGATCTCCTTACTTTTTGTGGGCTGGATAGATCTAGTGTTACACTGGTCACATGAGTAGACCACCGGCATGAGCATTTCTTTGCACAAATGTACTGGTACTAATGGTTAGAACCACCTGATAAAGTGTGATACAGCAGAGATTTATTTCATTGGCTCTCAGATGATGATGAGTAGCAGCAGGACCAACGTCTAACCTTAGGAGTAAGTGCTGGAAGACAGAGCCAGATCTTCTCCATCTCTTCTTTTATTTTTCCCTTTTCATCTTCTAACTAAAGGCTATGAGTCATTTTGTAACTCACACAGCTTCTGTTGCCATAGCGAAATACAGTTGAAGAAATATTGGGAAACAATTGCATAGTTTTTTTTCTGTTAATATATTGTGAACTCATTAATTTTTATTTTGTTCTAACTTGAAGGCTCAAGGCATGCTATACAAATTTTAAATTAAAAGCATAAAAATAAATCAAATATAAGCCAGGAAATACCAAGTTAAAAATGTCTCCAAATCCCAACTAACACTGCACATCAAACAGCGGGGGGGGGGGGGGGGATAAATGTAGAAGTTGTAGTTGTGGGTTAGAGGAGGGCTGTCTTGCTAGTGGAACATAGACAGGAGAATTTGTAACAGCTTTAGATGTTGCAGATAAAGAACAGACATGCATCTAGAGATGGGTGGCAACTGGTGATGAGGGAGAGATTAATTCAGTTCTCATTTGAACGCAAACTTGCCTCATTTTACAATTTTAAAACACTATATGTATTGCAACTCAATTATCCTCCTAAATTCACACTTTTTCTAATTTTTCAATGGAGTTCTCCAATCAAAAAATGCATACAAAAATGCATACAGTAGAGAAACTATAATATCTTAGAGAGGAGTCTTTCCAGATGTAATTGAATCAGTTGGATCAAAGCCAGCCAGAGATCTCTCCATCTGTGGGAATACAGGATCTTACGGTGGGGGAAGAGTTGGGAATGATGAGCCTATAAATCAGAGCAACTTTTAGAAGAAAGGCACTATAAAAGGTTAGCTGCTCAACAGATGAACCTAGGGGAAAACCCTCCCTGAGGGTAGGACTGGAAAAGCCACTCAGGTTTCATGCTGCTGGGTGGTGCCAGTTTCATCACAATGTCCTAGCATGGTGCATTCATCAAAGAGAGCTGCTTGTACACCAATGAATATTGTGCAAAGTTGACTTGAGAATTTAGCTCTGTGTTGCTGGATGCTGATTAGGTCTGTAACCCGAAGAGCTGTTGATTTGGCTGTGATTTGCATAATAATAGTTTATTTATTAAGATAATAACTTCCTTGTGTGACACCAAAGATGCTTGAAGGCTTGGCACTCATCACTGAATTTGGTCAGTGAAGATGGGTGAGGATTTCATTTCAGTTTGTTTTTTGTAAGAATTTACAAAGAAATCACAAATTTCTTCATAAATGGGACAAATAGAACTTCATTTAAAACAAAGAATGTGAGAGAAAGTGAAATTGGCATATTTGTCCAAATCTACAAGCTTGTGACTCACCTGCTTTTTGTGCTTTAAATGTAATAAAGAGAGACCACACATATTTGCCGATGTCTGATGTGTAAGATTGCCTTATATCATACTGTGAGGAAGATGCATGCACAAATCATCTCTTTGGCAAAGGGGCAAGGAAAGTGAGTGCATGTGTCATTTCTCATTTGTTTAATTGCTTTTTGCCGTTTCTCACGAGCAGAGTTTCTCCAGGTGGCCATATCTCCTACCAGTCACAAGTTTAGCATGAGAAAGGGCCTTATCTGCATAATGACACATGCATGTAAAAATCATCCACATCATTATGGATCCTAGTTGAATCCTTGAAATACAAGGGGCTGTATGAACCCCCATCAAGTCTGAAACTAAACTTAGATTGGCTTGTTATGTGCCTTTGTTTTGTGTGCCTTTATTTTGTGTGCCATATGTGCATTTGTACCATCTTTAGCACAGATAGTACTGTAGGATCTCTCTCCCTCCCCCACTCTCTCTCTCTCTCTCTCTCTCTCTCTCTCTGCACCATCTGTTGGTGCCACAGAGTAGATCACTAACAATCCAACCCTTCTCCTTCCACAGCTATCCCCTGTCATGGTGTAAACATTTTGTTTTTACCATTAAATTTTATTTCCTTCTTAGAAAATATGTCATTCTCCTTCTCCAGTCCTATAGCACACATCTACCCTTTAGAAATTATATAGAAATATAGCTACTGTTGTGCACCAATAACCCTGCACTCACAATTCATTATAAGTAGCCTAGATATCGTGCTGTTATCTTTGAATTGGGAGCTGTGGGACTCTATGGCTCAATTTGGACAACACGATAGTCAATGGTGGGGTAATAATCAACTTTACAGTTGTTCAACTAGGGGGTACTCCCCACACAACATGGTAATAAACAATCAACTGTGGTGTGGATGAGGCTCAGCACTGAGTTGACTATGGCAGCATTCAGATGATACAACAATCAAAACAACTGACGATTGTTTCCCCCACACCAGTTGTTTATTGTGTCGTCCGAATTGAGCCAATGTGTGAAAATTATAATGCAGTTTGGACTTTCAGTTTGTGCTGATCATCAGGATCAGCACAAACTGAAAGACTATTAATCTGTCTGTGTGACAAGGGAAATGTTGGTGAGTGTATCTTCTTTCATCACAGTACAGCAGTGACAGGAGAAGCTACGTCAGCTGAACATTTCTGTACTTTTCAAGGCAACACACTGGCAATCCTCAACATAAACTGACATAGTGATACTAGTGTAAAGGTTTCCCACTTCCTTTGTAAATTTGCACTGCAGACAAGTTTTATTAAAGTTCAATAAGTCAAAGCAGGATTGATGGTAGTGGATTTGAGAACAATTGTCATCTTCTTCCCACCTAAAAGCATACTGGTTTACAGCAAAAGAATGCACTGGAAATCTGGATTCTGTATCAAACCCTGGTCTTCTAATTTCTCATCCTTACAAATGGTATCTGCACTCTTTCTAGCATTTACTAGATTCATTGCATCAGAAAGTTCCTAAATGTTTTTAAGAAGCTTACATGGTTTATTTTCTATTATTATGAAAACTTTAACACACCTCGGTTATGATATTTGAAATTAATATTTTTCTGGTTCAATAAGAACAGGCAACCACTGTGAACCACTTTTGTTTAAAAGCTGGATTCTAGATCAGAGCAGCTTCTGATATCTTGGTCCAAGCAAATTACCAGATGTGGAGGACGGGTCTTCCATCTGCTCTGAAACTGCAATTGAAGTGATGGGCTAAATAGTGCAATTTATGGCCAATAGTATAACTATCTACCAGGAGGATTTTCTGGTTGAGTCTGACTGGCTGGCTCTATCCAAAATTGGCAATATTTTCCTATGAATAACAACAGTGCTTTGTGGTATTTATTTCTTTTTTGCCTTCAAATGTAAGGTCTTTTTTAAAAAAAGGAAAGGAAAGGAAAGAAACACTTAACTCTAAAGGTTGTATTGGCAGATGTCCTGTTTTTTACTTAGTCACTTTAAGGCAGAAAAGACGATCTTCAAAGTGTTCTGTTGGCGCAGACCCCAGAGGACTAGAGCCTTCATTTGTACCACTCCTACTCATTTGCTATTCAGTCATAACCCCATTTGGTGGATGAAAACAGATGGCATTCTAAAACTGTACATCTAATTTAAGGTTGTCAAGTTAGCAGTTTTTAAAAACAAAACACAAAGCTGATCAGATAAAATTAAAAAAAAACACTTAAGATAACAGAAGAAAGAATCTGGGAATGACTATTGGGAGTTAAGAAGAGAAGGAAGGAAAGGGAGCATGTGAATCTGCAGAGGCCCAGATAAAACTGGCAAGAGACACAGTGAAGATTTGAAAGAAATGAAATGCTGATTTGAAAGAAAAGATGTAACATTAAACTCACTTCTCAAAGCACTTAATCCAGAGTCCTTGTGCCTGAGCTGATTTAGTTCCACTAACTCAATAAGACCAAGTCAGTTTAAGCCAAAATACCTCTGCTTCAGCTATGAGTGGATTGATCTCTAAGTAAGTAGAAGTGCATATATGTGAGCACCAAATACAAGATTGTGAATCACACACACAAAAAGAACCTTTGCAACAACAGCCGAGGGGTGTGGAAAGTGTGACCCACCAGATCTTGTTGGAAGGCAACTCCCATGATCCCTGACTAGCTGGGGCTGATAGGAGAGTTGGAGTCCAACAACATCTGGAACCCAAAGGTTCCACACCCCTGGACTCAGCAATGCAGTGCCTTCCTCTGTCTTACACTCCTACTTCCAAGAAGCTTTGCAAGATCACACATACCCTGGAAAGGAATTGTATGTCCACATTCTTTGCAAGCCAATTTAGAACTCTTTGAAAAAAGTGGTGCGTGAATGTGTGTGTTCTCAGCTGTTGCTTATAGTTGCTGACCAATTTCTCTAATTCAAGCCAAGGGGATTGATCCATTAGAAATTACCGCACAAGGTTCCTTGCCTCTAGGAGGCAGATTTCACAACAGCATACTTGGTGCAAGGAACACATCCTTTCTAGGGCACCTGAAATCCATAGTAGGTACTCGGGCACCATGGGAAACTCAATTTTTCCTTCCTGTCACTATAGCTACCAGGTAATGTTTTGGGGGAAGGGAACAGGATAGCTGCTGTGATGAATAATAATAGTGCAGGGCAAGCACATTACAAGCTAGGCCCAAACTTTGGTGGCATTTGGTCACGTAATGAATTTGGGAGGATTAGTTACTATTACAAACCTCCCCCTTCATTTTCATAATGTCTTTAGGGACATCCCTACTTCTTGCTTGCTAACTTGCAGCTCAATGCTTCAACCAAATGGTCTTGTGTTTGCGATGATATTATGTGAGAAAAAAATTATTTATGGAATTTAATATATGATGGCTTATTCATACATACATGCAGGTAGGTAATTGCTTTACATTGCAGCCCTCAAATGATTGGCATGCATCTGTGAACTCAGCCTGGGATGTAGGGACAGGAGTTTGGAAGAAGAGACTCAATTCAGTCAATTCAATCATTTTAGTATACATAGGAAATTCCAAGAGGAATGGGAAAGGAAGGTGGGCTTTAAAAAAAAAATAGTATGCTTATTTGAAATTCACGTTTAGTTTTGTGGTAGCGATGTGCAAACTGTAGCAAGGAATACAGGTGGAAAAATATACTCAAACATTATATCAAAGAATAACATCAGCGTATCATTTTGTGTTTTTAAAGTTTGCTTATGTTTGCATATAGTTTAATAACTATTAGATGCAATAAGGCATTAAAAATTGCAGAATCTCCTGTTCACCCCACTCTCACTCTGACACTTGCATAATATCTGGAAGTTGTGTTACATGAAAGCAATTATCAATGCTATAACAATGGCAGGTATCTTTTGTCAAGGCCACTTGAAATCACAAAAACGAAGAATATTTCAGAGGGTTGCTTCTGAATAGAATATTTCCCCTTTCAATCTTCATGTTCCTCTAATGGGATTTCTTCATCAAAGGTTTTGTGAAGTCTGCTTTGCATAAGCAGAAAACACACATGCACATTGCTTTTCAGGAAGTGTATGAGAATGTGATGTTGCACTATGGGCATTATCTTGGAGTTATTAACTGTATTCTAAATGCACGTGTTTGGGAGATTTTCCCAATACTTTCTCAAAATGTAGCACTTAATTTGAGTATCTTCATTTTAGATAGATAAAACTTTATTGTTTCAACCAGTGGTTACAACAAGTATGATAAAAACAATGGTAAGACAAATCATACATTCTGCAAGGTCAGAAATTTTGCTCTATACATTTGTATAGAGCAAATACATAAGAGTGAAGTTAGCCAATGCCAATAGGACAGTCTTGCTATCGTATGTAAACAAAAAGTGTATTCTTTCTGAATTGGATCAGCTGGACTTTTTCTCAAGGAAACAATCCAAATATTTAGAACTAATTTGGGTATAGATAGGACAGTAGAACAAGTAAAGCAGCAGATCCTCCACTTTGTCACTACAGCAAGAGCAGAGTCTCAAGGTATAAGGAATTTTATTAAAATGCCCTTCTGTTTTTATTTGCTACATCTTTAATCATGCAAGGACTGATCTAAGATAAGGATTAGAAATTATAGGCAGGTAGCGTTCACATTCAAATTTAAACTTAGTCTCTGCAAACCAAGGTGCTACCTTATTACTTGCAACTGCACAGAGATCCATTTGGATAGAAACAATATGAACCCTCTCCTTAAAGACCTCTTTGCTCTGAGCTAAATTCAAAGTAGTAAAGTATTAAGAAGAAAAACCATAATAATGAATATGAGGAATCAGTTTCTGAAACCAAGATGATGTATTTGATGAATTGGCTCTCATTTGCTCTAAAAGACACAATGTAGGTATTCTGGTCAAAGAGCGGGGGGAAGTCTTGAGCCAATAGTTAAAGGCCCTAATGATTGTGATAGATTTAACTGCTATTATGCCAGTTTCTGAGCATAAAAATGAAGCAGGAGTGTACATTGTTACACCTAGAATTGTCCTTAGCAATTTATTTTGAAACATTTCCATATCGTATGAAGATTTCAGATCCCATAATTCTCCTCCATACACAAACTGGGGGATAAGTTTTGATTTCAACAAGGTTAACATTGGGTGGATTTGGTAACCTCCCCTTGTGTGCCAGAACTTCAATAGTCAATTTAATTGCTGGTTTGTCTTTAATTTCAAGGATGTGTAGTGGGCATCCCAGCCTCCTGAAGCTGAAAAAAAGAACACCTAGATAGCAATACGAGGATACTTGCTTGATAGGATGGGTATTTATTCTCCATTTGTGTAATGGAGATCTGTGTCCAAAGACCATGACTTTGGTATTCCCATAGTTGATAAATAGTAAAAAAAAAAAAAAAAAAAAGGAATATTGAGCCAATGCTGATAGTAGTCTACATAAGCCCATCTGGGTATGTGAGATGAGAATCAGGTCATCAGTTTCCTTTCTTCTAATTTTACTGGGGGGAAAGAATCACCAGTCAAATCAGGAGCTATATCATTTACAAACAGATTAAAGAGTTGTTAAGTATACCAGAGTTTGGATTTAGTTATCACAGATGTTCAGTACTTTTTATCAAAACTGATTAAGATCTGGATCAGTACAGGTATCACCTTTGGGCAAGGCGTAATCTGCACCAACATTTCTCCTGTGAGAGCTTTTACCCCATCTCTACCTTTCCCCACCCCTCTCCCTTTCCCTAAATTCTTCCATCACTCTTGCCCTTAGTTGGCTGCCTCCTCCATATTGTTTGCCCCTCAGGTTCCTACTTTTCAATCCACTGCCCATTCTGTTACCTTTTCTTCAGAGCTGCCCTTTGACACAGTGCCTCACCTTGGAGTTTGGGCCCTGTTCCCATTTGCTTTCCCAGTTGTGACAAATATTTATCCCAGAAGCCTTTAATTCTGGCAAGACTACTGCACCAACCTGCATACAGGCTACCTTGCAAATATTGAATATATATATATTTATTGGTTTTCCATGTCTTTCTCATAAATTGCTACACTCTCCTAGGCTTAATTTTTTATAAAGAAATATAAATGAAATATTAAGATGTATCCCTGTATTGTGTTTGGATACGTTTGATTCCAACAGAAGCATTTGTGCTGACATGGTGTGGCTTTTGACTTTTCATTAATCAAGGAGCCTGCTCTGGAGAAGCTGAATTTTTCCCAGCTGAACCCAGGAAAGGAGCAACAGGTAGGAATGTACAGATTTTGTTAAATCCATTCCATCTGTGTTTTATGGATTGTCAAGGCATCTTTCATTCCATTATCTGTTCATGGATGGAATTGGATTTTATTTAGGAATGTATGAGAATTTTGTTCCACTTGCACAAGTGTGCATTAGCACTAATGCACATTAGCTCAAGTAGCTTTAGCTCTAATGCATGCTAGCGTTAATGCATATTAGTGCAAATGCAAATTTGCACAATTCCCCCCCCCCCCCTGAAAAGAACCAGTCTGCAGAATCTGCACAACTAAGAAAAAGCCTTAAGTTGGATTCCTAGAAATCCAAACACATTTGAATCCCTGGCAGATTTCTCTGACATTTCTAGTAGCAGATACTTCAGAGCAGATTTATTGGGGAATTTAAGGAAATGTGAATGATACTGTTATTTTAATCCAGTATTTTAAATGTTGTCCAGTTTTTCAGTCTGGACTTATGGTTGTTTTGTTTTATTCGCAATAAAGTGCAATTCCAGCACTAGCCTATCCAAAATGGAAGGGGGGAAAACATTATTGAAGTTTATCAGGGCTTCTGTGCTTTTAGTTAATATTTTCCTGTTTGCAGGTCCTACTTGTGTTATTGAATCTTATTGATCACAGGTGGAGATTACTGGCAAATACCTTTTTAAATTGCTATTTGAATAGGCGCTCTTAATTCTCCCTGTGCCAAGTTCTGATCCAGATCTTTATTATTTTTTATTTCTTCTTCTTACATTTTCTTGGCAATTTTTAAGTCAAGCAGCACTATTGTGCTATAAGTAAAGGAAGAGAAAAGGAAAAGAAACCAGTAATTAACTCCCCAGAGCTATTCATCAGTAATCCTGACAGTGCAATCAACAGAAAGCAATAAAGCAACCAGGGTCTCCATACAAGAAAATTTAATTAACATTGGAAAGGATCTTTGCTGAACAGAACTCATTTATCAGTAAATATAGAAGGAATTTGGCCATGGGAAAGGACTTTACTGGGTAACATTGTGCTATTTTAACTGGTCCATGGAACCTCAGTTTCAAATCAAATTATGCACTTTAACTAATTATGGAAAAACAATTTTTCAGCATTACTAAAGGGTTCTTGTGTGGACATCTTCCTGTGTAAAATGCATCCAAGGCAAATTTACCCTGTTCTTCCACCATACAACCTGCACTGTTCGTAAGAATTCTGTCCTTGTAAGAATTCACCATGGTATGGTATTGCAATAGACTGCAAACATCCAGCAGCCAATTTGTTGCCTATTGTAGATATAAGATATATGATTTTGTAAGTCTGGACTGGGAATCTCTAGCCCCATGGCTTAATTTGAAGTGATCAGTTCAGACCTTTGCAAGAGTGATGTTTCCCTTCTTTTATAGCCCCTTGGATTGAGACGAAGTGGGGAGAAAAAGGGGTGGCCTCGCCCACCACAGCCCATAGTATAAGTAAAAGTAGCAGCTGCTCACAAACTGTGGGGGTAGGGGGGAGGCTGACTACTATCATATTATGCTTGCATAAGTAATTTTGGTTTTCTCAAGATAAATATCTTGCACTCAAAGCAATGAAGAAAACAAAAGTGAAGTCATTTGGCAATTTTAACTAATATGTTTGTGAACTTTACTTTTGACTATATCAACTCTTCACTTGAAGCTATCAAAACAGTGAATCCACTATGCCTTCAATGAATTACTGAACATTATTTAAAGTGAGTTTTGAACTACATCATCTCTTATCCCGAGGATGAGGAATTCTGTGTTTCTTTTTAAACCATCATGAAAACAGATTATGTAGCTAATTCACAAACTTCAGTTCACCTTAGTTAATTCCTCAGGCTCATTTTGAAGGTGGTCTAAGATTACCATGCCTTTGAATTACCCAGGCTAGGACTGGATTGGGGAACTGATTGCTGTGGTTAGTGATGACTGACTAATTCAATGCAATATGCTGTTGTTGCATTTAGTTAATCTCCTTAAATATACGCTCCAAACTAAAGTAGCTATCCTGCACACTGTACTCATATTACTGGATTATGTGGAAATAGAGTGGGCCCTCATCTTGATGAACACTAAAATTTTAACTGAAGAGCTCCTTTACTAATTGAGTGCTCATGCATCAGGAGCAATGAAAAAGTAAGAGAGGGGTTAGCAGCATCCAGTGGTAACTGCTTCTAGTCCATTAAGAAAGAAGCCAAATCAGTCCTCTATATGAAATGCTTAATCTTGTTAAACTGAAGTAGCTAATGGAAGGCTTTTTATTAAAAGCCATATGCCTGTGGAATCTTAAGTGTAGGAGAAGAGATGACAATTAAACTCATATGGTGAAACTTTCCTTAATATTTTCTTTGAGATGAATGCCAGAATCCTGAATAATTGTATATCTATTCTTATTATGCACTATTAACAATTATATCCCAATCTATGTATGTTTACTCAGAAGTTAGCCCATTTGTTATTATTAGGACTTAATTATAGCAGCCACTTGAATTATTGCAGTATATTGGTTAGCTTAATAGAAAAGTAAGTTTCATGTATTTTTAGCACTGGAAGCAATGGAATGCAAGCCAGTGCTATACCTTTGAAGATATAATGCTTCAGTTCATAATATCATGCTTTCATTTACATTGCAAGGTTAAGAAAGATGTCGTCTTTGGATTTGTCCAGTACAGCCAGCAACACAAATGCAATTCTTGCATAGACGTATAATCAGATAGTTTTAATTCATTACATCTTCAGTACCAGAATAGTTTCACAATATCATGTCTCAACTGCTTCTTAGCCTTTGGTCATGTTCTTGTTTCCTGTTATAACTTTTCCCCTTCAAGAAATATAACCCTCTTTTTCTTCTTCTTTTACATTCCTGAAAAAAGCAAAGGACTAACAATGCAATAAACACAGCTTTAGAGTTGGTGCTCATTCTTGCACTTTTTTGGTCTTGTTGAAATTCTTCCTACCATTGCTTATCTTTGTCTTCCCAAGACATAGTGTTGGAGTACCACAAATATAATGGCTGCAAAGTGGAACTTGCTTTAAAATGCTTCATATAGAGCAGGGATAGACAACTGTGGCAGTCCAGGAACCATTTGTGTCAATTATACAACCATGTCATTTATAAATATAGGTAATATCACAGGGCCTGATACAGAGATTTGCTCAGGTGCAATGGCTTGCCATATGGATATGTGATTTTTCTGGGGCCTTTCTGCAATAAGATTTTTTTTAAAAATGTCCAGTCTGTGTGGTTAGGTTAAACAGTGCAAGTAACTGATTTGCCATGACAAATTACCATACAGTCTTCCTGTTGTGCTGCAAAACATGCAGTTCTTTAATCTCATGCCTGCTTGAGAAGCAGGGTACAGTAGAAGCATCATAATGACCATCATCACTGAATCACGGAACTGGAAGGGACCTTGGTGATCATCTAGTCCACCCCCCACCCCCCCCGGGATCTCCAATGTGGGATGTTACCACAGCATCCCTCTCAGCATCTGGCTTTTCTCTGTTTAAATCATCCCAGCAAAATTGAGCCCACCTCCTCTTGAGGCAGTCTGTCCTGTAGTCAAACAGCTCATATTGTGAGGAAAGTTATCCTAATCTTTAGCTGAACTTTCTGTCTCTGCAATTTTCAGCCATTTGTTCTAGTCTTTTTCTGTGGAGCAACAGAGAACAAGCCTGCTCCATGTTCTGGGTGACAGCTCTTCAGATATCTGAAGACCACTATCATGACTCCCCTTTTCTACTTTTCCAGTCCTAACCTACCCAGCTCTTTCACACATTCCTCAGAGGTCATGGTTTCCAGGCCCTTCACCTCAGTATGAGCTCCATTTTGTCAATGCCATTCTTAAAATGAGGTACCCAGAATGAGACAAAGCCCTCCAGATGCAACCCGACCAGTGCACAATAGAGCAGGACTGTAGCCCTGCTCAGGTATTAAAGGCCTCACACAATTAAAATCACACAGGAGGAGAATAGGGCTATAATAGCTGAACCCACCCACTCTGTTGAGTCCCCTTCACTCAGTCCCACTCCTTCCACACATTTGAGGAGAAGAGCAGCAAGAGGGAACCTGCTGTGCTCATATTGGTGCCCTGCATGATATAGAAGCCTACATAATCAAGGTTCTAAAGCATGTGTAGGGAGACTTCACAAGTACAGGAGGCTCCCTCCTGCAGACCATCACTCTCTAATGCATGGAGGGTGGCAGCCCTGGGCACTGGGGATATTATGGAGGAGATAGGGACAGATGGTGTATCGTCACTCTCCTCTCTTTGTGTGAGTTCTTTAATACCTGTCACCTGAATAGGCCTTACTCAGGTTCTATTAATGCAGCCTATGATCACATTCACTTTTTAAGCAGCTGATCACACTTGTTCAGTTTGTGATTAACCAAGACACATAGAAGGCAGGGATTTATGTTTATTTCTGCTGAATTTCATCTTATTGGTTTCGACCCAGTTTTACAGCCTGTCAAGATCATGTTCAATCTCTGTTCATTCTTCTATGATATTTGCTATCCCTCCTAGCTTTGCGGCATCCTCAAATTTGACAAGCATCCCTGCTACGCCCTCATCCAAGTCATTTATAAAAATATGGAGCAGCACAGGGCCAGGGATATTAATCATGCATGAATAGTCATAATTAAGTGTATATCTAAGTCAGTGTACAAATATTTCTCAATTTATTATATCGCAGTCAATATGTGACTTAAGAAACAATCCAATCACCTTCTCTTTGACATTGATTTTTGTGCCCATCCCATCCCCTCAGAAATTAGACAATTAATAGCTGGTGAATTAATGATATGTTATATCTTCTCTTCCCAACAAATTAGGTGTCTTGTATATTTGCTATTGATTTAAATGTATTGAGAATATTTCCATGATGACTAAATAATGGAGCAATGCTACCATCTTTGGTGAAGGGGGATCCATGGTACCGTCTCCACCAACTATCAAACCCTGCTTTTTTGAACCCTTTCCTCCCATTTCTCCCAGTGGGGGGAAATAACCTCCACCAGCTCCAGGGATGTCATTGGCCTCTTCTACAACAAGCAGGATATTTCACTAAGAAAGCGGTATGAAAATGGTATATAAAACACAGGAGCCACACTACTTCTTTATAGCAGTATTGAAGTGCAATGACAACTGTTGGGGCCCATTGACACATACCACATACCACTTCTATACCGCTATATCCTGCTTGGTGTAGCTCTTGCCTTTTATATACTGCTTTCATACTGCTTTCATTGTACAATATCCTGCTTAGTGTAGATGAGACCATAGTTTCCACCTCATTTTGGAGTCATGTTCAGGAATTGGAGGGCCTCCCCCAATCTCTCTCTGGCACAGGGTGGACAAGTGTAATCTTTCACATAGGACTGACCTGTATTTGAAGGACTGCCAGAGGAATGTCCTCTATTTTGAAGGCCTTCTCCATTTGACAGGCTGTCCTGTCCAAGTTCAGTTTAAAAACAACCTTCAGAAGTTGCTCATCAACAGCCTCTGGATAGCTGATTGAGCAAGCACCTAGGTCACCATGGTCTTCCACACTATGGGGAAATGAAGTGTTTTTTCTGTTTAAATCATAGCAATTATTTATAAATTTGTTTTTATACATATAAATTAGCATATGCAAATGATATGCAAATTTGTGTCCTCTTATTTTTGGCAATGCAGGTCATCTTTTTTGGGTGATTCACAAGTTGCCACCTTGCTCCAGTGTACCCCAAGCATGCCTCCCACCCTCTCCACTGTTGGAGGAGGAATAGCAGCAGACCTTCCTGTTACCGGCAGACCTTCTTCTCTGCAGGCAGAGATGGAGTTATGTTAAATCCTATGGCCTCTGGGACATCCTCTTAGCAACCATAGGACCACATCCTTTTGAAAGCAATGGGCAGCACCTGCATTTGGATTAGTGATGGTGACCTACCCTCAGTTTGATTTCAGAAGAAGTCACTAATAACACAAAATTGTAAAGAACCCTCACAAAATCACTGTTAGGAGTTATAAATTACTTCATAATGCTGGCCACACTATATTACATTAACTTAAAATGTCATCTATTTTTAGTCCAAGTCCTAGGCACAAATTGTTATTAAGATGGTGCAAAGAAAACATGACCCAAGAAGTTTTTTAAGGCTCTAAGGAACTGCTGGGCAAGCCCAGTGTTGCTCCCAGAGTCTCAAGCTTAGGGGAAAAGAAGCTGTACAGGCCCATCATTTGTCTAACTATGGTGCAGAAGCTTCCTAACCCAGGCCAGGCAAAAACAAAAGCTTTTATTATCTTCCGCTAGTTCTCCACCTAATTAATGTTTCCTTTACCTATTAAGCTTATGCTGAAACTTCTGAGATAAGAAGAAATTACTTTCAGATGCCTCACATGTTCAATGCATATGTTTTGGCTTTGAGTGGAACTTCAAGTCCCATCATCTCAGTGGAAATAGACAGCTGAGTTTCTTTTCCTCCTAGAAGAAAGATCTGCTTTAGTATCACCACTGGGACTCTCCTTTATTTGCTACCCACATCTTATCACATGCATCAGTATTCAGCAGCAGTTTATCAACATTTTTTTCTTTGCACTTTGATTTAATCAATACACAGACCTATAAAGAGGGGAAAAGAGATAAAACTGCAAGAAAATGTGTGTGCATCATTTCAGAAATTAATTCTCATTTTTTTTTCAAAATTAAACCCAAATGCAGACAAGTGGAATGCAGGGTAGAGCAAACCAAATAGAACAATAGTAAAAAGGAATGTGGGACATTTATACAGCCCTAGTTTTGAGTACTCCAATGTGATCTAATACACAAGAAACCATAGATCTAAGTTGCCAAAATAGCCAAAGTGTGAGGATTGCATACTAAAATCATTAAAACGTTTATAGCTAAAAGCCATGCCTTTGTTACCACCACCATTTGCATTGTTCCTCAAAAATTGCCCATACTCGATTCTGTGTGTTGTACAAGCATCCCTAGGCATTATTTCTCCTGTCTCCTCCAACTGTCTTTCTCAAAGCCCCATAGCCCCCATCTCCTACATCGTAATTTGTTGCCCCACTTCTGAAAACTTTTGTGAATAATTCGTAAACTGCCTTTCAAACTCCTGAGGAGCCTCATCTGACTCATAAGATAGGATCTGTTTTCATCTTTATTTTACTGCAGAATTGCAGAAATATCTTTATAGTTAAAGTGGGTGGCTTTTTCAGCATTCTGTCATTATAAAGCCTGAACAATCTATTCATCATATAATCAAGACAATTTGTCCTGTCAGTATGAAATTAAATCTAACGTTGAGGAGTATGATCTAACGAAATTTCAGAAAACCCTGATGAAGAATGGCTGAATCATAGTAGTTGGGGGAAAAAAATGTTCTGAGCCACAGCTGTTTGCAACTGTATTTGTGCCCACCCAAAACATACCTTAAACATATCCCACTGGTAGTTTCAATTTAAATTCACGATTATGACAACGGTATTCCTTTTGTATGAGAAACCCCCCCCCCCCATTCTAAATAATCAGTATCATTTAACACTGCCTGAAGTTGGGAAGACACCACACGCTCCCAATACCTTGACCAGAATGCAAGATTAAACACTGAATAGTGATTGTCCAAAACCTTCTTATTTTTCCAAGAATGCCCGCGAAGAATGCATTCCTTCTACAGCAAATACACAACCCTGTGTTTGTACTAATAAAATGAAACCTATGCTTAACAACACATTTTATGTCTGTGCATTTTTTATATGTTTTCCCTTCAACCCTACTTACTAGGCAACACCGCCTCTGACACATCTTCCAGCCAATTCACCTTGTGCTAAAAAAGACCAAGTACGCTCCAGGACCCAAATGTATTCCTTCCCAAATATCTCTCATTTCTCTGAACCATTCTGATACTTCCATTCCTTTCCTATCCATACCACCTGCCCACCATGACCAATTAACATCTTGTAACCAAATCAGACCAAAACAAAACATATTCAACCTGCAGAATCTTGCAGGGCAACGTAGGTTAAAAAGGGGGGGGGGAAGGTGCCTCCATGGCTAATCAGAGCAGATGAACCCGAAATTCCTGCTGAATCCCCTGAAAAGACTGACTATACCCTGGCCTCATGCTGAATGTCAGCATGGGATGAGACAAAGACACACACACACGCAAGCATTGAGCAGGAGGAGCAACATGTGTACAAGAACAAACTTTCTATTACAAAGGAGGATTTTTTTAAAAAAATCATAGGATATTATGAAGCATGATTGGAAGTACTCTTATTTTATTTGATTTAATACAGTATTCATCGTATCTAGCATATGAATTACATGGGCATCGCCTTCATTATTTTTGTCTATGCCAAATGTTGTTTTCCATGTTCCTCTGCCAAGAACAGTTAGGTGCAAACTGTATAGGGAAGTGTATTCTACCTGTCCCATATACCACATCTTTTGGGCAAAAAGAACCCGATTGTTCTTGCCAATAACAAAGACGTTGTTGTTTTCCTACTGTCCAAATACAAGCATAATGACACATTTCAGTGAATCTAATTCAGATAGCTTGTGAAGCATAACAATCTTTTGTGCCACATAGAGGATTTGCATAAAATGAAAACAGGCCTGGGAGGGGGGAAGCCTTCAGCCCTTTTAGCATGTTGGTTATGTTCCTGCTGGGAACTTGCTTAGTACACTTGGCTAATTCTTCTGTTGACCTGGACACGAGGGAAATACAAGTGGCTCAGGTATGAATGTTTGAAAACACACACACACACACACACACACACACAGAGAGAGAGAGAGAGAGAGAGAGAGAGAGAGAGAGAGAATCCAGAGTATGGACCAAGCAGGTCTTTATATAGACAAAACATACCAAAAAAGACGTTAATCTGGAACAGGTGTCCTCTCTCCTTCCCACCCCAATTTTGATTTCATTTTGGAGCATCTTGTAGGCAGAATGTTTTGTGTGTGTGTGTGTGTTTACAATTTGTCTGAAGTTTGGAGTGGGTGGGGGGAGACTGTTCAAATGTTGTGTATTAATCAGGCAAGAGAAGGAATCCAGCATGCATGTTAAATATTGCTTGAAGTTTGTGAGTGCATCATATTTGTGAGAAGGTTAATTCTTCAGCTTGTGCAATGAACAGAATACGAATTATATTATGAAATTGCTTTATCAGATACTTGGTGGTAGAAAGAGGACATGTGGAGGGGAAAATATTTTGCTTTGAAGAACACAGGATGTTTGAAGTCAGAGAAAAAGTGACCTAGAAAAAGTGAGGTGGAGAAAGGTTTAGAGAAGAAAAAATGACAGACATAGGAAAATCAAGCTGGGGGAGAGGAATGAGTAATACTGAAAAGAAAGTCACCCCAATGGGGACTTGATCTTGAACATAACCATCTGCTCAAAGATTTTAAGTTTTCAGGAGACAAATTTTATCTGAAGCAACTATTTGTGCCTTTATGTATTAAATTTACCTCATAGTGTTAGCAGTCCCCATGAGCACAGTGTGTAATTACCACAAGTCTGTCATCTTTTTCTTCTTCTTTTTACTTCCTGGTATACATTCTTGAAAACAGCTGTAAGTTTTTTCATATAACATTTACTGTTCGGATGTATCACCAGGTTCTAAAGAGTTAGGGTGCCTCTACAAGAGCAATTTAAAGCTCTCTCAAGGCGCATTAGCAATTTTACCTCCACAAGAGCGGCGCACAAATTGGGGGTTGAGGCGCATTTTATCTCTGCTTATGTGTATTATCGAATGTGCGTTAAACAGCGACTTTTAATTTACCGCGGGAGTTAAAGCGCTTTATGGCCATGTAAAAAATTTTTGAGGAGGCGCATTATCGAGGGGATGGGGCGGTAATCGGGCGGGGTTTGGTGATGATAGTATGCGTATGTGCGCATATACATATGTGCGGTAGGCGGAACTTAGGCAGGAAGTCTGATGTTCTGAGTCCTCTGCCCTCAGGTGACTCTATTACCTGTGCAACGTGTGAAGTTCGTGGCCAGTTTCCCCCCCCCCCGCCCTGCTGGAATCCTTTTCCATCCATCAAAATGGCTGCTACAGGAAGGGGAGTTTCATGGAAAAAGGCAGAGATTCTCGACCTCCTGGGCATCTTTGGGGAGCAGAAAGTCCAGGCTCAACTTAGGGCCAGTCATAGGAACTTAGATTCTTATGAAGAAATCGCACAGCAGATGCGAAGAAGAGGACATACCTGCAGTGCGAGGGAGTGCAGGACCAAGGCAAAGGCTATGAGGCAAGAATATCGGAGGGTCGTGAATCATAATGCATGATTGGGGAATGATGATGCCACCTGCCCCTTTTTTGAGGAGCTTCATAGCATTTTTCAGGGGGATGCTACCATCCAACCCAATCACATAAGCAGAAGTCTAAGCATCCATCGCGTCCCAGTTCCTGCTGCTCCCCCAGTAATTTCCCCACTGGTGCTCCCACTTGCAGAAGGTTCAGAGGAACTCTTCAGCAATGAACTTGGAACTTTATTTATTTATTTATTTTAGCACGTATATCCCGCCCTTTAGCTCTCAGGGCGGCTTATAAAAGTATTTCTTAGGACAGAAACTATAGATGTGGAGGACTACCTCGGCATGCCTGACTTTCCCAGAGGTACATAGTAGGGATGTGCACTGACCCCCTGGATCGGATCGGATAGCGGATCGGAATTGGACCTGGGGGGTCGTATCAGATCGGGTCGGATCGGAGGATGGTCGGATCGGATCGGACCAGATGTCCGATCCGGATCGGACGCCATTTTGAATGCTTTTTCCCATAGCCAAGTATTGTTTTACAAAAATGCCTATAACTTTTTCAATTTTAAAGATAGAAGGATGAGACTTGGTCACATTGTAGACTGGTTAGGGATAGTTATCTGTGAGAAATTTCAGAAAGATTGGTGCATGCATTTTGTGGCAATTAATTTTTTAATAAATACCCAGGAATACCTATAACTTTGTCATTTTTAAAGTTACACACATGAAACTTTGCTACATTGTAGGTGGTACCTTGGGACCTATGTGTGTGAAATTTCAGAAACATAGGTGCTTGCCTTGTGTGGCAATTAATTTTAGAAAAATGGGTAGTACTGGGGTAAATACAATTACGCCTCCCACTTTTTTATTTTTAAAGATACAAACAGGAAACCTGGGCACATTACAGGTAACACCTGGCTTGGTATGTGTGTGAAATTTTAGAAACATAGGTGCTTGCCTTGTGTGGCAATTAATTTTAGAAAAATGGGTAGTAGTGGGGTAAATACAGTTTCACACACATAGGTCCCAAGGTACCACCAACAATGTGACAAGTCTATGGGACAAGAAATTGTGTTCCATGGAAGGGATGTTGGAGAATCTCCTATTCCCCTGTGTTTGCCATGAAAAACGGAGTGGGTGGGCGGGCAGCTGGGCAGCCGGGAGACATCTCCTCCTGCCTCCATTTCACAGGTCTCTCCTTGGTGGGAAAACAAGGATGAGGGCAGGCAGCCATTTCGCCCAGCCTCCAATTTTAAATGGAGGTTTGCGTTAATTTGCTACGTTATACTGTTGGTTGTTACATTATTTGAATTATTTAATAGAATAATATGGTGATGTCAACACTTTGGTGATGTTAACCTTTCAAAACACTCCATGCTCATCTTATTGCTTCTAAAAGCTCTTCTTTTTTGCCATGGCAGCATCAAGAACTAGCAGTACTACCAGAGCAGGGGAAACAAGTTATTATGGTGATGTGAGGTCCAGAAATGTCGACTGTCCTACAGCACGGAGTAAGTACAGGCCTAATTTCTGGTTACGGAGATCAATGAAGGAAGACATCTGCAAATGTTGTAGGCTTGGTAAAATTAAGGACCAAACCTTTGCAGTCCTGCAAGTCTTTGAAATGAGTGAAATGACATGATAGTCTCTTCAGTCTCTCTTACGTACTCAGAATAATTAAAACCCAGTACTTTTAGAAAAGGAGATAATCCACCCACTGCTCTGGTGAGTATTCTCCCAGGTTCAAAATCCTGCAGCTAGGAAGTGTTAACTTTCCAGCCTTACACTCTATAGTTCTGCTGCGAAGAAACGGAGAGACACCAGAAGCTTCAGGCGAAATTGTTTTGGATACTAGCTCATCAGGAAGCTTCTGTTCTGAAATTCTCCACAGGGCTGACAAGAGAACTCACACAACCAAATACAATAAATCAATAAGCTTTTAGAGAGTGTTTTAAATGGAAACTGTTAACGATTGAGGAAAACATATGGGTGGGAGTAATAGAAGAAGCAAGAAGCAAAGAATTAACCAAATGCATGTGCGTACAATATACCGAAACAAATAAAAATATCTGACCTTAATTCCAGCAAAACATCAAATGACAAGAGCAAAATAGGCTTGAAGAATGGAGGAGAAAAGCTTGCATAAAATATGAGGGAAAAACTAGGCCACAAAAACTTAATTTTAAAAATCCATGAACGTTATCAGCATTATATGCATGCATTCTGTATATTCTTATACAAACACTCATATTTGCTTTGTAAAAATAAGGAATAAAAGTGCTAGCAGTGTTGTCATGGTTACCACTCCACCAATATAACAGAATGGCTCCAGTATTCACTTTTTTAATAACTTACAACTGAGGTGCATGCTATGGACTATTCATAATGCTTTGTTTCCTCACAGACAGTACAACTTGTGCTCCATCCATAGAATGAAATCACAGGATTTGTGTTAACATTACCCATTTGAACGTACTCTGGAATCCTGTTTTTCCCCAAAATATGCTGCCTACCTGGATAAAGCGGAGATTATAGTTGGTGTGTGTGTGTAGGGGGGATGAAAACCTGCTTACTGAATAGTAGGGTAACCATATTTTGGAAACCAAAAAGGAGGACAAGATGGCCACCCTCAAGGAGGCGTGGCCACTGAACATGCCCAGACCCCAAGGCGGGCCCATATTGAGATGACCACCCCCAAGTGAGTGTGGCCTTGGTCACATGTCTAATTTTATACCTACAATTAAGACAAATCTATTCTACATAATACGTTAATGTTAAAATTACTGAAACAAAGAACAAGTGAGACAGTCAATGTATCAAAAATTAATATTTAGTTTTAGCTGCTGTACAAATTTTAAGATTTTTCTTCCTCCCAATGTGCCCTGGCATATTTTTTACTGGATCTTATTTTTGTTAAAAGGGGTTGGGTGTTAAGCAACAAATGGTGGAAGTCCTTACACAACATTTGCTTATAATTATATTTCACCTGTAATATTCCCTTCAGTGTCTCCACAGACAACTGGTTCCTTTCTTTAGTCCACTGTGTTTGCATCAGTGAAAAAATACGCTCCACGTTAGCATTGTGGGAGGGAACTGCAAAAAAGAACTGTGCAATTTGCAACATCTCTGAGTGGAAGTCAATGCTGTTGGAGCCCTTAAGTACTTAATCCATTTCTGGTGGCCCATTAACTTCTTGAAGTCTTCGTCATCGCACATACTTTCTACAAATTTTTGCAGATTTGCGTACTGATCGAAGCACTTCACATTGTCAATGAGTACTCCTTTGTCTCTTAAGTACTGAACAGTAGGCTCCACATCAGCCCATGTTGGTGTCTCACTCAGGGCAATCCACATGAATATGGAGAACTCTTCCAGGGGTCTCATCCACATCTCCAGATATTCAATGCAGGTAGAGTACTGACATTCCACTTGGGCACAAAATGCATCACACTGTGCAGCAAGTCCCTCCTTACGATTTTTTCCCAGGAGTTCCCTGACTTTAAGGGACATGAAGTTGTGGGCCTTCCATTCATGCAAGATCTTGATTACAGAGTGCAGGCATTTCAGCACTTCCACCACAGAGTTTGCAAATTCAGTCTCTTCAATGTGTGTTTGGACCATGCTCACGAGTGAGTGCATATGCCAGAGGTGGCTTGCTTTCAGAGAGAAAGAAGGACTTCAAGGCTGGAAACATCTGCAGTAGCCTTGTTATTCCAGGGAATAAGGACAGCCACCATGTCTTGCTGTGGGAAAGCATCTGTCAATATTCAATGTCCACAAACTCACAGTACTCCTTCAGGCTCTCAGTTCTTACAGTGTAAATGCTGAAGTACTGGTAGATTTTAAAAATAATAGACTCCACATCCACATGCAGTTTGACTGCTCCCTGATGTACACAATTGTTCAAAATGTGTGATGGGCAACCCACATCAATCAGAGTAGTCTTCTTCAACAGCCTTTTCAAGTTTGCAAAGACATTACTCCCTTCCTCAGCACGCCGTAGTCCACCAAACATAGTATTGCAGGTGTCACCTGTGAAGGCAATGCATTTCTCCAACAACCCATTCTTCTCCAGAGTGTCCTTCACATAGTTGGCAATTGTATCAGCTCTCTCCTCAGGTGTGTTCCTCAGTTTGATGAGTTTGGACTGCAAACCGCCATTCTTCCAGTCAAAATATTGGACTACAACTGGACATATTTTCACAGCACCATGGTTGCCTCCATCAGTTGAGACTCCACAGTATGGTATGTTGTGTTCTTTTATTGCTTGCAGGGCACTTTCCACAGACTGCGGTGCAAGCACAGAGTTCACAATTGCTTCTGTCTTGGTGCGAGTACTTGCGAACTTCCAGGCTACATTTGAGTCAGGGAATAGCATCTTGAACAAGCCAGAGGTGCAATCCGTTGATCTAAAGGTATGGTGATACATCACAGTGTGGAAGGCCAGTGTACCCTCCGCCGCAGTGATCGCATCCTCAGATTTGCTTCCTGGTCTCACAAAGAAATCAGTCATTTTGGTGGAAGAGCTCTCTCCTCGAACAGCCTTCTTGTGCTTGTCTGACTAAATATGATTCTGCAAATCCAAAGCACCTTTAAGTGCAACAGACACAAGTGTTCCAGGCTTGCATATGGTGCACTCAGCCTCGCTCTCATCTCGCCCATTTTTGAAGCTGGGAAATTTGGCCTTTAACTCAGGCGTGAATTTACACTTTCTTTTTGGCATTCTGAATGCTTTTCTACAAAGATTTTACTAAATTATAGACCAGAACAGAATCTAAAAGACAATAAAGTAAGGGCCCCTTTTTGTGCCCGGCACGCCTGGGCGCGAAAAGGAGGTTACGGTGGAGGTGTGGAGACAGGCGAGACAGGGGAGCCACCCATCGGTGGGATCCCCAGTGCTGTCACCGTGGCTGGGAGGGGACTGAGGGAGTATTTATTGTACTCATCCCTCCCAGCAGCCTCTCTTTCTCCCTCTTTGGGACTCCATCGCATGCGCGGCTCTCTCGTTGCCTCTGGTGCCACGAGGCTCCGATCGAGCAAGGCGGGGAGTTGAAAGAGGGTGCACGCCATGGTGGGGATCGCCGGATCAGCCGGGAGATCAGCGGTGCGGCTGCGTGACATGTTGAGGGACAGCGGCGGCAGCAGACATGGCTTCTTCGGCCTCGAATAGGCCGCAGGTTTAAGGAGAGGGGCGGACGGTTCCCCTTGGTCTCCAGCCATTCTCAGGGTTGCAGGGGTGGGTGGCTTAGCTCCTTTCCTCTGCCCAGGCACCTCCGGTGCCATGAAGCTCCTTTTGGGATGAGGCGGGGAATGGAAAGAAGACACGGAGCGGCGGAGCGGCAGTACAGCAAGCCACAGGGCTCTTCGGACGGCGAGGGAGGCAGCTTCTTTGGCCTGATGAGGCCACAGGTTTTGGGGGCTGGATGGTCTCCCCCCCACTTTTGGGAGCAGCTCGGCGGGTGGTCCCTGGGGCGGGTTCGTGAGAAAATTGCTAAGAAGGTGGATTCAGGGAGGGTCCTTGGCCCCTTCGTTTCTCCTCCTATCCCAAATCTTAGGGTCTCTCCTTTGGGAATAGTTCCCAAAAAGATGCCTGGGGAATTCAGGTTGATACACAACCTGTCTTTCCCTAGAGGTGGATCTGTTCATGATTCCATTCCAGATCACTTTTGTTCCGTGAGTTACGCCTCATTTGACGCAGCCATATCAATGTTGCGTTTATGCGGTCAGGGGGCCTTGATGGGGAAATGCGACATCAAATCTGCATTTCGTATTTTGCCCATCAACCCTGACAATTGATCTACTGGGGTTTTGTTTTGTGCACATTCCTCATGAGGACGTTTCAGGAATTATCAGAGGAGCTGGGCGTCCCACTGGCACAGGAGAAGACAGAGGGACCAGTGAATGATATCAAATTCCTGGGCATTCAGTTGGATTCCATACAACAATGTTGCTGGCTTCCTATGGATAAGATCATTGCCTTGCGGGGCAAATTGCTAGCAATTATTAATGCCTCAAACGTAACCTTGGCCCAGCTTCAGTCAATGCTGAGTCATCTTAATTTCGCATGTCGGGTGGTCGCCCGCGGTCGTGCTTTTCTTAGACACTTGTGTGCCACCATGAAGGGCCTTAGGTGTCCCCACCACAGGGTGTGGGTCACGAGGGCAATTCTGGAAGTTCTCATCATGTGGCTTTGTTTCCTGGAGGAATACAATGGTGTTTCCTTTTGGAGACATTATCTCCTACTAGAAGCGGAGATGCAAGTCCATTCAGATGCATCTGGGGCTTTGGGTTTCAGAACTATCTGGCAGGATCGTTGGTGCTCTGAGCGCTGGCCAGAAGAATGGCTCACCACTGATATACGCAGAGATCTCACATTTTTGGAATTTTTTCCAATATACGTGGCTGCGCATCTTTGGGTCAATGAGATGCGTGATTCAGTGGTACACTTCTGGTGCAATAATTTGGCTACGGTGCAGGTGATAAATACCTTGTCATCTTGGAGTCCCAGGGTCATGACCTTACTCAGGGCCTTTACTTTACATTGCCTGTGTAACAACATACTATTCAGAGCTTGGCACATTCCAGGCCTTGAAAAACCCATTGTAGACGCTTTATTGCGTCAGCAGGTCCGGAGGTTCCGGGAACTTGCGCCCTGGGCACGGCCAATTCCGGAGGCGATGCCATCAACCCTTCGGGAAATTGGCAGGAGGAAGTGGAGCGGGCAACATTGTATTCTCTAGCGCCTAGCACACGCGGTGCTTATTCAAGGGCAGGTAGAGAGTTTCTTTCCTTCAGAGCCCACATGCAGCTTCAGCAGCTATGGCCGATCCCAGTGGAGCACTTGCTGCAGTTTTGCATTGCTTCTCGGCGGAGAGGCCTATCCACAGGATCCATTGGAGGCAAATTGGCTGCCCTCTCTTTTCTGTCCAAAATATGGGGCATTGAGGACAATACAATTGATTTTTGGGTCCATCGCATTTTACGGGGATGGAGCAGAGTAACCCCTCGTGTGCCAGATTCGCGTCAGCCATTATCCCCTGATATTCTGAAGGGCTTGTCGACTCAGTGGCCTTTACTTTGCCACTCTTCTTATGAGTCGGCCCTGTTTCATGCAGCGGCATTGATAGCGTTTTTTGGAGCGTTCAGAATATCAGAAGTAGTCGCCCTTTCCAAAAATGATTCCTCAAAGCATGCCTTTTTATTTGACAACATTCCGGTCTCACCCCTGGGAGTTTCTTTACATCTCAGGTTTTCCAAAACGGACCAACAAGGTAGGGGAAAAGTTGTTACCCTGTTTCTGGCGTCGGTGTCTGAGCTGTGCCCGGTCAAAGCATTAAGTCTTTTTATGACTCTTGGGGGCAATCGAAGTGGTTATTTGTTCTGCCACCTCGATGCATCTCCTTTGACGAGGTATCAATTCTGGTCTGTCGCTAAACAAGCCCTACAGTTCCTGGGACTGGGGGCGCACCAATTCGGCACTCACTCTTTCCGTATTGGTGCTGCTTCTACAGCGGCGTCCATTGGGTTTGCTGCAGAACAAATTCAGGCAGTGGGCAGATGGCGGTCCAGAGCGTATCAATCGTACGTCAGATAACCAGTTTATTCACTGGTGGTGTTGCATTCTAACAATTCCGTGTTTAATTTTAGATTCCGGTGCGGGCTTCGCCCCAGTGCATGTGATCATCTGTGGGCACAGCATGATCTTCTGGGCCAGTCGGAGGGCTTCCAGATCCAGCTTTGGGACACAGCTTGGATTGAGCCACTACGCTAACATCCTGTGGCTTGGTAAACGCGGCATGCGTTGGGAGCGCCTGTTGCCCACCTTATTCCAGCGGCGTGTGGCCATTGTCCCCCCACAGGTCCTACTCATTCACTTGGGTGGAAATGATTTGGGTTTGCTTAAAGGCAAAGCCCTCATCATGCAAGCGATTGCCGATTTGGAAACAATTCAGTTGCGTTGGCCCGGTATTGTGATTATTTGGTCATGTTTGTTGCCTCGGCTCAATTGGAGAGAGGGCAATGACCAAGGGGCCATGGAAAGAGTGTGGAAGAAAGTCAATAATCAAATATTTAAGGAACTAATTAAACATGGCGATTATAGCATTCAACACCCTGCAATTGCGTTAATGCGGAGGGAGCTTTTCCGGCAGGACGGGGTCCATTTGTCAGACCCTGGTAATGATTTATTTTTGAAAGATCTGCAGTTGGGTTTGTGGGATGTTATTAGATCTAGGTCAAGGGGGAGCGACTAATCAAGTGCATTGTCGCTCCCTGTGGCAGGTTTTGCGAACATCCGGAGCGTTTGTTAGGATCGGTGAGCATTCACAGGCATTGTTGTGGTGATGGGTAATGCCTGAGGCCCCTCAGCTGTGAGCTTTACAGCGGCAGCTGGAGGGATAAAGGTTACCTTTGAGGCTAACCTTTCTCATCCACTCGGAGCTAAACAGCGCAAGGAGGGGTCAACACTGGAAGGTCTCCCTAACCCAAAAGGGGCAAGCCTGGGGGGGGGGGTGTTTGGAATCACCCATTGATGAGTAGAATGTCCACATAGGTACCCATACTGCAGATCTATAATAAAAGTGGCCCTGTTTTAAAATCCATTTTCTTGTCTTGTCTCATTATTTCACAACCTACATTTCCCACAATATATCATTGAGCATCTCTAAATCCTACAATTACACCACCTTACTGTTGTGAAATGCAGTCAGTTAGGAAAAAGGAGAAAAGAAGCAGCATGACTACAACTTCACTACTTTCCATGTTTATTTTACAAACACATCTCTTAAAAACAAAAGTGAGTTACATCACCATCAAAGAAATCAAATGCTGACATTTCAGCAGGCATTATTACATGCTTCCAGTGACATCTTTGCAGCCATAAAGGCTAGAATCCTTTTTTAAAACAAAAGCTCAGATTCTCAGTTGGCTGAACTCAGAGTCCAGCAGTATCTCATTCTGCACTTCTGGCTATTACAAACAGGTCAGATCACCAATCCAGTTGCTAGTTTTCACCACAGCAGACCTCACCCATTCACTGTCTGGTTGCGATCTTGTATAGATAAGAACATAAGAAGAGCCATGCTGGATCAGACCGAGGGTCCATCTAGTCCAGCACTCTATTCACACAGTGACCAACCACCTGTCGACCAGGGACCACCAAAGCAGGACATGGTGCAACAGCACCCTCCCACCCATGTTCCCCATCAACTGGTGCACACAGGCTTAATGTCTCGGATACTGGAGGTAGCACATAACCATCAGGGCTAGTAGCCATTGATAGCCTTCTCTTCCAGAATTTATCCATAAGAATATGAAGAGAAAATAAAATCAAACAAAAACTTATGTCACAAGGGTTGCTGTTAGGATAGTGAAGTTTAAACTCCTTCTTGAGAATAAGAGCAGAACACAGTGTTTTTTTGGCAGTCTGCCTCCTTGTCCTGTAGTGAGATCATATATGTTTATCTTGCGTATATTCTAGCAATTTTGGCAATACGGGGTGGATAAGGGCAATCCCAAGTCCTCATGAAGCTTCCCATTAAATCTTGACATCAACATAAATGGGTGCAGTTGGCACACTAGCCAGGGATGTTCAAAAGCTCCCCTGGCCACTGCTGAAACTTAGGCATCCAGTTCAGGGCTGAATCCAGGACTATAGCCAAACTGAAAACCTGAGTCTTCAAGAGGACCATGATTCCATCTAGCACAGGTTGGATTCTTATTCCCTAAAGAGTTAGAATATAGTAAATGAAAAATAATCCCATGGCTCATTGTTTTATGTTGCTATAAGAGACTAAAAATAGACAAAGGAAATTATCTTGTAATGAGAATACTTTTGAGAGTTATGAATTCCAGCCAAAAGCAGTGCATGCCCATAATGCTTTGCCAATTCTTTACAATATTTTGCAAATAAAGAGGCAGTTTTTGATATTTATTCTGGTGTTTCCCCTCTCCCTTACTCTTGCGATGAGAAAAGTCCCCATAAAGTTTGAGGAATTGGTTTTCACTTGACAACCTTTCAGTAATTAAAAAAAAATTTACATGACGTAGTAGGGTAATGTTCATATTTGCTAAAAGTAAAGCATGGCCAGGAACTAAGGAAGTTTTTTATTTCCAACAACTAAATGCAATGAAGAGAATCATAAGACATACTTGCGTACAAAGAAACAGCCTTTCTGGCTTCTCACTAAATGGGGTATTCGTTGATGAGTTTCATTAATTTAAATGATACATCAAAGGGAGTTTATGAGAGATGTAAAAGGTAACATAAGGAGGATAAGGTAGCTTAGGCTGCAAATATATGTACACTGTACAGTTATTCAAATTCAGATATTGTCTACTGAAGAGAAAATTTAATGAACTATTCTCTTATCTCATGGCTCCCAAAAGTATAAGACAGATCTCTATAAGCAGGTCTACACAATTGTAAGGAGTAGCTCAATTTTTTACCAAGATTTTGAGTATGGCCAACTAATTTTGAGTTTCAAAGGCATAGCTCTCTTCCAAATGGGTTCTCACAGAAAAAAACACTTATTCTTCAAGAAATATTCACTTTCTCCTGTTCACACACTCTGCCTCCCTTTTTGGCTTTACATGTCCCAAATGAAATAGATGATATCACATTATATGACTAAGCTATTAGCATAGCTTGTGCCATGATGACATTCATTAATTTGGATTTTGATTTTATACCGTTGTACATTATTGCATAATAATTTATAGCATCACACCAAATAAAACACTATGCAATTTGTCTTATTGTGTCTGGACAATTTTGAGGATATGTCCAGAGGTAATCACATCAGCATAGCTACTCTAATGCACACATAAAGTTTGATTGCTTTTCCTTAAGTGTGAATAATAAGCAAGGCAGCAGGGCAGGAAACAAAACCCAGCAGAGAAATGCTCTTTCCCCTCCCTGCTTTCCACCCACTGCAGTCTTCTAAGCATTCCTAATTTGGGGCCACCCCAGCTGTGCTTGTTGTTGTTAATTTCAAACAAAAAGGGGAGACCAAGCCTCGTGGAAAAGGCAAGAGAAGACCGCCGCTTGGATGGTGAACCAAAGGGGTGAGAGCTGGGAGTGGTCTTGGAAACAGCTAAAACACCCTCCCCCCATCCCTCACATGCAGCAATCAGGGGCTATTTTAGGGTCAACATCATGGCGACCATGAAGAAGGAAGCTCGGATCGCGAAGGGAGAGGCTGGGAGTGATCTTTTTGAAAATGCTGAAAGTGCCCCCCCTCCTGCATGGCAATCTGGGCCTTCTTCTTGTTCGTCACTGTGACCTCGACCCCAAAACAGCTCCAGATTGCCGAGAGGAAGGGGCTGGGGGGGGGGCGTTTTCACCATTTTCGGAAAGACCGCTCCCAGCCCCTTCCTATCAGCAATCTCGGGCTATTTTGGTATCTAAAAACACAGCAACCATGAAGAAGAAGGCCTGGATCGTGAAGGGAGGGGCTGGGAGCGATCTTTTTGAAAATGCCAACCCCCCCCCCCCCCCCGGCATGGCAATTGGCAATCTGGGCCTTCTTGTTCGTCGTTGTGACCTTGACTCAAAAACAGCTCCGGATTGCCAAGAGGAAGGGGCTGAGGGGTCGTTTTTGATGTTTCCAAAAAGATCACTCCCAGTCCCTTCTGCGGGAATCTGGTTATTTTCCTAGAGCGGCGATGGGCGGGGCTGGGAAGGAAAGGAAAGGTAGGATGTTTTTATTGGTTCCTTCCCCCCATTCTACCCCCCCCCCCATGCCCAGCCTGCCTGAAATTATCTCTATGCTTGTGGGGACCGGGGACGCGTGGCCACAGGGGGATATATCTTTACCTGCTGCCCCTTTTATTCCTCCTTTACTGACCTGTTCTTTGGGTTGCGGCTCCGTGGAAAGTGAGCAAGCCATAGCAGCAGCAGCCAGGGCAAAGAATGATGGTGGCCAGGAAGTGATGCATCATGCTAGGGGGTGGAGCCAAGCAGACTCAGTCAGGACTACCATTCCCAGCATTCTCCCTGTTTTGGGGCCAATATCCTGCAACTCGACTCCCAGACTTCCAGGAAAAGTGGAGACAGTCCATTTTTCCCGGACATTTGAATAAATTTCAATAAATCTGGCCGGATGTCCCAAATTCATTATATTCCCGGTCATGTCCAGGCATATACTCAACAACACTATAGCAAAATCCATTGCACAACAGAGGTTTTTTCTAAAAAAAAAATCAATTAAATCAGGATTTCTCTTATAAACAGCATTTTAGTTTTTTGTTCAAAATGCAGAACACTAGATTGCTACTCAGAAAACAAATTATTTTCCTAGTTTAGCCTGCCAACATACCTACAAATGTACCACACCACAAGGCTTCTCCCCAAATATACTGCCTTCAGCTCTTTGGATAAAAGGTGAGATGTCAACGTGAAAAATAAAATGAATAAACAATATCCTGGCCTGGAAAAATCCAGCCCACCATCAGAGAATCACTTTTCACAGTGGTGTGCAGTAAGCAATTTCTTTGTGCTCATGCCCAGATAACTTGATTTAATTTTAATACAGTAAGAACTGCAAACATCCTAATGCTGTATGGAATCCTATGGGCCCAAATAGACATTTCTTTATATCCATAACTAGCAGATACATTTTTTATTATTTTTACAATAAAGTGGGTGCAGGGGCACAATCTGGATCTTAAAAGCCTCAGTACCACCAATTGTAGGTTCCCAATCTGGACTGGATCCCTTGTGCCTATTCTAGAGTGAAGATACCTGCCTGGAGTTAGGGCAAGCCTGACCCAGGTCTAAGCTGGAGGTAGTTTGATTCCTAGCACCTTCTCACTGACCACACCTCTTCCGGTGTTGAGGAATGCCTTCCTAAATCATCCCACCCCAGGTCCTACAGCTCTGATCCTTTCCCCCACCCCTTAGGGTCCCACAATCTTGAGTGACAAGATTTGAAAATCCTCCATCACCATAAAGTCACCTCAGAATGTTCCCCTATGTTCTCTTCCTTTGTTACATTTCCTGCATACCCCCTGCCATTGTGACCAATTAACACCCCTATTTACATAAGAGTCCATAAGAACTAAGTGCAACATCCTGTTGGGGAAAATCAAAGTCTAAGTTGATTGGACAAAAGTTTTAGTGTCCAGAAGGACTGAACAAGCCAGCTGAATTCAATAAGCTAGGAGAGAATGTTTTTTCTAGGCAGAATGTAAAGGTCAATCAGATAATGGAAATGTCTTGTTAGGATAAGGTAATTGATCTGTGCTGAGCTAGGGTCCAGAAATGTATAAAGACAGCTTTAATTTTAATGGCTGTATGGTGGTGATCAGGCTGGAGTTAGGTTGAACGGAGACTGGTGTTGATGAAAGATTTGTGAAGGACTGGGCTACGCTATAGCCATTTGGAAATACCTGTATATATCTGGAGGAACCAGTTGTGTCTTGTATATATTTTTATATTGGAACACCAAGTAAAGGACTTGTATTATACACAGCTTACTGAGTGTGAGTATTTCTTCTGCTGCTGGGATTTACTGGACTTTATTACTCACTTAAGCGCAGTGCAGCACTTGTTGCTTCCCTCAACACATCCCACTAAGTGCATAAGGGAGAGTGGGCAAAAAAAAAAAGAACAAAAAGAACAAAAATGCCAACTTCAACCAATTGTTTGACTTTCCAAAAATGCCTACTCAGCCCATTAGCAACTAGCTTATCCTACACTGTAAGCAAAGGGAGGGCAGGTGGGTACTGAGATGTGAACAATGGAGAATGACTAGGAGTGGTACAGGCTTATCGAGCCCCACCTACCACCTGTAGTGTGTGTCCCCACATTGATGGCTGAATGGGCCCCACCCTTATCCAGGCCAACCACAACACTACCCCTGCTCAAACCCTGTTTGGGCTGATGGAGCATATTTTTTTCTTTTGACAGCTTCAGGGAGGCATACTTTTAAATTATTCTTTCACGTTCATTTAATTAATTCATTTATTTATATATCACCCAATAGGCAAAGCTCTCTGGGCAGTTCACCAAGATTAAAACCATAAAAATACAATACAATAATTTAATATAACACCATTTGCATACAAAAAAGAGTTTTGCATAATCAACAATAAAATCCCAGGACTAATTAAAATTCAAATCATCTGTCAAATGCCTGGGACTAGAAGAAGGTCTTAACCTGGCACTGGGAAGATGTCGACATTGGAACTAAGTGGACCTCGTTGGGAAGAGTGTTCCATAATTTGGGGGCCACCACTGAGAAAGTTGTCTCCTTTTTCAAATACCTATTGAAACTTATTTGATTTGATTTGGCAGCCCTTTCATGCCTGTAATTCTCCTGTCCATTGTACTCTTCACATATAGGGCATGCATATCCACCTATCCATATGTTGCCTTTGTGGGCAGTGGGCAGTTGGAATGTAGAGGAAGACAGAGGAGGGCAATGGAAGGACATAACAGGTCTGAATGGGTTAACAAAATAGCCACAATTTAATTGGTTACAGATTGGAATAGAATTTTGGTGGCTGCATAGAACATGGATCCAGTCTTTGGGGAGCCTGATGCTGTTGAATCCCATCAACCCAGTCTATGTGTCAAGATCATAAGTGGGGTCAGCAGGAATCTTGGGCTTGCCACAGCACAAACCATTCATGTGGTTCCTTCTTGTGTCTCAGATGTGTGGCCAGCTTTCTAGCCCCCATGCTGGGCTGTGCCTTGAAATCACACTCTCAAGATCCCTTAGGAGGATCCCCACTATGGGGGAATGGGGAACTCAATCCACTACCCCTTAATAGATGAAGCCAGCTCTGTGCCTTCCCTGCCTTCAGTAAATTGTGACTTGCAACAACAGTAGATGTCCATGCCAATTATCAGCTAACTATGAAAACAAAAAAACCTGTGAAATATATAGCAATGAAATATCCCTGCTGTGTGGGAGATGAGACCCCTGAACCACTGTGCCAATTTCATATGAAGGTAAAATAGGCTGACCATATGAAAATGAGGACAGGGCTCATGTAACTTTAACAGTTGCAGAGAAAAGGGAATTTCAGCCAGTGTCATTTGTATGCAATTCGTACCTGGTGAAATTCCCTCTACATTACAACAGTTAAAGCTGCAGGGGCTCTGCCCTCTTTTGTATCTGTCCATGTGCCCATATAATGTCAGCTCCGAGGTAAGCAGAAATGAGTTGCTTGCATGAACAGGCTGCACTTTTAACCCCACTCCCAATGATATTTTGCCTCCTGCTCCTACCATGTTTGTCATAACTTCTACAGCAGGGAGCTTGCTGTACTTGAGTAAACTGTACTTGTGTAGGCTGACCATATGAAAAGGAGGACAGGGCTCATGTAACTTTAACAGTTGTAGAGAAGAGGGAAATTCAGCTGGCATCATTTGTATGCAATTCGTACCTGGTGAAATTCCCTCTACATTACAACAGTTAAAGCTGCAGGGGCTCTGCCCTCTTTTGTATCTGGTCACTCTAGTATAGTGCATGCAACTTTAATTGCTTTGATGAAGAGGTGATTTCACCAGGTACTAATTGCATACAAATGAAACTGGCTGAAATTCCCTTTTCTCTGCAACTGTTAAAGTTACATGAGCCCTGTCCTCCTTTTCATATGGTCAGCATATACTTGTGAAATAAGGGTTCTAACTGTGTGGGGAGCCTCCGTGAGGATGGCATACAACATATTCTAGCAAAAATTCAGATTATCAGTTTCCCAAAGAACCCCACTAGGGTTGTGCACAATTGGTCATCTTGAAACCATCCACCCTTTTTGTTGGCAGAGAAGTTGGGGCTGGGGTGCTGGGGACCATTTCATTAAATTTTGCCAGGCTGAAGAGAAGCTTGTGAGCACTTTTGTGGGGTGGAGTCACTATTAGCTGTGGCAGGAGCACAGATTCTTTCTCCCCAAAGGTGGGGGCGGCAGCTGCTGTTGTTTAGGGTGACCAGATAAAATCCAGGTCAGGGCTCCTGTAACTTTAACAGTTGTAGAGAAAAGGGAATTTTAGCCAGTGTCATTTGTATACAATTAGTTCCTGATGAAATTCCCTCTCCATCACAACAGTTAAAGTTGCAGGCACTATACTAGAGTGACCATATACAAAAGAATCCCCTGAATCCGATTTTAGAGCCTTCGGCAGTTCGCTGTGATGCCTTTAATGATCATTTCACAGATAAAATCTCTCGGATAAGAGCTGACTTAGATGCCGTCGTTATAGCAGAGGCTGACGATGGAGTGTCCGGCGACTCCGCGAGTAGAATTACACTGGATCAGTTTCAGTTGGTGAGTACCGAGGACGTGGACAAGCTGCTTGGCGAGTGAGGACGACGACTTGCCCTCTCGATCCCTGTCCTTCATGGCTGGTCATCCAGGGAGGAGATGCGGTTAGATTGCAATTACAATATATTATTAATGCATCTCTCAGGGAGGGGACTTTCCCATCATGTTTAAAAGAAGTGATGGTACGGCTGCTTCTAAAGAAGCCCTCCCTGGATCCCCTGGACTTTAATAACTACAGACCGGTATCAAACCTTCCATTCTTGGGCAAGGTGATCGAGAGGGCGGTTGCCTTTCAACTCTAAGTAGTCTTGGATGACACTGATTTTCTAGACCCATTTCAAACTGGCTTCAGGGCGGGATACGGAGTTGAGACTGCTATGGTCGCCTTAGTGGATGATCTACGCCTTAGTATTGACAGGGGGATTGGGAATCGGGGGCACTGTGCTTCAGTGGTTCCGGTCCTACCTCTCGGGTAGGTTCCAGATGGTGATGCTTGGGGATAGCTGCTCTGCAAAGAAGGAGCTGCTGTGTGGCGTACCGCAAGGTGCCATCCTTTCCCCAATGCTGTTTAACATTTATATGAAACCGTTGGGAGAGATCATCCGGAGGCATGGGACGGGGTGCTATCAGTATGCTGATGACACCCAAATATAATTCTCTATGCCTTCGATAACAGCGCCAACTAAGGATAGTGTGTCTCCTCTGAATGAATGCTTGGAGGCGGTAATGGGCTGGATGAGGAAAAACACACTGAAGCTGAATCCAGACAAGACGGAGGTGCTTGCTGTCAAAGGCCGCAACCTGGGTTTGGAGGTGTGTCAACCGGTTCTGGATGGGGTTACACTCCCCCTGAAAGACTGTGTTCGCAGCTTGGGGGTACGCCTGGATCCGTCGCTCCAAATGACAGCCCAGATAGATGCGACGGCCAGGAGTGCCTACTATCAGCTTCGGCTGATACGCCAGCTGCGCCCCTTCCTAGAGTTGGAAGACCTAAAGATGGTGGTGCACGCGCTGGTAACTTCGAAGCTCGACTTCTGCAATGCGCTGTACATAGGGCTACCTCTATGCCTAGTCCGGAAACTTCAACTAGTTCAAAATATGGCAGCCAGGTTGGTCACCGGTACATCTAGGGGTGAACATATTACGCCAGCTTTAAAATCGCTCCACTGGCTGCCAATTAGTTTCTGGGCAAAGTATAAAGTGTTGGTTATTACCTTTAAAGCCCTACATGGTTTGGGTCCAGGTTACCTGCGGGATCGCCTTCTCCCATACAATCCGCCCCGCACGCTCAGGTCCTCTGGGAAGAACTTACTGCAGTCGGCCAAGACTAGGCTGACAACCGTTACCCAGAGGACCTTCTCTTCTGCTGCTCCCAGACTGTGGAATGACCTGCCGGAGGAGACTCGTCAACTTAACAGTCTTTTAGAATTTAAGAAAGCCATAAAGACTGTTCTCTTCCGGCAGGCATATCCAGTGGAATTTTAGAATGTTTTAAGGATGTTTTTAGGATGTTTTAGGATTTTTATGCAGTTTTAATAATATGTGTCATGTTTTAATCAGTTTTATGTATTTTATCATGTTGTTGTTCCCCGCCTCGATCCAGATGTTGTTATATTATTATTATTATTATTATTATTGTAATGAAGAGGGAATTTCACCAGGAACTAACTGCATACAAATGACACTGGCTGAAATTTCCTTTTCTCTACCACTGTTAAAGTTACAGGAGCCCTGACCTGGATTTTATCTAGTCAGCCTACTGTTGTTGTTGTTGTTGTTGTTGTTGTTATTCTTGTGGTTGCTGCTGTGCTGCTGTTGCTGCCAGCTGCTGCTAAGAACACAAGATTCATGCTGGATCAGACCAAAGGCCTCACTAGTCCAGCATTATGTTCCCATAATGCCTACCAGATGCCTTTTGGATATCCATAAGCAGAACACAAGTGCAATAGCAGCCTCCTACTCGTGTTCCCCAGGAACTGGTATATGGAGTCATACTGCCTCAGATACTGGAGGTACTATATATCCATCATGACTAGTAGCCAAGGATAGCATTATTCTCCATGGCCATGGCATCCACAATTCCAGGGCATTGTGGAGGGAAAATGGTGGCCATTGCCTCTCACCCCACTCCCACAAATGGTGGAGAATTGTCTGAGAAAATTCTGCAAAGTGGTCTCCTTTTTCTAAGGGGCTGCATGACATAAAAGAAAAATCTCAAATTTTCGCAGAAAAAATGTCTTCTGAGAAATTCCAGCTCCACTCTACTCAAACACAAAACAAAGCATAACTATTTTTTTTTAAAAAAAGGAGACTGCATTTAACTTAAATTATTAATGTTTGAATCTCATAATTAATATATTTGGGAGTTTCAGGAAAACTTTGAACACTCTACAGGAGAAAATTATTTGAACATTTTGCTGTATAAATTTCAAAACTTTTAAATGTTTTTTAATAGTATCATGTTGTTCTGCCTTGCAGATATGTTGGTGTCCGCATTTCTTGCCTCTTCCTCCTCCTTATCCTACTAATCATCACCCTTCTTCTATTAGCTGGTAGAAACAATTTACATACATGTACCACACATCCGAAAGATAAACGAATATTGCATTTTAAAAGCACAATGATAAATTTTTCAAGTGTTAAAATTAAAATGTTCTCCTCTACTTGGAAATACAATTTTATCACACACCCACAGATACACCAGAAACAAATGCTCCAAGTACGCTACACTAAGTATATTATGAAGAGACTGAATACTTTTCTCTAATACTCATGCTACAAAGAATCATCGTTTTGTATTTTTGCTTTAATCAAATATCCCAATTAGGAAAGAAACTTCAGATCCAACTTAGCAACAAATTGGACTGCTGCAGATCTCCAAATGTGATAAAAACAAAATAGATTTCCACTATAAAAAGAATGGCAAATAAATAACAAATCAATTTGTTTTTCTACTAAAAAGATAAAGGTGTCTATACTTGGTTATATCTCTAATTTTACTGTATAGAAATGCATATGTTACAGCATTAACCATGGAGGAAATACAGAGAATTCCACAGGGTTAGAGTTCCCCGGGTAGAAAGGAATGTATAAATTCAACGTCAGCTTTCCAATGAAAATTGCCAAAAACAGTGAAGACCAAAAAATTGCATATTGACCACATTTTCTTCATGGTTATGTACACTCACTCACTCCTGGGCCTACTCGTGAGCCCCCAGACCTTACTGGATCCATCCATGAGCACCCAGCAGCCGTCTACCCCTTCAGCAAGTCGCCTGTAATGTTGCATAAATGGCTGCTTTATGGTCGCCATTACTGTAAGAATTGCATAATGGAAAAACACAAGTCAACATTTTTACGCAAAATGGTGACTTGCTGAAGGGATGGATGGATAGATGGTTGGATGGTAGCTGGGTGCTTGTGAATGGGTCCAGGAATGGGTGGGGCTCATGAGGCTTGGTGAGTGGTGGTGGTGGGGGGCTCACTGAGCAGGGTCCAGGAAGCCAGGTGTGGAGGACCCAGTCAGGTGTTCATGCCATCCCTAGAGGTGAGTGAGGGATTGATTGGGGATGATGGGGATAAATCAGGCCGGTTACCTGCCCACTCATCTTTGGGACCCAGGCCATGTGACATATCCTCCTGCTCGGCTGCTGCTCCAACTTGGAGGCGTGGGATGCTCCCCCAAGAGCAGCTGCTTCCTTTGCCCCTCATAGGGCTGAGCCGAGGGGTTGGTGGCACTTTGTTTGCCATGTCACCCTCAGGATGCAGTTGGGACTCTTCTTCCACGGACCTCCCTTGGGTGTTGTGGAGGGGACTTCCATTCCTTCACAGAGTGGATGGATGTAGATGTATCCTTTTTTATTTTTATCGGACTATGGCTCAATCTATACTAAGCAGGATATAGCACTACGAAAGTGGTATATAAGAGGCTGGAGCCACACAAATGCTTTATAGCAGTATTTAAGTGCACTGACAACTGTTGGGGCCATAGACAGACACCATATACTGCTTTCATACCATTTTCATAGTGCTATATCCTGCTTGGTGTAGATCTGTCCCCTCTGTGCTGAGACAGTGCTTAGTAAAAAAAAAACACATTTGGGGCCCATTTTATTATAAATGATAATATTTCTACTTCCAAAGATTGGGGCGGGTGCCTCTTCAATAAATGGAAAGTAGGGGCAAAATGTGTCCCAGTTTACTAAAAACCTCAGCCTAGATCTTCCCTTCAGGTTTGTAGGGGGGGGGGCAATTGCATGGTTTCCCTAGGGCAGCAGTTGCTGATAACTAGCTTAGGGCTGCCTCTCCTTTGGAGGTAATCCAAAAACTTCTCTCTATGAAAAGACCGCTTTGTTAACATGCTCTCCCCACCCCTTCCTTCTTTTTCTATTCTTCCCAGGGAATGATGTGCTGATTTAAGCATCCTCAGTGATTATAGTATTGTTCCTGCTGATGAAACAGGATTGATAAACTATTCTGAATCACATAGATGAAAGCACAATACTAGATATGCTTAGCATGACACTGAACAGAAAAAAGTCTCTTTACCTCCAGCTAAAAAGTTATGTCATGGCAAAAAAATTAAGACAGCATCATTATGGTTTTACCTTACTGTAACACACATCAAAGCTTGCAGACATGTTTTAAAATGCAGGTGGAGTCCAAGCTAAGAAAAGGGTTGAATCAGTAGCCTGAAATATCATATAATAAAAGGTAAATGTCACACTGTGCCCATGCTATGTTGCAAAACATGGTTTCTAGACACCACTCAAAAACAACACAGCTGTGTGTTTCAGTCTGTACTATGGGCAGGTGCAGTTTAACTTGGTCTGTAATAGAACGGTTATGTTTTCTTGTAAAATAATAATGGGATGCAGACCTTTGCCCAATGATACATTTTTAATTTTATTTTTTTTAAAAAAGGCATTTTGGGAAACTATTCCCAAAGCTGATCTTGCAGTGAATAATTGCATTGGAAATAGTAAATAATTTATCACACAGACACAGGACCTATCCACACCAAGCAGGATACAACACTTTGAAAACGTTTTGAAAACTGTATCTGGAGTGTGTCCTGGGCCCCAACAGTTGTCACTACTGTTATAAACCGTTTTAAACCATTTTAAAGCAGTAGTGTAGATAGGCTCACAGTCTGTCCAGGGTAGTATTGATTGGCCATTAATCTTTAAGTGGCAGTCCATGTATTTTTCATCCAGATGTTATATGGAAATTCAAGATCTATGGCTAGATCTACACCAAGCAGGATATAACACTGTCAAAGCAATTTGAAAATAGTATATAGAATGTGTCATGGGCCCCAACAGTTGTCAGTGCACTTCAATGCTGTTATAAAGCAATAGTGTAGATCCTGCCCTAATCTCATTTCCAGGTCTGGATGTTCAAAATCTGGGAATGATTGTGGAAGGGAAATTAGTTTGGCACTGTTCTTTCTCCTGTGTTATCACTTGATTCAGCTTGTGTGTGCAGTGCTCACCTCTGCTTGAGAATCTGGGAAAGGAGAGAGAGTCAAGGAAGAAGGCACTGAATCGGTTAGGCCACTATTTTACCTTTTCCTTCCCACCCACTTCTCCTCTCACTTGGCTTTCCAGGGCTTGTGGTCAGGCTACTCTGGTTGGGAGCTTAGCTTTGTAGCTGGAGAGAAATGAGGGCTACCCTGGGTGAGTCCAGTGAGAGTAGAAGAGATCAGAACATAGAAGGAAATGCTGCCAAACCAATCTGCTCATTCCCCAGCCACATCTGTCTGTCTTCCGGAATCAGCTGCCGGTTATGAACATACGGAGAGCCCTGCTTGATCAGAGCAAAGGTTTTAGTCCAGCATGCTGTTTGTAACAGTGGCCAACCAGATGGTTCTGCAGAGCATGAAGGCAAATCTTTCTTTGTTGTTTGTTTCCAGCATCTGGTAGTCATATTATACCATCTCTATCATGGACATGAATTGTTGATCTGCCTGTTATCTATATTTTATTTGTCCTATAAAAAGCAAGCAATCAAGAAATAAAACTAAGGAAGCAATCCTGTGCATGTTTAGATGGGGAAAACTTTAAACATTTTAGATAGAAAAAGTTTAAACTAAGCCTGGCTGGCTGGGGAATTCTGGAAATTGTGGGGCTTTTTACTGTCTAAACATGCACAGGATTGTGCCCTAAAGCTAGTTCCTATGGAGCTTTGGGTAACAGTTTCTCCTTGGCTGTGTCCCCCACCTCCAAACCTACATATGCCCAATTAAAATGCCACCAGAATCTCTCTTTGCCACAATTGATCATCAATGAAAGAGAATCTTTACTTCAGGATTTGAGTTTGAAGACCTGATCTCTCAGCACCAGTCACTTCTGAGCAGGGATAAAACTTGTGGAAGAATTTAGGATCTACTGCATTTTTCACTCTGAAAAAAGTCTTAAGTGATATCCATGATAGTTTCAATAAAAATCATGTGAAGATAAATGAAGAAAGCTACTGTGTGTGGACAATTGGACCTGAGTCTATCCCAAGCCGTTTCATGGCTGTGCAGTACCTGTGTCAATGTCTGATAGCAATAGCTATATAAACTGTGCATTCTCTATGATGGGCAACATATTGCTGTACTAAAGGGAACAGATCACTGGAACTTAAAGTTTGGAATATCATGAAGTCAGCTCATAAAGTGCCATCATGAAATGAAAAAAAAAAATAACTTCAGCTTTAAGGATTATGTAACATGTGTTAAATTGTATAATTCTGTGCCTATTTACTTCATTATAGTTAACGTTAGTAAATATTTAAAACTGGAATACAGGATTCCACTTCACCTCATAGAGTGGCCTTTCCTTACCCGGCTTGCTGGGTGGGGAGAGGTGGTTGCGGGCGAGGATGGGGTGAGGTGACGTCCGGGTCCACTATTTGCTGACCCAGGGTGGTGCCACCGGAGATGGGAGGGGTCTATGGCTATTTAAGCCCAGGGACCTCTCCTCATCTCCACAGTTCGTTCCGCAGCTCCCTCCCGCCCTCCCCTGTTGTCAGTGTGGGTTCGCTGGTCGTCATTTTGAGGCCAAGTAGGAATTTTTTGCTCACAATCTAACTTGGTTGTGAGTTTTTTCGCCTACTTCACACTGCAAAAGCAGGATGGGTTGTTAATTAGGTTAATTGGCTATTTGGTCACTATGTTGGGCGGTAGGAGCAGGCATTTGTATGTTTTTTAATGGTGAGCATTCACAGGCACTGTTAGGTGATGGGTAACGCCTGAGGGCCAACCACTAAGAGCCCTGCGGCATCAGTTGGGGGGATAAGGCTTACCTTTGGGGCCAACCCTTCTCGTCTACTCGGAGCCCTGTGGCGCGAGGGGAGATGACACCGGAAGGCCCCCCACCTCAGATTGGGGAAGCTCGGGGTGGCGAGAGCGCAGGCGCCACTTCTCGGGCTGTGAATGTCTCGCCCGACCCCTTCAATGGCCTGGCTGGCCATGCAAAATGCCCACTTAGGATTACCTCCCTCCTTTTGATATCTGTAATATAATAAAGTGGCCCTTGTTTACATCCCAATTCTTGTGTTGCCTCTTTATTTCTCGTCCTTCGCTCCGCAATGGGAGAGCACATGAGCCAAGGATGGAGGACAGGAAGCTAGGATCCGGAGTGTGACATGGAGTAGAAAGAGAGGGTTTTTTATTAGAAATTATTAACATGTTGATGAGTTTTTTGACACCCCACCCAGCTCTCCACAGTTCAAATGACCATTACCCCTGATGTCATTCAGTCCCTGGTCAAGTTTGAGCTAACAATTCAGCCAGAGAAAGCCCACCTGCAGTAAATGTGGTTCACTGACTGAGGTGCCAGCCAGACGAGCACTCTTCCAGTTTCTCCTCCCCATGCCTTCCCCCATTGGGAAGGATGTGGAGTGGGCAGAACTAGCAGGAAGAAGAATCTTCCTTGCTGTCATCACTGATCAGTGATTGATGGTAGCAGCAGGAATTCCCCTCTCTATTAGCCTTCAGGTGTAGGGCTTTGAGGAGGGGGATTCAAGGAATCGGAAGGTTCTTACAGCAGGCCCTGTAGACTAGATAGGCCAGCCAAACAAGCCAAATTAGCCAGTGGCCCAGGGGTTCCCCATCCCTGTTCTAATCTATGGGATTTACTTCAAGGTATGTATCACTGACATACCAAATTCAGCAATCAAAGTAAAGTATGTTTCCTAGACACATTAAGTATTGTTTCCCAAGATTACAGTTTAAGAGAATCACATTTATTATTGTTTCTCATTTAAATGAACCAATTCTAGATTCCTTTCTGATTTTGTAAGATTTGCAAGTAAAGTCACAGAAGAATAGTTGCAGGCACTGTTTCCCACTGCGTGCATTGTGTAGTTTTCAACATTTGCAGGCCTGAAAACCACTTTCAGGCCAAACATTCCTTTGGGGATCCATTTCTTAATTCTTTTTTGTATATTTGTATCATGAGTCCTACTGCTGTCATGATCCAACTTAAATCAGGATGGGACCCAATCACAGTGGCTTGGATTTGTTGGTGAATCTTTTTTCTTTTTTGCAAAAGGTAGTATGGACTGGCCTCTTATGTAGGGGCAGCTGCAGCAATTTTCATAATTTCAGCTGCCCTTTTCCAAGTTGTCATAATCATGGGAATTAGGCTGACCATATGAAAAGGAGGACAGGGCTCATGTAACTTTAACAGTTGTAGAGAAAAGGAAATTTCAGCCAGTGTCATTTGTATGCAATTAGTTCCTGGTGAAATTCCCTCTTCATCATGAAAGTTAAAGTTGCAGGGGCCCTGCCTTCTTTTGTATATGGTCACTCTAGTATAGTGCCTGCAACTTTAACTGTTGTGATGAAGAGGGAATTTCACCAGGAATTAATTGCATATAAATGACACTGGCTGAAATCCCCTTTTCTCTACAACTGTTAATGTTACATGAGCCCTGTCCTCCTTTTCATATGGTCAGCCTAATGGAAATTACTGTGGTTATCTCTGAGTAATCAGCTTCTCCATACTAAAGTGTTATTTTTCCCCACATGGTTGTGTACCCGAATGCTTGATTGCATGGAGAAAATAGGTCTATTTGTTGACATTGACCCTCATTCATTGTGTTGTCACTTGGGCCCTGAAAAAATACCTTATTTCATCGAATGTAAGACACCATCGATTGTAAGACGCACCTAAATTTCAGGGCCACCAACAAGGAAAAAGCTTTGCGTCGATTCTAAGATGCACCTTAATTTCAGCACTCCTTGCTCCATACCCACTCACCTCCATCGCCATCGCCCATCCTTGCCGTTGCCGCCACTGCTCCACGCCGCCGCCAGCACTCACCTCGGCCTGGCAAGGCGTCGTTTCCAGTAACGAGCCGAGCGTTGCCAGAGGCGCAGAGCAGCAGCAGCGGAGGCGGCAGCGAGGATGGGCGATGGAGGGGGGGGGTTAGGGCCCTGAAAGTCCCCACTTCCCTTTCCCCCTCCCGTCTTACCTTGATCGCTGCCGCCTTGGCCTGGTTCCCAGTAACAATGCCTTGCCAGGCCAAGGGGAGCATTGCCATCGCCGTCACCCATGCTCACTGCCGCCACCCATGCTCTGCGCCGCTGGCAATGCTCCCCTTGGCCTGGCAAGGCGTCATTACTGGGAACCTGACCGAGGCGGCAGTGATCAAGGTAAGAGGGAAGGGGGAGAGGGGAGGGGGGACTTGCGGGGCCCTAACCCTCCCTCCTCCCCCCTCCCCTCCATCGCCCATCTTCGCTGTCGCCACCACTGCTGCTCTGTGCCACCGGCAACGCTCACCTTGTTACTGGGAACGACACCTTGCCAGGCTGAGGCGAGTGCTGGCAGCAGCACGGAGCAGTGTTGGCAGCAGCGAGGATGGGCAACAGCGATGGAGGTGAGTGGGAAGGGGGAGGGGGATGGTTAGAGCCCCGCAAGTCCCCCCTCGCAAGTCCCCCTCCCCCTCGCAAGTCCCTCCTCCCCACTTACCTTGATCGCTGCTGCCTTGGCCTGGGAAGGCTTCAGTACTGGGAAAGAGGCCGCGATCTCAGGAAATCTCGCGAGATCTCAGCTTCTTTCCCAGTACTGAAGCCTTCCTAGGCTGAGGTAGCAGTGATCAAGGGGAAGGGGAGGGTTAGGGCTAGGGCTAGGGCTAGGGCCCTACAAGTCCCCCCTTCCCCCTCCCCACTTACCTTGATCGCTGCTGCGTTGGCCTGGGAAGGCTTCAATACTGGGAAGGAGGCCGAGATCTTGCGAGATTTCCTGAGATCGTGGCCTTTTTCCCAGTATTGAAGCCTTCCCAGGCCGAGGCAGCAACGATCAAGGTAAGTGGGGAGGAAGGACTTCTGACCGGCCTTGTGGGGTCCCTCAGGACCCGCTAGGGTGAGTCGCGGGGGGGGGCATGCAGAGCCCTAGTGCCTTCTGTAAAACACGGAAGAAATCCTGCGATTGCAAGGCACCATCGATTCTAAGACGCACCCCATTTTTACAGATGTAAACATGGGAGAAAAAGTAAGCCTTAGAATCGATGAAATATGGTAATATACTTTTAATCTCTTCTTTTTAATATATATAATAATTTTTATTAATTTGTATACAATAACATAAACGAAACACATAAACATATCACTTATAAATCATATGACTAACAATATAAAACTAACATAATTCACCTAACTAGAGCACCTCACCCCCCTGGGACCAGCTACATTTCTATATACCATATTTATTTTCAATCATTCTTCCAAAACTGCATAGATTCACATGACGGTGCACACCCCTTCCCCTTTTTTAATACATAATCCACAAATAATCCCCATATATCTCCAAATTCATTTTTTCTTAATATTCCTCTTTTAACTTTAACATTGTTTGTTAACTTATTATCTATAGCAATATTCCACACTTCTTTATACCAGTCTTCTATTTGGTAGATGCCTTATACTTTCCATTGTCTAGCTATTATTAACCTTGCTGCAGTCATTAAATTCGTGATTAGCTCTTTAACATTTTGCTCTCCTTCTTTTTATCATAAATTGATAATAAAGCTATCCTAGGACATACCTTAAATTTTAAATCTATTATCTTTTTTACTTCTTCAATTACTTTTAACCAAAATATTTGCACATATTTACACATCCACCACATATGAAAATACGTTCCAATTTCCTGACATCCTCTCCAACATAGCTTCGAATGTTTCTTATCTATTTGATTTAATTTTACCGGTGTTAAATACCATCTCCATGCTATTTTATAATAGTTTTCTTTTATTCTTACTGATATAGTATTCAAATTTTGCAATTTCCAAATTTCCCCCCAACTTTGATCATTTACTTGTTCTTTTAAATCTTCTTCCCATAATACTTTCAAATAATTTTGCTTCTCCTTCTAACAAGATCTTATAAATTTCACTTACCACCCCTTTAATATTCTTATTTATATCCTCCTCTTCTCTCATTATAATCATCTTCTCAAATTTTGTAAAATTTCGAAGCTCTTTATTATTCTTTTTCCATTTAGCCATCCATTGTTCTCATTGGATAACTTTAAACCATGCTATTTTCTTTCCTCTCAATACTTCTTCTAATTGTTCTTTATTACTCATCTTTTCCAACCAATCCTTTATTTAAAAAAAATTATGTTCTCTAAAAACTATTTCTAATTCTTTCTTTAAATTTCCTGGAAAATCTTCCAGCAACACCACCGGATTCAATGGGGAGATATCTGGTAATATTTTTTTATATATACTTTAACCAAACATCTATAATATTTCCTAACAAGGGATTTTCTAATCTTTCTATCATCTTCTTATTTACTTTAATAAAAAAAATATTACTTAACCTCAATTCTAAATCCTGTCTATCGCTCTCCAACCAACTTATTTCATTTGATCTTGTGATTCCATCTATTACATGCCTCAATTGATTAGCTATATAATACTTTAAATTTGGGAGACCTAATCCCCCTTTTTTCTGAGATTTATACCAATTCCCTTTATTAATCCTTGCTTTCTTATTACCATTACAAAAATTATTTATTATAACTTGCCATTTCTTTAACTGTAAATCTGTTAACTTAATTGGTAACATTCTAAACAAAAAATTAAATTTAGGCAAAATTTTCATTTTAATAAGCGCTATTCTACCAAACCATGAAAGATTAATCTTTTTATATTCTTCTAATTTTTTCTTAATCTCCCTAGTTAATTTATTAAAATTCTATTCTTCTAACTTATCAACTTCCCTTGTAATAATTACACCTAAGTACTTAATCATATTCTTTACCTTAACTCTATATTTTTTACTAAACTCCTGTCCCTCCTCTTTCATATAATTGAATAATATCATTTCTGATTTATCCCAGTTAACTTGCAACCCAGATATTTCCCCAAACTCTTTCAGATGTAATTTTATCTTCTCCATTTTTTCTATTGGGTTCTCAATTGCTATTAAAGTATCATCAGCAAACAAACTAATTTTTACTCTTTCTTTATTACCTATCCCACTAAAGTTCTTATCTTCTCTAATTGCATTAGCTAAAAGTTCTATAACTATAGCAAACAAAATCTGGGAAAGAGGGCAACCTTGCCTGGTACCTTGGACTAAGGAAATTTGTTGCGTTATTCTATCGTTTACCATTACCACAGCATTATTTCGTGAATAAAGTTGATCTATCACCACTCTAAATCTTACTCCAAACCCTAGCCTTTCTATTATTATTTTTAAGCTGGCCATTCCACACAATCAAAGGCCTTAAAAATATCCAAAGCCATCAGGCCTGCCTTCAATTTATTATTCTTGATTATATTAATCATATTCAATGCTCTTCCAATTAAATTTGGCATCTGTCTCCCTGCTATAAACCCACATTGATCTCTTTTAATGTATTTATACATAAAAGTATTCATTCTTTTCACCATTATCGCTGTAAATATCTTAGCATCTTGATTTATTAAGGAAATAGGTCTATATGATCCTGGATCTGACAGATCTTTATCTACTTTTGGAATCAATACAATCAAAGACTGTTCCCATGATGGTGGGATCCCATCTCCTTCCAATATCTTATTATATAACTGTTTCAATTTCGGTATTAACATTTTCTTAAATATTTTATAATATTCTGGTCCCAACCCATCCAATCCTGGGGATTTCCCCCCTTTTAATTTGTCAATAATTTTGTCTATCTCTTTTTCTGAGACCCCCCTTTCCATTAACTTTATATCTACCTCTTGCAATCTAATCTTTAAATGCTTCTCCACATATTCCTCAATCTTTTCTTGTGACCCTCCTCCTGCAGTATATAATTTCTGATAAAAATCATAGAATATCTCCAATTTATCCTTCATTGAATTGCAACTCTTCCCTAATTTAAATTCTTTGTCTTTTTTGATTGTGTAGATCTGGCCAGCATTTTAGACTTCTTATTACTATATTCAAAGAATTCTCTTTTCAAATATATTAAGTTTCTCTGAGCTTCCTCCAATTCCTCTTTCTCTAATTCTTTTTTTTTGCTTGTAATTGTGCAAAGATCTGTTTATCCCTATGCCTTATAAATTCCATTTCCAAATCCTTAATTTCTTCTTCCAAGTTTTTCTTATCTTTTTCTTGTTGTCTTCTCAATTTACAATTCTCTCTAACACAAATCCCTCTCGTTACTGCTTTCATTGTATCCCAAAGTATAGCTTGATTATAAAACCCTTTTTCATTAATTTCCCATATACTTTGTATTTCCTTTTCCATTTTTTCAATTATACTTTTATAATTAAAAATTCTTGCATTTAATCTCCACCTTTTTGCCTCCTTGTAATTTTTCTTAACATTAATATCTATATTCACCAGTGCATGATCTGTTACTTTTATCAATCCTATATCGCTCTTTATTATTCTAGAAAACAAATTCTTTGACACAAAAACATAATCAATCCTTGAGTAAGTCTTATATTTTGCTGAGTAAAAGGTAAATCTCTGTTGATCTCTATTCATTGCTCTCCACACATCTATTAAGTCATTTTCGTTCATGATCTTACTCAAACCTGTAAGGTTATTACATCTTTCTTCCGGCGTGGGGTTAGACTTATCTTTGTGTTTATTTACCACCATATTAAAATCACCCGCTATTATAATATTTCCCTTTTGAATATCTTCCATATCTTCAAAATTCCATTTGATTATTATTAGGTGCATAAACATTAATTAATGTATATTCCTCTTTCCCCACAGCCCCTTGCAACATTATGTATCGGCCCATAGAATCCTTCTTCATCTTCTGTATTTTGAATCCACATTTTTTAGATATAATTATTGCCACCCCCCTGGCTTTTGAAGTTCCGTAAGCTTTCTCATATATAACCGACCATCTTAATTTGAGCTCATTAACCCCTTCTTTTAACTGATGTGTTTCTGAATAAAAATTATATCAGCCTTATCTTTATCCAATAATGCTTCAACTCGTTTCCTTTTAAGAACCGATCCTAGCCCATTGACATTCAAAGTTGTAACTCTTAGTTTACCCTCCATATTTTCAGTTTCATTCCCCTTTCCCAGTCCCCTATTGTGCTACACATATTCACATATAACCCAACAAAAACAATAACAATAACAATGTCTTCCCCCCATTTCCCCCCGGGAATGACCCTGATCATGGCTTTTTTTTTTTTTTTGCCCAATGGGAGGGGGAGGCACCTTCGGGACCTCTGGCTGATAGTAGTCAGCAGATCCCCTTCTCCTCCCGATATCATGTTACTTCATCCCTTGTCCTGTTGTTATCCAGCAAATCTACTATACTCCCAGTTCCATTACTGTGAGCCTCCTACTGCTCCCAACTCTTCTCCTTGATCTTCTTTTCCTCGCTGCCGAGGGTCAACTCCTCCTTGTAATCCCAACTGATTCAGCAACTCCATCCCTTGCTCCATTGATGTTATTTTGTAGAATTTTTTCTCATATGTAAATTTTTTAAAAATCGGGTAACCCCAACTGTAATTAATCCCCTTCCTCTTTAAAACATCTGTGCATGGCTTCACTTCACGTCTCCAATTAATTGTTTGAGGACACAAGTCATTGTACACTTGTATTGGAGTATTGTGGTATTTCAGTTGCCATCATCAGAAGCTCCTTTTATAATAATTTGTAAATTTCACCACAAATGGTGCCTCTTCTTCTGTAGGAAATCCTGTGCACATGCTCGATATCTTCTGGCCTCCAATCTGTACTTGGATCCATACTCTTTAACCACTCCATAATTTTACCTCTTAGGATCCTTGGAGTCTCTACAGAATCTTCTGGGAAAAAAATTAATCCTTATATTGGATCTTCATTCCTGATGTTGAATAGCAATCAATCTTAAATCTATTTGTTGAACCATAGTGCTTTGCTCTTTTATTTTCCCTTTATTTTCTTCAATTGCATCATCTACTCGCTGGAACCTCGAATTTATTGCTTTTATTTCATCTTTAACCTGCTTCAGGTCATCTTTTATGCCTTGAGTTGATTTGCCAATTTCTTCTGTCACTTCTTGCACTATCTGGCTCTTTAGACCTTGAGCCAGAAGTTCATTGTTTTGCAACAGCAAAACAATGTTGGCAGTCGCTCCTGTTTCCTTAGAAACAGCTCCCACCTTTCTTCCATTTGAAGTGATCCCATGCTCGCTGCTTGCTTCCCCCCTCCCTTCTGGGGGCTATCTGGCATGTTTCCTTCTTCAATTGCAGCCCTTTCTAAGCAAAACAAGGTTTTATCTGAAGGGGCTGCTCTCCCGGTTCTGGTCCACAAAGGTAATTGTTCTTTTTTATGACCTTTACGCATTTGGCATCCAGCCAATCTTCTTCCGAGCACAAAGGCTCTTATCTCTTAATAATTATGCCACCAGTGTATGCAGTAAAGCTTCCCACAGATCCCAGAGTTTTTACACACAGTTCAGTTTGTCTTTCAAAGGGATTTCTTCTCTTCAAAAGTTTTGTATCAGGAGACTGCCAAATCTGCCAGCTACTCCATCGGCCCCAAGCTCCACCCCCCTTTTCATCTCTTCTTGTATAAATAAGTATATTACTTCTAGTACTAAGAACATCTGACACTGATCTGTAAAGTGCAGATAAGCCAACTCCAAAAGTTAAGGATTGATCACGTATCCTACAGTTTGCAATGTACATCACAATATACATCATAATATTATATATATATATATATATATATATATATAACCAAAACATAGTTTGAAAACTATTTTCAAAATTATTTTCTTCTAAATGTATACTTATTGAAATGAGACAAAATTCTAGTCTTTAATTTCTGAAAAGGCCCAAAATCTGAATGCAATGTCAAAACTTGCCTGTTCCAAAATATTTAACTCTGTACCAGAAGTTCTTTAGTAATGGTCCTACTGTTGTCCTCTTAGGACATCTCTTTCCACAGGGCAAATGAATATACTCCATTAGAATAGAAACATTCAGGTTCATTGAGCAAGTCAAATAATTCAGTTGAAATTGATTTAATTGGTTGTTTCAACAAAACCTGCTTGTATCTCATGACTTAGATGATGATGTATTGGAGCGAATATAGCCATAGTCATTGTAGGGTGTTGGGTATTTTTTTAAAGGGATATTAATTTGCATTCAAGAGGAGCCTGTGTTCTTTTTTAGCAGACAGATATGGAAATGATATATACTCTGGAGGGAAGAATTAGCCTTTTGTATCTGGCACATATTGTAAATCGTATTCTAGGGTTTCTTCTACCATCATCTTTTGTAGTGTGGGAGCTGCTGTCCTATGGCTCCTTCTCACACTACACACTGGGCCTACCCAGAAGACACCTTAAACCCTGCTGGTTAAGGCTTTTGGTTAAGCAGCAGGGTTTAAGGTGACTTGTGTGATGCATTTTGCTAAACCCTGCTCACTCACTAACCACAGTCATACTGTCTGCAGCAGGGTTAGTGGCTCTAACCATGGTTTAAAGTGTTGTGTGCGACAGCATGGTATGTGATTAGTGCTAACCCCAGAGAAACACAGTTTCGCTAAATGCTGAGCCTGAAGTGCCAACTGAACAGGCCCACTGCTAGCTAATTCTTTCCTCTGGTTCCCCCATTTTAAGCCACCATGCTGTCAGAAATATAGATTAACAGAGGCTGCTGGATGAAATCTTCTACAAACACGTTAGGGTAAGTAAGGTAAAGATTTGTACAGTAGAATAGGATGTGTTCAGTCATTTGACATATAGAGTAAAGAAGTCAAAATATTTTGGTGAAACTTAAAGTGATGCAGACTGACTTCCCAATCCAACTTTACTTGCATGTTGAAATAGGTATTTCAATTATTTATTTAAAGTATTTTTATTCCACTCCTCAGCCAAAAAGGCTCCCAGAGTGGTTTACAATCAATCAGCAAAGACGACAGCTCCTGCCCTCAGGTTTATAATCTAAAAAAATAAATAAAAAAAGACACATGACACACAAGGAAAAGGAGATGGACAGTGAAGGGTGGGGGGAAGTAGACTGTCAGCCCAGCCAGTGGGATGGTCTTGCTCCCCCCTCTGATCTTTCGAAGGAGGGGCAGTCCAACTGGAGCAGGCCATGAAATTCCCTCTGCCTGCTCCTGTTCCCTTCCTCCTTCTCCTTCTCAGGACCATGATGTCAGTTAGCCCTGGGGTGGGAGGGGACGTTCAACTGAAACATGTTTGTATGTGTTGTTCCAGAATGGAGGATGCACATTGGAATAAGCATCAAGTTAAGCAATGCAGTGCAGATAGCCAACATCCATATTTAGATGCATATCCAAATGCAGATTTCGTTTACACCAACGTTTCTTGACCCAGCAGCTAAATTGGGCGCAAACCCTTACTTTTGTTGCTGATCTCCCTATCTAGTGTGTGTGTGTGTGTGTGTGTGTGTGTGTGTTATGCTACATATCTGCCCTGCTATCGAATGGTAAATTTTGATCATTAACAATGAAAAAAACCAAGAGATTAAATAATGCCTGTCATTTTAAAGACACAAATAGAGTTTTAGCAATCTGTAACATCAAGGCAAGGGGGAGAATGACCTAGCCCAACCAGTTGACCAGAGAAAGAGCATCTGCTGGTACCTTGCTCTCCTCTCCCTCCCACAAAGAACACTCAGCTCCAACTGGCAGGTGCACTGGGACTGGAGGGCAGAATGGAAGCACTCTCTGGAGCCTGCCATCTCCCTGCGGACTTTGGGTTCCACCCCTTGCTTCCCAGAAATAACATCAAGGCAAGAGAGCGACCTACCCTCATCCTAGGGATGGGCGAGAATTTCATTTGGTTTGTTCTTGATTAAAAACTTACCAAAGTTTGTAACTTTTTATATTTGAATGTGGGATGAAGAAAAACTGACAGATTTGTCCATCCAGGCAGAGGGCTTTGAGTGCTTAGCTCTTAAAACCTGCCTTTTGTGTATTCAGCCATGTTACTGCTGAGTTAAGGTAACCACCTCCTTTTTTCTGAAAAATTCTTCATCTTTAGCAACTGCATGGCCAGCAGGTATAACACAGTCTTCTTCAAGCTGGGAATGGCTGTACCTATTGATTTTGCTTGGTTCATCGTTGCTGCTTATTATAAGAATGTATCAGAATTCACAAATTTCTTCATGAAGAGGAAGGAAAGAATTTGAGATTATTGTTGTTGTTTTTAACAAAACCCTCATTGTGTGAGAAAGTGAAACTGACAGATTCCTGTATTGGCCAGAGAAGGATGAGCTGCAGGGATTACACTTCCCCCTCCCTGCCAGAAAGAAGACTCTACTCCAGTTGAAAGCTATTCTGGGATTGCAGATGCAAAGGGAAAGAATGTCCCAATCCAATTCATCAGCCAAAGAAAGAAGAGCCACCATTTGCTATGCCAGTAAAGGGAAATCAGCCTGACCCAAATAGGGTATAAAATGCCCACTTCTCTGGTGTATCGTACCTTGTTTTTGCATGTAAGCCTTATATCAGGGCCCCTCTCTCTCTCTTTCTTTTTATTGATGCGAGCTATTTTGAGAGACAATAATTTTCTGAAAAGCGGGATAAAAATAAAGAAATACAAAAATAGAGAATATAAATACATATCGTCGTTTGACGTCTTGCAAAGATATGCATGTGTGTTACTTTAAAATATATGGACTTAATATATGTAGTGGCTGGGCTGTTTTTATGTAAAAAAAATCTGTGCTTTAGATAGATTTCCATATTTATGTTCCTTTGGGACTTGTAGGCTGCATTGAAATAACAGTGTGTCTGCATGTGTATGAGGGTTTTGTCCATGCAACACATAGGCCCGCCGACCCCCCTTGCATTCTCATTTCTGGGAGTATAATTGCAAGGTGGAAACCATCCAGGAAAATATAGGAACAAAATTTATATTAAAAGAATCTAGAAGGGTCTTCAAACCTACATTATTTGAAAAGCATTGGTTGTGTGTTTGTGTAAACTTCACTGCTACAATTTTTTAAAAAAATCTGTCCTGGAACACTTCCTAACTCCAACTGACTATGTAAATGGAAGAAATAATTTGATTTATTAAATCGAGGAGAGCAGTGAACAAGCACACTGGAGTACATTATGCAGGGGACAGTGGTGTTCATCCCTGCTAAACTGCCAAAGGCACTCTGGTGTTGGGGAAGGCGGAACATTTTCTCCTTGGGATGAAGTTGTTTGAAATGCTGCCAGTGACAACGAGACACAGTGTAAGCCAGTCTCATCCACCCTCATGCATGTTTTGATCTAGAAGAGACGGTACAAGTGATGCTAATGCTCTTGCATAGCCCCCTGACAGCCATGACTGAACATGCTGGTGCTGCTGCTTTGCTACTCCTGCCTTTGTCAGTTTGCCCGATCAACAAGACTCGAACAGATGGATTTGTTCATTGCAAAAATACTGTTTTCCAACACAGACAAATTCCAGAAGAGTAGCTGTGCTGCCCTGTAGCTGCAGAGACAAAAACCACCGTGATGCTCAAGAGACTAATTGGTTCAGTGTGGCATGAATCTTGAAGTAGTAATAAAAGGTAGTTAGGGTATCTGGGGAAAGTACTGATCAATACTTTTTTAAAATAATACTTAGTACCAATAAAAGTTGCCACCCCCTCCATTTTTATCATATCATCATCATCATCTATTATCATTATTATTATTATTATTATTATTATTATTATTATTTCCTAAGGGTATGATGGAGGGGACAGGTTGCAGTTGATAGACAGTGAGGGAAATGCACTCTGCATCTCCTCTTAAAAGGAGAGCCTATGCATGTATAGTATTATGTACACATAGGAATGTATAAGAAATGTTTTGTGAAATGGCCAACTTTGTTTCTCCAATTCATTTTTCTGAGTTTTCAGCACATTTTACTTGGGGTTAAGTACCTTTCAACTCAATGTGGCTTAATTGTGATCAGAGATATATGGGATTGAATTACCAATCTCTGATTTATTGGATCTGATTTAGAATAAACCAAAGAAATGCTAATTAAAATGTTTTCCTTAATAGTTCATGCTAAAAAATAGGGTCGCATGAACTGGCAAACTGTGTGACTGGATATTTTTAAGAAGCCAGTACCCTTTTCTTTGGAGGGCGATTAACATTGTACCTCTTGAATAAAATGAGCTTGTGTGGAAACTATAAAAGTGTATTTTTCAGTAGATGTTCAACTGCTGTCCAATATAATGCTGTCCCCCAGCAAATGGCAAAGAAGGCAACTATTTTTTATTTTGGCAGCCATTTTGAATTTCCCCAAATTCAGGAAGTACCCCAGAACAGAGCTTTTGAGGAAAACAAAAAGGTGGTCACTGTGATACTATCCCCATCCCCCCATAGAATTTTGCCTATTCCTGAAATATACCCTAAGGAAAACAACTGATTTTGAGGTGCGAGAAATGGCTGAGAAATAGTCGTTGTCAGTTCAGTACAATCTTCTGTAAAAGCTAGTCACTATCTTTAAGCCTAAACCATGTTACAGACAGTAAGACCAAGAATTCTCCTTTTGGAGCTCATTGGAGGAAGGGTGAGATACAAATGCAGCAACAATAACAAAGATAAGTTGCTCTGAGAACAATACAAGTAGATGTATTTTTGATGTCAAGAGAATCTCTGGAGTAAATCATCATAATTGGTAGAACCCGTTGGCAGTTTCCTGAGTCATTTTGTACAGTAAATAAAAAGGCTGTGATTCAGAAGTTTAAAAAGAAATGTTAAGGTTCTCATTGACCTCAATGAAGACCATGTAAGGGGTTTTGACTGATTGCAGCCTTGAATGATAAGGACAGGACATGACAATTGCTATAAAGTGCATCAAACCAAGAAATTACATGATGAACCAATTCTAAAAGTATATCAATTGCTGCACAGATGCCTGAGACTACATCTGTGTTCCTCACCTTTCTATCTAGCTCTACATCATGAAACTGCAACACCCAGATTGTGTGTGTGCGTGTTTGGGGAGGGGGTTGCTTTTGCAATAATAATCTGGTTTACTGACCACCTTTCCTCAGTGACCACAATGAAGGGCAGAGGAGAGACAACTCCATAGAAGAATAAGTGTGTTGCTTTTTAAAGTGAAAAGTGTTTAAAATCAAGGTGGATTCCCACTTTGCTAGTGCAATTATTACCCTGAGCAAGGATTTTACCTAAAGGAGTCACAGAGGGAGACAGACAACTGGGTGAGTTAGAGAGCCTTTCTACACAAGGTTTTGACTGTGCACTCATGATTGCTCAGTCATAATAGTTTGTGGGTACTTTACATGATATCCTCCTCCTCCAGTGCCTTGCCTGTGCTTTGCAACCATTATCAAGTTTTTTTAAATCAAATTTTATTGTATCTATAGTCCTATATATAGATACAATCCTGCTATTTACTGCAGTGTCAAGGCTGAATAATGAAACATATCGAAATGTAGAGAAAGAAATAATCCAGAAAAAAAATAGGTATAAAGAGGCCATTCTTAATCCCGCAAAGAATCAGGACGCAGAAGCCCCTATAAGGATGCAGGATAAAAACCTCATATATGAATGACCAGAATGGAGTACTGTGTTGTGGAGGTGAAGACAGATGTAAAATGAAAATACTCACAAAAGGACCTTCCTGGGTCCACAACACAATTGTGAGTCAAGTGGGGGTTAGACAACCTCCTCACATATTCAAGGTACATGTGAGAAGGGCACAGGACTATGCAAGCTACCCCCTTCTCCTTGTTGCCAATCCATTTGCTGGCCATGATTAGCCCATGATCTCTCCTCTTGTGGAGAAGGAGTTATACACATCTCCATCAGGACATACACACTTCCCCTTCAACCACTTAAGAGATGGGTGAGACCTTCATTTCAATTCATTTTTTAATCAGAATATACCAAAATTTACAAATTTTCTTCAGATTCAGAATGGAAAGAACTCATTTTTTAGCTAATGCAGGAAATGTTTAAACTGATGGATTTGTCCATTGAGGCCCAGGGCTTTGACTGCTTAGCTCTTAAAAGTCTGGGTTTGAATCCCTGGGTTTATCACCTTTTTATTTTCTGACAGGCACCTCATCTTTGATATAGCTGTCCTTGTCCTCTCCATGCTGGGAATTGCTGTGCTTCTTGAATTTTGCCAGTGCAGTTGGGGAAGAATTTCATTTCAGTTTTGATACGAATTTATCAAAATGCACAGATTACTTCATATTTAGGATGGAAAGAAATTGAGATTTAAGAAATTAAAATGTGGAAGAATTTGAAACTGACAGATTCTCCCATCTCAGCTTCCACCAAAACAAACAATCTGGGGGAAAGGGCATAATTTAGATCCAGATGGGAAGCCACACCCACTGAATGGGCTACACAGAAGACAATGGCTCAATTCGGACGACACAATAAACAACTTGGGTGGGGAAAACAATTGTCAGTTGTATTGACTATCGTGTTATCCGAATGCTGCCATAGTCAACTCAGTGCTGAGCCTCATCCACACCACAGTTGATTATTTATTACCATGTTGTGGGGGGAGTATCCCCTAGATGAACAACTGTAAAGTTTATTATTACCCCACCATTCACTATCGTGTCGTCCAAATTGAGCCAATGACTCTTTTAATCTCAAAAAACAGCATGACTAATAGGGATGTGCACTGACCCCCCGGATCGGATCGGATAGCGGATCGGAATCGGACCTGGGGGGTCGGATCGGATCGGATCGGATCGGAGGCTGGTCGGATCGGATCGGACCAGATGTCCGATCCGGATCGGACGCCATTTTGAATGCTTTTTCCCATAGCCAAGTATTGTTTTACAAAAACGCCTATAACTTTTTCATTTTTAAAGATAGAAGGATGAAACTTGGGCACATTGTAGACTGGTTAGGGGTAGTTATCTGTGAGAAATTTCAGAAAGATTGGTGCATGCATTTTGTGGCAATTAATTTTTTAATAAATACCCAGGAATGCCTATAACTTTGTCATTTTTAAAGTTACACACATGAAACTTTGCCACGTTGTAGGGGGTACCTTGGGACCTATGTGTGTGAAATTTCAGAAACGTAGGTGCTTGTCTTGTGTGGCAATTAATTTTTAGAAAAATGGGTAGTAGTGGGGTAAATACAGTTACGCCTCCCATTTTTTTATTTTTGAAGATACAAACAGGAAACTTGGGCACATTACAGGTACCACTTGCCTTGATATGTGTGTGAAATTTCAGAAACATTGGAGCTTTCCTTGTGTGGCAATTAATTTTTGAAACAATGAGGAAAGAAACACCTATAACTTTGTCATTTTTAAAGTTACACACATGAAACTTTGCCACATTGTAGGTGGTACCTTGGGACCCATGTGTGTGAAATTTCAGAAACATAGGTGCTTGCCTTGTGTGGCAATTAATTTTTTAATAAATACCCAGGAATGCCTATAACTTTGTCATTTTTAAAGTTACACACATGAAACTTTGCCACATTGTAGGCGGTACCTTGGGACCTATGTGTGTGAAATTTCGGAAACGTAGGTGCTTGCCTTGTGTGGCAATTAATTTTAGAAAAATGGGTAGTGGTGGGGTAAATACAGTTACGCCTCCCACTTTTTTATTTTTGAAGATACAAACATGGGCACATTACAGGTACCACTTGGCTTGATATGTGTGTAAAATTTCAGACAGCTGGGTCCAGGCATGTGGTGGCAAGGTATTTTTGAAACAATGAGGAAAGAAACGCCTATAACTTTTTTATTTTAAAAGTTAGAAGTCTGAACATTGCTCACTTTGTAGATGGGTTAGGGGTAGATATGTGTCAGAAATTTCAGATTTATAGGTCCAGGCATTTGATGGCGATGGCTCGTGTCTGCTTGAGTACAAAGTGAAAGCAGACACGAGCCCTGTAATGGATACTACCAAGGATCAAAGGGATCGAGACCAGAGTGATCCTTCCTTGCACGCATGGCTGCAAAACTCAGCTAGGCTCAGCCGTTCTGCTTGAAAAGTGAAAGTAGGAAAGGAAACACGAGCCCTGTAATGGATACTACTAGCAAGGATCAAAGGGATCGAGACGAGAGAGTGTTTCCTTTTCTTCGCGGGAAGCGGGAGGGGAAGACCTGGCCTCTGTAGAAATTTTTTTGAAACATGTAATTTAAAAATTCCATAGCCATCAAATGCCTGGACCTATAATTCTGAAATTTCTGACACATATCTACCCCTAACCCATCTACAAAGTGAGCAATGTTCAGACTTCTAACTTTTAAAATAAAAAAGTTATAGGCGTTTCTTTCCTCATTGTTTCAAAAATACCTTGCCACCACATGCCTGGACCCAGCTGTCTGAAATTTTACACACATATCAAGCCAAGTGGTACCTGTAATGTGCCCATGTTTCCTGTTTGTATCTTCAAAAATAAAAAAGTGGGAGGCGTAACTGTATTTACCCCACCACTACCCATTTTTCTAAAATTAATTGCCACACAAGGCAAGCACCTACGTTTCCGAAATTTCACACACATAGGTACCAAGGTACCGCCTACAATGTGACAAAGTTTCATGTGTGTAACTTTAAAAATGACAAAGTTATAGGCATTCCTGGGTTTTTATTAAAAAATTAATTGCCACACAAGGCAAGCACCTACGTTTCCGAAATTTCACACACATGGGTCCCAAGGTACCACCTACAATGTGGCAAAGTTTCATGTGTGTAACTTTAAAAATGACAAAGTTATAGGTGTTTCTTTCCTCATTGTTTCAAAAATTAATTGCCACACAAGGAAAGCTCCAATGTTTCTGAAATTTCACACACATATCAAGGCAAGTGGTACCTGTAATGTGCCCAAGTTTCCTGTTTGTATCTTCAAAAATAAAAAAATGGGAGGCGTAACTGTATTTACCCCACTACTACCCATTTTTCTAAAAATTAATTGCCACACAAGACAAGCACCTACGTTTCTGAAATTTCACACACATAGGTCCCAAGGTACCCCCTACAATGTGGCAAAGTTTCATGTGTGTAACTTTAAAAATGACAAAGTTATAGGCATTCCTGGGTATTTATTAAAAAATTAATTGCCACAAAATGCATGCACCAATCTTTCTGAAATTTCTCACAGATAACTACCCCTAACCAGTCTACAATGTGCCCATGTTTCATCCTTCTATCTTTAAAAATGAAAAAGTTATAGGCGTTTTTGTAAAACAATACTTGGGTATGGGAAAAAGCATTCAAAATGGCGTCCGATCCGGATCGGACCTCATCGGATCGGATCGGATCAGATCGGAGGTTGTCCGGATCGGATCGGATCGGATCGGATTTTCCCGATTTTGGGTCGGATCGGATTCGGATCGTGGATCGGATCCGATCCGATGCACACCCCTAATGACTAATATAGAAACTCAAAATCAGCTTTGCTCAATGTTTTAGGTAGAAATTTAAGATGGTACAAATGTTCAGAAAAGGCATTACTTGTTTCTGTGTTCTATTGAGTGATATAAATGAAAAGATTAGTATGTGTCAGGGGATGCTCTAATCCAAGGGTAGGCAACCTGGTGCCCTCCATATGTGTTGGACTATAACTCCCACCAACCCCAGACAGGATGGCCAGAAATTATGGGAGATGTAATACAAAACATCCTAAGGACGCTGGTTTGCCTACTCTCTCAATATCAATTGCTAAAACAAAATGCAAAAGAAATGTAATAAATCCCAGCTATGCTGCCAAGTTCTTTCTTTCTTTTTTTTGCTATTTTGTCTCCTGTTTCTGGGAGCAGAAATTGTAGCTATATTAATATGTTTAGTACATCTAAACATGTTAGATGTATTTTAGCCTACATTCTTACTTAATGATGTTTTAAGATGCTATTTTAAAATGTTTTTGTATTCTTATTTGATATTTAGATGGTTTTATATTGTTTAAGTTGTTTCTTAATTGTGGAGGTTATGTTGTTAGCTGGCGTGGGCATGTTTTATGGAAGGGCAAGGTTTAAATGTAGTAAAGTAAGAAAAAAATAAAACTAAACTTGCCTTTTTAGTGATGAAAATTACTCTGCTGTTGTGCCACATAAGAAATCAGCAATGGATATAAAGTTAACTTGTACTCAGACTCCATAATCTATAGAAGGAAATAGCATCATGCATTATTTGCAAAGCCGGTCTCAGGTAGCAGATCCCAAAGGAGCATGGATCTCACCACCAGGAAAACTGTGCGCTCCAGAAAGCTATACTGGCTGCTCTCCTGCTGTGGCAAGGGGGGCTGGCACAGCTCTCTAGAGTATCACCCACCCAGTGCTTCCGTTTAAGAATCTCTCAGAGCTCAGCATTGGGCAGGCAGGGTCTCTAAGAAGCCACGCTGGCAGCTCAACAGAGAGAATTGTCAACATGGCTCACCAGACAGCCTGGCCCAAATGCCGCATTAAAATGGATCTTTCCTCAGAGTGAGATATTTGTGGGGAGGTAACTGATGCCTCACTGTCTGGAAAGACCCTTCACAGTGAGGGAGGAGCCTGTGGTGCATTGCTGTTGCCAAGGTAAAGAAAAGAAGGGGAAGTGGTGCCGCCATCAGATGTTGTCATTGGTAGGGTGACCATATGAAAAGGAGGACAGTTGTATAGAAAAGGGAATTTCAGCTAGTGTTAATTGTATGCATGTAGAACTTGGTGAAATCCCCTCTTCATCACAACACCTAAAGCTATAGGAGCACTGCCCTCTTTTGTATCTGGTCAAGAGGGCAAGGCTCCTGTAGCTTTAACTGTTGTGATGAAGAAGACATTTCACCAAGTGCTGCATGACACCTGCTGGAATTTCCTTTTTCTATACAACTGTTAAAGATAGAGGAGCCCTGTCCTCCTTTTCATATGGTCACCCTATGACATTGGGGAAGGGAGGACGAGGAGGAGGGAAAAGGAAGATTGATGAAATCATGGCTGTGGGGGAGAGAAGAGAGGCAAGTGGCAAGGGAAAAGGGCAGAGAAAGAGTACAAAGTGCTTAGACTGGCTTCAAATACAATATAAGCCAACAATACATTAAAATTCATACCAATGATAACAAGAAGCAGCAAACTAGGGTCCCCTCTTCAAGGATTCACTTTTGCGCCTGGTTAGCCGATTATGCGCATAATCGCAGAAGCGCATTTACGCCTAATCCCTCTTCACGAGAGGCGGCGAAGCGCATTAACGGATGTCCAAAATGCAGTTTACATGTAGTTAATGCACATAAGCGCATATTCACACAGTCAAAATGCGCTTTAACGGACGGAGCAAAATAAAACTCGCAATTTAACGCGCATTCGATAATGCGCATAATCGGAGAGATAACGCGCCTCTACACCCCATTTGCGCTCCGCTGGTGTGGAGGTAAATTTTTTAATAAGACTTCAAAGAGCATTAAACCTCTCGTGAAGAGGCACCCTAGGAGATAAAATTGATTGAAAAACACAGATCTAAAAGTCTTGAGATTGTTTTTACATGTTTTCACCTGGCATTGAAAAGAGCAGCCTCAGTGCCAGGTGGTGTCTTTGCAGAGAGATTTCCAAAGCAGAAGTTCCGCAGAGGCAGCTCTATCTCTGCTCGTCCTCCTCTCAGCTGTAATGGCAGTGGGACCTAGAGAACAGCATCCAGGGGAGATCTTAAAACAGAAGCAGGTCCCTGTTAAAGAAGAAGGCAGTTTTTAAGGTAGCCAGTCCCTATTAGGGATGTGCACTGGATCGGACCCGATCCACGATCCGAGTCCGGTCCAGTGGGAAATCGGATAAATTATCCGATTTCCGATCCCGCAGCTGGATCGGCCGATCCAATCCGAACCGGTCCGAAAAAGCTCCGAACCGGTTCGGCGGATCGGCGGATCGGCGGGCGCCCACTGGCGCCCACCGCCGCTTCCATTGGCGGGCGCCAGCGGGCGCCCGCCGATGAAAGTGGACAGCGGGGGGGGAGGAGGGGGGCACTTACCTTCTCGGCCCGGTGGCTCCCGTCCGGCGCCGGCGCCTACTACTACTAGCAGGCTCCGCGGCCTGCTCTAGGGTGGCGCGCCGGGTGATGTCATCACCCGGCGCGCTACTCTAGAGCAGGCCGCGGAGCCTGCTGGAAGTAGTAGGCGCCGGCGCCGGACGGGAGCCGCCGGGCCGGGAAGGTAAGGAGGGGGTGCGTGGAGGGGAGGAGGGGGCGCGCGGAGGGGGGAGGGGGGAGGGGGGCCCTTACCTGCCCGGCCCGGCGGCTCCCGTCCGGCGCCGGCGCCTACTACTCCCAGCAGGCTCCGCGGCCTGCTCTAGGGTGGCGCGCCGGGTGATGTCATCACCCGGCGCGCTACTCTAGAGCAGGCCGCGGAGCCTGCTGGAAGTAGTAGGCGCCGGCGCCGGACGGGAGCCGCTGGGCCGGGAAGGTAAGGAGGGGGTGCGTGGAGGGGAGGAGGGGGCGCGCGGAGGGGGGAGGGGGGAGGGGGGCCCTTACCTGCCCGGCCCGGCGGCTCCCGTCCGGCGCCGGCGCCTACTACTACCAGCAGGCTCCGCGGCCTGCTCCAGGGTGGCGCGCCGGGTGATGTCATCACCCGGCGCGCTACTCGAGAGTAGGCCGCGGAGCCCGCTGGTAGTAGCCGCCGGCGCCGGACGGGCCGAGAAGGTAAGCAGTGGCGGGGAAGGGGGCTTACCCCCCCCCCGGAGCCGTCCGCTTCTATCCGCTGGCGCCCGCGGGCGCCAGCGGATGGAAGCGGGCGGCCCCAGGGGGGGTAGGGAGCGCGGGGGAGGGGGTTTACCTGCCGGGGCCGTCCACAGCGGACGGCCCCGGGGGGGGAGGGAGTTAGGCCCCCCCTTACCCACCCGCCGCCATTTTTTCCTCATAGACTTGCATTGCAATGCAAGTCTATGGGGAAAAAAATGGCGGCCGATCCAAAAATGTACGATTTTTGGGTCGGGATCGGACTCGATCCGGTCCGGGGGGCCTCCGATTTTGTCCGAACCGGTCCGGGACAAAATTGGAGGTCCCGATCCGGGTCCCGATCCGATCCGGGGGGTCCGTGCACACCCCTAGTCCCTATGCCATTTAGAGCAGGGCTGGACAACTTGTGGCCTTCCAGACATTGTTGGACTGCAGCTTCCATCAGCTCTAGCTAGTTTGGTGAGGGATTGTGGGAGTTGCAGTTGAACAACGTCTGGAGACTCACAAGTTGTCCACCTGATTGAGGGCTTTATAGGTCAATAACTGCATTCGGACCAGGACCCATTGGTAGCTATCTTAAAACTGGCATCATGTATTCCATTCACCCGGTGCCAGATTTTGAATGATCCACACTTTTCAAAGAATCTTTAGAGGAACCCCACATGGTCATCCAAATGGGTTATCACAAGAACATTGATTTCTGTGGCCAGGCTATATCTACGCTGGTCCACCTTTGAGGGCTGTTGTGTGGGCACGTACACAAGAGAAAGGCTTTTCCACACTGGCCCCAGACCTCTGGAATTGGTTGCTTTTGGAGGTCCATCAGACCCCATCACTGCAAAGCTTTTAGAAAAGTCCTAAAGACTTTCTTGTTTAGTATGGCTTTCCCTCAATTATGTTTTACTGGATCTTTTGAGATTATAGTTGTAATAGTGTTGTCAGTTTTTAGTACTAAGTCAGATGCTTTATTGCTGGTGTTTATTGTTTTTATTAATGTGTGCTGTTTTATTGCTGTATCAGTTTTTATTGTTTGAATTTTATTGCTGTAAGCTGCATTGGGTAGGTTTCTGCTCTGAAAGGCAGCCTAGAAATATTATAAATAAACAAACAAATAAATGAATGAATAAACAAAATGAAGCAGGATCACAGCTGGCAAACCAGTGTCACCTAATGGAAGAAGCATCATGTTGAATTTATCTAGTTGAATTTTAAGACTTGTATTGTTATTTTTAATAATGTATTAGTTTTATATGTTTTAATCAGTTTTATGCATTTTATATTTGTATTTAATGTTGTTCCCCACCTTGATCCAGAGGGAGAGGTGAGTAATAAATAAATTATTATTATTATTATTATTATTATTGCAGGAGCCAACTGGGCTTCCAACAATAAGGTTGTATCTAACAGTATGCCCAGACTGTGGACCTTGTCCTTTAGGGGGAGTACAATCCCATCTTGACCAAGTTGAAAACCATCTCCTAGAACAGATTAATTACCTATCAGGAGTACTTCCATCTTGCCTTGATTGAGCTTCATTTTGTTGGCCCTTCCTGATTCCAGTTTAGGACACCATTTCAGGACCTCCATGGATTCTCTTTAATCTTATGAGAAGGAACTTGGAATGGGATACTTCCCAATCTAGATGTACCAGTGCCTGTGCAGCAGGCCCTAGTAAGAGCTGATCTACAATACTTCATCTGGATTTTGCTATTCCTAGTAAACATGAATTCAAACAGGGGCAAATACAGAGAAGAATCTGATTAGCAGATGGAATCTTCAAAGGTGCAGAAAGATCAAGCACTAGAGCTATGTAAAGTTTGCATTGGGTTAATTACAATATGATCCAAGTTCATCTGGGGATGGGGAATAGGAAGAACTTGGATTACTTTTCTGAGCCACCTGTGTCAGCCCCCAAACCTATTGCCCCCTGCCCCCTCACTTACCTGGCAAGGATGGTGGGGACAGTAGTGGTGATTGTGAGGAGGGTGGGACCTTTTTGTCAATGAATGAAACAGTGCCCAGTAGTGGTAGTTGTGTGGGGAGAAGAAGGAGCAGGGTTTTGTCAATGAGTGAAACAGCATCACTACTGGGGTGGGAGGACTGTAGGAGGACAGGGGTCAGGGGGATGACTCAGATGCCACACAGTGGCTTAATAAATTACTCATAGGAGCTTATTAGCCTGCTCGTATGGTGAAGGTTCATGGGTTATTTTAAAAAATAAGCTACTGTGAGTAGCTTATTAAGCCCCCAGGGCTTAAAGTGATGTCCAAAAATGGACTTAGTCTCCGTATACCCACACTTTAGCCCTTTCTACACCTCCCAGAATTCCGGGAGTAAGGGGGGAGGCTCTCGGGATATCTCAATCATGAGAGTCTCCTCCAGTGTGCACACGTGGTGTGTGACATCCCAGGAGGAAACAGGACATCATGCCCACCATTTTTTCAAAGAGCTGGAGGAGGGAGCGCACTTACGCTCCAGCACACACTGTGAGTGTAAAATAAAAAATCTCCTATGAAATTGGGTTCCCAACCCCAGGCGTGATAAAATTGCTGCTACCCCCTCCACTGATGGTGAGTAAGTGGGCACTGGGCAGGACAGGCACCCACACCTCCCACAGTTTTGGAACGTTCCCAGGACCGTGGGAAGTGCGTTTCCCCAGGGATCTTAATCCCTGGGAAAACCCGTGCCCATCCCCCTTGCCCCCAGGAGTCCCTGTGCATCGTTTGGACACCCCGGGAGCAGCCAGGGACATTCCTGGGGGGGGGGGAAGGCTGGTGTAGAAACGGCCAGTATCTTGCCCTAATCTTTTGCCATTTTTTGATGATTGGGAGCAAGAGTAAAGTTGGAGTCGCTACTGGGCCAGTCTTTAATGAGATATATGCTTTTACATTCTAAACTCTTAATTCTGACTACACCAAATACAGCAGTCAGTAAAACTGACTCAAACACAGCAACTGAAGTTCTTCTTGAATTGTAAAAATCAAGCTTTTACAGCTTTTCTGAAATATAATAGGGAGTTTCTTAGAAAGGGTGCCACCACTAAGAAGGCTCTTGTGTGTTTAACCTTTCAGATACTGAAGGCATCCTAAGGATTGCAAACACAGATTATCTAAAACCATGGGGTGATGTGTGATAGCAAAATAATGAAATAATGAGCTAAATCTTTGGCTTCAGGTTAAGACAATTAGTAGTATACATTTAGTTTTCAACCTCCTAATGAAAAGGGTGTTATTACATGTTGTTATACCTTCTAGTTCAAGTTATTATTTTAGGTCCATTGAGCACAGGTATATCTAGCTATTAGGTTCTCTTCCGAACACTTCTTCTTCTTCTTTGTTATCTTGCTTAAAAGCATTCTGCAAAATTAACATTTCCACTTTACTGTATCTTGGGGACTAGGCTTAGAATTTAAACACACATTTTCTTAATGTAAAATGAAAGTGAAAAGATACCAAACGAGAGTGTTTCATTATGTTTCATTATGTATTTTTTTCTTCCCACTGGAGAATTTCATTACATATCCAGCAAAGGAAAAGTAAATGAGCCATGAAAGACCCCTGTAGCTTCCTTCACTGTTGAGAATAGCACTAAGCTTTAACATAAATGTTAATATTAGGTACAGGGTTTAATTTAATCAGTCATCGGCTTGCTAATAGTATATTATAACAACAATATCTCAAATAAGTGAAAGGGATGCCCATGAAGGTCCCCATGGTATAAACTAAATGCAAGGAGGGACCATTTTGGACTTTCCATTTTAGATGGTCTCTCCCACCCACCCAGGTAAAAGAGGAAAGAATGAATGGAAAACCCAGAGGAAAGTGACATTGCTATATCACTTTTTTGCATGGATGTACTGGATAATGAGGCAAAACTCAGAAGTATGGAGTATCTAGGGTCACCATTTTATTGATAACTACAAAGACAGTGCCTGTAATAATCAACAACTGTGGCCTTTTTAAAATTTGGAGCTGACAGTAACTCCACCTGCTTACATGGAAAGGGCAAAGTTAACCAGGTCCCTGGCCTGGGGGTTGTTTGAGTCCAGCACCCTCCCCAGTTCAACAGCACCACCTTTGCAGGTAGTGATGGAGGCCTTCCTGACTCACTCACTCCACCCTAGGGCAGACTGGCCCTAAATAAATCTATGCCCGACCCCCATGTTCCACAGCCCTGAATAGGCAGGTCTCAGAAATTCCTGATCATTTAAAAAACATCTCCAGTACTCTCCAAAACTTTATCTATTTAGCTCTTTTTCTGAATCTTCCTACCAGAATTGTGATCCTAAATCCAAGTTAACCACAAACCGCCCTACCCATGCCCCAACATTTTCTGCCTGAAGAAACATCCTTACCTCATGATACAGCATAGAGTAGATGAAAAAAACAAAACAACCAAACTAAGGCTAATCATCTGGGAGCTTTCAAAAGAATATGACTGGGGTCTTACGCAACCAGCTGACCTTACACTGTAGATGAAGAGAGCGTGGACAGGGGGCATGAAAACAAAGACACATGGATATGAGCAGGGTGGGCTTTTATAAGCCCACTCAGCACCAGTGTTGGCACAGGGTCCTCACAAAGCCAATCCAGTCCCATCCCCAATCCAGTGGTGGGAGGGAGTTGTTTGTCACTTTTTCATGCTATTTATCAGAACTTACATCTTACACCTACAGCTGTTAGTGCCTGCTGACACAAACCTTTTCTGACACAAAGTTGAGATCTCAATCTGATGCTTATCAACTCAGAAGTTAAGTCCCACTGAATTAAAGTGGATTTGTTTCCTAGTACATGTGTATATCTCTAGCATGGCAAAAGCACGTTGTGGCCTAGGAAACCTGGCAAAATGGACTTGTGCTGACATCCTGATGTTTTCTGCAGCAAAAAAGGGGGTCACATCACAATGCCTTTACTAATTAATCACATCCTCCAAGAGAATTCAGTTCAGCATAACATAGTTGAACATGTTATTTCCTTTTCTTGTATTTTTTTCAAGGGTTTCCATTACTGTCTGAAAACCTTTTTGAAATTTGTTTCTCAGAGTGGAACCATTTTTTTTGCACAATATATGTTTTATATCTTTCCTGCTTCCTTAAAAAATGGAGTTGAGATATTGTTATGTTAAAAGAAGGACGATTTCTGAATAATCACAATATGAAGCCCCACATGACTTGAAATCATATATGAGTTTCTCTGTGTGATTGAGCTCTACGTGTTTATGTCAGTAAATCATAGGGGCTGTTGTCATGTCACCAAACATGTGGCACATTAGGGGTGACAGGCCTAGCCCACATGGCCCCATAAACCCATTATGTATACTTGTATGTATGCTTTTACAATGTGCGAAGATGCCTGCCTTCCTCAAAAATTGGAGGGTGTATCAGGCGGGCATTTAACCCAAACAATAGATTTACATCTGAAAATGCATACCAAATTTTACTACTCTGTTTAGTCATCAGGGGAGATATAAATACAACAACAACAACAACAACAACAGACAACAGACAATAGACAAGCAAACATAAAATGCCTTTAAGCCAAGGTACCATTTTGCCCAGCCAATTACAAGGTACATGTTTTTCAAAACAGAAATTAATCTTTAGGTTCAAAAAAGGAATATGTTATGATCAGTCTACTGAATATAAAACATTGTGTACACACATCCTACATCTGATTTTACTTCATTTATACACTGGTATGCAAAACAAAATAGTATATTTTTGTATACCAATAATATAGACGATATTTAAAATTAATAACTTCACAAACACATACTCCCCCCAAAAAACCCTCAGTAGCAGCAACAGTGATCTTACTCATAGTAGGCTAAGAAGGCAAAAAGCATCAAAAGTATTATAACACTTAAAGTGCAATAAGATTGGAAAATTATTTTCACAAAAACAAAAAATCAGACAATAGCAAAACAAGTAAAAAAAAGGAGCTAAGCCATTAGAAGGGACATAAATGTCATACCAACAGATGACATTCAACCTTCTCATATTAATTTAAATAGATTTAATCAAATCAAGTATTGTCCATCTATATTTTATCCAGGATTGAATATCTCCGGCCTAGGCACAACACTTTTAGAGCCAAATTAGGGATGTGTGAGAAATTTACTCTATTGAGGGTAGATTTTTGTTTTTTGTTTTTGTTATTTTATAACTTTACTCAAATTGCATCTCCCAGACGTGAACATGGACTCAAATGCAATTTGTGATCTGAAATCACACATTTCCGAGCTTGCAATGCGTACCACAAAACAAAACAAAAATGCGTTCAAAAAGATGAGCACATTTGAAAAAAATGTGCTAAGAAAACTGTGTACAACTCCAAAATGTGCACTATGTTTTAGTCAACGAGTACATATGTCCAAAATTGCATAAATTTAACTACACATGAAAGTGCATACATGAATGTGTACCTTATGAAAAATGCATGCAAATTTCTGTACAGATATTTATTTTAAAACATTGCAAGCTCATGTGGAAGCTCATGTGGAAGTGGGAGAGAATGAGTTTGGTCTCAAAAATCTAACCATCTCAGCAGTACTGAGACTGACATATCTGTCCATCCCCCAAGCTCAATTACCCATTGGTTTCAAGACTTTTCCCCAAATAACAGGTGGTAAACACTTTGTCATCTTAAATGGAATAATGTGATGTGAGTAGTTCAAGTGTTGCTCTCCCAATGGGGAGACCTGAGGGCTCAAATCTTTGCTTGGACAAATTAATATATTTTATGCTATTTTACACACAGTGGGTGTAATAAAAAAAAAAAAAATTGGAAAAAGACCAGCTATTAACATTTAATTTAGTTAAGAATTTTATATTTAGTTCTCTGAGTAGAATTTGAATTTCATAGTTTTAATATATGGAAGATACCAATCATAGCAATGAAATTTAACACAAGGTAATTCTTTTACCTGAGTATATGTATTTTCATCCAAATTCCTCTTGTCAACAGCAATGATAATTATATAAACTTCTGCCTATTTCTAGACACTCAAGTGGTTATTTACTCAATCATTGTGCAATATAGTTGAATCAGTATGAGACACTTAAGTAAACTATCCATCAATTTCTGCAGGTCTCCTTCCATTTAAAAACAATAAATTAAAATTAAATAATAATGCTCCTAGGGCACAATCTGATGGATGATTAGACAGAAAAAACGGAATGCTGGGAATTGTAGGGCTTTTTTCTGCATAGGGTTGTGCCCTTAATTTGCTGCCTGTTTAGACAGCTTATCTGGTGGGTTGGAGATAAATACTTTCAACTGTATGTAGGGGTGGATGAAAAATTAGTTCCATTTGTATCCCAGATCTAATGTCCACAGAAGGCTTCTGATCCAGAAGAGCATTTTGCTGGTGGAATGGGAGAGAAGGCGATTTTTGCTGATTCCCCCTTTTCCCTAAAATCCTCGATCTTCCTACACCCCCACCCCACCCCAACCCCCCAACCCACCACATACATGCACACAGACAATCTGTAGAATATCTTCTCTGCTTCTGGAATTCTATTTACTTAGCATTAAACTTAATATTGGCCCTGCTTCTATCAGAATTTAACTCAATTAGTATAAGGTTCACAGTCTACATTACATCTTATTGTAGATTCATCCAGGTTTCAATGATTAACATGATTCTTATACAAAGTACAAAATATGATTGCCTATCTTTCAGCTTTCTACAGAGTTCTCAAAAACTGTGCAAGGCTGAGCACACAACATACAAGCGCAATCACCACCAACAGAAAATAACGTTGCCATATGCCCACCTTTTCCTCCATCAAAACAGAATGTTTGAGCCTCTCAGCATATAAACAGAATGGTCCCTGAGACTGGCAGTTGTGAGAGAAAGGGGAGGATATACTTCAAATAATGGTTTGGATCCATAATTCACACTTACAATATAATCCTATGATGTCTACTCAGAAATGAGTTCCACTGAGTTAAATGGGACTTATTCCCAGGTAAGTGTATATAGCATTGCACCAGTGGTCACAAGTGAGATATGATTAAAGTGTGACCAACTTTGTCTAGATCTCATCTAACCCAATGTTTTTATGCCTAAAAATAGTCTCATCTTCAAAGGGATACTTGCAATAAAAACAAACAAAACTCTTGCATATCTATCAGGTCTCTAGGTATAACATCTAATGTAGTTTGGTCTAAAAGTATTTGCAATATAGAATCCCCAAAGGTGTCGACAAATTCTCAGGGATTATTATTATTATTATTATTATACATATGCTCTTGCTAAATAACAATAAGATAAAGCAGGAATAGTGGTTATAAGTCTTGGTAATTTGTGGACTAAGGTTTACCAACAGATGTCTTAAATCACTGGGCAAAACCTCAGTCCAGAAAGTTATGTAGGACTCCTAGTAGATGGTCCTCCAAGATGCTTTCTATATAAGGACCATATAAGAAGAGTTTTTTTGATAATTTCCATCTGTGCAATTACCCTTAGGATGTTATTTCCCACTGTTAGACAGAGAATCAAACTTTTAGAAATCTGGAATGTAAATGAGAGTGAATTTGCCTCTGTACAGCCTCAAACAAGCATAGCAAAGTAAGATCCAATGTTCTGAGCTCATTTTCTATACGTTTCCAGCACACTGTTACTATACAGTTCAGGGAATTTGTTCCAATTACCTCTTAACATTGCATCAAGAAACAATACTGAAAGAATTATTTTCAATCTATAGTTTTGTTGTATTGCATAGCTAGTTAAATAATTCACTTTAAAATCTTGTAAACAAGGTATTTTTATGTCTTAAAAGAAAAAGTAATTAAATTATTCTTGTTGAAATAAATATATATTCACTTCTTGAAGGATTTTTGTAGCTAGCTTTGCAAAATGTTCAAAAGCATGGTGTCAAAAAAGAGGGATCAAGGGCATTCATTACTTGCACAATCCATGCATACGTAACTGTATTTTGATGTCATGTGACTGTCTGAAAAGCTAAAAGAAAAGTGGAAATGTTGTGTTCCTTATAGGGAAGTGTATCGTGTCGTTAAAATGCCTGATAACTATCCGATATGGTCTTTATCAGACATCCGATTAACGATAACAATAAGATAGAAAATCCTACGATAATTATCGGAGACATAGAAATCATCCAATAATTATTGGAAGGTTCTTTTTCATTTGGGGTCATGGAGGGAGCTAGAAGGTGGGGTGTGTTTGCTGAGACCAATCGTGCAGCAAGGATTCAGTGACCAATCGTGCAGCAAGGATTCCAGCAGGCTCCAATCACAATGTTGGAGGAGGGCTAAGGATATCCCCGCATAAAGCCCCACATTTGGTGTTCCAGCTCTATTGGGAGTTAAGCGTTGTGGGAGAAGGCTGGATTTTGTTGGAATTCTGTCATGGGTATTATAGTTACTTAGTTACTGCTGGATTGATTTTAGTGGCGAATTGTTGGAGATTCATTGTAGTCTTGCATCTTTCTGTTCCCTTCTGTGTCTCAGGTTTGTTTGGCTGTTCGTTGCTTGTGTGTTTGATTGAAGGGTTAGGTTAGTGTGAGTGGGGGTACTGTGACTGCCTCTGTTGTTGTCCTCTTCCCTGTTTAACTTTCTTTTAAAAAAACAAAAAATATATTTAAAAATTATATTTCTCCCTCTGTGTGTGTGTGTGTTTGCTTGATTGCTTGATTGACTGTGAGTGTGCTGGTGTGTCCTGTAGCCTGCTACACAGGATAACACTACACAATCTGTGGTCAAAGCAGCACACAAACTGCAAAGGATTGTTAATAATATAAATAATTTCAATCACTTTGTAGCAGTATGAAACATAGCTCTAAGGCGCACCTTGGGCGAGGTGGCTCTGGGTCTAGGAAAATGCTGTTCTGGGGGCAGTTCTGGGATGGCTGTCTCTCCCTCAGTGAAATCAAGTGCACATCTTCCTTGGCGCTAGCATTGCCTGCAGTGTCAAGCAGCCGCTTCCTGCAAGATGTATTCTTTCTTAGGCTACCCCTCTGGAATTGAACCTGGATTCCCTGTTAACTTAATAAGAATGTTGTGGAACCAGGCATCTCATTGACTTCACCTAATTCCGGTGTAGCAGCATTGGTGAGGGACTTCAGCAGCATCCCTCACACCTTGCCTTTATTTCTTTTGCCACTGCTCCATCCAATGTGCCCAGTGTGGACTGCTTTAGGGAGGGACTGCAGTCAGTGTATGCATGGCATTCCAGTGACAGCGCCTTGACAGATTCCTGTATTATTATTTTTCATCACTACTTCCCTGGGTCTGCTCTTCAAATGCCTCGTGGACTCCGTTAGTGAGTGACTGCAGAAACATCCCTCACACATTTCTTTACTTTATTTTATTTTATTTTGAGACACTGCTCCATCCAATGTGCCCACCTCTACCCAGAATGTGACTATTCCCTCTGCTCCAGCCAATGTGCCCACCTCTACCCAGAATGTGACTATTCCCTGTGCTCCAACCAATGTGCCCACCTCTACCCAGAACGTGACTTTTTTTATTTCCCTCTGCTCCAGCCAGTGTGCACAGCTCTGGCATGAAGAACTGCCAACCTGCCTGCACGGGGATGGCGGGCAGACTGGTCATTTTTGAAGCACGATGAGATCAAGGCAGTGCGTGAGGGTTGTTTTGATGGGATTCACAATTGTCAAAACAGCACATGTATATGCTTCCGCTAGAATCCTCCAGGTTGGTGTGCTGCAGGGGTATCTCCTGCCCCAATGAGGCTCTGCCAGGCTACGGCTGGCTAAAATAAGTAATGCCCATGCTATTTCCCTACCCCTCAATCCTTTTATTTGTACTTAGACATCCATGGCCTAATCTCCTGGCCCAATGAGGCCCTGCCTGGGTAAAGCTGGCTCTAAAATAACTGTAACGCCCGTGCTATTCCCCTACCCCTCAAATGTCCCTTTCCTTTGTACTTAGACATGCATGGCCTAATCTTGAGATAAGGCAGCAGTTATGCTACTGCGGTGGAGTGCATCCACTCACTGTGCCACACATAGGCGCGGATAATAAGCAGATATGCTTTTAGTGGGATCATCCAGGTTGGTGCGCTGTAGGGGTATCTCCTGGCCCAATGAGGCCCTGCCTGGCTAAGGCTGGCTCTTTAAGAAAGGTCTTCTTCTACCCCTGCTCCTGTGATGACACCCAAGAGTCCATGTGCTGGCGAGCAGACTAGGTCACCCCAGAAGCGACAGGGCAGCATGGTGTGGGACCTCTTTGAGGTGGCACCAGATCCCCGCTTTGCTGTCTGTCGGCATTGCAAGGCTGCCATCAGCAGGGGTAAAATTCTAGGGCACCTCACCACCTCCAATATGCTCCACCACCTGAAGAGGAACCACCATGCAGGCCTGCTTAGGAGAGAGGCAGGCACCTCAAGGCTGACTGGTAGGAGTAAGGGAAAGCAGAAGACCGCTTCTGCTAAGAGTTCTCCATCTCCCATCCCCAAGCATCTTAGGCAGGCCATCATGGAAGACATGGGGTGGGGGAAATATGGGGCCACACGTTGGAGGTTTTCAATGCCCAACCAGCTCACCAACTGCATCGGTGAGATTGTGGCATTGGACGACCAGCCATTCACCTTTGTGGACAATGCAGGGTTCAAGAGGCTGATGGCTCTTGTGGTTCCATACTACAAGATGCTGTCTTGCACCACCCTTAGCAGGCATGTGGTTCCCTCCCTGTACCGGCATGCAGGGAGTTAGTGCAGGGTCGACTGTGCCAGGCAGAGGCGCATATATGCTTTTCGCTTCAGAAGCCTGGGCTGTCCAGGTGCTATTCCCCCCCAATACGAATATCCTTCCACATCCAACTGTCTCTTCCCCCCCCCCCCAAATCCTCTTCCCTCATTGTTCCTTTTATGTGCACGGGGAACATCTTCCTCCTCCTAGCCACCATTACTGAGGAGATGCAGAAGCATCTCACACATTGCCTTTTTTGAGCCACTGTGCCTGCCCAGCCCGCCTTGGTGGGTCGATGTGCATGTGCGTTTTTGGCTTCAATACCAACTTCGAGAGAAGCTATGTCAAACTGACGTATGCTCTCATCACGGAGTGCTGCCATGAGTCCACTCCCTACAGCCCTTCGGTAAGGTCACCAACTTTAAGGACTAGATCTTTAAAAATGAGGAGTTATTATAGCACTTAGCAGCAGCAGCATGGAGTGCATTACCGGAAACAGTGCATGTTGTTGAGAGCTTTCTTCTGAGTAATGCCTGCAGGTGTGCATCTGAAATTGGGCACAGCTGATTCCCCTCAAGGCCATCTGTGAGATGCCCATCTGTAATGGACGTCTCTTGAAAAAGGACCACATTTCAGCCACCTGAAAAAAGTGGGTTTTGAAAGCTTACTTCTGAGTAACGCTTGCACCAATTGTTCTAAAATTTGGCACACAAGACTAGCAACACTCAGTCTCCACTCACTGTAACCAAGTTTCAAACCTGTAACTTGGAAAATTAAGAAGTTTTAGGCCTTTCTGACTCAAAAATCAACTCTAGAGTCTATAGGGCAAAATGTAGAAATGATATAAATATCGTATTTCCGATGATTATCGGAAATATGATATGATACTGTTCACCTATGATATTATCAGTGACAATAATTTTTTTGATCCAAAATTCCAATAACGATACAATATTTTTGGGCATGCACATCCCTAGTTCCTTATACTTGCAAAGGTCTGATGTTGTCTATGTCCTGCTGGTAACTCAGGGGTAGGCAATTGTTTGGGGCTGAGGGCACATTTGGCAAATTGAGAAACTGTCTTGAGCACCACCACAAAATGGCTGCTATGGGAGGCAGGGCAAAGGACAAGTAAACTGCCAGAAAGATTCTGCCTCTGCAAGGTAGTGGCTGAGTTTGAGCCCCAACACACTAAAGAACTCCTTTGGATCTACAGTTTTCAGCACCGACAGAAACCTATTTCACAGCATTCCCAGCTGCCAGTAAGGAGGTGTGTGTGTGTGTGTGTGTGTGTGTGTGTGTGTGTGTGTGTTTTAAAGAGTGGGAGGGGAGGTCACCTTGATGGTGGCCATGAAAGGTGTTTTGGCACCCATGCTTTCTATCTCTGAAGTAAAGAATCATCTAATGAAACATAGCACTTTAGTCATATCATGCTACTCTTCAAAGAATAACCATCACATCATAGGGAATTGTGGAAGGCATATCATTTATGCCACGCCTTGCAAGTGTTTCATGTCCTACAAGTGCTAGCAAAGCTGGATGCATAATCAATTGGTGCTGGCACATGTAAAAATCTCTGAGGATGATTAGTGAGGTGCAGCACACAGCAGGACACTGTTGGAGATGTAGTCAGGTAGAACCCTAAATTGTTCACCAAATTCCAATCCTGGCAATTTTTGTTAGCAGAAGTCAGAATTTGTGTGTTCTTCAAGAACAATACTAGAGACAATTCTTTAGTAGTAGAGAACAAAAAATGATGAATGTTTATTCTTAGAACAAAACTGAAACACTAATATATAGAGTAGGATTGGAGAGATAAACTAATCTTATCTAGTCTTGAAGACTTCTTACCAACTAACTTACCAATTAGAAAACATAACTGTCATTGAGAGAGCAGTTAGAACCAGGAAGCAAGCCTGAGAACTGCATTATGGGACACACTTAGAATCCTCAGGTTAAAGAGATACTAACCAGTCAAAATAAAGAACATAGTACAAACATGTCTCTAACTCATTAGCAATCTGATTCTCTGCTGCACTCCTCCCTTATAACAGACTGAATTTCTTGCACACTCGATGTTGATCACATCTAACAATGTTCAGTGACAACTCTACAGTTGAGAGGCAATGCACATTCTGGCTCACCAGGCTCCTGTGTTCTGTCTTCATTAGGCCTGTATCCCAGAGGTTGTTGGACCATCTCAGCCACAGGCCTTCAAAACTTGTATTCATATTTTGCTAGAAGGTGACAAAATTGTATTGAATTATGGAGATCTGCTCTTCATGAGAGACAACACATTTTCTTTTTTATTCATATGAAGGAAATAGGTCATTTGCACATGAATTTCATTGTCTTTAAAGATGCTCAAAGTGCTTTGCCATTCTCATGACTATTTTACACCTGCAACACATTCTATTTGCATTTTTTTTTCTAAATCGAGCCAATTGGCCTGAACATCTTTGCTACAGATCTTTTATCTTGATAGCTCTGTAATAACAGTATGTTATTTAGAATGGAAACTTTTCTTTTTTAAATGGACACAGCTGTACAAGTGCAGTAACAATTTGTTATACTTTTAAAATCATAATAAAAGATGTACTTCCCAATGGCATTTAGCAGCAATTCAATTTCTACCAACAATCGGAACACAATTCCAATGTGCTTAGTTATTTATACAGTCACTTGAACTGCTGCATCAAACCCCTTCCTTTATCATTGTTTCCCTTTTACATTTAGTTGCTTAAATCAGCAATAGAAGATCTAAGAATATGAATCCTGTACTTAAAGGCTATGCTGGTTCACCAGCTGCAATATTCTCCAACTATTTTATTTACATTCAAATAAAGATCCTACATTTAGATTATTTTGTTAAATGTTCTCTTTACTGGATATTTTTATATCACTTGCAAAACTACATCTGTTGTCATGATCAGAAGGTTGCAAAGGTACATGGGCATATTTGATCCCAAATTAGACTAATTCAATTTATCTTTCACCAACTTTCATCCTATTTATGGAATCAACTAAAACAGATCAATGGCAATATGTAGCAAGGTGGAGTATTATCCTCACAGAGCTTTAAGTCTTCAATTATTTAAGGCACAATCTTATGCATGTTCAGAAGGAAAAATGCTGAAAGTTGTAGGACTTTTTCTGTCTAAACATGCAAGAGAGAGAATTTTCTCTGTTATGGTGCCCCTATTATAAAATATCTTCTCTATGCAGGTGCATATTGCAATTGTTTTCACAGATATTTTCATTTTAGTTGCTTGATACCTTTATCTCTTCTATTATATTTGCTGCCATCTTTGTTTGATTATAATCATGTTGTTTTAATATTTTACTGCATTTTCACTTATTTTAATCTTACTCATGCCCTGCCTGGTATCTGCAAGAATGAAGGCAGTGTAAAATGTTTAAATTAATAAATAAGATAACCTAAATAATATATATGACTGAATATAACCTAACATGACATAGTTAAAATGGATATTGTTCAGTGGACTCCAGATAATTGATTCATACAAACTATTGAAATTGCATTAATGTGTGTGTTTTGTCTAGTCATATTTTAAACTTTTAAATGAATGCTGTTGAGTTTTGAATATTTTAAAGTGTGTCCCAATTGCATGGAATCCCTATTAATACAAGAAATTGCTTCCCATGTTAAATAGTTTGGACTGTATTGATGATTTCACATGTAGCAGAACTGTTATGGCAGAACATCCATTATGATGAAATCTAAATGGATTCTCTTCCTGGACGCAGTTATACTCTACCTGTAGACAAAAGAATCTAGTAATTGGACAATCATTTTTAAAGGAACTCTGTTCCAACAAAACTGGCCCTATAAAAGCCATCCCTTTAAAAAGCTGGCCAGCATTTTATCTGTGTAAGTCCAAAGAAAAAGCTTTGCAAAGCTAGCCAGCTCCCATTTGCTACACGTTACTCCAAGGCTCAGAGTATTGCTTCTTGGGCCAGAATACATTGTGTGTGAGTGTGTGTGTGTGTCCCGCTACAGAAACCAGAAGATATTATGCTTTTTGTTACCATGATTTTGAAAACACATTACCTGAAAATAGTTGGGATGTATGGTTTTTTTTTGGGGGGGGGGTTGGTATACTTTCCTTCCTGCATTATATTTTTCTATACACAGGTGAAAAGTAAGACAGCGTTGAGTCTGGGAGGTACGAATTGGATAATTCTGGTAAAAAAACAAAACCCTAAATGAAATTATTTTCTCACTGTGAAGATTGAGGCTTGCATAGGCTTGGTATTGGTATCACACCAGCTTTGAAATCTCTCCACTGGCTGCCAGTTAGTTTCCGGGCGAAGTACAAAGTGTTGGTCATTACCTTTAAAGCCCTACATGGTTTGGGTCCAGGTTACCTGCGGGATCGCCTTCTCCCGTACAATCCGCCCCACACGCTTAGGTCCTCTGGGAAGAATTTATTACAGTCAACAAAAACTAGACTGACAACTGTTACCCAGAGGACCTTCTCTTCTGCTGCTCCCAGATTGTGGAATGACCTGCCTGGAGAGATCCGTCAACTCACCAGTCTTCAGGAATTTAAAAGATCTATAAAGACTGAGCTCTTCAGGCAGGCCTACTCAAACGAATTTTAAGTGTTTTATTGGTGTTTTATTGGTATTTTAATGATATAACTTAAGGCGACTGAAATGTGTCGGGGAGCACCAATATCTGTTGTGTGGGGCAGAGGGAGATATGGCGATAGCAGGGCGAAATGCCGTTACAGGGAAGGAGAGACGGATATCTAACACCCATCTTACCTTCCAGTCGCCCTGCTACCCCGGGGGTCTTGGGGAATGATCCAGGACACCCACAGAACCTTTCCTTGCTCCTATGCAATGCCAGGTCAGTTAAAAACAAAACAAACATAATCTATGACCTCCTCAAAGAAGAGGAGGCCAACCTGGCATGTTTCACAGAGACCTGGCTGGGAGATGACAGTGACCCAACATGGGCTCAGGCTCTCCCAGCTGGGTACTGTGTTAGTGAGCAGGTGAGGGAAAGTGGGTGGGGGGGGCGGAGTAGCTGTGGTCTACAAAAACAATCTTAACCTGACCAGACATCCTGTCCAGGAATTGAATCACATCGAGTGTGTGTACCTGAGTCTGAAGGCCAGGGATAGACTAGGGATTCTGTTAGTGTACCGGCCACCCCACTGCCTATCAGACTCCCTGGCCGAGCTCACGGAACTGGTCTCGGAGCTGGTGTTGGATTCGCCCAGGCTTTTGGTCCTGGGCGATTTCAACATCCCATTCGAGGCTGGTTTGTCAGGTGGAGCTCGGGAGTTCATGGCATCCATGACAAACATGGGCCTATCCCAATTGGTCTCTGGACCCACACATTCAGCAGGTCACACCCTCGATGCTGTTTTCAGTTCCAAACAGACAGATCTGTGGGCGGAGGTATTGAATACCTCCGAATTGTCATGGACAGACCATTTTCTGGTCAGGGTTAGTATCACGGCTACCACCCACCCCTGCAGGGGTGGCGGACCTATTAAGATGGTCCGCCCTCGAAGGCTGATGGATCCTTCTGGATTCCAGAAAGCCTTGGAGGGTTCTATGGCTGGTATCATCGACGATCCTGTAGAAGTCCTGGTCAATAGATGGAATCAAGACCTAACTAGGGCTATCGACACAATCACCCCCAAACGTCCTCTCCGGCCCGCTTCTAATAGGGTGCCTTGATATACAGAAGACCTCAGGGAGTTGAAGCGGAAAGGACAATGACTGGAGCGCCGATGGCGGAAAACTCGACTTATATCCGACAAGACACAACATAGAAAACATCTTCGTTTCTATGGGGTGGCAATACGTGCAGCGAAGTAAGCTTTCTTCTCTGCACGCATTGCGTCTGTGAATTCACGTCCAGCAGAACTGTTCAGAGTGGTGAGGGGTCTAACCCAGGCACCTTCTCCCCTGAATCCGATTTTAGAGCCTTCGGTAGTTCGCTGTGATGCCTTTAACGATCATTTCTCAGATAAAATCTCTCGGATAAGAGCCGACTTAGATGCCATTGTTATAGCAGAGGCTGACAGTGGAATGTCCAGTGACTCCGCGAGTAGGATTACACTTGATCAGTTTCAGTTGGTGAGTACTGAGGATGTGGACAAGGTACTTGGATGTGTGAGGAGGACGACTTGCCCTCTCAATCCCTGTCCATCTTGGCTGGCTGGTTGTCCAGGGAGGAGATGCAGTTAGATCACATCTACAGCATATCATTAATGCATCTCTCAGGGAGGGCAGCTTTCCATCATGTTTAAAAGAGGCGGTGGTAAGGCCGCTTCTAAAAAAGCCCTCCCTGGATCCCCTGGACCTTAATAACTACAGGCCAGTATCAAATCTTCCATTTTTGGGCAAGGTGATCGAGAGAGCGGTTGCCTTTCAACTCCAGGCAGTCTTGGATGACACTGATTTTCTAGACCCATTTCAACCGGCTTCAGGGCAGGATATGGAGACCACTTTGGTCGCCTTAGTGGATGATCTACGCCTTAGTATTGACAGGGGGAGTTTGTCCCTGCTGGTACTCCTGGACCTCTCAACGGCTTTCGATACCATCGACCATGGTATCCTTCTGGAGCGCCTGGGGGAATTGGGAATCGGGGGCACTGTGCTTCAGTGGTTCTGATCCTATCTCTCGGGCAGGTTCCAGATGGTGATGCTTGGGGATAGTTGCTCTTCAAAAAAGGAGTTGCTATGTAGTGTACCACAAGGTGCCATCCTTTCCCCAATGCAGTTTAACATTTACATGAAACTGCTGGGAGAGATCATCCGGAGGCATGGGGTGGGGTGCTATCAATATGCTGATGACACCCAAATATATTTCTCTATGCCTTCGACAACATCGTCAGCTAAGGATAGTGTGTCTCCTCTGAATGAATGCTTGGAGGCAGTAATGGGCTGGATGAGGAAAAACAAACTGAAGCTGAATCCAGACAAGACGGAGGTGCTCGCTGTCAAAAGCCCCAACGTGGGTTTGGAGGTGTGTCAACCGGTTCTGGATGGGGTTAAACCCCCCCTGAAAGACTGTGTTCGCAGCTTGGGGGTACTCCTGGATCCGTCACTCCAGATGACAGCTCAGATTGATGCGACGGCCAGGAGTGCCTACTATCAGCTTCGGCTGATACGCCAGCTGCGCCCCTTCCTAGAGTTCGAAGACTTAAAGACGGTAGTGCATGAGCTGGTAACTTTGAGGCTTGACTTCTGCAATGTGCTGTACATAGGGCTACCTTTGTGCCTAGTCCGGAAACTTCAACTAGTTCAAAATATGGCAGCCAGGTTGGTCACCGGTACACCTAGGGATGACCACATTACACCAGTTTTAAAATCACTTCATTGGCTGCCAGTCACTTTCCAGGCAGAGTATAAAGTGTTGGTTATTACCTTTAAAGCCCTATATGGTTTGGGCCCAGGCTACCTGCGGGATCGCCTTCTCCTGTACAATCCACCCCACACACTTAGGTCCTCTGGGAAGAACTTACTCAAGTCAGCCAGAACTAGGCTGGCGAGTGTTACCAGAGGACCTTCTCTTCCATCGCTCCCAGACTATGGAATGGTCTGCCGGAGGAGATTAGACAAATTAGCAGTCTTCATGAATTTAAGAGAGTCATGAAGACTGCTCTCTTCCGGCAGGCCTATCCGGATGAATTTTAAGATGTTTTAATGATGTATTTTCTCTTGTTTTTAATTTTTTTAACTGTTTGTGATTCTTGTATTTTACATTGTGTTCCCCACCTCGATCCGAAGGGAGAGGCAGGTTATAAATAAATATTATTATTATTAATTATTATTATGTATTTTTAATCAGTTTTGTGTGTTTTGTGATGATGTTGTTCCCCACCTCGATCCGGAGGGAGAGGCGGGTAATAAATAAATTTATTATTATTATTATTATTATTATTATTATTATTATCATTGATTAGGCCTGAAGGCCTGGAAAGCCTCTGATGGGAGGGGGGCATTCCTAAGTTTCATTTTCCCCTAAAAGAGTTAAGTTTCATTTCTCCAGTTTTAGATTACCAGATTAGTATTTTCAGTTTCTGTATTAGGGTATATAAAGGGGTGGAGTTAACTGCATGGTGTGGTGGTGGTTGTTGGAGACGAGAGAGCTGGAGAGAGCCAGAGGGAGACCCTGGAAGAAGGACAAGGCCTGAAAAGATGGCTAGAAGAGATTCTTGGCTTAACTACTAGTGAAAGTGTAGTTAGGTTAGAAGATTCTGAGGTCTGACATATTTTATTTTCATTGTAAATAACTTTATACGTTTTACAGCTCTGCTCGAGTAAATCCCTTAAGCTTATGTGAATTTTGCCTTACCTTATATAAAATAGTAAATTGTATGGTTAAAACCTGGTAGTCTGGAGTGTCATGTATACCACACCTAAGGCCTATACCCCACATTATTGAGAGGGGAAAGTAAAAGGTAACAACTGGATATCTGATGAAAAGGGCTCTTAAAGAGGCAAAATATCTTTAAGGAGTTGATCAAGGGGTCCAGGTAAAGGTGGAACTTTGACATATGGAGGCAGCGATAGGATTCTGATAACAGTGAAATTTGGCACTCCAAAGAGTATTTAAGGCTTTACCAATAGAGCTGATAAAGGCAGTATATATATTATTTTTGGGCCTGCGGAGTAGGGAAAAAGATAGGCTAGCAAGATAAGCCAGTACCTCTCCATGAACAAAACTGCTCTGACTGAACAATGTATGAAGAATTATTTTCCATGGGAGGAGAAAACAGCAGATGAACTGAAAGTTATGCTGATCTCCATGCAGCAGTAGCTGAAGCGGATGCTTCAAAACCCACTACAGCAAGGCCCACCAGTTCTGTGGAGTCCCAAGCAAAAGAATGGGAGCTCTGAGAAGAAGAACTGTGGATGTTGGCCAAGCAAAAGGAAGAGGAGACCAGGTTGGAGTGGGAGCGGATCCGGCTGCAACAGGAGCAACTTAAAGTCCAGGCGGAACAATGCAGGCATGAAGAAAAGCAGCAAGAGGACCAACGCAGATATGAGGAAGAGCTGCAAGCGGCCCAGCTTAAAGCCCAAGAGGAACAACGCAGGCTGCAAGAGGCACAACTTAAAGACCACTAGGAACAATGCAGAGCCCAAGAGGAACAGTGCAAACATGAAGAAAAGATAATGCAGCTGAGACAGGAGCAACCTGCCAAGGTCACCCCCAAAGACTTCATATCAAAGACCCCAAGAGAAGACCCGCAGGTATTTCTGACCACCTTTGAATGGGCAGCACAGAAGTGGGGACTGCGGGAGGGTGAATATATGAAGTGTGTACCTAATTTGATCAAAGGGGAGCTGACAGAAATTTATAACAGTGTGCCAGAGGGTGGGGCTGTTCCCTATGCTCAATTTAAAGAAACTGTGTTTAAAAGGTTCAGGTTGGGTCCAGAGCACTTTAGGAAAAAGTTCAGAGGGTTAATACCTCAACCTGGAAAATGTATGGTAGAGTTTGGAACAAAACTAAAAAACCTGCTAGTAAAATGCCTGGATGAAGCTAAGGCTGATAGCAGAGAAAAAGTGTTAGAATTAATGGATCAGTTTTATTTTTGGTTGCCCAGGGAAGTAAAGCTGAAAGTTAAGGGTAAAGATCCTGAAACCGTAAGCTAAGCTGCTGAAATGGCAGACAAACTGATTGAAAACCGGGAAAGGTTAGGCCCCTGGTTTATGTTGAACGTTTCACAATTCTCTTCTGTAAAAGAAAATTGTTCCACTGTAGAAGAAGTGGGGGAAGATGTGAAGGTTGAGGCCTACACAGGCTTGGTTTTGGTTTAGGCCTGAAGGCCTGGAAAGCCTCTGATGGGAGGGGGGCATTCCTAAGTTTCATTTTCCCCTAAAAGAGTTAAGTTTCATTTCTCCAGTTTTAGATTACCAGATTAGTATTTTCAGTTTCTGTATTAGGGTATATAAAGGGGTGGAGTTAACTGCATGGTGTGGTGGTGGTTGTTGGAGAAGAGAGAGCTGGAGAGAGCCAGAGAGGGAGCCTGGAAGAAGGACAAGGCCTGAAAAAACGGCTAGAAGAGATTCTTAGCTTAACTACAAGTGAAAGTGTAGTTAGGTTAGAAGATTCTGAAGTTTGACATATTTTATTTTCATTGTAAATGCCTTTATCAGTTTTACAGCTCAGCTTGAGTAAATCCCTTAAGTTTATGTGAATTTTGCCTTACCTTATATAAAATAGTAAATTGTTGTGGTTAAAACCTGGTAGTCTGGAGTGTCATTTATACCATACTTAAGGCCTAAACCCCACTTTATTGAGAGGGGAAAGTAAAAGGTAAAAACTGGATATCTGATGAAGAGGGTTCTTAAACAGGCAAAATATCTTTAAGGAGCTGATCAAGGGGTCCAGGTAAAGGTGGAACTTTGACATATGGTGGTAGCGGTAGGATTCTGATAACAGTGAAATTTGGCACTCCAAAGAGCATTTAAGGCTTTACCAATAGAGCTGATAAAGGCAGCTTAAGTTGATGTTTTAACTGACTTTGTGGCCAGGCTTCAAAGTTTAAAATGTTTTAAATGTCAGCTGTTTCATGTTTATGGTTTTAAATTTTGTATATTGTCTTTTTAGTGTTCAGTCTTTTAATTTTTGTAAACCACCCAGAGAGCTTCGGCTATGGGGTGGTATATAAATGTAATAAATAAATAAATAAATAAAGTGCAATAAAAAGGTGCAAAATGAATCCCTCCAAATATAGTGCAAGAAAGAAGGCTGATACATTCACACTTCTTCCCAGCTCCACCCCACTCAGCCCCACCCTCACTAAGGCTAGGATAGTGGGGCAAGTGAGCTCTCAAATCAAGAGAGCACTAGGGCTGCCTTCTCACTACAGCCTGGTGACACTTTACCGGACCTAGATATAGAGCAACTCACACCCTCCCGGTGGCAACACCATTTCTGGAAATGGTCCACAAACTTCAACTGGTATAAAACAGGGCAGCCAGAGTGTTAACAGGAACTGGCCAATGAGACCACATTATGCCAGTACTTTTTCAGCTTCACTGGCTGCCGATCCAGGTCTGGGCCCAATTCAAAGTGCTGGTATTAACTTTCAAAGCCCAAAACAGCTTGGGGCCAGGGTATCTGAAGGAATGTCTCCTCTCATATGGACCTTCCCAGACCCTAAGATCATCCTCGGGGTCCTTCTCCGTGAGCCCCTGCCAAAGGAAGTGAGGCAGGTGGCTACCAGGAAGAGGATACCCCGGCTGTGGAATGAGCTCCCTAGAGAGGTTTGCCTGGTACCTACATTATACTCTTTCTATTGTCTCAGTATTTTAGCAGCTTAATTTTTAACTTTGCTGTTTTAAATCTGTATTTTAAAACTGTTTAGATCTCTGCATTGCCGCTCGGTTTTACCCTGGTTGTGTTTTTATACTATATTTTATATCATGTTTTTACACTGTTGTTTGTTTTATATTTTAAATGGTTTTCATGGTTTTAATTTTTATAAACTGCCCAGAGAGCTTCGGCTACTGGGTGATACAGAAAAGCAATCAATCAATCAGAAAATCAATCAATCAATCAATCGAATAAATAAACAAACACACCTCTCTCACCATGTGTACGTGTGACTTTATTAAAGGGTACTAGTTTACTAGAGAAATGATGCATATATCAACACAGAAATAAGTATTCACCTGGAAGAAGGAGGAGGAGGAGGAAAAAAATTACAACTAAGAGGAGGAAGAAGTCCCTGACTTTGTCCTACATGCCTCCTGAGAAGATAAACCAGTCATGCAAGAATGGTTATTAGCAACATTACTTGATTGTGAGTCTGTTGCTGTTTTTATAATGACCTTCTAATGATGATAATGTCAGGGAACTAAGGGGAAGAAGGTGAGATATTCAATTATAGCTGCCATCAATCTAAGCCAAGCTGTTGCTGATAATTAAAAAAAAAATCTAACATGATTGCATTGGGCCATTTCGTTACACTTCAAAAGTTAAATAATGACTTTATGAGATTAATTTGACACTGAGAAATAGATTGTAACACTGGAGTTAGGACTATTTCAGCCTCTCAGGGTCAGTTTGCATGTTGCAAGGAACTATTTATTTTCTTATTCTTTCAGTTCTGCGGTAAAGCCCACTATCCCTTTCAAAATCAAAACAAATATTGGGGTTCAGCTAGCAGATTGTGTGTGGGAAAATACACTCCTAGCCCCTGTGTAGAATCCAAGAATTGCAACTCGGCATTACCCATCATGTAGCAAGGAAGTATGGGTACATATCTTGAATTGCGCATTACAGTTGTGCACTTTCAGACAGCTGTCTCATGGGATCCCCTGAAATCTTGCCCCCCTCAATTTGTATCACTGACAACCCAAAACAGGGGTGGGGAAGCTTCTTCATGTTAAGGTTTACATTCCTTCAGGGTAATAGGTCAGGGACCACACACTATGATGGGGCTGGAGCCTTAATTGGCGTGGGCTACTTTCTTTTTTCTCTCAGCTACCCCCTTATCTCCTCCCCCTCCCCCCTTTCTCTCTCTCTCTGCAAGCACAGGAATGCAACAGATTGCCCAGAAGGAAGACATCACTCTGTTCTTCCTTTGGCTGCTCACTTGACGTTTGTAGTGGGCTGGAATAAAAAGACTCCACTTCCTCCCTGCTGGCATGTTAATGCAGCAGGCTGTTCCTCCTCTAGCATTCTGCTTTCTTCCCATGCTAGGTGGAGAGGAAGAGATGCCTCTTTCTCTTTGCCTAGCACAGAGGCCAAATGAGCCTCCAGCAGTTTTGTTGGTTACAGCAAGAAATTCGAGGGGTGAAAAGGAGGAGGAGGAAGAGGAGGTGCAAGGCCACAAACCATACGGGAACTCATCATGGGCCAGATCCAGCCTGGAGGCTAGTGCTTCCCCACACCAGCGACCCAAAATATTGCTACATGAACCAACTGCTTGTGTCAAGAGTGCAGCTCTGCAAGCCCTGATTATTTGTCCATAACCATTGTTTTTAAATATACAAAGGTTCTCTTTCCATCTTTCCTTTCATCTAAGTGATCTTTGTGAAGCCTGATAACTAGGGATGTGCAGGGAACCCCCAGATCGGATTGGGACCCGGATCGAGACCTCCAATTTTGCCCTGGATCGGATCGGACAAAATCGGAGCCCCCCGGACTGGATCAGTCCCGATCCCAATCCGAAAATCAGACATCCGATTTCTGGATCGGCCGCCATTTTTGTTTTTCCCATAGACTTGCATTGGGGGAAAGAAAGCTTCCCCCAATGCAAGTCTATGGGGAAAACATGGCGGCGGGTGGGTGAGTGGGGGCCTAACTCCCCCCTCGCGCTTCTTACCTGGTGGGGCTGTCCTCTGTGGACGGACCTGGCAGGTAAGCCACCCCCGCTGTCCGCTTCCATTGGCGGGCGCCTCCGATGGAAGCGGACAGCCCGGCCGGGTGACGATCGCGGGGGGGGGGGGCTTATCTGACAGGGCATCCTCCATCCGTTGCCGGCTATAAACTACTGCGAACTAGGCCTCACGGCCTAGTTTGCAGTAGTTTACACGCTGGCGCACACCAATGGAAGTGGCGGCAGGCACCAGTGGGCCCCGCCGATCCTCCGATTTTTCCCGAACCAGATCGAGTCCATCCAGACTGGTTCGGGAAAGATCGGACGATCCAGAGGGGTGATTGGAAATTAGATAATTGTATCCGATTTCCCCTGGATCGGCTCCGGACTGTGGATCGGACCCGATCCAGTGCACACCCCTACTAATAACTTAATTCATCATTATGGAGGCCTCAGAGTTTTGGAACAGTTCATATTTGCTAACTCAAGGTTGCCCTCCCGCCAAGCCCATTATGAATGGAGCACACTGAAGTTTGGACCCAGCTAGCCCTCTTGCCACCCTCCGTTCCCCAGAAAAACTTTACTCTTGCAAAAGAGAAGAAGGTAAACTTATGGCAAGAAGAGCTGGTTGACTGGGACTGGGTTCCTCTGTAAGTTCTAGATGCTCCTGAGCATAGGGTGACCAGATAAAATCTAGGTCAAGGCTCATATAACTTTAACAGTTGTAGAGAAAAGGGAATTTCAACCAGTGTCATTTGTATGCAATTAGTTCCTGGTGAAATTCCCTCTTCATCACAACAGTTAAAGTTGCAGGGGCCCTGCCTTCTTTTGCATATAGTCACTCTAGTATAGTGCCTACACCTTTAACTGTTGTGATGAAGAGGGAATTTCACCAGGAACTAATGGCATACAAATGACACTGGCTGAAATTCCCTTTTCTCTACAACTGTTAAAGTTACGAGCCCTGACCTGGATTTTATCTGGTCAGCCTACCTGAGCATCCTTGGGAGGGTGGTTTGCAATTGTAGTTTCAAATTAATTGGCTAGACAGCATTGGCCATTATATCCCCATGCATCCCAGCTGTAATGATGAGACCATGAGGGCTTATGCCATCACCTGCCAAATTCTGAAGACAACTTTACACCTTCTGAAGGGTAGGTTTGCTTGAACATAAGGGGCGGGAGGGAGTTTGGGAGGTTTTCCAACAACCGTGTTTCCCCAGGATTACCACCCCACCCCCCCGCACAAAAAAGCTTTGAAAAACTGAGTTAATTATGAAGTAGTCCAGTGGTGGGACTCTCTCATCACTATTATTTATGACATCCGTTTTTATTATGTATGGTTACATAGTTAGGAAAACATTGTGGGCATGCACAATAAATAAATACACATGATGGTACTTATTCCATTTAATGTTTCACATGCAGAATTCATGCATTCCTGCTCACAGAACATTTTTTAAACCAAAGTGACCCTTTAGAAAGCTATTGAGTGGGATTCAACATTGATCATTACTGTCAGTTAAACTCTGTTATTGACATTGAACTCTAGAGATATTTGCTCTTGAATTGGTCAGTGAATAATTGCTCTTAATGCACCCTCCCCCTTTCAAAGTTATATGTTTGTAATTCTACTCTTTTGCATTAGCAGCTATGAAAATCGATTTATTTGATGCATGGTTGCCACTGATGTATCCCATTTACTAAAATAACTGCTGTAGCTTGAAGCAAAATCTGTAATATTGTACTAGGTTCAAACACGTTTGATCACAGTTCACTTCCCTGACTATCATGAGTCAAGGAGACTGAAGGTGTATGTAGTTCTGTTGAAGTACATAACTTCCGTAATCACTACATTATGAAAATTGATCCTTCTATCAGAAATACATTGTTTGCATGCTAAACATGCACATCTCTCTTTAAAGAGAAGCTTTCCTTAATGAAAGTTTAATAACATTCATTGGTAATAGATCCCAGTTCTGTTTTCCATTCAAAAATGACCAGAATGTAGAAAATAATGGGCACTGCAAATAGCCAGAGATGAGATACCCCTAAAAGCTGTGATATACCTGAGAGCAAAGGTTGAACAAATTAAAAATCAAATCAATGACAACCCAATATTCCAGGTGGCACAATCTAGCTGTAGTCATAGTTAAGCACTTTTAAATCTCATTGATTTCAGTTGGATTTTGGCTCGATTATACCCATAGTTGAAATCATGTTTAAGTAGGGTGACCAGATAAAATCCATGTCAGGGCTCATGTAACTTTAACAGTTGTAGAGAAAAGGGAATTTCAGCCAGTGTCATTTGTATGCAATTAGTTCCTGGTGAAATTCCCTCTTCATCACAACAGTTAAAGTTGCAGGGGCTCTGCCTTCTTTTGCATATAGTCACTCTAGTATAGTGCCTACACCTTTAACTGTTGTGATGAAGAGGGGATTTCACCAGGAACTAATTGCATACAAATGATACTGGCTGAAATTCCCTTTTCTCTACAACTGTTAAAGTTACATGAGCCCTGACCTGGATTTTATCTGTTCAGCCTAAGTTTAAGCACATTAAGGTCATGGGTCCCAGTTATTCTATGTAAAATCAAAACTAATTTAATTTCTATGATGTTTTCTTAAAAGTAAGTGTTTTAAAGCTGGATCCTTTTGTTATAAAACACTGTGATCCTTAACTCACACATTTCAGAGTTGTCTAGATGAAGAAACCAATGGAACTACTGAAGAGTAACCTGAGGATTACTTGCACAGAAGAGTAAACATTATTAATGCTACAAAAAGCCCCATCTGTGATGTCCCATTCTCCCATCTGTGAAGTTACTTAAAGTCAGAGAATGCAACTCCCCCTTCTGTCTCTTTTTTAGATTAAACATTGGGTACCAGCCAATTTTCATCTAGTTGCACAGAACCTCTATTTTAGGCCCTTTATATCTTTACAATTCATTGTTTTGTTTCTTTTAGGAAGACAGAACACACCTTTGCACTATTGCTTTATTTGTCTCCAGCTTTTAGTCAATATCTTTAATATTTACAAACCAGCTAGTAGCCAACCACTAAACAGGTTGCATTTTTGTCCTCCCATAAAATCTCCTCTATCTTCTGACCTCTTCACTCTTGCACTCTCCTCAGCCTCTGCCCTTGTGGTGCATCTCACCTTCCTTGACGACATTGGCTAATCTGTCTTGATGTCACAGAGGGGCTTGCAGACATATGCCTTAACAACGCGACTGGCTTGTCCAGTCGCGTGAGGCCATTGCGGGTGGGGGCCGGGGAGAAGAGATCTCGTGGAAGCCACCCATTGGTGGCTTCAAATCTGGGCCAAGGGTGACATGGAGGGGATGAAAAGTATAAATGGTACTCACCCCTCCCAGCCTCATTCCTTGCTTTGTGGCTCCCTCCCTCCCGCCCTGTAGGCAGTGTAGGTTTGCCGGTTGCCTTCATGGGGCCAAGTAGGATTTTTTTGCTCATAAAACACAGTTATGTTTATGGGGGGGTTTGTCTACTTCACACTGTAAGACAGTTGCGGGAGTAATAAATAGGTTTTATACATTGGTCACTTTTGAATTTGGCAGGTAGGTGCGGACATCTGGTGGGTCAGGGCCGGTGAGCATCCACAGGCACTATTATGGTGATTAGTAATTCCTGAGGGCCCCCAGCTGTGAGTTTTATGGCCGCAGCTGGTGGGATAAGGATTACTTTTGAGGCCAACCTTTCTCACCCACCCAGATCCATACGGAGCGGGGAGGGGTCGACACCGGAAGGTCTCCCTACCTCAAGAAGGAAATCCTGTCGAGTGGCGAGGATCTGCGCTGCTCAACAGGTGGTGAATGTCTCGCCCTATAGAGATAGATGTCCCAATCTGCAGATCTTTAAATAAAGTGGCCCTATTTAAATCCATATGCTGTGTCTGTCTCTTCTTGTCTCCGGTCTCCATTTCTCGCAAATGTATCACAGCCCTTTTGCTTGGCTTGGATGTCTCAGAATGCCTGGGATACCCAAGGAAACTCCTGAGCCACCTTTGTTAAATGACTTCCCAAAGGCACAGATTCCACAATGTTGGTGAAGATCGATTAAGAACAGAGAATTTTGATGCAATTGGGAAGATGTGATCTGTTTATGGTATGTGAAGTGGGGTACCATTTTAAATCAGAGTTAACATTCCAAATGTGAACGGCAAGGGTCATAGCTCACTAATGCAGCACATGTTTTGCATGCAGAAATGATCCAGTATAATCTCTGGCATCTCAGTTGAAAAGGATCAGGCAGGCGGTGATGTGAAAGACTTCCACTTGAGACCTTAAAGAGCTGCTGCCAATAGTGAGCGAGATGAACAAATAGTCTGACCTGGCAGCTTCCAATGTCCCTTACTATTGCCCTTTGAGGTCATGATTCAGTGTGATATGCCTACAGTGCAATCCTATACATGTCTACTTAGGGATAACCCTATTGAGTTCAGTGCAACTTCCTCACAGGTAACCGGGTATAGGATTGCAGCCTTATTATTGCTAATTTGCTTGTGTATATTTTCTAGGAATATATGAGAATTTCGTTTTTGCTCACAAAATGTGTGAGCATACTTTGTTTGAAGCTTCAGACATGGGCATGAGCCATGCCAAAACTATTCATAATTTGTTGAATACATGCTCACATTCAACTCCTTCCCAGATCAATTTGCACAAATTGTCCTCCATGGACTGAATCAGCTCTGCTTTCTTCTACAGAGGAAAGTTGAGCAAATTTGGGGAAACTTGTTCAAATCTCCCATCTGTTCGCTGCTCGATTCGTGCAGGTTTTTCATTTGTGCAAACGAGTAGCGGTTGCAAATGTGAACAGGAATTGGGCACAAGATGAGCAACTCGAACATCGCTCATTCATTCAACCTAAATGTTTTCATGGCAGGGCGATACTGAAAATACATGTCATTTAAATTCATATTTTGTGTACATTTTAAATTGCAGTGTGTGTATGTAAGCACTGAAGTGTTAGACAGTTCTTTTGTCATTTTCCCCTCCCAACAAACACATCTGTCCATTTAGCAGCCCTTCTATTACAAAATGCATGCAGCAACACATCTGGAATGCATATTGACAATGTATTGGTGTTCCCTATTGAAATTCTTTTTTTTTTCTCCTGTATTGGATCTTTAAAAAAGAAAAGGAGGAGAGGAGAGGAGAGAAATACAATTGTTGAGAGATAATATCATAATGATGAAGGCAAGTCACACAGGCTGGTTTATTATTGGTGTGTGTGTGTGTGTGTGTGTGAGAGAGAGAGAGAGAGAGAGAGAGAGATCATGTTCTGGTGTCCCTGGTTTGCTAAACACACTATCCTGGACCTCTTCAATAAAAATGCCTTCCCAATGGGCCCGGCTTGCCTGGGCACATGGAAGCCATTGCTGGTGAGGGTGGGGGAACAAGGCAGCGTCAATGGCAGCCATTGGCTGCTTGCATTGCATTTTGGTGGCGGGGAGGGGACAGAAGGAGCATAAATGTTGGCTCACCCCTTCCTGCTGCCTCTTCTTTTTCTGCAGCTCCCTCCCTCCCACTCTGTAGGTAGTGTGGGTTCGCCAGTCGCTTTTCATGGGGGCCAAGTAGGAATTTTTGCTCATAATTAATTTTAGTTGTTGAGTTTTTTGCCTACTTCACTCTGCAAGACAGCCAGGGAGTATTAAATAGGCTAATGCAATCAATTAATTAGTTGGTCACAATTGGGTTTGGCAGGTAGGTGCGGGCATCTGGAGCATCATAGGGTTGGTGAGCATTCACAGGCACTGTTTCGGTGATTGGTAATGCCTGAGGGCCCCCAGCTGTGAGTTATACAGCCTCAGCTGGCGGGATAAGGGTTACCTTTAAGGCCAACCTTCCTCACCTACTCGGAGCTTTATGGCACGAGGGGAGGTCAACATCGGAAGGCCATCCTACCCCATAAGGGGCAGTCTGGGTTGTAGCCAACTGAGAAGCGCCACTTCACAGACAGTGAATATCTCGCCCTGAAATATTTAGGATGCCCACATAGGTTAACCCACTCTACAGATTTTTAATAAAGTGGCCCTGTTTAAAATCCACTTCTGTGTATTGCCTCGTTATTACTCCACCTTCCACTACCCGCAAACTCCCTTTGTAAAGCACTTTGCAGTACTTTCCTCTCCTGTAGGTAGTCTTCTGTAGCTCTGAAAAGTGGCACCACACATTTAGCTCTTAGGATTGTGTTGCTGTTAATGAACACAGCCAACTGATAGCACACCCTTCTTACCTTGAAATACGTGAGCTGCTTGCAGATGTAGATATCTACAAACATATTCTAAGAGATGATAAATATATGACAGTTCAGTGCACATTTTATAAGCCATGCTTTGTGCTGAAAGAATTCTGATTCACCAAACCAATAGGATTATATTTGCATACCCAACATTTATCTGCATTGGCTGCCCTCTAGATGCAAAGCACAAGTCATTCAGTAAATCATACTGATTGCAGCTGCAGATGTGGTCTCTTATGCAAGTGGAGATAAAATCAGAGGACTATTCTTCTGGTGAAGATAGCTGGTTTAGTTCTGAAAGTAATTGCTGTGAGTGGAATGTTTCAAAGAGCAGCAGCAGCTACCAAAGAATAGAACTAGACACAGTACATGATAGAAGTGACAAGCAACTCATTCTTGGAGTGTGGAATGGGTAGCCAGCAGTGAAAAGGGTATTCAGCCAGCATAACAGAAGTTTAAGCTTATCTACACCCAAGGAAATAATCTTGTCATATGCTATTATATTTGACAAACCAAAGAGGTGTGATTTTGGTGACTATCCCTTTATGAAACTCGTTCTACCAAAGGCTAATTCAAGATCTTAGTTATTAGGGTAGGTTAAATGAAGTGTTATTCCCCCACCCCCATTGATATTTTTAAAAATATTCTGCATTAAAGCCATTGTAAATATATAAACAAACTCAAAGGTGATATAAATCACATATATACAGTCTGCTTGAGTATTACTAAAATATAGCATAAATAGAATACAATAATTATTAGTTGCTCTCTCCTCTCTTAATCTTGCCATTTTACTGGAAATTTGTCTATAATCTAGTAACTTCTATTAAGATCAATTAAAGGTGCTATCCTATGTGTTTAGACAAAAGGAAGTCTTGCATACTCCAGCAAACATGGCTGCTTAGGGCATGGTGGGAGTTGTAGGACTTTTTTCCTGTGTAAATATGCATAGGATTGCACCATAATTCTATACGTTATGCAGGCCTACCCAGTTGAATTTTAAGATACCTTTTAATAATGTATTAGTTTTATATGTTTTTAATAATTCATTAGTTTTATATGTTTTTAATCAGTTTTATGTATTTTATTCTGTTTTGCATTTAGTGTTGTTCCCTGCCTCGATCCAGAGGGAGAGGCGGGTAAGAAATAAATAATAATTATTATTATTATTTCTATTTCATATGTTATGTTACATTTTTCTCTTTGCAAGTTACTTTTTAAATAACTTTTTTTCCCATTTATTCAGAAATAGGCTGGGGACAAATGACATAGAATGGTCATTTCCTTCATGCCTTGTCATTTTTTTTTTAGAAACCTCTGAGACTATTGCAAATAAAATGCTGTGCTGGGTGGATCAATCATGGTCAATCCCTTTTATTCATTAATAACGTTTGGTCATCCATTATAAAGTAAAGTTGTGGTTGATAATTTTCGTTTTTAGGGAGAAATCTTGCTCCTGGTGGGACTTAAGCTATGGTGAGATCTGTATGAAAGTTCAACAGCTGGTAGTGAGAGGGTTGGAGCACATTGAAAAGGAGCCATTGGAACAAGTACAATGAAATGCAACTGGTGCATCTTTCCTCTGCTTGATCATTCCAGGTCTGTTTGAAAACAGAACTGAATCAAAACCAGGCCTGGTTCTCCAAGCATTTGTAGTCCAACGTTCAGCTGGAGCCATTTGTTTGTGATAGATTACTGAACATCACTATAAGCAAATCTATCTTGCGAATGCTTTGCATCTGCTTTCCTCCCATGGCCCTGCTCTCTGTTTCACTGCGTGCTTTACGAGTACTTCTGTTGAACAGAAGCAACTCTCAGACAGCAGATGAAAGGTACTTGTTGTTTCTCCATCAAAATGGAAAAGAGAGTGAAAGGAAACTACTGTCCTAATGTTGGACACATGTCTGAATGGATAAGCTCTGGGTCAAATTTTAATCTCCAAAGATAACAGCCAGAGTTAGGCAGGATCCATGCTTGAAAAGTTATGTTTCAGTTACAGTGTATGTATATGTATCTAAACATGACACATACATATACACATATAGATAGTCTAAACATCTATCATGTACAAATCTGACACTTGCCCAGGACATATGTCATATTAATTTATTAATTTATTTACATTTATACAGATATATTTTAGGGCAGATTATAATAATAAATTATATATCAAAATAAATTAAAAACAGCCAATCTAGAAAAGCAGCATGAAATATCTTTTTAAGTACTCCAACATGTACAAAACCACACCTACTGACACAGATCTGTACATATAACAATACAGCTATGACACATTTAATATTCATTTCCTCAGATACTTGCACATGATAAAACTAAGTACAAAAAAATGTCCTTATCACAAATACCTAAATTTTATCTTATGTATGTCCAGTTCATTGAAACTTGGAGCAGCTCAGAATAAAAGCAGAAGTGGAAGCTCCAATCCCTCCTAGCTATTAGCTACGGCCTGATCAAGGCAGGTACTAACATTTCCCTCCTCCTGAATAGAATTGTGTGCAGCTAGTTTGGCACTTTGCCAGCAGCCATGAAGCTCCTACTTGGCTCCCCATCTTCACTGCTTCTGTAACCTTGGGATTTATAGTGCTGATATACAAGAATTGTCCAGGAACCAAGGCAACTGGTGTAGAGATGTCCAGTCCTAGGGTGGGGATGCTTGGATCAAATAGCTCCTCAGGGTCATTGACAGTGTATGGGTCTACCAGCGTGTCCTACTTGCCCTCCTCCTCCTGTGAGGAGACCCCAGGTTAAGACTTGGATAGGCCTGAAACCTAACAATATATTGTAACATATGATCCAACCTTTTCAATGTTGGCTCTTGTGGTTTCCTAAGACTACTGGGTTTTTTTTAAAAAAATTCACTGAATTTATTCCTTTTCTTACATAGCAATTCCTTTTAGGTGGACTCTGGTTACTTTTCCACATCTCAGACAATGTTATTCTAGGAAGTGCCAAGATATATAAAATTGGAAATTGCTTCTCTATAGTTGAATAAACATATCAGAAGGTATGTTTTCATCTGAAGTAGAAATATTTCACAAATTATATGCATTGCCATCCTGTAGAACATAACTGCCTTAGCACAAACCTGTTGTGATCAGGCCTGTTCCCCTTAGTGTGGGGGAGGGAGCTTCAGGCTATCAATTGGAATCAGATTCTGAAACTGAACTAGACATCTGCCAGCTGAAATAGGAAGTAGGGGAGGAGCTTTTCCCAGTCTCTTCACCAGCCAGGGATGAATCTTCACCAGACCTTATCATCGAAAACCTTAACAACTCACGGTCTGTGAGAACTTAGTAATCCTCTGAGGGGGAAGAGACTTCTGAAGCTGTTTCTACACAAGGCAGTTTGCCTGGGATGGCCCCTGTGCACCAATGGTATGTACTAGGTACTTCCGGGATCTCCCTCCCTCCCTCTACACCCCTATGATGTAGAAAAGGCCTGAGTTGACTGATCCCAGAGTCCACCACAGATTGAAATGGGCAAAGCTAAACGAAGGCAAGAGGCTATCGGCTCGCCTTGCTTCATGCCAAAAGCTTCTTCAGAGGGAGCCTCCCTGAAATTAAGGAACTCAGAGAAAAGACCTTCCCTTTTTTGTTGAAAGGACAATTGTCCCACTTAATTAGCAAAGTTTTTGCCTAGAGGAAAGTTCCTAGTGTTTAGACTCTCTTCAGGTACAAAGAGATGTGTATTTGCTGAATAAAGTTTTGTGGATTACTTGGCAGATGTCTTTATTATCTTGCACTGAGCTGGAAGGCTTAGAAACATGACAAACCCATGGAAAAAGTCACCCTTCTGTTGTTGGCTTAGCCAGAATTTTCCATCACTGACCGTATATGTTTTCCAGCTGGAAGTCTTTACTCCTTTTTTTCTTTTGCTAAGAATTTATTCTGCATTTTGACTGTTCAATAGAATCTCATAAATTTAGGTAGACTATTCTACCAGTTCAAAGAAGTAAAACAATGCCTCACCTTTTTACACAGAATCTGTGCTACTGAAGTCCAACCACCATAATTGAAACAGTTTTCAGCTAGTCCAATACAGTTTTAAAATATACATTTCCCCCTTTTATATTCCTACCAAGCTCTGCAACCTGACTGTTCCCAAAATCTTCCCACATAAGGCATTTGTGGGTCACCTGATAATATAGCAGAGTCACACAGAATTTAGGGTGAGCAGATAAAATCCAGGTCAGGGCTCATGTAACTTTAACAGTCGCAGAGAAAAGGGAATTTCAGCCAGTGTCATTTGTATGCAGTTAGTCCCTGGTGATATTCCCTCTTCATCACAACAGTTAAAGTTGCAGGGGCCCTGCCTTCTTTTGTATATGGTCACTCTAATATAGTGCCTGCACCTTTAACTGTTGTGATGAAGAGGGAATTTCACCAGGAACTAATTGCATACAAATGACACCGGCTGAAATTCCCTTTTCTCTACAACTGTTAAAGTTACAGGAGCCCTGACCTGGATTTTATCTGCTCACCCTAAGAGAACTCCTATAGGTCAGCCAGCCATTTGATGAGAAGCACATGATGCTCCTGTAGATCACCTGACACCTTCCAACGTCACAAGAAATTAAGACAAATAGTAAGACAGTAACCCACAGTACACATAATTCCTCTCAGACTGAAGTTGAGATACACGAGTATCTGCTGAGTTCCATAGTAAGATAGGATAGGGCAGGGCAGGACAAGATGTAGTAAATACATAATGCTTCTGCAGGTCAACAGACCACATGACTGGGTCACATGGGACTCCTATAGGATTATGCAAGAGAAAAGAACTTGACCTTGCCCCCATGTAATACAACACATATAACACGAATGAGGAATCTATTGTAAACCGTGAGTGCAAGGATAGTCATCAAAGTGCTTTAAAGCCCCATAGCAAATATAATGCATATGAACATCATAGAAAGTAATGGGGTTGTATATTTCTGCTACTATATGACCTTGAGCCTTTCACTGGGAAAAAGACTACTTGCTGTTACAACAAGCAGAGCTAAGTCTGTATCATTTTGTTCGGTGGAGATACCAAGTGCAAATGTTCAAGAACTCAAAAGCAACAGATTTCAAAGTATTATAGTCTTGGGGGTCTAAACACACAGTTCAACTAAATTTCAAATAAATCTTCCCCAAGAAGAGGCACCTTGGTAATAATAAAACAGCAGGGACACTGTCCACTTCAGTAAATCTATTGGCTATTTGTCCTTTAGTGAAAAGTTCAAGTTTAGTTTGAAGCAGCTGCTTGAGCTCCCAAAGGTAGAAGCAATGTGTATCTGCATCTATACAGTAAATCCTTTTCTTTAATAACAACTAAAGGGCATTTAGTTGTTATTTGCCCCACTCCAGGAAGTGATTAATGCAAATGTTATTGGGACTAACATTTCCTGGTCAATAAGGAAGGGGAACAAAGTCATTGGTCAGCCTAGTTGTGCTATATATAGCAATCCAGCTAGTTTTGTAACATTTTAAATAATTCAGCATTTCACAAAAGGAGGGTATGAATATTGCCAATGAGTACAGAGGGTTAGAAGTGTGGAATGTGTGTTACAGGTCACATAAAATGGAAGGAAACCTTTGAACCCAAGGAGTTCAGGTGTAGTGCCCAGAAGATAAGGAGCAGAAGCATTAGAGGAGCAGAAAACAATGGGTGGAGGAAGCCATGGAACAGCTGTAGCTATCTTGTAACTGCTTAAATGAGAATCTAGGTAGCAAGGTGGAAACCTGATAGTGCAGACTTCAATATCGTCAGCGGGCTCTGTTGACTTGGAAGATAATATGTGTGGAAAGATCTCTCTATGGATGAGCTCAAAGCTTTTCACAGAATTCTTTCACTCAAAAATGGGGCCATCGGGTAGGGCAGTTTCATCAAACTGTTTCACTATTTTTTCTACCATTACCTGTTTTAAATTCCCAACAACAGCAGTTATGTTTCTCAGAGTCCCGGCTGCCAGGAGGTGTAATCCCCCCCCCCCACAAAGATCCAGAGGGAAACCAGGGAAGATTGTCATCACTCTGATTTGGCTTCATAATTATGTCACATATTAATGTAGGCATAATCAGATGGTATTCACTTGTCTGACAAAGGTAATATCTTTGCGAAGGTCTGCAATATGGCTTGTGGGGTTATATCCTTGGCAGGTTCAGCAAAAGGCTTGCTGCATTGCATTTGGAAGATTGTACAAGAAAGCAACAAATACATGTAAGAACATCAGTGAGCACTCAGATGCACTGAGCTAGTGAAGGGGACTTGGGGTGGGGACATAAATGTTTTTGGATTGTTGTGAAGCTTGAGGGATACTGACCCAGAATGGTCTCCTTCAATACCTGAATAAATGTGGTCAGAGGGAAAAGGTATGTATGGACAATTCTATCAATTTTGGTATCTCTCAGGTTCTCAATTTTACAATCTTGAGTTTGCTTCATCCCGAACATTGGTGTGTGTGTGAGAGAGGGGGTTAAGTTTGCATGAAAATTTATATGCATTTTTGTGCTTATTTTTCCTAATTCACACATTTTTATGCAATTTTGCACAATCCACACTATTTTGCAAGCAAGTTTCCTAATATGCATTTCTCAATGTTTTTTTATGAATATATGCATTCTTGTGTGAATATTGCCTTACGATACACATTTCTGTATGCATTTTTCATTGGAGAACTCCATTACAAAATTTAGCAAACTGTGGATTTTGAAGGATAACTGATTTCATAGAATCGCAGAATCATAGAATGGTAGAGTTGGAAGGGGCCTATAAGGCCATCGAGTCCAACCCCATGCTCAATGCAGGAATCCATCTTAAAAGCATACCTGACAAATGGTTGTCCAGCTGTCTCTTCAATGCCTCTAATGTGGAAGAGCCCACGACCTCCCTAGGTAATTGGTTCCATTGTTGTACTGCTCTAACAGTCAGGAAAATTTTCCTGATGTCCGGCCGGAATCTGGCTTCCTGTAACTTCAGCCCATTATTCCACATCCTGCACTCTGGGATGATTGAGAAGCAATCCTGGCCTTCCTCTGTGTGACAACCTTTTAAGTATTTGAAGAGTGTTATCATGTCTCCCCTCAATCTTCTCTTCTCCAGGCTCAACATGCCTAGTTCTTTCAGTCTCTCTTTATCAGGCTTTGTTTCCAGACCCCTGATCATTCTCGTCGCCCTCCTCTGAACATGCTCCAGTTTGTCTGCATCCTTCTTGAAGTGTGGTGCCCAGAACTGGATGCAATACTCAAGGCCTAACCAGTGCGTAACCAGTGCCGAATAGAGGGGGACCAGTACCTTGTGCAATTTGGAAGCTATACTTCTATTAATGCAGCCCAAAATAGCATTTGCTTTTTTGCAGCCACATCACACTTATGGCTCATATTCAGCTTGTGGTATACAACAATTCCAAGATCCTTCTCACTTGTTGTATTGCTGAGCCAAGTATCCCCCATCTTGTAACTGTGCATTTGGTTTCTTTTTCCTAGGTGAAGGACTTGGCATTTATCCCTATTAAATTTCATTCTGTTGTTTTCAGACCAGCTCTCCAGCCTATCAAGGTCACATTGGAGTTTGTTTCTGTCTTCCAGGGTATTAGCTATCCCACCCAATTTTGTGTCATCTGCAAATTTGATAAGCATTCTCTGCACCTCCTCATCCTAATCATTAATAAAAAAAAATCAATAAAAATGTTGAAGTGCACTGGTCCCAGGACTGATCCCTGTGGTACCCCACTCATTACCTCCCCCCAGTTTGAGAAGGTACCATTGATAATCACTCTTTGAGTCCAATTCTGTAGCCAACTGTGGATCCACCTAATAGTTGTTCCAGCTAGCCCATTTGTAGCTAGTTTGTGAATCAAAATACCATGGGGCACTTTGTCAAAACCTTTGCTGAAGTCAAGATAAATTATGTCCACAGCATTCCCACAGTCCACAAGGGAGGTTACCTGATCAAAAAATGAGAAGACTGAGCCAAAGTAGGAACTGAGCACTTCAGCCTTTTCTTTGTCCTCTGTTTGGTTCTCATATTGGATTCAAACAATAGCATTAGGTAAATTCAACTTAAAACACAAACCAAATGAATTTCTACCCCATGAGAAGATAGGCAATATACACAATCTCCAACTCAGAGCTGTGTTAGAATTATCTTAAGTTGATGCAGGGATAGGTGCATAGGTAGTTCCAGCATTGTTATCTTGTCCCACCCAGTCATAGGACTCATTACAGTTCTATGTTGTCTTTAAAGTTCACAAAGTTGTGACACTAGCTGAGCCAACACTATCTGTCTTATCTCTTTATTCTGGGGTATGGATGGAATTGCAGGATTTCCATGCATTTTAAACGTATAAAATCTATGCATTCTTTGAATATTGCATTCTAGAGCAATTTTAGAAAAACAACTTGCTGTATAATCAATACATGGGTCTAAATTGTGTGTGTGTGTTTGCTGTTGTTTATGAATAAGGCTGCTATCTTATAACATCTGATATTTCATTATTCCCTTTGCTAGTGCCTAATGTGGCATAATTTCTCCCTTCTTACATACAAAATGGAAATCTTTCTTCCCCCCTTTACCTTTCTTGCTAACCCCGGGTTGGGTGTGATAGTGCTAAGCACCATGCACACCACAATGAATGCACTTCCAGCTGGATGGGTTATCCATGCCTCCAATATGTAAAAACCTCCCATATGGCCATACAACAAGCATGAGCTGACCCTGACATAAGAGATTATGAACTGTCTCCATAGAATGCATATCCTAAAATACATAAATAAAATAATAACAATGCATGATAAGAGTCATGATAAGATTCTTTCATTTTCTATATGTTTCACAAAATAGATGAAGTCTTTAACTGATATTATTTACTGATTTTCAGAATTGTTTGGATTGGAATTTCAGCTATTTCACTTCACAGCACACATTTTTGGCAGGGCTTTTTGGAAAAATGAGAGCCATCCAAAATGCTGCTTTTTCCTGCTCCCAAATGCTAAGAAGTTGAGAGCAGCCTTTGCAGGGTCAGCTTCCTTTGCGGGAGAGAGCATTGGGATCTTCAGTGAAAATCTGCTCATTCAAAACATTAGGAAAAAATGATCAGAAAGCAGTCACCAGAACAGGCCATTCTAACTCCGAAGCCATGAAGGCGCCAATTCCAAAAAGCTTAAGTGATATCAAATGGCTTATGCCAAGCTTTGTTTCCAACCTCCAATGCAGCCAGTTTGAAACTGCCAATTTTCCCCCTCTGCCAGTTTTTTCCCAACCAGGATTTTTATAGATCTAAAATCTATTTGGGGGCTGGGGGTTGGGGAGAAACATTTCCAGACACCTAGCTTTTTGGTCTATGAGTGGGGTTTATCTGCTTACTTTTATTCATGGACAGCACCAGGTATAATGTACGCACCATTATATATTAACATGATTATGTACAGATTGATAGAGATGTAAGGCCATCTCTCACAAAGCCACTGAATCTCATGGATCCTCAGGGCCAAATAGTTTATCTCATACAGCAAGTATTTATTCAAGATAATCCATAATATTCTGCAAGGCATTTGAAAGTTAGTATTAATCAACTGAGTACTGTGTCTACCATTTGTCTGTCTTTGGATGGCATGAAATAATAGGTGTATAATAACGTTGGAATGATTGGGTCTGACTTTACATTTCATAGGCAAAAGTGTTGTGCTTTTAAAACTACGTCCAATCTGGATGGGGTGGCAATGAACAGAGAACTCAGAATCTTGGATGTCAGCTGCAAGTAGGATGGGAGCCATATTTTAGCTGGAATATGGAACAGAGACATTGTTAAGAACAGCTGGATTTAGACAGCGTTTTGGATTGATATTTCGAGTCTCAACTGGCAAATGACTGAAGCAGTCTAACATATCAAATGAGATTTTATCAGACTCAGAAAGGAGGGCTGCGAGAAGATTCCATCATGCTGGGTGGGAGCTTTTTCCTACAAGCAAAATTGAAACAGGATTCTATCAATTTGTGTGGCAAATGCAGTGGGACAAAGACAGCTGGTTTATATACCCCACAAGGCTTTATAGAGCTGAGCCACATGGAATTAAAGAGCTATCGAAATGGATGAGCACAAGTCGCCTCAGAGCCCTCCTAAGCCTCAAGAACAGTTCAGAATTTGGATAGGATTGAGACTGTGGGGCTTGCATTGATTATTTCTGGGAGAAAGAATTCTGAGCTTGCTCCTTGCTCTTCAGTCCTCTTGTATTTATGTGCTTCCTGTAATGCTGTCAGCTTTCTATGTCATAAGAACATAAGAAGAGCCATGTTGGATCAGACCAAGGGTCCATCTAGTCCAGCATTCTGTTCACACAGTGGCCAACCAGCTGTTGACTAGGAAGCCACAAGCAGCACCCACCCACCATGCTCCCCAGCAACTGGTGTATATAGGCTTGCGGCCTCTGATACTGGAAGTAGCACATAGCCATCAGAACTAGTAGTCATTGATAGCCTTCAGGAATTTATCCACACCCTTTTAAAGCCATCCAAATTGGTGGCCATCATTTCATCTTGTGGTAGTGAAGTGAATCTCCCACCAATCAGCTTCATGGGGTGACCCTTGTTTTTAGTATTATGGGATAGGGAGAAAATATCTCCATATCCACATTCTCCACACATTGCATAATTTTGTATTAGCCTCTTTTTTTCCAAACTAAACAATCCCAGTTTTGTAACCTTCCCTCATAGGAGAGATGCTCTAGCCCTTTGATCATTTTAGTTGCCTTTTTCTGCACTTTTTCCAGCTCTTGGAAGACATTCAAACCTGTCGGGACTGGTGCTCAAGCAGGGTGACCAGATCGCCCGGGGTTTCCCGGTCCTAACCTGGAAAACTGGGGCGATCCGGGCCAACCGGGCCCTGGGGGCAAACCTCCAGAAAATGGTCGGCTCGAGGAGGCTGGAGGCCGTGCGGAAAAGGCGAGAGAAGGCCAATTTCGTCACTTCCGGAATCAGGCCTCTGCCGCCTCTTCTGCACACGCTCCAGGCTCCTCAGGGTTTGGTGCCACAGCGACAAGCCCCAAGGAGTCCAGAGCGAGTGCGGAAGAGGCGGCAGAGGCCCAATTTGGGCACTTCCGGAATCGAGCACTGCCACCGCGGCACAAGGAGCGCCTCCTCCTCCTGTGTCTCCATCCTTCGCTCGCTTCGCTGCCATCCTTGTCATCCTTTTGCCGTGGCGATGTTGCCAGGTGGGGCTGAGCCACAGGACCACCTCGCCCTCAGCAGCAGCAGTAGCAGCCGACGGCGGCAGAGGCCAAGGGGCTTGGTTCTTGCCTGCTTGCCTGGCCCCGCAGCAGCGCCCCCGCCCCCGCTCACTTGGCCTCACAGCTGCTCAGCCGCCCTCCACCCCATGCTCGCGGGCTCCCTCCAGCTGATGCAGCATCGCGGCAGCGGCTCCCTGCACCCAGGAGCCGGCGAGTGAGTGAGCGGGGATGGGGGCAGGCAGCACGTGGGAGAGGAGACCCCGGCAGCGGGCGGTGGGGGCCAGGCGGAGGTGGAGGTCCTGGCCCATGGGCAGCTCCAGCCGCCCCCGCCGCCCCTCCCTCAGAGCACAGCCCTTGGCCCCTTGAGCTCTGAGCATTTCCAAATGGTTTGGGGATGGGCAGGATGGGCGAGCACCAGCTGATCAGATGGGCGAGCTGCTGGAGTAGCATTTCCCCCCCACATACACACATGCACACTCGTTAACGAGAGTTTCCCCTCCTCCTCGTAAGGCAATAGCAGCATTGGAAGAGGCGGGAGGGCTGAGGGGCCCCTGCCGCCACCGCCTCCTCCTCCCACTGAGCAGAGTACTTGGGACCTGCTTGAGGCTCCCGAAGGGCCCTTCCACAGCCGCCTCCTGGCCAACGAACCTGCGTCAAAATGCTGGGAAACCCCAAGGGGTGAAGAGAACCACGCTGCAATTGCACTGGGTTTTGAATCAAAGTTGGTTTTGCAACACAAAAAATAACTTCGTTATCCCCTTCCCCCACACACACACTAGAGTAAAAACTCTCTTCCTGGGCACAGAAATAGACAGGTATTCTCAATTCATCAGTGATTCGCTGAAGAGAGCCAAGGGCAGGGAGTTTGTTCCCTCCCAAGAGGAAATACAGACCCTCATCACCCGGGAGGAAATGACCACCACAGCTACTGCCATGGAAGAGGTTCCTGCCAAATCACTATCAATTCCCATACCAGTGCAGGAGAGGTAAGAACAAGTGCAGCATTGGCAAGGCAAGGCTGCCTAGGAACTCTTATTGTCTACTTTTCCTTCACTGTTGTGTCCAAGGAAGGGGGAAAGGAGGGGGTTTGCTTGCTTCGGATGTCCTCTGCTGCTGGTAGGACTGGGCTCAGTCCTGGGCCCAGTGCTCTTCAACATTTTTATTAATGATTTGGACGAGGAAGTGCAGGGAATGCTCATCAAATTTGCAGACGACACAAAATTGGGTGGGATCGCTAATACCCTGGAAAATAGAAACAAGCTCCAAAGTGATCTTGATAGATTCAAGCGCTGGGCTGAAAACAACCGAATGAAATTTAATAGAGTTAAATGCCAAGTTCTACACCTAGGAAAAAGAAACCAAATGCACAGTTACAAGATGGGGGATACTTGGCTAATCAATACGACAAGCGAGAAGGATCTTAGAATTGTTGTAGATCACAAGCTGAATAAGAGCCAACAGTGTGAAGGGGCTGCAAAATAAGCAAACACTATTTTGGGCTGCATTAATAGAAGTATAGCTTTCAAATAGGGTGCTGCATGCATACAAATGACATTTGCTGAAATTCCTTTTTCAATACAGCTCTTAAAGATACAGGAGCCCTGTCCTCCTTTCCATATAATCACTCTAACTAATTGAATAATTGTAACTTTTTCCTGTTACCATAGTTCCTTAATTTCCATAGCCAGTGGTGTATATTTTTCTCTCTTTTCCTCTTCCTTTTCTGCAACATTTTTGTCATTAGGTATTGCTATGTCATTGACGTAGGTGTGTTTTTTCTTTGTTGTTTTTGACTGTCATGTCTGGTTGATTGCAAAGTATTGACTTGTCCCAGAATTGAGAGCCTTAACTCCAATTTCCCTGCTTTTTGGTGCTTGGTTGGAATCTGAAGAGCCTTAATATTGTTTTTGTAAACTGTAGGTTTTTTGTTTAATGAATATATATTAAAATACACACTGAACAGAAGAACTTTGGGGAGGGGGGGAATCCTGCTCAATTCTCAGGTACAAAAGCTCGAGGTTTAACAGGTATATAAAGCTTAAAAGCAAGATAGCATTTTACCATATCTCTAACATGTTCATTTAAGTCTTTCAGGAGATGTTGAGATGTTTTCATTCCCAAAGCAAGGAGTGGACATGAAATCTCAACCTCCAAAATATTTTATTCTGCCGCCCAGTCCTCTTTCAGATGCCAAATGACCTGAGATAAGCAATGACCGTCAACACACAAAGACTGATTCCAAGTGGATGATTAGTTAGAATTACCCCTTCCATTTCTGAATGAACCTTTGAAATAAATCCTTTGAATAAAGATGATAATGAGGTCCTTCCTTGCTCGAGATTGCCAAAGACAAATGAAACTTCCTTTCAGAGTACATAGAAATATGAATAATGAACTCATTGCCACAGTGCTAAGGTAATATTAAAAATGGAGCAGTTTGTAGATTATTCCTTGTACATAGAAATGGGCTCATTTGTTTTATGAAAAGAAAGGCACCCATTTTTAAAAACAAACAAACACACACACACAATGAAATCTTAAAAACACTGAGGGTGATTGAAAGGTGGTCACATTTTTATGTGCTCATTAGGATGTGTTGTCTTCTGATCATTAAATGTGTAACTGATGAATACTTGGCAGTGTTATCATAAATTTCGAAAAATATTAAATTAAGAAGTGCATATAATTGGATGGGTGAACTGGTAGCGTTTGTTACATTTAGATGGCACACACGTATAAGGGAAAAATAATGAAATGTAGGTAGATAGAAAGCTACCTTACACTAAGTCGAACCATTGGTCCATCTGCTCAGTAATGACAGTGGCTCTCCAGGGTTTCAGACTGAAGCTGGGACTATTTGCATGTAAAACATGTGATCTGCCCCTGAACTATGGCCCTTCTCCAAGAGGGGAAAATAGCAACCTGTACAACAAATCTAGCAACCTAGTGATTTTAAAGATATGTTCATAATAGAGCACATGATGCCAATGGTTGTTAACAACCCACCGTGTATTTTTTTATAGTTAGAATTTTCTCAGGGCCAACTGCATGTTACCCTAGCTGTGTAGCATGTAGTTGAGGCTTGTGTTTTGTGTTACCTTCGTTGAACTGTGTGTGGTTACAATTCGGAAATCGGGGGGGGGGAGTGATGGAGGGAGGAAAGATTTAATCCTCCCCTCCTGGAATGCACTAGTCTCAATCTGAATTGGGACCCCACACAGCTAGACTAAGATAAAACAAAATGCAAGCCTCAGCTACATGCCACATGATTAGCTCTCAAAGTAGGAGCAGACATAAGAATACAAAATGTTGCCAAATTTATAAAAGCTGGTTTAGTATCAGGAGCTGTTTTAATTTTATTTTAATATGAGCTATATGATTTGACATATTTGATGGTCATCCTGGGGTTATTGAAAGACAGTGGAATAGCTTTTTCATAAATTATTTGTTTTTCATGTGCAATGGGAGCTTCCTCCCCCCCCCCAAGTTTTTCAAAACCTGCCATTTAGAGATATAATTTGAACTAGATATTACTTTCAATGTGAAAAGTACAATTAATCAGAGCCCACAATTGATGCCCATTCACCTTATAACCACATTGTGGGATAGGCAATAATTGTTCCCATTTTATTCATAAGATAATAAACCCAGTAGATCTATTATCACTATGGTAGGTATAGGGATATCAGAGGAATCCATCTGATGGGTGCATGGTTGGGTGAAATTTGCTAAGCTTTCATCGGTTGATTCTGGATTGTTTATCCATGACGTGGCCTGACTTTATCCGCATCGAGTTGGGCCAGCTCCCAGATTTTCAGAATTTTTTTTTTTAATCATCATTTTCACAAATTGCTGCCACAATTTGCACAATTCACACAAATTGGGGCTATGTGCTTAATTTTGCAGAAACTGCCCCACCAGGGGTCGCTACCTGGCCCTCCAGGCTTCCCTAGAAGGCCATCCTCTCTTCCCTTTGCCCCACCAGTTTTCCCTGACTGCTGATCATTTGATGGTTCCTGGCATTTGCATGCATTTTTGCCACCATTTTAAAAAGTTGAAATTCCTCACTCACTAAAGCTGCCTCTACAAGAAGCATTTAAAGCTCTTTCAAGGTGCATTTAAAAAATTACCTCTACAAGAACGGAGCGCAAATTGGGCATAGAGGCACATTTTCTCTCCGATTATGCGCATTATCGAAAGCGCGTTAAATAGCGAGTTTTATTTTGCTCCGTCAATTAAAGCGCATTTTGACTATGTGAACAAGTGATTCTCCGCATTAACTACTTGTAAAGCGCATTTGAAACAACCAGTAAGGTCACCAGTTGAGTGCTCAATTACCTCCTGCATACAAGCATTTACGATAAAGCGCTTCAGCGATTATGCGCATAATCGGCTAACCAGGCATCAAACGGAATCCATCTAGAGGGGGTCACCGAGTAAGAAATTTAAGCACATGCTTAAGAGCATGCTGCTCTTTTTAATATTTTTTCCCTGCCCCCTTTTGCCTTCAGTCCTGCCCACCGCTGGAATATGGCCCTCGAGACCTGAAAGTTCTCTGAAAATGAATTCATCCCTTAGGCTTAAAGGGATCTCTCACTTCTGTTTTAAAGGTTAATACCAGCACTTTAAATTGGTCTTGAAATACACTAGTGACCAGTATAGCTAGAGCAGTAAGTGTCACATGGTCCAACCACGTTCCCCCCACTAGTACTCAAGTGGACACATTCTTTACTAGGAAAAGTTTCTGAACCTCTTTAAAGGCAGCCCCACCTAGAAGGCATTACCGTAGTCCAGCCTGGATGCCATTAGTGCATGGATAACTGAGGCAAGGTCTTCTCCAGGTAGGTCTGGATTCTGCCACATGATTTGTAATTTCTTTCATTTTGTGTAAGTTGCTTTGTGAAGGCTTGGCCCTGAAAAGCAACTAATAAATAATTGGAATAAATAAATAAATAATGCATGCATATTTGTGATGTTTCTTTAGGTTAAGGGTAGATAATTTATTCTTTGCCTTATTTGCTGACAATACAACTGAAGTAAGACTGCATAACTTGTTTCATAACTACCCATTCCCAAAATTTTCCTCCTTTTTCTGCTACTGTTTTATCAGTATTCAAAAACAGAAGGCCAATCCTTAGACACTGCAGTGACCCAGAAGATTTTTCCATCTTCAATTTTCCATGAATAGCTGAAGTGAGAAGCTGTATTGATCTTCCTTAGATGCCAATGAACAGCCTATTACTAACTTTTGATAGATAAGCTTGGAGACCAAGTTATGCTTCTCTGTATGATTTCAACACCAATAATAATCATCCAGCTAATTTAAATTAAAGGGATTTCATGCAAGACCAGTTTAACCTACACTCATGTAGTATAGGCAGTAAGAAATCCTTGCACACTTGCAGAAGCTCACTTATCAGTAACTATCCCTTAGAGCACTAAATATTGATACCCATCACTGTACTATATATATTAATGACTAGCTGATATGCCTGGCATTGCTCGGGTCCATGAATAACGTTTATGACATTTATTTGATAATCTTAGGTTGGTTGTGTTTTTTAGTTTGGTTGAGTTCGTAAATTGTTTTGTTAGAATAAATGGAAAATTGTGTTAATAAGAACTATATTTTAAATTAGAGCTTCATGATAAACCACATTTTTTCATTTTACCTCAAATGCCTATTATTATTATTATTATTATTATTATTATTATTAATTGCATTTATATACTGGCCTATAGCCGAAGATCTCTGGGCAGTTTATAAAAATTAAAAACATTGAATATTAAAAAACTGATATACAATTTTTTTTAAAAAACATTAAAAGCATAAAGCATATTATAAATCCAATATCCATTTCAAATAACTATTCTGCGTCAAACAACAACAACAACAAAACCCCTCAACATATGCTGTTAAATGCCTGGGAGAAGGGAAAAGTCTACCTTGGCCAGAGCAACCATCTAAACTTCAAAAACAATCGGAACACACAACACCCTTTCTACCAGCTAAAAAAGCTACATATTTTAAAAATATGTTTTCAAAATATACCCAACATTGCCCAGATATCTGAATAACATATAGTAGGGAAGCGGATCTAAGTGGACATGAGGAACTGTTGTATGCCTGTGCTCTGAAGTTATTATTATGAAAAAAGGAAAGTAGCTAGAACACCAGCATGCCAGATTTCAAGTTTCTACCCGGCATTTATCAGGCCCCCTAAAATATATGTCTATGAGATGATCATCTTAAAGTTGCAGGCTGGCTAGGCCTGTGAATTAATCTTTAAACAAATTAAATTCATTTCTTTTTTTCCTCTCTCACCCTCATGACAATCCTTCAGGGTAGGCCAGTCCTAGACCTGTGAGGTAATTTTAAAACAAATTAAATTAGTTTCTTCCTCCCCCTTCTCTCTCTCTCACCTTCAGTGCATGACCAGGACTGCCTTGAAGCTGTCACCATAATTTTCTTTGTCCCCACAGAAACCAAAAACTGCAACTCCCAGCATGCCTTTTGCTGTGGTGCCCAACTTGCCCAATGGGAGTCCTGCTGCTGAAGCTCATGGGAAGTGAAGTCTGGCTGAGCCAGTCCACACTACACTGTGCAATCAGTGCCCATAGGTAGGCCATGAGGGAGCTGGCTTTCTGACTGATGGTTCGCTCGGTTGCTGTTGGGAATGGGCCAAGTGCTAGGGTGACCATATGAAAAGGAGGACAGGGCTCCTGTATCTTTAATAGTTGTAAAGGACAGGGAATTTCAGCAGGTGTTGTTTGTATACATACATAACCTGGTGAAATCCCCTCTTCATCATAACAGTTAAAGCTGCAGGAGCCCTGTCTCTTGACCATGTAGAAAAGAGAGCAGGGCTTCTGCAGCTTTAACTTTGTGATGATGAGGTAATTTCACCAGGTTCTGCATATATACAAATGACACCTGCTGAAGTTCCCTTTTCTATGAAACTGTTAAAGATACAGGAGCCCTGTCCTCCTTTTCATATGGTCAGCCTACCCAGTGCTGCAGCCTCCTCCCCTCCTGCTCCCGATGGGGCCTAGCAACTGAGGCAGCTGAACCCAGGCACTCTCCCTTCAGGCCCGGGAGGGCAAGCCACTACCAGATAATGGCTGCCAAAGCCTGATAAGTCTTCCCTTCTGTCCAAGGCATGCTGGGAGTTGTAGCATATGCCTAGGTCCCTGAATAATATGTTAATATTTGAATACCATCTGAGATATGGTGGAAGACAACTGGAGAGCAGGCCATCTTAATTGTGGCACCCTGCTTGTGGATTTCTGAATAAAGTTTATGATTTTTATGTTAACAGCCTGACTATACCATTGAGACAGAAGAGTGAATAGAGGATTGACTGATACAGCTGAGGCTAGAATGGAATTGTGGGCAGGGTTAGTGGCAGTTGGAGAAAGTCAGGTAGGAGAACAAAGACAGTTAGTGAGAGGTCAGGTTTTGCTCACCCATACTTTATTTGAATCTAGAATCTAGAATAAAAACTTTATTTGTGTGTGTCACAATGACCATTACAAACGTACAGTACATTACACAGGGGCCCAAAAGTAGACAGTAACCCACCTGCCATTTCAAATTTATCTTTTAGATATGCCCTTATTTTGTATTAGAGGTTTTCCCTTACAGCAATTCATCTCCTCTACAGTCTACGCCGACCTGCCTTAGGAAGTTTTGACAATTTTTTTGGGCTACTATCGCAAATTTGGCCACATTTCTTGTGTTTACTGCATTGTAATCAGCTAATAAATCATGAATGTGATCCTTAGTTGACAGCCCTACACCTCTCCTCAAGGGCCCTTTTAAAAAAATGCTCCCTAATTCCTTGGTACAGGGGACAGTACAACAGGTAGTGAACTAGATCTTCCACCTCTTCTGACCCACAAATGCACTTCCGTTGCACATAGGGTAACCCTTTGTACTTCCCTTCCAAATAGGCGGACAGCATTGTTTGGAATCAGAGGGCCGTGAAAGCTTTTCTCAGCGCTGGGAATGGTAGATCTTGCAAATATTGCGCCTGATATTGTTCTTCCTTTATCTGGCTGTACCATATAGAGAAGGCCTGCCGATGGCTAGCTTAGACATTCTCAAGTGTATCTGCCTCATAGATTCTATTTCTGATGTTCACCTTGTCATGGGCTGACAAATTTTGGGCCTCCTTAAAATAAACTTGCGACAATTCCATCCAGCTTTGTGCCCATCCACCCACCTTTCCTGATCTGCTCTACGAAACACTGTCTGGGTATACTATTTTCCTCCATACTCATCATTTTCTTCCCATAGCGAATAATAGCCTTCTGTATTTTGGCTTTGATAGAGGGAAGATCTACTTCCATCCTTAAAAGGGCCGCAGGCACCCCAACTAGGAGGGCCAGCAATTCTTTCAGCACCTTATTTTGCATGCTCTCCATAGCAGTGGCAACTCCCTGCCCCCACAGTTCCGTCCCATAGAGCAGTTATGGGAGCACTTTTGCAGAGTATAACTTCAGGACAGGGACCACCCGCGAACCGCCTTTATACCTTCCGAATGTTAATATGGCTTTGGCTATTCTCCCTGCAGACAGTTTCGCTGAGTCTACATGCCTTTTCCAGCTACCATTGCTAGAAAAGAGCACCCCTAGGTATTTAAAACTTGCACATTGCTCAATTTGCTGTCCATCTAGTCACCATCTATGCATCCGTTTTTTCCTGGAAAAAAACACCACTTTCGTTTTAGTGTCATTTATCACCAGCTTTTCCTCTTTGCATAACCTGCCCAATTTTCTTAGCGATCTCCTCAGTCCAATTTGCATGGTTGATAAAAGGGCCATGTCATCTGCGTATAGGAGCTTCTGTATCTTCCTTGCTCCAACGGTAGGGGGAAAACAGTCCCTAGCTGTTAGATCTTTTATTAAGTTGTTCACATAAAGATTGAACAGGAAAGGGGCCAGTGTACAACCCTGTCTGACTCCTCTTCTAGTATCAATTTTTTATTAGGTTTTTATTAAATTCTTTTAAAAATACTTAAATCCCCAAAATTCGCGTTTTTAGATTTTTCTGGTACCTTGTAGAGCCAGACCTATCACTGTGTCACCATCAAGTTACTAACTCATCTGGAAGTGGGTAAATATTTCCAGACATATGTGATGCACACATACTTTCCACTTTATAGGTAGAGATATCATTTATTGTTAGGTATTAGAGCTGTGCACCAAACACAGGATTCTGCTATGACCCTAGTTCAGTGCTTCAGAAAATGGCCAGATTTGGTCACAGGTACTAAACCCGTCAGGATTCAGAAATCCGAGGTTTCATGCCTCCTGTTCACCATCATGGGAAATTTTAAAAAATGTCTATCCTTTTGTCCTGTTTGTCAGGCAACAGGCACAGTTGCTTCTTCAGAGGGAGGTAAGACTGACAGAATTCAGGGAGGAAATAGGTGCAGTGAATTTTGTTCTATGAAGCTTTATATTTTTATTTTATTTTTAAGGGAACTTCTGGGAATATTTTATCAGCCTAAGGATTATTTTAAATGAAGGAGACAAATACAGGGCACTAGATATTTCAGCAACTGAAAGCCATGATGAGCACTGGTGGAGCACTGAGGTTAGTGAGAGGGCATCTCTCTTCTACCGATAAATTTCTTACAGCAGCCTTCCATGTCACTTCTGGATACAACCTCTAACACCTTCACTAGTGCAACAGTTCAGATTTCTTTCTTTCTTTTGGGGGGGGCACAGTTCCCATTTCTGAAAAGAACGGAGATGTTTAAAAGCAGCTAGCCCCAAAATGGTGCAATGACTTCCCTAGAGAGGTCTGCCTGACACCTGCTTTGTTTACTTTTCAGCACCTGGCAAAGGTCTTTATTCTTCTACCAGGATTTTAAAAAGAATTTTAAAATCCAATTTTCAGATCAAAATCAGATCTGATCTGATCCGCAGGACCTCCGATTTTGTCCAATTTGATCCAGGGTAAAATCTGAGGTTCCAATTCCGATACGATTTTTCCTCCCATGCACACCCCTAATTATATATATATATATATATATATATATATATATATATATATATGAATTGCTGAAACTTTATGTATAGCATAGGTGAAGAATTCTTGTAAGAGCAGGTTTACTTATAATTGCCAGTATTTCAGTGATAAATCCTGCAGTCATTGACAAACATGATAAAATTAGATGCCATTTAGAAATGAGCAATTTCCTCATTTAGTCTTAAATTCTCCTGAATTCTGGTTTAACCAATAGAACTTATAAAATTAATTCTGCAATTACGGCATATACAGTTTTCAATTCTTTCAGCTTATTTTCATCTTTCCTCCCACCCACCCCATATTACTGATGCACACATGAACCTTGATAAAACACTGCAAAAAAGCACTCATATGATAGCCTCAAGATTATTTGTGTGCAATGTTTTGCTGATGTAGACCTGCTTTCCTCCATACTGGTAAAATACCACACATCCAAACTATTTTTTTTATTTATTCATTGTTTATTTAAAATATGTTTATACTGCTTTTTATCTTACAATACCAAAATACAGTTAAAATGCTAATATGATGTACAATTAAAAGCAATTAAAAAGAACAACATAACTACAGTAATAGGCAGGAAATACATAAAATATACAGTTTTACATCAATCCGCTTTTTTTTTCTTTTCTTTTTTTTTACAGCTTAAAATGCGTGTGCAAACAAATTAGGTTTCGACCTGGCACTGAAAAAAAATCTAAACAGCCCCAGTTGCACATCTTTGGGAAGGGTATTCCACAATTGTGGCACTGCAACAGAAAATACTCTCTCCCTTACTGTCACATAACATACCAGCACTACTTGGAGAAGAGCCTCCCCTGATGATCTTAAAGGATGAGCAGGCTAGTATAGGGAGAGGTGATCCTTCAGATATTTGGGTATGAAGCTACTTGGGACATTAGAGGTATGCAGCGGCACCTTGAATTGGGCTCTGGAGTGAATAGACAGCCATTAAAGCTCTTTTAGAATGAGTGTAATACGGCTCCAACTGGCTGTACCAGTACTCCAGCGCACTGGCTGTGCGCTAGCTGAAACTACTGAGTCAGTGCCACACACAACACATTACAGTCATCTAATCAGGGATTTACTGCAACATGAACTACCATGGCAGAACTATCCCTGTCCAGGAATGATGGTAGCTGGCAAAGCAACCAAAGGTGCTCCTGGGTAAGAGGTGCTCCTGGGTTTATCTTCTCACCACCACTTTATGTTCTCATCACACTATAAAGCAGTGATAGTGACTTGCCCATTCACTGAGCCTCATGACTGGGTGAGGATTTGAACCTAAATCTTCCCAGTTTAGATCTACTCAATAACCACACTCGCTTCACAAACACTTTATACTAGAAGATCAGATTAACCCATACTTGATGGCACTAAATGCATCAATTGGGTTTAAAAGACTGGGGCTATAAAAGCTCGCTCTCAAGAATTCTTGGAATTCTTGGACACTTGGGCTCAATTCGGACGACACGTTAACCAATGGTTGTTAAGTTAAACAACCGTCAGTGGGTTAACCAAACGTGTTGTCCGAATTCAGCCACACAACGGTTAACCAACCCATGGTTGTTTAAGTTGCAGTTTTAAACAACTGAGTTAAACAACTCGCTTGTGAGTTGTTTAAAAGTTAGTCAATTGACTAACGTGTTGTCCGAATTCAGCCACTTGAGGTGCGTTGGTTAAACAACTGAGGTGAGTACGTTAACACAAAAGACCATAGAGGAGAGCGGCAAGAGCAGCAGACAGCGGACGGGAGCTTAGGCGCGGATGAAACAGATCACTGGTTTCGCCGCCATAGCAACCAGGATGCCCGCCTCCCCCACCAGGCAGCCGACACGGAGCTCAAGCACTCATGCAGGGTGCCCAGTCAGCTACCCAAATGGACAGGGAAGCGAACCAGAAGGGCACTACGACAAAGGGGGGGAGGGGAAGATGGAATACGCAACAACCCCAGGTGCCCTGGAGCAAGGGGCAGCCCCCCACACACACCAAGAGGGAGAACAACACCCCATCCAAAGTAGACCCCCCACTGCACCGCCACCTCCACCCTCACATCACCCAGAAGGATGAGGGCAGGGGAAGCGGCGACCAGAGAGCCCCCCCTCATCCGCCCAATATGGCTGGACAGTGAGCTTTTGCCAGGCCCCGAGAATCCCATTGGGGAGCCTCGCGCCCGTGCAGAGGCATCCCGGGTGCGTGAAAGCATCAGTGCCTGGATCTGGCTGTGCTACCCCCACCCCGTGTGAGTGTCGGCTGTGGAGTCCCATCTCTGGACTGGCATCTCTCCCTGGCATGTCGCCCCTCTCCACCTCCTCCCCTTGGCACGTTCCATGCTTGGCTTCCTGGGGGTGTGGCGTTGGCCATTCCCTCTTCACCGCTGTGCCTTCCAGCCGCCTCCTCCTCCCTTCCCGGGGGTGCCTATCCTCTCCGTAGGTTCTGCCCTGGCATAGTGGTGCCCATGTGCCTTACTGCCCATGTCTGATTTTCCTGCTGAATAAAGATTTCCCAACCGCCCCACTCTCGCCTTCTTTCCTGTGTGTGCGGGTGGCTGCTCTGGGAGGGAGGTGGGAGGGGGTTGGGGGAGGTGGGTGACTCTCGCAGATGCCAGGTCTCCCATATAGGGTGGGCGGGGGTGGCTCCCTGGGGTGTGGGTGCCAATGTTTGGGGAGCATTGCTGGTTGTTACTCTTGTGTAGGTGCTGCAGTTCCTCCTGGCTGCCTCTTTGCCCGAGGCTGCTGAGTTCCACCCAGTAACTGAGGAGGCCAATGGGGTTTGGGAGGTGTGTCCTGCATCGGCTTCAATGGTGGCGGCCATGGTTTTTGGCTGCAGTGCCTTCTGGGATACCTGCTGGAGGACTAACGGGGTTTGGTAGGCGGGGAAAATGGCAGCCGAGCTGTCAGTCAGAACCGAGTATGTTATTAACCACCAGGGTGGTTAATTTAACTTTGCATCCCCTGCTGCAGCGTGTCGTCCGAATTGAGGCTGCCTTTTTAACCCACTGTCAGTGGGTTAAGTCCTCTCAGTTGATTCACATGTCGTCCGAATTGAGCCTTAGTGTTGCAATGCCATCAAGTGAGCCAGGCCAACTGATGACATATGGGCTTAGAAATCCTATGGGGCAGGGGAAGGTGAATCCATGGCAAAAGAACTACCACCTCTTAAGCCCTGCCAGGGTTATGCTGGCCAGAGCAGAAAGTGTATTTCAATAGGTTTGTTCTTCGTAGGACTATGTTTGGATCCAACCCAAATAATGTTATTCACTATACTCAATGTAATCTACATAGCTATTTTCAAACTATAGTGCATTTTAATTCAATATTATTTAGCATAAAGTATTGTTTAATTTGTAAATGACATTCTTGGATTCAAACCTTTCTGGAAGACATACCTTGATTCAGCAGTTCTGTTTGCTAATTGTACATCCATGACAGTAATTAATTATAGCTAAAGGAAAGTTATTCAGTAGACCAGACTCCCTAGTTTACCTGCTTGGCACTGAGCTCTTCAGCCATTCTGAATGTTCAGGGAAAGCAGGTCTTGTTCACCTATGATATATGATAGGCCTAGATTCCAATTAATACTATATTTATTTCTTACCCACCTCTCCCTCTGGATCGAGGCGGGGAACAACATCAAATATAAAATACATAAAACTGATTAAAAGCACATAAAACTAATTCATTATTAAAATACCAATAAAACTCTTAAAATTCAACTGGGTAGGTCTGCCAGAAGAGATCGGTCTTTTATGGCTTTCTTAATGTCAAAGAGACTATTAAGTTGACAAATCTCCTCCCACGGTCTGGGAGCGGCAGAAGAGAAGGTCCTCTGGGTAACAGTAGTCAGCCTGGTTTGGGCTGACTGTAACAAATTCTTCCCAGAGGACCTGAGTGTGTGGGGTGGATTGTATGGGAGAAGGCGATCCCACAGGAAACCTGTACCCAAACCATGTAGGGCTTTAAAGGTGATGACCAACACTTTGTACTTCGCCCAGAAAGTAATTGGCAGCCAGTGAAGTCAGTTTAAAGCTGGTGTGATATGGTCACCCCTAGGTGTACCAGTGACCAACCTGGCTGCCATATTGTTTGAACACAGCCAGCAATTCTGAAATAGTTCACTGGATGAATCTTTCTTTTGTGAATTTCTCATTAGGTCAGAAGAAGTGAATCAAAAGTCCTTTGCAACAATCTTGTATAGCTAATGGAATTTCCAGATCACCGAATTGCAAGATCTTTTAGTTTTAGAATAAAGTCTGTATCAGGTTTACATAAGGAAATCAGTTTGGACCACTGCTGTGCTGAAATCTGTCTTCCAATTTCCTAAAAGTTTTCTTGACCTGCAAAAGAGGATTCCATTTTCTGCCTCATTTTCAGGATGTTTTAGAATTTCTCATGAATTTCTTTTGATAGTATTTTTGAGCTTACCTTATCACTATGAGGTGTGTAAGGCTTTAATTGAAGTGGGAATTTGGAGAGGTTGCAGTTCATTAGAGAGATGATGGTACATTGACAGACAGGACAATCACACACCCCTTTGCCACCTTATAACTACAGTAAGCGCAAGATCCCCACATCCCACCCACATGAATTTCACTGAAATTGTATTCTCCTTTGCAGGCAGAGGGGAATCAAAACCAATTTCTTTTCTATCAAATTGAATGGGGATAGTAAAAAATGGAATAGAAAATTTCAGCACAGCACTACTTTGAACTTCTATATATTATAAGAAAGGCGTGGACATAAATTATGTGGAATAATTGCCCATGTCTGATGTGCCCCCTGAATCATAGGAAATGACTCCCAAAGAAAGTCCAGAGAGAAAAGAGTCTTGGAGGGACAAGGAGAAAAATTATGGTTTTTATCGCAACTTTTCTCCAAAGAAAAGGAATGTCACCTTTTGTCTGCCAATGAAGAAGATTTGTTGCTGAGACAAGCAGTATGTTTCCTAGGATGAAGCAGGGGCCAAAGACCCAAGCTGTAATTGATGATCACCTCATTTCCAGATGAGTAGTCAAGTCAAAACATGATATAGTCCTACGATAACTGGACTATATGATCACTGCATAGACTATTTGTGGAAACATTACAGTTATAGTCCAGAAAGTTTAATTTGTTACTCTTACCAAAACAAATGGACATTTTAGTCCGAAGAAATCAGCAGTTTCTGATTAACTAAACCTCAGTGCATCACTGGGGATTTACAACAATCATTTATAAGCAGATGGGAAACATAAATTTCTTGACTGCAACCAATAGATTTCATTCACTTCAGGTCTTGTTTCCCGTAATACTCTTGCTGCTGTGTTCAGTGCTTGAATAGAAGAGACCTTTGATCTGTGACTTGTTTCTTTTCAAGCTTACACATAATATAGCTATTATAACCTCCACCTTATCTTCAAACTATAATGACCCAAGGCTAGGGATGGGTGAAACATTAGTTCGCTATGCATTTTCATGTGAACTTTCCAAATGTACTCGTCGTGAACCTAAACATGAACTGAAATGCAGTGATACAGTGATATCCACACTTTTCTGAATTTTTCAATGAAGTTCACAAATCAGAAACTGCATGTAATATGGAGAAGAACATACAAAAAGACATTATATATGGGGGAAATGCTTGCAAAAAATGTGTACATTAGGAAAAGTGTGTAAATCAATCTGTGTATTAGGAGAAATTTACACAAACATATGTATGAATTTTTGTGCTGATATTTAGGGTGGAAATTGAAAACTGACACAGAAATGGAATGGAATTAACATAATGTTGGAAACAGAGAAACAGCAGAAATTAATTTGACGGATTTGTCCCTGTCTAGGCAAGGACAAGCCACCATCAAAATTTGAATTCTGTCAGCTTTGATTAATGGGGGACTTTTTTTCTTTCAAAAATGGAAGATGGATAAAGAAAAATGATGCAGACTGCTAGAATTTGCTACCCTTAAACTTACTCTACTTTGGGGTTTCTTTCTCAACTAGACCCATAACAACCATCTGTTTGGTGGATGAATCTGATTGGTTTCCAAATACAGCTCAGTCAAGATGAATGGCTAATAAAGGATATTTAAACAAAAGTGAACTCCATTCAATTGTTCCTATCACCCCCTCACATCTTTGACTTGAAAAGACCCTGATAGACCTCTCTAGGCATTAATCTGAAGAGCAGGAATGGAACTGCTTGTTGTTGTTGTTGTTGTTGTTGTTAAGCTGCTGCTTACAATGTTCCTGGTCAGATTCATTTACACACATATCGATGGGGCTGCAGGATCTGCAGCAACTCCTTGTCTTCCACCATCAATTGATCCCTCTCACCAGAAATCCTGGCAGGATTTGGGTAGGAAAAGATTTGCATCCTGCCCATGTATACATGGCATCAACATGTGGACAGATGCCAAGCTGACACTGGCTGTGGGCAGGTGTTATCTTAAGCCCATTCTGCCCTGGCTCAGCCTTCTTCAAATTTCTCAGTGCCAATCCACTTACCCTTGTGTCTCAATGCAGGACTAGTTGGCTACTAATGAGAAGAGGATGATTCTGATGATTTTGTCTGTATAACAGATTTGCCACAGTTTTGCAGGGTTTTGAGCCTACTCTGGTCACAACAGCAGAGCTGTGCAGAAAAAATAACACAAATAAAAATAAGTTAGGTGAGCTTACTAAGGCACCTTTAAGATTACTGGGAATTCCTCAGACTTGCCATTTAATCTTGTGGGATCCAGGCACAGGTCTTGTGGGATCCAGGGACAAACGATCTTTGGAGCTAACATGTCTCAACATGTTTCTCTATTTTTCATCCAAGTCCTACAGACTAAATACAGCACACAGAGAGCTGAATAAAAAGTTAAAATTAAAAGTATGCATTCATATGCTGGTGCAGTTTAGTGTGGCAGCATTAACACAATAAAAGTATCTGGACTTTCAAATACCTTCATAAAACCACATTATATATTATCTTCTAATATAAAGGAGAGAGCTTCTATGAAGTAGGTGGTGTATATATATATAGCTTAAATGCTTGAAAAAAATCCATTTTTTTCCAGTATTCACTTCTGGGTTTACACATCTGGCCTAAACTCTGGACCAAAGGGTTCTTCAGTGTTGAGATCAGTGTCAAATCTCAGCAATTCAAATATGACCCATGTAACAGCATGGCTCTAGCCTGTACTGTGAAAAAAAGGAGGGGAGCAAACCAGCTAACAACACCTCCCATGATCCTCTCTGCTGCCACCAAGTAAACATTATTATTTCCTGGCTGTTTCAACTAAATGATTGACCCAGCCAACTCATAATTATGGCTGCTGTTGAAGTTTGACATGGAATAAAATGAGTTTGGAGTTCTAAAAAACCGATCTGCACAATCCATTGTAGACCAGCCTCTCCAGGATGCGCAGAGTCCACTGACCTCCATATATATATATATATATATATATATACTTTCCTGAAATGTATGCAAATTCATTCACAGGAAAATATGCACATTTCTGTTGAGACATATGGAAAATATAGGCGGGGAAAGTTGAAGAGAACGGGAGGGAACAATACATTAAATGTTACATACTAGCATAAATTATATAAATTGTTGCAAACTTTCTTGCAGAATTATTTGTGTATTGTTCTGCATAATGGGGGGAATTGAATCTGTCTGTGAACGAATCTGTTCCATGAAACACAATCCATAAATCCCAACTCACAATACAGTTGTGTGATAGTGTGGTTAGGCAATTAGGCATGGGGTGAAAATCAAGGAATCAGACTAAGGTTACAGTAATAATGGAGACCAACAAGAAATTTAGTGTTTAGATTTTGAAAAACAGTAATGCAAAGGTCATAGGGCAGGATCCAAAGGGGCCTTCTGTGTGCAGCTAGTCCTGCCAGTCCCGGTGCACACGCAGCCCCTACTAGGGCTGTGCATGGATCCAGATCCTGAATCTGGAGTAGATCAGGCTGATCCGGGCTTCCCAGATCCGAAACAGTTCAGATTGGGGCCAGATCGGGCTGGATCGGATCCGCAATCCGGATCCAATTCGGATCTCGTCACAGCACTCCCTCCCGCTTTCCCCCTCCCTCCCTCCCCCCGCTCTCCCTGCTTACCTGATGCCTCCTCCGTGTCATCCCCTGTTGTCCTCTCTCCTCTCTGTGTGCTGCCGCATTTCCTGCTAGCGTCGGCTGATGATGTAACCCACCGCGACTGGCAAATGTGGCACTCTACCCAATTAGATTGCTGCATTTGTCAGCTGAGGCAGGTGACATCATCACTCAATGTGAGTGGAAAATGCTGCGGCACACAGAGAGGAGAGAGGACAACGGGGGATGACGTGGAGGAGGCAGCAGGTAAGCAGGAAGAGTGGGGGAGCGAGGGAGAGAGAGAGCAGAGAGAGCGGGAGGGAGTGCTGTGCACGGACCCGGATCGGATCCAGATTGGGGAGCCCATGCACAGCCCTAGCCCCTACTGCTGGCAGTCATATTGTAATGCTTCCTGGGGCAAGCCCTGAAATGAGCAGAAATGCTAGTTTCTGAAAGGGGTGTGACTTGTGATGATATCTATTCTAGGGGCATACCAGATACCATTGTGATGATATCTAAGCGGGAAAACGAGACCTTAAAGTAGTTTCAGGAGTTAACCATAAGTGCAATTAAGATATGAAAATAACATACAGGACCTCTCAATCAAGAAATGTCAGCAAAATCTAGTCCATTTTTAGCACAGCTTCCAGCTTAGCGTCTTTGTCCCTGGAGTCTGGGTCCTCTGCAACAGTCTCTCTTCTAGATTCTTCTGGTTTTTAGCCTTTCATTTTTCTTCTGAACTCTCTGACCCCAACACTCCTACCTGCTTGACAGCTTCACTTATATGCATGATTTTAACTCCCCTTTCCAAATCCTTAGCCAGTCAGATGTCTGGCAGAGTTTTGATAATTGCAAGTGGAAAAAGAAGCATGGAATAAAGATACGGACAACAGAGTTATGGATAAAAGTGGGCCTCTTTATTTAACAATAAGGAATATTCACCCCTTCATGGATCAACATGTGAAAGTGCAGGAATCTATATGGCCTGTCCTCAGGCAGCTAGCCTAGCATTATGGACGAGCCACTCTCGTAAGTCAGGAGTTGGGTAAACCCAGCCCCATTCTTACCCGACTCTTAATAGTGTGGGGAGACCACCCCACATCATCCCCATGCAAAGCCGTAAAACTCTGAGTAGATGAGGCAGGATAATCTCCAAAGGCATATCATATCCTGACATGGGAGCCGTAAAACTCATGTCGAGCAGGAACTCCGGACATGCCAATCACCGCTAGGTGCCAGAGTGGTCACCATCCCTACTCTACTGTATCAAATTGCAGCACATTCCGCCACCAAAGGGCACCAAGCCTCAGCTTAGGTGTCCTACCCCCACCACTTTTGGAAGAAGTCCAGCAAACTCACATGCAGATCCTGCAGGAAAATATCATTCCCTGCATCAGAGAGGTGAACTCCATCAGCCCTATAAATATCCTCTCTGAAAGGTACAATGGCTGGATGTGGAATGACCCAGCCTTGTCGGCACTGTAAGGCCAGCCGAATCTGCCTATTCATCTTCTTGACTGTCCTATTTAAACTACGGGCATCCCTTCCATCACACTACTGGTGCAGAGGCAATGTATTTGACTTGGCTGACCATATGAATAGGAGGACAGGGCTCATGTAACTTTAACAGTTGTAGAGAAAGGGGAATTTCAGCCAGTGTAATTTGTATGCAATTAGTTCTTGGTGAAATTCCCTCTTCATCACAACAGTTAAAGTTGCAGGCACTATACTAGAGTGACCATATACAAAAGACGGCAGGGCCCCTACAACTTTAACTGTTGTGATGAAGAGGGAATTTCACCAGGAACTAACTGCATACAAATAACACTGGCTGAAATTCCCTTTTCTCTACAACTGTTAAAGTTACATGAGCCCTGTCCTCCTTTTCATATGGTCAGCCTATATTAGACCACACAATCCATGTGCTTGGCCAATGCCCCCATATGATCTCAAAGTCTGCCCTAGCCTGCAAAATTAGGTCCTTCCCTTTCAGAAGGCCTAAATCATTGCCCTCCAGGTGAAGAACTAAAACCTATGATGGGCCAAGAAGGGTATCAGCATAAAACAATGCCTGAAGGAGATCACCCCAGCGCATTCCTCTCTGACCAGCCCACTGGATGGAGGCATACAGACCGAGCTCAAACCATGTGCCAACAGTTGCTGAAGTCACTCTGTGGCTAGCCCAGAAGACCATGCTGTGGTTGCAGATGAGGATCCTCCAAGGCTCCAGTCTCCATCAAGAATCTGCCAAAAAAAAGTAGATCAACGATAGGCTGACCATCTGAAAAGGAGGACAGGGCTCATATAACTTTAACAGTTGTACAGAAAAGGGAATTTCAATCAGTGTCATTTGTATGCAGTTAGTTCCTGGTGATATTCCCTCTTCATCACAACAGTGCCTTCTTTTGTATATGGTCACTCTAGTATAGTGCCTGCACCTTTAACAGTTGTGATGAAGAAGGAATTTCACCAGGAACTAATTGCATACAAATGACACCTGCTGAAATTCCCTTTTCTCTACAACTGTTAAAGTTATATGAGCCCTGTCCTCCTTTTCAGATGGTCAGCCTAATCAACGAGAAAAGAGAATTATTAACATGAACATAACAAGGCCATATGTGAATCTCAACTATGCACATATGCCTTAAATGCCCCCGATCACCATCTCCCAATGGCACGAACCTTAGCCTCTCCCAGCCTGGCAGAAGCTGCTGTAGAGGCCGCCCCTGTCTTAAAAGAGTGTGTCCCAAATTGATGGTTATCCAGACCCATCACCTGTAGAGCCTTCTTGGCCATTGACCAAAACTGATAATATGTTAAAGGCAACCCGTTATCATGGCAAAAAAGAAAACCAGGTTTCATTCCTCCATTTCTTCTCTTTAAGGCCTCTTTGTCTGGCTGTATTCCTTCTACAACCGAGTGCTGGTTCACAGGGTCACTCTGTAAGTCTTGCAGACCTACTAGCTATAAGACCAGTTTTGTTGATAAAAAAATATATGTTGCAGAACATTACCCATTATAAATCTCTGAGAGCAACATGGCAATGACCATTTGTTTTGCTCCATTCCAGGTTTCTATCAGCTACCTTCCCTCGTGCCCTCTTGCCTGAGCTGTTGCCCTGATGGATAAAGGAATCCCTGATGGGGCAGGACAACCAAAGCATATGTACAAAACTTGAGAGAAGTGAAAGTATTTTTCTAGGTTAGCAATATTTTTTAGGGGAAGGGAAGAATCACACATCCTTAATAAATGCATCTAACATTTTGTCAAAGTAATGCTGAAAGAAATGTGGAGCATAAACAAACAATTTGCTTCTGGGAGATACTGATTAATATCCATCTCCTAACTTAGGTCAATGCATGGAGTTAATAAGTATGGATTCTGAACTCATATTCAATATTAAGTAATTCCGGAAAATAAATATATATTTCAATGAGCTGATCTATTTTTTCTTTTTATTTATTTTTTACAATATTAGGATTTCTAATTTACATTATTATTTGACACTGAGTGCATATAAAAAATATTTAGAACCTACTTGTCATAGTCAAGGATGGAACTACTTCCCTATTTCTCAAGTCACAAACCAATGGGGGGGGGATACGGAAAAAATCCCACGCTACTAAGTTTAAACAAAATTCTTCATCAGAAGAGCAACAAAGAGAACAATTTACTTATGGAGAAAATGGGCTTCTCTAGCAAGTCAGAGAGAGATGCCTATTGAGAATATAAATAAGGAAAATCAAATACCTCCAGATGTATCTGAAGAACTGTTTGTCTTCACAGATAATTAAGTGTATGTGTGCGTTGTATTGAAATTGTAATGAAGCCATGACTAGTAACAATGATAACATCAACGCTTAGGAATCACATGCCCCATTCTCTAGTGGAAGAATATTCATATATTCACAGCATTAAAAAAAGGCTAATGAAGCAGTGGGAATAAAGTAGATATATAACAAAGACATTGATGGATAATATTTGATAGCAATAAAACTGAAACACTGGGAGGGGTGTAAAGACACTGGACAAGGTTTCGCTATCACAGTTAACATTCAAGTGCCATACAGCTCAATTTCTCATCCATGTGGGAACAAATGATACTGCCAAGCGGAGCTACAAAGAAATCATGTCAGACTTTGAAGCTCTGGGAAGGGAACTCAAGAACTTCGGGGCCCAGATAGTTTTCTCATCCATCCTCCCAGTTCTTGGAAGAGGAATAAAAAGGGAAAGAAAAATACTCTGGGTGAGTGACTGGCTATGAAGGTGGTGCCAACATGAGAGATTTGGATTCTGGGACCACTGGCTATGCTACTTGAAAGATGGACTGCTCTTGCACCTCACAAGGGCTGCAAAGAATCTGTTTGGCCACAGCATGAAGAACTTCCTCAGGAGGGCTTTAAACTGAATCCTATGGGGGAGGGAGACGTAAACTTTGAGGCAACAATGGATGAAAGCTTATGCACTGTAACAGAGAGAAGAGCTCTAATAGTGCCCCAAAATAGTCTTCACAATAGTGTAGGAAAGAAGCCAGATCATAAAGTCCATGGTCTTCGATGTCTATATACTAATGCCCACAGTATGGGAAACAAACAGAACAAACTTCAACTCTTAATACAAGAAGGCAAATACAGCGTGATAGGTATAACTGAAACTTGGTGGGATGACTCCCATGAGTGGAATATAGCAACTGAAGGGTATAACTTGTTGAAAAAGAACAGAAGAGATAGAAAGGGAGGTGGAGTTGCATTATACGTTAAAAAATACTTATCCCTGCACAGAAATACAGGAGGATGAGCCTGGTAGCCCCATCGAGAGCATCTGGATTAAAATAAATGGAGAAAGGAATAAAAGGAGCATGATAGTCAGAGTTTACTACCGACCACCCAATCGAGGAGAAGATGAGGATAAAAGTTTTGATAAGCAAAATGCCAGTATTTCAAGGAAGTGTGATGTAGTAGTAATGGAGGACTTCAATTACCCAGATATCTGTTGGGAGACAAATTCTGCCAAAAATTGCACCTTCAAGAAATTCCTGACATGCATGGATGGTAACTTTCTGCTACAGAATGTGGAAGAAGGAACTACAGGCTCGGCTATCCTTGACTTGATACTTATTAATAGGGATAACTTAGTGGATAAAGTGACAGTTACAGGAACTCTGGAGGAAAATGACCACGTCATACTTGAGTTCTTGATTTTAAAGGAAGCAAAAGCTGAGTGTAGCCATACGTGTACTCTGGATTTTAGGAAAGCCAATTTTAATGCACTATGATAAGTAAGGTCCCATGGCAAGTGGCCCTAATGAAAAAAGGAGTCCAAGGTGGGTGGGAGTTTTCAAAAAAGGAAATTTTAAAGGCCCAATTATAAACAATTCCAATAAGGAAAATACTTGAAGACAACAGAAGAAACCAATGTGGCTACACAAAAAGCCTGGAGATGACCTGAAAAAAAAAAGACACATATAGGAAGTGGAAAGAAGGCCAGGCTACAAAAGAAGTATATAGACAGGTAGCACAGAAGTGCAGGAATGACATCAGGAAAGCTAAAGCTGAGAATGAGCTGAGACTAGCAAGGGATGCTAAAAGCAACAAAAGAGCTTTCTTCAGATACGTGCATAGTAAAAGACAGAGGAAAGAAATGATGGTTCAACTACTCAATGAGGATGGCAAATCGATAACAGATGACAAAGAAAAGGCCAAAGTGCTTGATCCCTACTTTGGCTCAGTGTTCTCCAAAAGCAGGTCTATGACCCCCTGGCAAAAATGAGGTACAAGATGAAGGAACAAGATTGAAGCTTGAGATTGATAATAAATGATAAAGGAAACCTTAATTTCTTTGAACAAGGTCAAATCTCCAGGGCCCAATGAATTGCATCCTAGAGTAATAAATAACGTGGCAGAAGAACTCTCAGAACCACTATCTATTATCTTTGCGAGATCATGGAAGACGGGTGAAGTACCGAATTACTGGAGGAGGGCTAATGTTGTCCCTATCCTCAAAATGGACAAAAAGGAGGAACCTGGGAAGTACAGACCAGTTAGTCTGACATCCATCCCTGGGAAAATTTGGGAGCAGATTATAGAGAAGTCAGTCTGTAAGCTCTTGAAAACAATGCAGTGATTACTAGAAGCCAGCATGGATTTATAAAAAAACAAATCCTGCCAGACTAATTTGATCTCATTTTTTGATCAGGTAACCTCCCTTGTGGGCTGTGAGAATGCTGTGGACATAATATATCTTGACTTCAGCAAAGCTTTTGACAAAGTACCGCATAGCATTATGATTAGCAAACTTGCTAAAAGTGGGCTAGATGGAACAGCTATTAGGTGGATGCACAGTTGGCTACAGAATCAGACTCAAACTGGGGGGGGGGGTAACGAGTGGGGTACCACAGGGCTCAGTCCTGGGCCAAGTGCTCTTCAGCATTTTTATCAATGATTTAGATGAGGAGGTGCAGGGAATGCTTATCAGATTTGCAGATGACACAAAATTGAGTGGTATAGCTAATACCCTGGGAGACAGAAACAAACTTCAAAGTGATCTTGATAGGCTGGAGCACTGGGCTGAAAACAACAGAATGAAAGTTAAAAGGGATAAATGCTGAGTTCTACACCTAGAAAAAAAGAAACCAAATGCACAGTTACAAGATGGGGCATACATGGCTTAGCAATACTACAAGCGAGAAAGATCTTGGAATTGTTGTAGATCACAAGCTGAATATGAGCTATAAGTATGATGTGGCTGCAAAAAAGCAAATGATATTTCGGGCTGCATTAATAGATGTATAGCTTTTAAATCGCATGAGGTACTGGTTCCCCTCTATTCGGCACTAGTTAGGCCTCATCTTGAGTATTGTGTCCAGTTCTGGGCACCACACTTCAAGAAGGATGCAGACAAGCTGAAGGGGGGTTCAGAGGAGGGTGACGAGGATGATCAGGGGTTTGGAAACAAAGCCCTATGGGGAGAGACTGAAAGAACTGGGCATGTTTAGCTTTGAGAAGAGAAGACCGGGGGGAGACATGATAGCACTCTTCAAATACTTGAAAGGGGGTCACAAAGAGGAGGGCCAGAATCTCTTCTCGATCATCCCAGAATGCAGGACACTGAATACTGGGCTCAAATTACAGGAAGCCAGATTCCGGCTGGACATCAAGAAAAACTTCCTGACTGTTAGAATGGTATGGCAATGGAACCAATTACCTAGGGAGGTCATGGGCTCTCCCATACTGGAGGCCTTCCAACTCTACTATTCTATAATTCTATGATTCTATGAAACAGTAGACCTGCAGCTTATCTACACTACTGCTTTAAAACTGTTTAAAACGGGTTATAACAATTTTGAGAATTGTTATGGCCCAGGACACACTCTATATACAGTTTTCAAAACATTTTCAAAGTGTTTTTCCTGCGTGTGTAGATAAGCTCCTGGTCTTGCAACTTGCAGAGGATAGGTACACTTGCAGATTCTCTGGGAAGGGTCATAACTTGAATACATGATTTGCATGCAGAATAGTCAATCCCTGGCATATCTGGTTAAAGGTTTCAGGTATCAAGTTGTGTGAATTTCCTCTGCCAGAGATCTTGGAAAGGCACTGTCAGCCAGAACAGACAACATTGGGTTTGTCAAATTGTCCAAATTGGTACCTGGCAAATTCTTATGCTGTGTATTTTATTCTAAGTTAGTGCATTGGGGGTTTTATGTTGTTGTTGTTTTTAAAGAATGTTTTATTACATTCTGGAGGTATGAAGAGAGTCAGTTTAAGCACACTGGTCATTTATCTGGCAATATATGAGCACTTCTGGGTGCTGGAGATGGGGTTTCTTCTCACACAGCATTTTTTATTGGGAATGTATGTGAATTTTGTTTTGATATTTTTTTAGCTGAATTTGCCTAATTTGCTTTGGGGGTTCCACACAATTTTACTTTATGCCTCATCCAAGGTAAATTGTTTTCTTCTTTTTTTCAGGAATTGTCATACCACAGACTCCTTTAAGGAAGCAGGGATCCCTTGCTCCTTCAGTGAGGAATTTACCCACTCCCTGTAAGGACAAGTGTTGAGCAGACAAATTGTTAGCCAGACTGGGCCAAGCACCTTTTCTGCAACCTCAGGTCCAAAAAAAAGAGAGAAGGAATTTCATTCAAGAAAAAAGGATCAAATGGTACCCTGAATACCTCCACCAGTTAATGTGCATTTATAGTGAAATCCAGATCATTGCAGATATAATTGATTTGTCATCAAAAGCATTTCTCAAACATATCACTATATACTACTGAATGTTCCACCATATATCCCACCGTATCAGATAGCAAAACAGCATAGACCACGTGAAAAACTCTGCCAGGCAACATTGTAAGGACACCATGGGTCAGAGGGAAAAAATGGGTTTTGGCTACAGAAATCTCGCTTTAAATGTGCAGTGCAGCTGCAACTTGGAGAATTGTGTAATTATTCCAAATGTCAAAAGGTATGTACTTTTTATTTGTGTTAAGTAATAAGAAAAAAATCATTAAGGTATCACTATAGGCTTCTATCATCCTTTAGAGTTCAAAACCATCCTCTTGTCAGTATCTCATTTCAATAACTGTAAAAGGCAATGTTAAAGACCTCATGGGTTGTTTTCATAGCTTTGCTGGTATTTTCTCATTAACATTTGACTAGTTGGACATGGAATGCAAAGGCACATTATTATTTTTTATCAAGTTTTTCTATTTGAACCATGAAATAAATCTAAACAGCTGGCTGGTCATTGAGATTGCAATGATTTCCAAACTGAGTACTACTTTTTCTTGAAAACGCTCTTTCCCCACGTCATGCCTGCATCACCGTGGGGAGACTGTTGTGGGTGGGGGGGCGAGAGATGTGCTCGCCAGCCATTGGCTGGGCAAAAGTGGCACTACCAGCCAGGGGATGGGCAGAGCGGCCTATATTAGGTACCTGCACCCAGCTCCCGGCCTCTTTGCATTTAGAGGCTCCCTCCCTCCCTTTATGCAGGGTCATCCTGTTGGGGGGGCCGGGAGGAATTTTTGCCCAGAGTCTAATTGGCATTGGCTATGGGTCTTTTCAACTATGTCGCACTGTAAGTTAGGAGAGAGTGTCTTAGGAATGGGGTGTTGGATAGAGGAATTTGGTCGCATTTTTGTTAGGTAGGTAGGGCGGGCACGCTCAGAGGAAAGGGACAGTGATCATTCTGTGGCACTGTTCACGGTGACAGGTGATGCCTGAGGCCTTCCGCTGAGGGTTATGCAGCTCCAGTGCGGGGATAAGGATTACCTGTTAGGCTGACTCATGCCACTCCAACCAGTGTTTTGAGGCTCGGGGTGAGTGGCAGGGGAAGGTCTACCCTCCCCAAAAGGGGTATGGCCTCTGATGCCACTCTCCAGACATAGAATGTTTTGCCCATTATAATGCCTAGCTAGTTGCTGGTATAGGTTAGGGCCCGCCCAGTCTCCCTTTGCAGATCAGTAATAAAATGTGGCCTAAATTTGATACCATTTACAGTTGTCATCTTGTTATTTCGCACCCTCACACCACAAATGGATTTGTACGGAATGTTCTCATGCTGTGATATTTGAATTTAAAAGTCAGACTTTGGGAAGGGGAAAGAAGTATTAACTGTGAGAAAATCACTGTGAGGTTTTTCTAACCTTAACTTCTCACCCTTTTTCTGACCCTCTGCGCCTGATTCCCCTAACCACTGCTGCTTCAGTGTCACCTTTTTCTTCCAATTACTTTTTCTTTTTCTTCCTAGAGTAGTCATAAGGGTGATTCTAACTAATCAGCAGCCACCTAGAGAATGGGATAATATTACTATGTTACAGACATAGCTGCACAATGCAGTGATGCAAATGGAGCCCATTAAGAGAAAGGGCAATAGTTCTTGGATCATGCACACATATTCTCTGAGTCTCTGTCTTTGGCAGGATCTACACTACTGCTTTAAAACAATGTATAACAGTATTGATAACTGTTGGGGTCCAGGACACACTCCATATACAGTTTTCAGATCATTTTCAAAGTGTCATATCTTGCTTGGGGTAGATCTGTCTTCCCCCTCTCTCTTACACACACACACACACACGTGGCAAAGGAACATCCAAGTACACTTTGCCCTAAAGGTACAAACGTAAAATGCTTGCTTGTTTTCTTCAGCTTGACTTCCAGTTTCTGCATAGGGCAATGAGGAGGAGCCATTCTGCCTTTCTGTCTCTTGAGGTGCTTGCTTCAAACTTCAGTCCCACTGTGAAATGGTGGCACTGGTGAGCAGAAATAGCCTGACTTGAGGCTTCCATGGCCCTTTCAATCCTAGTGTTTGTTTAGCTTCCCTTGGGATAGCTCATCCAGACTGGTCCTGCACTCCTCTTTTGATCAGACTGGAGGTGATGCAGAAGTTGAAGCAGGGCCCTTACCTGAGTGCCATGGATGGAGCCTATGACAGTGGCCATGACATGGAGAAACCAGCCTCAGCTTTAGTTAGTTCTTTCACTGTCTTGCCTGCTGTGTGAGGTTGGAGTATTTGTGTCTTCTTGTGTTGTCTCCTGAGCGCACTCTCATAGCTTGGGCAGGTTGTTTCTCAGTGTCTCAGTACTCCTTTTTTGTAAAATGGGTAAATGTTCTCTAGATGCTAATTCCTTAGTAATTTAATGCACACATGTGGATTTGTTTGTAGCCTGTGGTCTGGCTCACTTTCCAAAGTTGTGCCCTCTGTATAATATCTATTCTCGTGTTTTTCTACCATGGATTCACTGATTGTCTCAGCCTCCCCATCTTTAAAATGGGTAAATATTGTATAGAATGTATTCTACATTAAACATTCCTTGAATATGTGGCATGCATTTGTGCTCCCTCCCATAGCTGGAAGAACGTATGGGCCTGTCTTTGGTTGCAAATGATGCTGCACATCTTATTTCCTGCCAAGGAATTATGGGATTTGTAGTCCAGCCTATAATTCCCATCAGGGGAAAGTATGTTCCGCTCTATTCAGCTGATAGCCATGGATAATAGAGGAATGAGGTTTAGGATATTTTGTCAGAAGCAATTGCTAAAGGAGAATATTGCATAACATGTCTTGATGGCGAGCTAACCCACAACCTTTCCTGCTGTTTGGAGTTAATGTGGTTATATCTCTGAGGGTAAAACAACTACATGGTGCTTATGTTACCTTGACAATGCAGCTTTCATCTCTGCTATGCAGAGGTCACCAAAGATGACATTTGGATCCATCAAATGAATGCTCTCTGCTCTCTAGGGCAGCAAAGACTAAAGCAAATAGATCTCTGATATGCAATGCATAACCACTTAAATTAATCAATATAGATTTACAGTTAATTGCAATTTTTGTGTGTTTCATAATTTCAGCTAGGCTGAATTTTTAACTACAGCTTCTATTACAGCGAATATGATAACAAATACTGTGAATCTAATATATTACTTTCTACTCACATTTTTAATGACGTTATATCTAGGGATCCCCTCTGGCTCAGGCCTCTAAAGTTCACTGGGTAAGTCACCTACCTAGTCATCAGTCCAGATTTCCCTAATATCCACCAAAATAACTCTCTGACACCTCCCTAATTTACAGAGAGCAATAGGACTCTCCATCTTAAATACTTAACTTTGTACATCAAAGTTGAGATATGCCAAATTTAGTATCCACCTAGACCAGAACACAGGTAGCTAAGCTTTAAGCATATAATTATATAAGGAGCATAATAAAATCTAGAGCAAGTGGCCATATGATAAAGAGTAATATATAATGGTTCTGTCTAATTACCTCACCAATAATAATAATAATAATAATAATAATAACAACAATTTATTTCTTACCCGCTTCTCCGTCTGGATCGAGGCGGGGAACAACAACATGATAAAATACTTAAAACTGATTAAAGCATGACACATATTATTAAAACTGCATTAAAACATCCTAAAACATCCTAAAAACATCCTAAAAACATTCTAAAATTCCACTGGATATGCCTGCTGAAAGAGAACAGTCTTTATAGCTTTCTTAAATTCTAAAAGACTGTTAAGTTGACGAGTCTCCTCCAGCAGGTCATTCCACAGTCTGGGAGCGGCAGAAGAGAAGGTCCTCTGGGTAATGGTTGTCAGCCTAGTCTTGGCTGACTGCAGTAAGTTCTTCCCAGAGGACCTGAGCGTGTGGGGCGGATTGTGTGGGAGAAGGTGATCCCGCAGGTAACCTGGTCCCAAACCATGTATGGCTTTAAAGGTAATAACCAACACTTTATACTTTGCCCAGAAACTAATTGGCAGCCAGTGGAGCGATTTTAAAGCTGGCGTAATATGGTCACTCCTAGATGTACCGGTGACCAACCTGGTTGCCATATTTTGAACTAGTTGAAGTTTCCGGACTAGGCACAGAGGTAGCCCTATGTACAGCACATTGCAGAAATCGAGCCTCGACGTTACCAGCACGTGCACCACCATCTTTAGGTCTTCCAACTCTAGGAAGGGGCGCAGCTGGTGTATCAGCCGAAGCTGATAGTAGGCACTCCTGGCCGTCACATCTATCTGGGCTGTCATTTGGAGCGACGGATCCAGGAGTACCCCCAAGCTGCGAACACAGTCTTTCAGGGGGAGTGTAACCCCATCCAGAACCAGTTGACACACCTCCAAACCCAGGTTGCGGCCTTTGACAGCAAGCACCTCTGTCTTGTCTGGATTCAGCTTCAGTTTGTTTTTCCTCATCCAGCCCATTACCGCCTCCAAGCATTCATTCAGAGGAGACACACTATCCTTAGCTGGCGCTGTTATCGAAGGCATAGAGAAATATATTTGGGAGTCATCAGCATACTGATAGCACCCCGCCCCATGCCTTCGGATGATCTCTCCCAACAGTTTCACATAAATGTTAAACAGCATTGGGGAAAGGATGGCACCTTGCGGTACTCCACACAGCAGCTCCTTCTTTGCGGAGCAACTATCCCCAAGCATCACCATCTGGAACCTGTCCGAGAGGTAGGACCAGAACCACTGAAGCACAGTGCCCCCGATTCCCAATCCCCTCAGGCGTTCCAGAAGGATACCATGATCGATGGTATCGAATGCCACTGAGAGGTCCAGAAGTACCAACAGGGACACACTCCCCCTGTCAATACTCTGGCGTAGATCATCCACTAAGGCAACCATAGCAGTCTCAACTCCGTATCCTGCCCTGAAGCCAGTTTGAAATGGGTCTAGAAAATCAGTGTCATCCAAGACTATTTGGAGTTGAAAGGCAACCGCCCTCTCGAACACCTTGCCCAAGAATGGAAAGTTTGATACCGGTCTGTAGTTATTAAAGTCCAGGGGATCCGGGGAAGGCTTCTTTAGAAGCGGCCGTACCACCGCTTCTTTTAAACATGATGGAAAACTCCCCTCCCTGAGAGATGTATTAATAATATATTGTAATTGCAATATAACTGCATCTCCTCCCTGGACGACCAGCCATGAAGGACAGGGATCAAGAGGGCAAGTCATCCTCCTCACTTGTCCAAGCACCTAACATCACTCATCCCACACTCTCCCTGAATGCTAACCCTAACTGCCCCCTATTTCCTCTCACTGTCTCTCTCCATCCCAACTCCACTTACTCTCTATCTTCTAGCCAACTGTTTCCAATCCTACTCACTAACTGGCTTTCCCAACTGATGCCTCAACCATTGACCCCTGCTGTCAATCATTCCTCCAATCATTCTTTTGTTACAAGCATGCTTGGTGGTAGCCATTTTCTTCTTCTTTTCAGGAAAAAGCAGCCATCAGGACCCTGATCCAGACTGGATCTTAAGCACACAAGATGGTTTAAACACTTCTCCCATCAACCAACCCCTCCTTACTGCTATTTGCCAGCAATTTGTCAGGAACTGCTAGAATTCAAATTGGGAGACTTTGGGTTTATGTGTATCTGCCATATGTGCCAAGCCACATGTGACATTGGGGTGGAACCAGGAGATTCATTCCCAACCCATCCTTTATTCATAAGGTATACAAATAGAAGAATGCATCATGAAGCTGGACAAGCATAGTATAAGTTCAGCTCAGCTCAGTACTTTTTAAAAAATCTCTGGTCAGTCAACAGACCAGAGATAAAAGTAGTCAGATATATTTACAAGACAAAATATAACAGAATGAATAACATCCATTCAAGCATACAATTCTACAAACACAAATATCCTAAGGCAGGGGTGGGCAGACAGTAGATCTCCAGATGTTTTGCATGTCAACTCTCAGCATTCCTGACCACTAGACATGCCGGCAGGGGCTTCTGGGAACTGAAGTCCAAAACATCTGTGCCAGTATCAGTGTTATTCCACTAGCGCAAGCGATGTTGCATTAGCAGAAACTAGAAGTGTAACTATGTGTAAGGGGAGAATCCAACTAAAATTACACTGGCACCACTGTTTGCGCAACTGGCCCACTGACAGATCTCAGATCTGCTTGTGCAAGCTCCACTAGCACACCTCATTATCACTCGCGCAAGACCCACTACTGCATTGTACAACAGCTTGTGCAAGCTCCATATGGCAAGCCCCTTGGGAATGTGTAGTCGCTAGTACAATATACTCTGCTTGTGCAAGCTCTGCTACCGTGGCCCAGTTCCACTTATCTAAGTCTTGCTTGCACATCTCTTTATTGCTTGCACAAGATCTGCTTGCACATTGTCCAACAAATTATACAACCAACATTTTGGGCAGAGTTGTACAAACATGATTTGATTTGGCTGGATTACACTGTTGGATACTGTTCCTGGAGATCTACTTTTTACCCATCTCTGCCCTATGGTAGCCCCCCAGAAACAACCTTCCAACATCAGATAGCTCGTTGCTTCTTTGTTGTCATTGCTACTAACAAGCATTTGACAACAACTAATGTTACTGATTGGATTATATCCGAAAGCAGATAATTAACATAAAATTGGGCTGATCTGCCTGGTACAGTGGCCAATAAAGGGGTAATCATTTGCTGCCTAATTTCAGTGTTGACATTGCAGAAGAAGTTTCCACAGATTCCACCTTCTAGCTGATACACTGACAAACCATCAAGGGCAGGGGGAGTAAGCACAACAGGAGGAAAGTAGACCCATTACGTAGATGCCTTTCTCCTCCACCAGTCTAAGTTTTAAATTCTTTGAGACCATCAGAGACATGAGTGCTGGTAATTTCCCTTCCCACCTCGAAAGGCTTGGAGTGTCCACAGTCCACCATAAAAGCACCAGGCATGGATGATCATGCCCCTTCCTGTTTTCTAATATCTAGCTTGTGACATGTGGTGTAATGATTGCCTACAAATGGGCACTCTGGGCCCTTCCAATGTAGGGAAACATATTTATAATTTTATTTATTTAAGATATTCATAACTCACCTTTTAATTTTTGTTCTTTTAAAAATTGCAAGGTAGATTTGTTTCTGCAGTCTGAGTTTTATTGCTTTGAAGCTGCAATGTGGTATGATGTTAAGTGGCGACATCCTAACTGTAATGGTTGAAATATTGAAGAACCTACAGAATCCAACTTCATCATCATCGCTGGGCAAACTGTTTCAAAGTGCGAGCAAATAAGGCAGCTTTAAAACTTGACATTTGTAACCCAAAACAGCAGTTAAGACTGGCTCTGTGAAAGAACATAATTATTGAAGAAAGAGGTGCTATTTTTAAATGGCACTTCTCAGAGAAGAGCTGTACTTCACCCTTACCATAGCTTAGATTATCACTGCTGCATCAACAAAAACAAAATCCCTGCTTAAAACAGTATTCTGGAGCCTCAACAAGCCATGTTCTGAACTTGCAGTCATGGTTTTCTGGTGGATAACAAAGCTCAGTTACATAAATCCACTCTCAAAGGGGAGAAATATAAAAGCATGTGTCTGACTCCTGGTTTTGCAGAGATCCTATTGAGAGACTCTTGTGCACTATCAAGCAAAGCAATTGAAAAGTATATATATATATATATATATATATATATATATATATATTGACTTGTTACAATCTTTAAAACTCTTAGGAAGGTTGCAAGCAAGGACCCAGGCTAGGATCCTTCTTCCAGTGTCAAAATGCTTGATAATGCAGTTGCAAGAGAATGGTAGGCAATGCTGTGCAGACATATTTGAAACCATGTCCCTTATTCTCTATTAGCTAGGAGCATGGATTTTATCATTTCTGGTGACAAGCCCATTGTGGACCTGCCTCCATGTCCTGAGTGCCTCATAAGGACATCCCTTCTGCAGCTTATGGCTGCCCCATTTTACACACATCCCTGGATACCCAAGTGCCTGTCCAGTGAAGAAATGCCAGAGTCCAAGTCCATCTGATTCCCCATCCCAAACCAATGGAGGTGGAACCACTAGGGAGCCACATAACATGCTGCCCCCAGGTGATGTGTGCCTTCTTTTTTTATTCCCCACCCACAATGCACACACACATATAAAATTGTCATAAAATCTATTTGGAACTTGATTGTGTGAATGTGTCCACCTTGTGTTTTGACTTCCTAGTCAATGTATTTGGCAACAAAGATATACAACTGGCATTAATGCTAGAAAATATGATCATGGATTCTTGCTATTCCCACCACCCCCCTCCCCATGTGTTGGAAAGAATGTCAAATACAATATTTCTGGTTTCCTTTTCTTATGTTTGTAAAATAATTACTGAGAAACATTGAACAGTGCTCTCCTCACACAACAGACACACTTGATAAATGTTCTGCTTCTGTATTCCAGTGAAAGCCAGGGCAGCCTGACTTTAGACTTTTGAGGTCTCAATGAACCTTATGTTGTGCCTAATTCACATGAATTATTGGAGGTACAACTATTAAAATATATGAGGATTCACAATTTTGCTCCATCTCTTCAACCCAGGACCATGTGAAAAATTCTGAAAGGAGTCATATTTCATTGAATCCATTTGGGTTCCCCCTTTCCTAAAACTGAGGGGCATCCTATAAACATTGGAAAGCCTCCTTGGGAAGACTATAGCCTGGAATTGCAGCTAAGAAATGGATTAAATCAGCCTTTTCCAACTTGGTGCTCAGACTACAATTCCCAGAGTTCCTGACCATTGGTCATACTGGTTCGGCTGATGGGAACACCTAAACATCTGGAAGACAGCAGGTCAGGGAAGATTGCAGTAAATCAATTGATAAAATGAACATTAGAGCTAATAAGATAGGGTTGCTGCAGATCAACAGGAAGTGTATGCAATATTCAGATTCTTACGAAGATGTGGGAAGAGCGATTCAAAGTATGTAGCATCTGGAGGAACTCCACACTGTATGCTTTCTTACTCTCTTTCATTAGATCTAGGGAAATATTGTCATCCGTACTACTGGCATTAAATGCCACTGCCAGAGGTACAGTTGTTGCTACTTCTCTGAAATAACTTCCATGACATTGAATGGATTACCTTTTCTTTTAAATATTTGCCACAACTTTGCAAACAGACATGCTGATGTAGGCTAACAGAGATCTCTCATCTATCACTTGTCACTGCATCATAGGACAGAAATTGTTAAGCAGAAAATTAAGAAGAGCACATGCTGACTTTTGAAATTAAATTAAAGGATCAGGGGCTTGGCTTCTAATGCTGACAGGTAGCAAAACTCGTCTGAAGAGGTATGCATTTTATTGCCAATTTGGAAACAATAGTATTCACTGTGCTTAATGAAACTGTCTAAATAATGTGGCACAATATAAATTTGCTGTACAAAATCAGAAGAGAACCATCACTCACTTCCAAGTGCGATATAAGGTATGATGCCGAAAAAGTGGCAACTATAGTCTATAGCAAATTATCTGACAAATTGGCCTCCAGAGTTACTTGTTCTTAAATCATTGAAGTGAATAATTATTTACCCAACTTAATTTTCCTGAGGAACCATGTGCTAATAATTATGTGGGGGAATTGACCATACCCAGAAATAAGGAGGTGAGACACAGTACATTGAGTAAACAAGGATCTAGGAAACGGGGGATATAGGTTCACTCCACATTTCAATGCAAGCTTACTAAATGAGCATGACCTGAACCTAAACACAAACTGGAATGCAGCTTACTGTCAAAATCCATTTATTTCTAAAAGTTGGCAATAGATATAAAAATAAATATACAAAAGTGCTTTATTCACTGGAAATAACCAGAAGAAATGTATTTATTTATTTCTTTATTTATAGTATTTTTATTCCACCCCTCAGCCAAAAAGGCTCCCAGAGTGGCTTACAATTGATCAGCAAAGGAATGTACTTGTTTGAAAAAGTACACACACACAATGCGTGAATTAAAAAAATATATATTCACAAAAATCTGTATTTTTTTAAAAAAAAATGCACCCCAAAAGATGTACAAATATTCATGGAGCTTCAAGTCTTACAGCCTGATGCATGTCACAGGAATTTGCCTTGAAGATGTTTCTATATATTTGCTGATGACTCAGTCCCTATATACCCTACTCAGAGTACCTACTAGTGCTATGAGCGATTCCTCCCTGTTTGACAACACCCAACTAGAATTCAATCATCCTCTGGTGATTCAGTACAGAGGTGGGAGGGGGAAATGCTCCCAGCAAACTAGTAAATAATAATAAAAAAGTTTTTACTCATTCCTTATGTGACCAGCATAGCCTGTATTTAACCTAACCTGTGGTGGTTGAGTTGGTGTAAATGAAATAGCAAGTGTACAAGCAAGATGGCTCAGGAGTAAATGGGAATGTGCCTCGCACACATACACGCCAAAACAGACAGGGGGATGCTGCTTCGTTCCTTCCCCCTCCTCTTCCCAGCGAGCTCAACCGTTGTAAGACATACACACGCTCACACACACACACCTCATGTCAGGAACCCAGCAAGTAGCGAGGGGACGATATGTCTAAGCTGATCGCTATTTATGCGCACATCCGCACATCCTTCCTACCCCCTTTACTTCTCGTGAAACCACCTCCATCTGGCCCTGTGTGCCCATGAACGAAATATTCCATCAGGGGAGTTAAAATAAATTTTATTTTCAGTTCACACTGGGTTTCGTCTTCCTGGAGCTTCCATCCAGAGAGACGGAGAACAAGGAGGAAGTTGCCAGGAGGAGACAGGAAATAAAACTAAACGAAAAAGTAGGAGGTTTTCCCAGCAAAGGGGCAGTTCTATGCATGACATCACAACCACAGTCCACCCACTCTGATCGTTAATGCGCCTCCTCAGAAAGTTGTTTACACAGACATAAGGCGCTCTTACTCCTGCCGTAAATTAAAAGTCGCTATTTAATACCATGTGAAGATGCGAATAATTGGAGATAAAATGTGCCTGGACCCCTGATTTGTGCTCCGCTCTTGTAGAGGTAAATTTGGTAATGCGACTTCAAAGAGCCTTGTAGAGGCACCCTTAGACAAAGTTTGACCTGCACATCCAGCATCAGTGTTAGGACACTGGGTGGCTTTGTTGTTCTGGCCCCAGAATGCTCTCCTTCTGAGGCTAGCTGAAAATGCTGGTCGTTCCCTGCCCCCCATGGATTGCTACATGCCACAAGGTTAACATTGGACTTTTCTTTATAACTGTGATATTGTCTTCTTTTTCTTCTAAAATACTGTTGAGGAAATCACCAGGGAAATAACTAAATTCAACTCTTTTTGGATATAAGTTCAAATAAAAAATATCTTTCACTTTTCTGCACTCATTTTGGAACTGCTGTTTTTCATTGTTTAATGCAGAATACAACCTTGTACAACATCAATGTGAGAGGAATAGTTTGTGGTATTCTTGAAAAGTAATGTTTACAAGTTCCTAGACAGGCACTGTCAGTGCTCCTGTTCAAAACATGAACAGCACCACCCTATATGTGTCTCCTCAGTACTGTTTTTTTATTTATTCTCCTGCATTTTTTTATTTTTTTTTTATTTATTTCATTTCTAACCCGCCTCTCCATCTAGATCGAGGCGGGGAACAACACCAAGTATAAATACAAAAACAATAATAAACCATTAAAACAGATAAAAACAAATACATTATTAAAAACATCTTAAAATTAAACTGGATAGGCCTGCCGGAAGAGAGCAGTCTTCACGGCTTACTTAAATTCCAGAAGACTGCTAATTTGTCGAATCTCCTCCGGTAGGCCATTCCACAGCCTGGGAGCAGCAGAAGAGAAGGTCCTCTGGGTAACACTCGTCAGCCTAGTTCTGGCTGATTTGAGTACATTCTTCCCAGAGGACCTGAGTGTGTGGGGCAGATTATACGGGAGAAGGCGATCCCGTAGGTAACCTGGACCCAAACCATGTAGGGCTTTAAAGGTAATAACCAACACTTTATACATCGCCCGGAAACTAATGGGCAGCCAGTGGAGTGATTTCAAGATTGGTGTTATGTGGTCACCCCTAGGTGCACCGGTGACCAACCTGGCTGCCATATTTTGAACTAATTCAAGTTTCTGGACTAGGCACAAAGGTAGCCCTATGTACAGCGCATTGCAGAAGTCGAGCCTCGAAGTTACCAGTGAGTGCACTACCATCTTTAGGTCTTCCAACTCTAGGAAGGGGCGCAGCTGGCGTATCAGCCAAAGCTGATAGTAGGCACTCCTGGCCGTCGCATCTATCTGGGCTGTCATTTGGAGCGACGGATCCAGGAGTACCCCCAAGCTGCGAACACAGTCTTTCAGGGGGGGTGTAACCCCATCCAGAACTGGTTGACACACCTCCAAACCCAGGTTGGGGCCTTTGACAGTGAGCACCTCCATCTTGTCTGGATTCAGCTTCAGTTTGTTTTTCCTCATCCAGCCCATTATCGCCTCCAAACATTCATTCAGAGGAGACACACTATCCTTAGCTGACGATGTTGTCGAAGGCACAGAGAAATATATTTGGGTGTCATCAGCGTACTGATAGCACCCCGCCCCATACCTCCGGATGATCTCTCCCAGCGGTTTCATATAAATGTTAAACAGCATTGGGGAAAGGATGGCACCTTGTGGTACACCACATAGCAGCTCCTTCTTTGAAGAGCAGCTATCCCCAAGCATTACCATCTGGAACCTGCCCGAGAGATAGGATTGGAACCACTGAAGCACAGTGCCCCCAATTCCCAATCCCCTCAGGCGTTCCAGAAGAATACCATGGTCGATGGTATCGAAAGCCGCTGAGAGGTCCAGGAGTACCAACAGGGACACACTCCCCCTGTCAATACTCAGGCGCAGATCATCCACTAAGGCGACCATAGCAGTCTCAACTCCGTATCCTGCCCTGAAGCCGGTTTGAAATGGGTATAGAAAATCTGTATCATCCAAAACTGCTTGGAGTTGGGAGGCAACTGCCCTCTCGATCACCTTGCCCAAAAATGGAAGATTTGATACTGGCCTGTAGTTATTAAGGTCCAGTGGGTCCAGGGAGGGCCTTTTTAGAAGCGGCCATACTACCACCTCTTTTAAACATGTTGGAAAACTCCCCTCCCTGAGAGATGCATTAATAATACATTGTAGATGTGATCGAACTGCATCTCCTCCCTGGACAACAAGCCAAGAAGGACAGGGATCGAGAGGGCAAGTCGTCGTCCTCACTTGTCCAAGCAGCTTGTCCACGTCCTCAGTACTCACCAACTGAAACTGATCCAGTGTAATTCCACGTGCGGAGTTACTGGACACTCCATTGTCAGCTTCTGCTATAATGATGGTGTCTAAGTCGGCTCTTATCCGAGAGATTTTATCTGTGAAATGGTCATTAAAGGCATCACAGCGAACTGCCGAAGGCTGTAAAATCAGGTTCAGGGAGGAAGGTGCCTTAGTTAGACCCCTCACCACCCTGAACAGTTCTGCTGGACGCGAATTCGCAGACGTAATGTGTGCAAAGTAGAAAGCTTTCTTCGCTGCACGTATTGCCACTCCATAGGAACGAAGATGTTCATTATGTCGTGTCTTGTCAGATACAAGTCGAGTTTTCCGCCATCGTCGCTCCAGGTATCGTCCTTCCCGCTTCAACTCCCTGAGATCTTCAGTATACCAAGGTGCCCGCTTAGGAGCAGGTCGGAGAGGACGTTTGGGGGCGATCGTGTCGATAGCCCTAGTTAGATCTTGATTCCAACTGTTAACCAAGGCTTCTACAGGATCATCAATGATACCAGCCATAGAACCCTCTAAGGCTTTCTGGAATCCAAGAGGATCCATCAGCCTTCGAGGGCGGACCATCTTAATTGGTCCGCCACCCCTGCAGGGGCGGGTGGTAGCCGTGATACTAACCCTGACCAGAAAATGGTCTGTCCATGACAACACGGAGGTATTTAGCACCTCCGCCCACAGAACTGTCTGTTCGGAACTGAAAACAGCATCGAGGGTGTGACCTGCTGAATGTGTGGGTCCAGAGACCAATTGGGATAGGCCCATGTTTGTCATGGATGCCATGAACTCCCGAGCTCCACCTGACAAACCAGCCTCGAATGGGATGTTGAAATCGCCCAGGACCAAAAGCCTGGGCGAATCCAACACCAGCTCCGAGACCAGTTCCGTGAGCTCGGCCAGGGAGTCTGATAGGCAGTGGGGTGGCCGGTACACTAACAGAATCCCTAGTCTATCCCTGGCCTTCAGACTCAGGTACACACACTCGATGTGATTCAATTCACGGACAGGAAGTCTGGTCAGGTTAAGATTATCCTTGTAAACCACAGCTACTCCCCCCCGCCCACTTTCCCTCACCTGCTCACTGACACAGTACCCAGCTGGGAGGGCCTGGACCCATGTCGGGCCACTGTCATCTCCCAGCCAGGTCTCTGTGAAACATGCCAGGTCGGCCTTCTCATCTAGAAGAAGATCATAGATGATGTTTGTTTTATTTTTAACCGACCTGGCATTACATAGGAGCAAGGAGAGGTTCTGTGGGTGGCCTGGTTCTTTCTCCAAGATCCCCGGGGTAGCAGGGCGACTGGAAGGTAAGATAGGTGTTAGATATCTATCTCTCCTTCCCCTGTAACGGCATTTCACCCTGCTATCGCTATATCTCCCTTTGCCCTGCACAACACAAATTGCCACTCCCTGACACATTCTAACTTCCGTTCAGCTGGCTCCAATGTTGTCACTCCAGCCTCTGTTCAGCCTGGGCTTCTCAGAAGGAGGGTGAGGGAGGGGAAGGCTACAATGTCCTGTTTGCCTCTTTCTTTTCCTCTCCACTTTGCTGTTGTCACTCCAGCCTCTGTTCAGCCTGGGCTTCTCAGGAGGAGCGTGGAGGAGGGGAAGGCTATGATGTCCTGCTTGCCTCTTCCTTTCCTCCACTCCGGTGTTGTCACTCCAGCCTCTGTTCAGCCTGGGCTTCTCAGGAGGAGCGTGGAGGAGGGGAAGGCTATGATGTCCTGCTTGCCTCTTCCTTTCCTCCACTCCGGTGTGTCACTCCAGCCTCTGTTCAGCCTGGGCTTCTCAGGAGGAGCGTGGAGGAGGGGAAGGCTATGATGTCCTGCTTGCCTCTTCCTTTCCTCCACTCCGGTGTTGTCACTCCAGCCTCTGTTCAGCCTGGGCTTCTCAGGAGGAGCGTGGAGGAGGGGAAGGCTATGATGTCCTGCTTGCCTCTTCCTTTCCTCCACTCCAGTGTTGTCACTCCATACCCCACACATTCATAAAATATGCCCAAAGTGGCTAACAATCAAATCCTCAATTTATGGTTTGAACAATATCATCATCTAAAATCAAATAAGGTCACATAAAAAAATTGAAAATAACACCCAGTTAAAATATCATTACATTAAAATAGAAGTTAAAACATAGACCAGCAAAGAAGACAAATCAATTCTAAAGAGCAAATCCACCTCTATAAGACAAATAAACTCTATAAATCCCATTTTTAGGAGACAGTGGCTAGTGGGCATGTGATTTTTTGTACATCTGACTATCAGATAAATCAACTCACAATCTGAATGTGGAGATTGGTTCAAATGTTTTTTATAACATCTTGTGAATAGACTTTCAGAAAAGACTGCTATCATGTTAAAACAAGCCCTCATCAGAAAAGTAGATGGCATTGCTTGGCAGGTCATATAAATTACTGATATTGCTTTCTCATCTCCGAATCACTGCTCAAGAAAGCTATGTTGAATGAATCTGAGTTTCAGAATGTTCCATTTTGGGGCTTAATGATTTTTTAATGATATTTTGAAGCTTGGATGCTGAGTCAAAGGTGATGCCTTCTACGGAAGACTAATGAGGTCAGCAGTGAGTCTGCTGCAGGGAGCTCTTGGCTTTTAGAAAGAGGGAAAGAGTACATCATTGTGGCAAAGTAGAGCATCCTTTTAGCATTATGCTGATAGATTAAAAAAGGCAGCAGACATCCATCCAGACAGTATCTGTTTATGTCATCTCATAAGATCAGACTGCTAGAAAAACAAGAGGCATTATCTGGCTAAAGTGAAGCACTTGGAGTAGGCCACACTGATTTCAAAGGAAGAATGAAGATGATGCTTACATCTCTTATGCTGAAGTGAATGCAATTTGTGTATGCTTACCTTTTGATGGATTGTGTCCTTCTTAGGTTATGAGAATAAATTGTGTTCATCATATATACAGTGTGTGAGAGAAAATATTTAGCCTTGGGATCATAATGTATCATATTTGGACTCAATAAAGTTTAACCCAGCCCAGATGTAAGTCATCTGGTCATTCCACAAAGAATACTGAGATGGCACAAGCCTCGTATATACTATCTTTCACAAAGTGTGATAGGATAATCCATTTCTTTTCATTTTCCAAACCAGCACAATATCTTTAGATGCTACGTAGTATAGTGGCTAAGAGACAACTTGTGAACCGGAAAGTTAGTTCAGACTATGGCCACTAAGCTAATGGGGACCAAAGCTGGGAAGAGATCACCCTGGTGCTTAAAGAACTGAACTAGCATCCAGTCCATTTTTCAGAATGTTGGTTCGTAAAGCCCTGCTTAGGACCTGGATATTTGAAGGAACATTTCTTTCTATATCAGTGCCTGTTTCTACCCACGTCATTAACAGAGGGTCTGTTCCAGGGGGGCCCACCGGCTAGGTAGTGACTGCGGTGAGGGTCTTTTCAGTGGTAGTGCCCCTCTTATGGAACTATAGTATTCTGTCACGCTTTATAGGTTTTCTGCATAAGCGTATTTTAATTACTGCCTTATTGATGGGTTTAATTGTTGCATTGCTCTGCTGTACTGTATTTATTGTATTATTCTTTGTATTGTATTGTGAACCACCCTGGGTGCTGTTTGGCTGAGAAGGATGGTATATAAACATACTACATACATACTGTAAATATAAATTAATGATGTCCCTAGTTCAAATCTCGTATCTGCCATGAATTTACTAAGAGATCTATCTTTCATTCTCATCCTCAGTAAAGATTGCTGTGAGGATTAATATGAAAATAAATATGGAGTACTTTGGATTCTCTAACATGTTATGTAAATGCTAAGTGTTATTAGTACTTCCCTCTTAAGCCTTTGCTGTTAAGGTTTAAAGGCCTAGGATACCACTAACAAGCCAGCTAAGCACATTGCCCTGAGCTGATACTAGAAAACAAAGTGAATGTCAAAGGCTGTCCACTACATATACTGTAAATTAGGGGTGTGCAGGGCGGGTCTTCACCACAAAATTTGGGCTGGTGCTCCGTTAAGGCAATTCTCTGCCCTGATTTCAGGAGTGGGACCCTCTCTCTGCTCTGCCAGATAGTTTGGTGAAAAAATGCCCCATTTTCAGGTAACCTGTACATTCTCGTCAGAAATGCTCACAGCTCCCTCAGTTTTAAAGATAAACACATTGGCACTGTGACAGATTTTAAAGAAGGCTTTAGGCATGCCAAGTTTGGAGCAGATCCCTGAATGCAGTGATTTATAGGGAATTGTTAAAGTCCAAACTCAAATGTCCTCTCAGGCCTTGATCTGTATAGTGAGGGAGAGGGAAAAGGAAACAAAGCAGCGAGAAAACTAAAAGTGCTTAGCACTATAATACATGCCACAACAGCAGCACACAGCTTGCCCATCTTCAGCGAGGACACTGGACAGGAGCAGAGGCTTGCAGGACAAGGAGGAGAAGCCCCTCCCCCCAGCACTGTCAGGGTGCCTCTACAAGAGGCATTTAAAGCTCTTTCAAGGCGCATTAAAAAAATTACCTCTACAAGAACAGAGTGCAAATCAGGCGTAGAGGCGCGTTATCTCCCCGATTATGCGCATTATCGAATGCGCGTTAAATTGCGAGTTTTATTTTGCTCCGTCCGTTAAAGCACATTTTGACTGTGTGAATAAGTGCTTATGCGCATTAACTACTTGTAAAGCGTATTTTGGACATCTGTTAATGCGCTTCGCCGCCTCTCGCCGCCTCTCGTGCAGAGAGATTAGGCGTAAATGCGCTTCTGCGATTATGCGCATAATCGCCTAACCAGGCGCAAAGGCACATTGGAGTGAGTCAAGGCAACAACAGGCTACGAGGCTTGGAGAGGGAAGAGGGAGGAAGAGGAGGAAGATGAGGAGCCACCCCCCTGACTGGAAGCCAAGCCAGACAATGCTAATAACAGGAGTAAACCAAACAAACACACACACACTCAGGCACTAGCAGGCTTGGATTTTTAAAAAGATTTTTCAGTGGGGAGGGAGTAGACTACAGAGACACAGCTCACTAAGAATTTTAACGATTTTAAGGAGGAGAAAGAGCTTAGAAATATTAGTGGACCAAGAGACGATGGATGCCTGGCTGGCTGCAAATCTCTCGCGCGTGTGCGTGTTTCTCTCTCACTAGAAAGATGACAGGCAAGGAGGACAAAACACTGTGATTGGAGGGGGTGACAGGAATACAAGTGTGGCTAATAGCTATTGATTAGCCACAGATGTCAATATACCCTCACCTCAGCGTCTTCCAAATATGGAGATATTCAATTGAGACACACACACACACAGCACTGATGCCTGAAAAACAGTCAGATAATTTCCGCTCTGAAATGATTCTATTGGTTTAGAAGCGGCCAATCCCCATTCTGGAACATCGAATACACTACGGATGTTCACAGTTATCAGATAATTCTGGGACAGACATTACTGTATATGTCTAGGTTGGCAGGTACTGTTTGCACAGCTAAAGCCAAAAGCTGTAATGAAGGAAAATCTAATTCAACAAGATCAATGGTCAAGGAAAGCAAAATGCATCAATGGTCTCCAAATGGGCACACCACAGACCATCAGTGAAGCTTGCTCTGATACATATCCCAAAATATTTGGAGTATGGATTAATCTTCCTGGTCATCTACAAGCATTCTGAACTGGCATGCTTCCCATGTATTGGCTAACCTTTGGCTAGATGTTCATCATGTTTGAAGAACTGTGGGCTAAGGCTCCTATTCCCCACCTTAATCCTTTCTGTCCAGTAACCAGAAAGAGGGAAGAATCAAACAAAGTTATTTTAAAAATATGCAAATATGTAGATTCTACACAGTTCTAATCTATGCAGTGCTAATTTTTGGAGTGCCATTTTGGGTTGGAAAGGTGAGATATTAATTAGATATACACACAGACATCTTCCTTTTTTGAATTCCAAGGTGATATATACTTCCAAGCCAACTAGATTAGATGCAACATTACCATTATATCATCCCCTCTCCCTTTCCCAGGGTAAAAACTGAGCTTCATCATGTCTGCAAGAATGATAAACTATATGCTCAAAGATGTTGTGAATCATTATGGTCATAATATCTCTTTCACTGTAATCACAGACAGAGTAGGAGACAAAATAGGACTATTTCCCCCATTTATGACTCCTTGAAGCAGAGTTCTTTTCAGAATCAAGATGACACATTTCCTAGGGCTCCACCAAGTGCCCAAAGGGAAGGAAAATGTTCATCATTGAGAAGTAATGATTAATGGTGATTATGGTGATTACAGATAAATAATAGGTCCTAGATATTTTTGGGATTCTCATCCCACTCCCAGCTCTTCAACAGATGACAAATGCAGCACACAGCTGCGGTGTTATTTAGATGCCTTCCATTTGCAGAATTAGGAACTAATGTTAAGCAGCTGTAAACTTCCATAGATTTATGGACACTCAAGTTCTCTTTTTTTAAATCAGGTATTTTAGATTCTTGGATGATAATTTAGTAACCAGAGGCTTTGTTATTTCTGCATCTGTTTCTGTCTCCTCCCACTCTCTACATTTTAAAATACATTATTATTCCAAAACTCCTAAAATGAATTAGACAACAGATGAATGAGTAATACAGAATGATTCTATTTCTTCTTTTCATCAAGTTCAGGTAGAGCGGTGGAAATACCTGGCCTCAGTAATGAATTGGACCTCAAACCAGACCCAGGGCAAAATCCAACAAAGTGCTTATGCTCCAGCAATTCTTTTGTGCCCTGCCAATTCCATTGCACATCCAGGACTCATCGCTTATGCAACGGAGATTTAGCGCTTCTTAGAGGAGGCCCCCAAATGAGCTGAAACCCCACTGACCTGCCCCATTCCAGAAACGAGTATTTCTGATTGCCTTTGGAAGCACTAAATCTACATTCCGGAAGTGGTGGGCACCGCTTCCAGAAGGGAACTGGTGGAGCACAAAAGAATTGGTGGGAGCATAAGTTGGATATTGCCCAGTGGTGCTATGTGTGGGTGGTTCATCTGCATAAGGGAAAGGTGTTCATCCTATACTAGATGGGGTTTCACTCCCTCTAAAGAAACAGCTTCCTTGATCCAACTTAGTCACTAGATGAATAGGTTCTGTGCCACGGAGTGTCTTCTATCAGCTTAAATGCATGGAGCTTAGGTATGTCAACTGCAACCCTACATGGATAGAGACAGCCTGGCCTCAATTACCCATGTTCTGATAATCTATAGGAACTACTGGAACTTGCTATACATGAGACTGCCTTTGAAGGCTGTTTGAAAACTGCAGTTAGCGCAGAATGTGGCTACCAGGTTACTATCCAGGTCATGGTACTATGATCATATTGTATCTGTTCTATGCCAGCTACAATGGCTTCCAACCCATTTTCAGACCCATTTCAAACTGTTGGTATTGACCTTTCATTTTTAAATTAAAGCCTTCAGGGCTTAGAACCAGGGTACTTAAAGGACCACCTACCTTCATGTGTAACTATACATTTAAGGTTTTCAATGAAGGCCTCTCTTGCAGATGCCTCTACTATCAGAGGTGAGGCAAGCGGCTACCAGGGCCTTTTAACTGGTGGTGCCGAGTTGCAAAATGCTCTCCCAAGAGAAGTAATCTTTCTTGTTCCTTTGGCACCATACATTTTTCTCCTGAGCATTTTTGGTGCCATTTTAATCCCGCTGACTGTTTTATGCTGTTTCATAATTCTGTGGGTTTTATCTTATTAGTGTAGTGTTTTTTGTATTTATATTTTAATGGCTTTATTCTTCCGTAAGCCACCCTGGGAATATGATTGAGGGGCAGTATAAACATACTTATTTTACTTATTTATTTATTATTTATTCATTCATTAATTCAAAATTATTTTAGGCTGCCTTTAAAGTGGGGGAGAGTAACCTGCAGCCCTCAGCCTAATTTCACGGGGCCTTCGACCTAATTTCAATTGAAGTCAGGCAGATGTCTACTATTGATAAGGTCTTTTCAGTTGTGGTCCCCCAGCTGTGGGATGTCCACACTCACTCATTACTTTTTACATTGCTTACTTCTTTGTTTCTCTGATATTGGAATACTGTCTATATTCACCTACAAAATATACTCTTTACAAAAAGAAAATGTATACATCTAGCTATCCATCTATCTTTCATTTATGCAATATGGGTATTATTCTTGATATCTTTCAGTCTTTGTCTTTTTATTTAAGGAAACATATATAGTTTGCTAGGAAGACAAATGAAGTGACGATGGCTGCTGTCACTATTCAAGAGTAGGGGAAAACAATGTTATTCGTGTATGCAATTCCAAAGGGATCTCAGGGATCTCTCTCGATCTCTCTCAGGTTGCAGATTCTCAAAGCACTGTTGATTATATCTCCCCCACCCCTGTCTCATTTCAGCTTTCTGATTATTTGTCTTCTACCAACACCAGAATTAATTTTCCTGACTCGTAGAGATGTTGCACTTTATTATATAAGAAACTGAGCATTTATGTTTCATTGAAAGGAAAGTTATGCTGGAGAGAGAGAGAGAATTAATTACCTTCTCTCAGGTAGACCTCTCTGAGGAAGAAGGGGGGAACTAAGCTAAAAACAAAAATAACCTAAACCAATCATGAATAACAGTTGGTTGTGCTTATGTGATGAAAGCCCATTATGAGGGATTCTCTGTGATCTCCTGTGGTGGGCTTGGGAACAGTGGTCAGCTCAGCCTATTTAGCTAATGGCAACCCTCAAACCAATCAATACGCTCTTGGTTTAGACAGATTATCCTTTGTGGTTTTGTTTTTCTAGGAAACATCATTATACAAAGGAACATGGTTTTTGAAAAAAATCTGCAGGAGAAATGGAAAAGCAAGATATTTCTTAGTGTTTGGGGACAATACATATTTACACACACTACGAGAGAGGAGGGGAGAGAGAGAGAGAGAGAGAACACCTATATTTCATTTTTATAAAAATAATTACTTTATTCTTATTTTATTAGATAAGGTGAAATAAAATCTGTCATCCAGGAACACTGAAGCAATTGTAAGTTTAGAACACCATCTTTGGTTCCAGCCCTGCCTTGAGTGGTAATGATCTTAAGAATTTATAAGTAAGATTAAACATTTGATATTGCTACAAACATTTTATTTCCACCTTTGTGCACCTCCTGGGATTCCTCGGTGTTATTCTTCCACAATATGTAGTGAGACACATTTATTCATTCACACTTGGGAAAGATTTTCTTGTGTGATGAAGTTTACAGAATATATCTGTTGCAGAAATGATGACTTTGTCTTGGAATCAATTGAAATAACAATGAATCCTGCATAACATGCATAGGTCTTACAAGAATTTAAAGTGCAATGCTGTCCTTGGGAACATTTTTATTGGTTGAAATGTAAGACCAAGTAATAAATATAATTTAAATGTATATGTTACAGTGACCAAAACCCCCCCCACAGAACCTTACACTAAATAAATATTACTTAAAGAAGGACCCACACCCTAAAGATTTATCCAAAAGAGGGCTTTTTCCCCTCTAGCATTTACTATACAGTTCATTTGAAAAATGTTTGTTCATGGAATTTAAAAAATGGGGTTACTCCTCCAAAGATTCCCCCCCCCATTTCTATGTAGTGATGGGTCCCATGGCTCATATCATATCAGCTTAACCTACCTCCACAATTTTTTTCAAGCCAATCCAAATTCCCTGTTGAAGCCAATGCCTTCATTTGTTTCAACAAGGATATTTAAGAGGATGCAACCACAAATTATTTGGTGGAAGGGGAAGAAAACCACTGCTGAAGATATTCTTGCCCTGAGGCCTCAGTAGTGGGTTTCTGCTAGGACTTTAGTTGAGTCAGCAAAGAATTTGGGGCTTCCAGTGCTTACCTCTCTACTGAATGAGCATTACTGAACCCCTCAAGTTCATTTCTGGATCTAGGCCAGGGACCATACCTTAGTGGTGTAGCACATACTTTGTATGCAGAAGGTCTGCTATGGTTCTGGGATTCAAGGGATGAGGCCATGGACCTAGTGCCTCCAGAGTTTTTTTACCACATCTCCAATCAGGTTTAGCAAATATGGCCAATGGTCATGGATTATGGTAGTTTTTGACCTATACAATCTGGAGGGATTTGGATTACCTTTGGACTACAAGAAGGTTTAACTTCAACCTCCTTTCTGCAGAAGCTGTAGTGCATGAGGAGCCCCAGAAGCCCCTCTTCTCACCACCTCTCCAGCTTGAGGAGCTCTCACTATTAGCATCCTTGGAGTCTGAGGTCTCCCACCCAGACATTGTCGCCTTGAGTGGGTTTTACTCTTAATGGTGGAATAAAATTATTTTAAAATGAATGAAGTAGAGCTACAGTCTCTGAAATGCTATCAGAGCCAACTGTTGCTAAGTCAGGCAAGGGCCATTTAACTATATGAAGCTTCTTGCAGTGGAGGTAGAGCTAGCCACTCAGCATTAAAGCTTCATCATTATTTATTTTGGGCTCAGTCTAGAGCAGGGGTGTTGAACCTCTTTCAGCCTGAAGGCCAAATTCCATTTTGGGGAAGTTCTCAGGGGCCGTATATTCCAGTGGTAAATGGGGTCAAAAGCGAAAGGGCTGGGCACAAAAGGAGCAGAGCTAAAAATAAAATAAAATACCAGCATGTTTTGCTTAAAGATGTTACTGCTAGTAACTATTATTCATTTAGATTTATTTATTTGTGGCATTTATATATGACCGAGTATAGAAAAACCTAAGGCTTAGAAGAGGCTTTTCAACCTTTCAGAATGGGGAGAAACTTCACAAAAGCCAGGAAACCACCAAACAATATGTGGTTGGGAGAAAGGGGTGGGGCCAGGGGAAAGGGATTGGGACCACAGTCAGGCTAGATTTGGCCTCTGAGCCTAAGGTTCTGCACCTCTGGTCCAAAAGAACAATTGATGCTGAAGCAACATTAGGACTGCCCATGTATGTGGGTATATGGGTAAAATCCAATATAAATCCCTCTTAGAGTAGACGCATGGAGACGAATGGGATTAAATTTTATCATAGCTAATTTAAATTCCATTTATTTCAATGGATCTAATCTAAAAAGGACTAACATTGGATTTTCCCCTGTGTTTCCATCTTAAACTCCACTTGGAGCTGTCCAGGGTCCTTGCTAGCTCTGAACCATTAATTGTGCCTGCACTCTCACTTGGATCTGAATTTTTGCCAGACCTGAACATTTTGCTCAAGTTTGAACCACCATCTGGCTGTGGTCACAGGTCTCAGGTTGCAATCCTTGTCATCCCCAGTGAAAAGGATGCCACACCTTCTCTTAAAGCTTCTAGAGCATCACTCTTGGCTAGATAAACCAATGGTCTTACCTACTATAACACAGCTTTCCAACTTTGGCAGAATCTTGATCCCAATGGAATTTGAACAACTACATTACAAGTTTACACCCTAAACATAAATACATTTACTTAGAAATAAGCCCATGTATTAATGGCATTTAATGACAGCTGCTGCTACAGCTTGCCAAATGAATAAGGGCGGGAAGGAGGGTGGCGCAAACATTTTAAATTATCTGGACCAGGTACAAGATTATTTTATGTCAAAGCAAAATTTTGAGTTGGTTGCCAGGAGTTTTAGCAAAGCTGGACTTACTGAGCACTAAAGAGCATTGTCCACAGCAGAAATGATATAAATAGTGTCAGTCCCTTGCTGGGAATGATGGAAATTGAGTACTTTTAAAAGCATCCCCTTTCAAGGTAAGCAGTGGGATGCTCATGCATTTCTGTCATGGGTGAGAAAGACTCTGCATCAGAGGAGGATTAGTTAAACAGCTCCTTCTCCATTTAAACTCACATTGTAAGGGAAGCACCAGAAAGTCCATCTGTAATTAGGTGCAATTATTTCTTCCTTATTAACAACAATGTTAGAATTGGGAGAACTGGGAATGCGCAATCTCACCAAGGTTCCCCAACCCCTCTTTGAACCTTGGTTTACCTCGCTCCTGCTTTTATTTGCAACCTATTTTTTTTTAATCATTCAAAAGGGAAAAGTGTGTGTTTCAAATGGGAAAAAATGCATTTTGTGTACATTTTTCAAAAAATTCCCTATTGACTACAATGTGAAAATAAAAATATGCATTTTGGGAGGGGGACATTTTAAAGTGTGAATTTAAAAAATTGAGTAGACTTTGCAAATTTGGAAATGTGCAAGCTTTTTCCAAAAATGCATTCCGTTTGCATTCATGTTCAAGATTGTGAATAGAGCAAGTTCTGATGTTTGCAAACTGAAACCAAATACCCATACATCCCTATTATTTATATTGTGCCTTTCAGGATGCAAATTCTACCAAGGTAACTTACATGTAAATAAAATAACAAAAACACAACAGAGAGCTTCAGCTATTGGGTGGTATAGAAATGGGTGGTATAGAAATGCAATAAATAAATAAACATTAACATTTTAAAAAGGAGGAGGATCATCTTCACCTACCTACCTCTTTCCTGGAATCCTTCCCACTGGGCAGTTGATGGTTGATGGTCCTTTTAGGGTGGAGGGAAAAGTCCAGTGGAAGCCAGCCCAGAGTTCTTCTTTACCTGCCTCTCCCCTTCTCTCTCCTGGAATCTTTCCCAGAGGGAAGCTGATAGTAGATGGCCTTATAGGGTGAGGTGGGGAATATCCAACTGTGTCCGACCCTGAGGTCTTCTTTGCCTGTCCCTCTCTCCCTCTAAGAGCAGTGATCAATTACTAAATTTGCAGTTAAAAAATCTAAAATTATTTTTAAGTGTAGTAATTTTAATGATTAAATATCCAGAGATTAAAGCTAAATAAGTACATGTATATGAGTATACTACAGCTTCTTTAAAATTATAACCATTTTAAAAAGCCCAGACATCACATTGTCTGAGTACACACAATGTCCCTTAGAATTGTCTCAGCAGGAAGCCAGTCTGGTACTTCATTGCAATATAAAATCCTAATCATGCAGATCAACACAGTTAATATAGCTTGATAAACTGGCATACAAAGCTGATATGAATCTGGGATGCAGCTCTGTGATGACACCTTAGCACTTTGAAAACAATTAACAACCTAAAATTCTGTTTTACTTTATGTATTTCAGATACCTAATCTAGAAAAAAATCTTTGATGAAATGTTATATTTAGCTATAAATGAATGGTAACATCCTGAACTAGTAAATATGAATACTAACATGCATTCTCTACTGATTATATTATTTTATATTGATTTTTTTTTTAAAAAAAAAACTCTTAAGTGTTGCAAAATTCATTATTTTATTTATTTATTTATTTATTTATTACATTTGTATACCGCCCCATAGCCGAAGCTGTCTGGGCGGTTTACATAGGATTAAAAACAATTCAAAACAATATACAAAAATTAAAACAGCAAAAACATACAACATACACACAATCTGTACATTTAAAAACCACTTCAACACTTCAAAAAACTACAAAAACAAAACAAAACAAACCCAGGCTCCTCAGATATTGCCAAATGCCTGAGAGAAGAGGAAAGTCTTGACCTGGCGCCGAAAAGATAACAATGTTGGCGCCAGGCGGGCCTCGTCGGGGAGATCGTTCCACAATTGGGGAGCCACCACAGAGAAGGCCCTCTCTCTTGTTGCCGACCTCCGAGCTTCCCTCGGAGGAGGCTCTCGGAGGAGGGCCTTAGATGTTGAACGTAGTGTTCGGGTAGGTTCATGTCGGGAAAGGTGTTCCATCAGGTATTGTGGTCCCAAGCCGTGTAAGGCTTTATAGGTTAAAACCAGCACCTTGAACCGGGCTCGGAAACATACAGGCAGCCAATGCAAGCGGGCCAGAGTAGGTCTTATATGTTCGAACCTACTGGTTCCAGTTATCATTCTGGCCGCTGTATTTTGCACAAGCTGCAGCTTCCGAACCACCTTCAAAGGCAGCCCCACGTAGAGTGCATTGCAGTAATCTAACTTGGAGGTTACCAGAGCATGGACAACTGAAGCCAGGTTATCCCTGTCCAGATAGGGACGTAGCTGGGCCACCAACCGAAGTTGGTAGAAGGCACTCTGTGCCACTGAGGCCACCTGCGCCTCAAGTGACAGAGATGGTTCTAGGAGAACCCCCAAGCTACGAACCCGCTCCTTCAAGGGGAGTGCAACCCCATCCAGAACAGGTTGAACACCCTCCATCCGGTCAGCGGAACCACCCACCAACAGCGTCTCAGTCTTGTCTGGATTGAGTTTCAGTTTATTAGCCCTCATCCAGTCCATTGTCGCAGCCAGGCACTGGTTCAGCACATCCACAGCCTCACCTGATGAAGATGAAAAGGAGAAATAGAGCTGCGTGTCATCAGCGTACTGATGACAACGCACTCCAAAACTCCGGATGACTGCACTCAATGGTTTCATGTAGATATTGAACAGCATGGGGGACAAAACTGACCCCTGCGGAACCCCATACTGGAGAATCCACGGGGCCGAGCAATGTTCCCCAAGCACCACCTTCTGGAGCCGACCCACCAAGTAGGAGCGGAACCACTGCAATGCAGTGCCTCCCACTCCCAACTCAGCCAGTCGTCCCAGAAGGATACCATGGTCGATGGTATCGAAAGCCGCTGAGAGATCAAGGAGAATCAACAGAGTCACACTCCCCCTGTCTTTCTCCCGACATAGGTCATCATACAGAGCGACCAAGGCTGTTTCCGTACCAAAACCAGGCCTGAAACCCGACTGAAATGGATCCAGATAATCAGTCTCATCCAAGAGTGCCTGGAGCTGGCTCGCAACCACCCGCTCCAGGACCTTGCCCAGGAATGGAACATTTGCTACTGGCCTGTAGTTATTAAGATTTTCAGGGTCCAGGGAAGATTTCTTTAGGAGTGGTCTCACTGCCGCCTCTTTCAGGAGGCCTGGGACCACTCCCTCTTGCAAAGAGGCATTAATCACTTCCCTGGCCCAGCCAGTTGTTCCATCCCTGCTAGCTTTTATTAGCCAAGAGGGGCAAGGATCCAATATGGAAGTGGTTGCACGAACCTGTCCAAGCACCTTGTCAACATCCTCGAGCTGCACCAACTGAAACTCATCCAAGAAAACAGGACAAGCCTGTGCTCTGGATACCTCACTAGATTCATCTGCTATAACACTGGAGTCTAAGTCCTGACGGATGCCAGAGATTTTATTCTGGAAGTGCCCAGCAAATGTATTACAGCGGGCCTTAGATGGTTCTACCATGTCCTTGGGGCCAGCATGTGAAAGCCCTCGGACAACTCTGAAAAGCTCCGCTGGGCGGCAGGTTGATGATTGAATAGTGGCAGCAAAGTATTGTTTTTTTGCTGCCCTCACTGCCCCTGAATACAGCTTACCATAAGCACTTACAAGTGTTTGATTGCATCCATCAGGAGTTCGTCTCCATCTGCCCTCAAGCCGTCTCCTGTTTTGTTTCATCACTCTCAGCTCTGGGGTATACCACGGAGCCGTTCGAGCTCTACACAGGAGAGGGCGCTCAGGAGCAATCGTGTCAACTGCCCGGGTCATTTCTGCATTCCACAGATCAACCAGGGTTTCGACAGGAGAGCCAGCCCTATCAGCCGGAAAACTCCCCAGAGCCCTCTGGAAACCATCTGGATCCATTAGCCTCCGGGGGCGGACCATCTTAATGGGTCCCCCACCCTTGCAGAGGGGAAAAGCCACTGTAAGTCTAAACCTCAGCAGGTGGTGATCTGACCATGACAGAGGGGTTGATGTAAAGTTCCCCACTTTCAGATCCCCATCTCCATGTCCAGTTGAAAAAACCAGGTCTAGAGTATGCCCTGCTACATGCGTTGGGCCGATGGTATGTTGGGACAGTCCCATGGTTGTCATGGAAACCATGAAATCCTGAGCTGCCCCAGATAAAGTGCCCTCGGCATGAATGTTGACATCCCCCAGAACCAAGAGTCTGGGGGACCTCAACAGTACACCAGAGACCACCTCTGTCAGCTCAGCTAGGGAGTCTGTTGAGCAGCGGGGTGGGCGGTACACCAACAGAATCCCTAATCTGTCCCGTTGGCCCAACACAAGGTGCAAACACTCCAGACCAGTAGTCACATGGACAGGGAGCCTGCAGAGGGGGATGGAATTCCTATAGACCACAGCAACCCCCCCTCCCCAGCCCTCAAGTCTACCCTGATGCTGAACCAAGTACCCCGGTGGGCATAACTGGGAGAGACTAACTCCTCCCTGCTCTCCCACCCAGGTCTCGGTTATACATGCCAGATCGACTGCCTCATCCACAATTAAATCGTGGATGAGGGAGATCTTATTATGCACTGATCTGGCATTTAAAAGCAGCACCCGGAGGCCTGAGGGCTGGCTGATAAGGCAACCAACAAGCCTGTGGGTGTGAGGGGGACTGGAACAAGGCACAGCCATTAACTGTCTGGGCCTTGTTTCCCTAACCTGGCAAGTCCTCCTCACAACGCCATATCTCCCTCTACCCGTCACTACCCTGATTGTGCTCCCCTCAGATCCCCTCACCTGGCCCTGTATCCTCCCTCCCAGGCACATAGCTCAAGCCTGGGAAAGGGGAAAAAACAAACAAACAAAAAAACAAAAAACAACCAAAGACAAAAACAGAAAGCCGGCAGGCAGGCACACTCCTCTCCTCCTCCTCTGGCGGCAGGCCTCCCTCTCCTGCAGGTTGATGGCTTTCCCAGGCCCCCTCAGCCAGCAGCTTAAATATCCCTCCCAGGAAGGGAGGGGGACTGATGTATTTGTCCACAGCAGCTGGCTCAGTACCTGGGAGCCTGGTCCTGCAAAGAGTGGCAGTCTGCCAGGCTGAAATTCTCTGGAGGCTGGTGGTGGTGGTGGTAGCAGCGAGGCCAGGAGGCAGGCAGGCAGGCACACTCCTCTCCTCCTCCTCTGGCAGCAGGCCTCCCTCTCCTGAGGTTGATCACCTCAACTCATAAACTGTTGGAAAGAAGTATCCATTTTGATAGCTATATTTGTTCCACTTTACGTTTTCATTCTTTGCACTTTTCTTTAAATATGCAGCAAGGCATAACAGATATAAATTATGGAATAATAATTCACATAAACTTGTGCATGAGCCATAATTCAGCCATTGTCATTTTTATTATGTAGTTAGTATGCCAAAGTAATATTTATGAGCTGATTTCTGCACCTAAGTAAGCTCTCGAATACTCTGACAAAAGCTCACATTCTCTCTGGCTGCTAATCAACAAATGTGAGCGCCCAGCTCAGTACATCCATGGAATTGTGAGCATTCTTGGCTTTGATGGCACCAATTATCCATTGGATTTGAAAAAGAATGGCCTAGATTTTGTCTCTTTCCCCCCAATCTGGTGCCAAAACTCAGCAGTTAGGGTAGAGATCTTCAGCAGGTGGCTTGGGCCTCACAAGTAGATTGTGGTCCATCTTAAGAAGTGAGATCACCATTATTTCCGTGGTTTATTCTGGGTTTTTCAATAAGGGGGCTGTCACTTGAACAGCAGGGTCATACTTCACAGCCCTGACCCTGCCACAGATGCACGCGCTGGCCATACCACCATCACCACCCCATCACCACCAGTTGCATGTTTGGCAGCCATGTGACGGGGCATACATGGATACTGACAAATGCTCATTGGGGTCTTCTATGTGAGGGATATTCTAGATCTGGTTGCACTTCTATATTGCAGTTTTAAGCTATTACATTTAACATTATATTTAATGCTTAATGGTTTAAATTTTTGTGAAGTGCCCAGAGAGCTTTGGCTGTTGGGCGGGATAGAAATATAGCAAATAAATCTTAAGCACATAGGCCCATTCTCATTGTAGCCAAATGTGCAGCCAGCAGTGGGTGTAGCCACTGGCCAGCAAGTAAAGTGTCAGGGGATGGGGCCAGATAATCCCCTCACACACTGGGGAAACATGTGAGGGCAGGGTGTGTATGTCACCCACCCCTCTTTAGAGAGAGACCAAGAAAGTGGCTGAATTCGGACAACACGATAGTCAATGGTGGGGTAATAATCAGCTTTACAGTTGTTCATCTAGGGGGTACTCCCCACACAACAAGGTAATAAATAATGAACTGTGGTGTGGATTAGGATCAGCGCTGAGTTGAGTATGGCAGCATTCGAATGACACGATAGTCAATACAACTGACGATTGTTCCCCCCCATCCAGTTGCTTATTGTGTCATCCGAATTCAGCCAATGTGTCCAGATGCCAAGGAGAACAGGCATCCAAGACCTTTAGTAGTTGTGTAGAAGAGGGAATTTCAATAGATGCAGTGTTTCTTATGCCTGTATGACAAGCTGCATCTACCAAAAATGTATAATGGCCAGTTCTCCCTGAAATCTGGCTACTATAAAAAGGAATCGAAGAAGCCAGACATGTATGGTTAATTTTGAAAGTAGACCCATTGATGCAAATTGTAATAAAACATGAATCTTGGGTCTGAAAAGTTTGAAGATTATTGTTATTTGCTGTGTATGGCATTTAGTCAGACTAAAATTATTGTATGTGGAACTCTGGGAAAATGCTTATAATTATTATTATTATTATTATTATTATTATTATATTTCATACATTTGTGAATCGAATCCAGCAAGATGATCCATAAATAGAATCTTGCTTCTGTACCTAAAATCATCCCCTACTGGGCTTTGCATAGAATAATTCATATTTATTTATTTATTTATTACATTTGTATACCGCCCCACAGCCGAAGCTCTCTGGGCGGTCTACATAGGATTAAAAACAATTAAAAGCTTCCCTCGGAGGAGGCACTCGGAAGAGGGCCTTAGATGTTGAACGTAGTGTTCGGTAGGTTCATGTCGGGAAAGGCGTTCCATCAGGTATTGTGGTCCCAAGCCATGTAAGGCTTTATAGGTTAAAACCAGCACCTTGAACCGGGCTCGGAAACATACAGGCAGCCAATGCAAGCGGGCCAGAGTAGGTCCATTCTCCATGGTTGTTTGCTGATTAAAGTAAGATAGGGGCTCTCTCTTTTTCACAGATCTATGGCCGCAAACTATGGCAGCCATAAAGGGCCATTTCCAAAGTTTGCAATCAAAGATCTATGAAAAATAGAGAGCCCCCATCTTACCTTTAAATTGCAGCTCCAATGAATGAGGATGCATGGCAAAGGTAAGGCCTGCAGCAGCTCTGGGTTTGGGGGGAGGGAAGTAGATCCAATGGACTCCCAGTTGACCTTGTGCCCAGCTTTCCTGGACTCCTGCTGTACAGCTGCACGCAGGCTGACCCACTTTGGAGGGGTGGCGAGCCTCACTTCAGTTCCGAAACAAGGTGGCTCAGCCCCAAAACACCCCGAGTCGAATTGGGCCCATTTCAGAAGCTCCAAAACAGCTTCTGAAGCAGGTCGGGGGGGATGTGCACAGCCCTAGTTAAAATACTATTAATAAAACAGAGGATACATATAAAATACAGTTGGCTTCAGCTCTACACACCCCACCACCACCCATAGCTTCCTATATCCCAGACCCTGGGGTCAAAGCACAGTATGTGGGAAGCTGAACTCTACCACTGCTCCTTCAACCTGAATTCCCATTTTCTTAAAGGCCCTGCCTCCTGTACTCATTCTTCCCTTGATTTGCACTTCCTGTGTTCCTTCTTATCTAAATCTTTGCATTCCTTTGTCTTTCACAATTCTCTATCCATTTTGACTCCATATTCATGACAGGTCTCCTTTTGGCCTTCCATCCAATCACCATATTTTAAATTTTTCTGCTTCTCTTCTCTTCCACTCGGTGTTTGTAGAATAACAGTTCACCCCATGGCTGAGGAATCAAGAGGTGGAATCAAATGGATCAGAATTTTGGACATGTTTTAACAAGTTGCCCACTACAAAATGGAGGTGGGAATAAATATTTGGTAAATACAGCATTTTTAAAATATTTCTTACAGTGATATACTGCCTTTCCTCCAAGGAGCCCAAGGTGGCATACATGAGCCTCTCCCTCTCTAATTTACCCTCACAACAACCTTATAAGGTAGGTTAAGCTGAGAGTCTGACTGATCCAAAGTCACCTACTCATCAGGGGACTAGAACCCAGGTCTTCCGAATCTCAGTCCAAAACTATTACCACTATACCAAGCTGACTCTTTTTAAAATAAATAAATAAATAAATAAATAAATGATATCTGTTTGTTTAATACAGTACAAATGCAGTAAAAAATAGCTAACTACTTTATGAAGTCTGACTGGGTGTTTAAAAGAACCTTCCAACCCCCCCACTCCCAATCCTTGCATCAAACATATCCCTTTAAAGAAGGACTGCTACAGACACATGAATGGTCAGGCAAGTCTGGTTTTGGTCACTCTTTTCAGGAAGTGACAGGCGTGAAGGTTAAGTGGATTTCCCACTAAGACCCCACTTGAGAGAAGAGGGAGCTTTCCTTGCTCTGCTTATATCCTTGCAGCCAGGTTAAAAGTTGCAGGTTGTGCCATTCTTCCACACGCCTCCTCCTAGTCAGGCACTTTTCTTTTATATGATTGGTCAGAACTCAGCAGCTCTGGCCAGTCCCCCTGCTCTCTGGTTAGCTGCCCCCTGTGGCTAGCCAGCTTCTCTTCTTCCAGGTTGGCCATCAACCAGGTAGTGTCCCCAGTGATGTCACAGATTCATGTGCTATATGCCACAGCCAGATGTGGAGTGTGTGGAGAGGAGTCCCAGCTTCTCTCAGCTACAAGGATAAGCTTGCTGTGGCAATTTTCTTGTTCATGTTCTGTTCACATATAAAGTGGGAATGGAAGTCTAATATTTTACATTAAGGGGAACTTGAATAAGGGGAGATATCTCCTCCATGATATTGCTCCTCAGTACAGTTTTGTGCATGTCTACTCAAAAGTTATGTCTCCGAGTGGTCAACAAGGCTTATTCCTGGATAAGTGTGTATAGGATTACAGGCCTTTTAGAATAGAAACTCAGCTGGGGAGAGTGTCAGGGGCAAAATAATTTAAGAAGGTAAATAAAATACTCTTTATCTATGTATTCCTCTTGTAAGAACAAAAACAAAATTCCCCTTTTCTATATATGTAAACGGGACTGGCACATGAATAAAAACTGCCATCATGTTTAGTTTGATCTTGATAAGGGAGGCATATGCATTTTGTATCATTTCTAAGGAATGGAAAACGGTCCCCCTTCCCCAGCCAGGTTTTTTTTTTATTTTTTTGCAAATGAAACTTAAATATTAGCATGTAAGAATTGCTCAGCTGGGGCAAAAATGAGATTTTATTTTAAGAACTTTTAATGGGAACAAAAATGTTGCCTTATGAAGTATTGCAAATTGTAGCTATTTGAGGCTGCAAGTAAATGCTAAATTTAAATTTCAGTGAAAGGGATTAATGAATATTTCTCCTACTTACACAACTTAGACAAAAACCTGTTAGGTACATTTGGATTAATTACATACTAAGAAGACTGGGCTAAATAAACTACATTTCATCCACTTTAAATGCTGCTCTCTATATAATCACAGTATGCTCATAAAACATTACAGGGTGGAATGTTCATTTTACATTTCCTGAATCGCAGGTAGCTTTCAAAATATGCCATTTATTTATTTATTTCATTTCTAATCCACCCAATAACTAATGTTCTTTGGGGAAATTAAAAAAGAGAGTTACTTTTAAAATACTATAGAAACAGTTAAAATATAAAATACAAAACAGGTATTTAAAAGAATAAAATACAATATAATGCAAAACAATAAACAGCACGGGAATCCATAAAACAGCCCCCCGCCTGCCCCTCCATTAAAACTAGGTCTTTAAAATGCCTGGGCAAAAAGAAAGGTCTTTGCTTTGTGCTGAAAATCTAACAACATAGGCACCAGGCAAATATCTTTGGAGAAATAATTCTGTAAGTCTGGGGCCACAACTGAGAAGGCCTCCTTTCTCTTGTAATCACCCATCTAGCTTCCTTCAGTGGGGACACCTAGCAGAGGGCTTCCAAAGATGACCTAGGGGTGCAAGCAGGTACATATGGAAGGAGACAGTCCTTTAGATAGTATGATCCCCAGCAGCTTGGGTCTTTAAAGATCAACACCAACACTCTGAATTTGGCTCAGAAACAGGACTGTGAGCCAATATTGCTGATGAAGCACTGGCATCTCATGATTTTATCAGCCAGCCCTTTGCAGCTCAGTTTAAAACTAACTGAATCCGGACCTGTTTGGGCTCACTGGACTTCTGTGGTGTATTCAGCTTGGCTTGCATTTGCGATCTGCGAGTATTTTCTGAATTCTGGGACTTTTTCCAGTTTTGGGGGGATGTATGACATTCATTCAAATTGCAGGTGCAACATGTGTAATTTGCACAAATTCCAGCCACAATTTACATAATTTTTGCAATTTTCAAGGGCAATTATATATGTTATTAAACAAAATCATCCAAAACAAAGAAAAATAAAAGAAGTAAATAAATAAAAAGAGATACGTTGAATTTAAATCAAATTATTGGCAGAGGGTGGTACATTTAACCTCTATTCATATTTTTCACTTTGCTTTCAAAACCAAAATATATATGGAGTCTGTGGGCTGCTTACTATGTTTCTTTTTAATTCTTCTCTATAACAAATTTATATTTAGTCTATTTTCAATAATCTGAGGAAAGGCTTTAATGTTTACTGCTATGCATTCCCTGATCAGTATATAGGGGGGAAATCTTTCCATGTTTTATAAAAGTAAGGTGTTTTGACTTCAGTTAATATTAGTTAGTATGTCAATTTTTCTGTCATGGCTATTTGCCATAACTCCATATACTATTATTTCAATATTAGCAGTTCTACAGTTTTCCAACTCTCTGCTTGAATCTTAAATTAATGTTTTCAGCTGGAAACTAGAGTTAATTTAGTTCTTTTGGCTAACCTGGATTGGCCTTATTCAGCCTGCCTAGACCCTTGATACAAGGAAATTACTGGAAAAAGGTCCTGCCCATTCCGTAGGTACGAGTCGTAAGCCTGGATAGCTGGAGGCTGGTAGCGCTGATGTCAATGGGCCTGGGAGTCTGCTCTGGGTTTCAGAACCAGTCAGAATTCTAAAGGAGCTATCCAAGGTGCTAAGCCCATTTGGGGGACTGGGTTCAGCATCTTGGAAAGCTCCTTTAAAGTTATGACTGGATCTGACTGAAACCCAGAGTGGATCACAGCCTCACTGACATGGAGCCACCATCCTCCACTGGTCTGTATTATCATGTGGAACTGTCTGCTCAGAAGTAAGTGGGGTTTACTCCCAGGTAAGTGGGTATTACATTACAGCCTGAAGAATGGTCATCCATCTATTAATCTGTATCACTGCTGTAAAATGGTCTCTGCAAACATCTTAAGTAATTCCATCTTCTTCAGCGTTCCACATTTATGTATATTACAAGACATGATTGTTCCCCTTAAACCCTATGCAGGTGTTCAGCCTGCACATTTGCGGGCTAAAAGGGTGGTGAGGAGAGAGGGCACATACAAGCCACAAACTCAATATCCACAGGAATGTGGGCACCTCAAAGACATCCATGTGTTTAGCACTAAGGCCTGCAGGAGGGTTGTAAATGTGTTTTCCAATCACTCCAAATTAGGGGTGTGCAAGGTTTTTGTTTCGATTCATTTTTAACTCAGATTTGCCCTGTTCGCAACCCTGAACATGAACAAGAGCACAGTTTTCGGAGAAAGAGCATTTTCAGATGGGGCGAGGGAGAACTGTGTTTCTCTACCATCGCTTTGCCTCTTACTTCTGTCCCATAATAGGGATGAGCAGCTTCCTCTTTCTTCACACAGGGAAGAAAGAGGAAGTACGCAACGACCACGTGGCCCATTCAGTGGGCATTTTTGTAGCACAGCTTCTCCTGCACACAGCAGGAAATGGTGCCAAAGTCAGAGCCAAGAAGAAATGGATTTTCTCGGTTGTATACACAGGGCTGCCACTGTCCCTTATGGAAGACGAATCTCTGAAAATATGCAGAGGTCTTTCACCTTCCATACCAACAAGTAGGGAAGGCATGTATATGTGTGCATGTGAGCGTTTTGGCCAGCTTGCTTCACATTAATGATCATAACATTTCAGGCTTAAAAATTATATTTAAATTATATTTGTAATCCAACACAATCTGTTGTGTTTGGTTATTGTTGTCGTTCAGCAGTATACACCAACATCACCTCCAAAAGAGGTTAGACTAATGATCAAAATATGACGCTAATTGCTATTCATTACACAAATCTAGTCATTCTGACAGAACAAAGATTGTAACTAAAGGAGAACATTTTTTCAGACAAGAGCTGCATTCCATTGTAGATAACATCGGGGGGGGGGGATGTAGGAGGTAGGCAGGGGCTCCAGTAAAAAGTGGATGGGTCCAAAGCAGAAAGTAGGTGTGTCCAAGATAAGTAGGTGTGGCCACCCTTTCTCTTTCTCTCTCTCTCTCTCTCTCTCTCTCTCTCTCTCACACACACACACACACACTCACTCACACATGCATGCATTCCCTTAGGAACATACACACAACACAGTCATTCATACACACCCATTCGTCCATACAAACACACGCACAGATGCCTCTCCCCTCCCCCATAGTAAAAAGGCTTGGGAAAAGCCTTCCATGCCATATAATTTGGAAAGCTTTTTTCAAGCCTGTTTGCCCCAATGAGTGTAGGGGAAGGATGGCAATTTGCAGCAAATAATGTGGTTGCAGTGCATCAGGAAATGCAAGTTAACTCTCCCTTCCCCAGCTTTAATCCTAACCCCCCCCCCACACACACACACACACACTGCTCCCCATGCACTGCAGTTAGCCTTCAACTGGGGGAAAAAGTCATCCCTAATTGCTACCAGGAGAGCAGGAGGGCTGCCTGGGAAGGGCCTGCAGGCCACATGTTAAGAAGTAACTATGTCATACCATGTTAAAAATGCAAACAGTGCTATCCTGCTTTTCTTTTGGAGCAGTGACAGAAATGCTTAGCTGGATGGATGGATTTTCAGATGTTTGGGACTTCAACTACCAGACGCCCCTGCCAGCATGGCCAATAGTCAGGAATGCTGAGAGTTGACTTCCAAAACATTTGGAGATCTATGTTTGCCCCACTGCTACCATGGAAAATCAGCAGCAATGGGGTGCTGGATCCAAAATGGGGAAAACCTTCTTAGAGGAACTTCTGAAATAAGCTTGTACTCCCGAGAAACAGAGGTATTTTAGAATAAATTTAGCTTCTTATATAAAAGGCCAATCTAGCCTTCAGATGTATAATTAGTATTGATGGGCAAACCTATCTATTTCCAATTTGTCTTGTATTTTGCAGTTAACCCATAATTCCATTCTGTTCCATTTCTGCATTAATCTCACAACACAATATGTATATATGTATTTATTTATTTGCTATATTTAAACTATCTTTAAACAAAAGAATATTTGAAGAAGTGTGAAATCTCTTGGAAACCTAAGTTCCAATCTGCACATTATTGTGGACGGAGGAAGTAAATGAAGAGACGAGACACGTGAAATGGGTTTAAACAAGGGCCACATTTATTGAAAGATCTGCAAAGGGGGTCCTAAAGGGCATCCAGTATAGGCCTATCCACAGGCCCCTCTTTTCCCCATTTTGGGAGAGCCATTCTAGCCTGTGAGTAGGCGCAATATCTCCGCCTCTCCATGTGCTGCCCCTTTCGGGGAGGGAGACCTTCCTGTGTCGCCTCCTCCCAGGCCGCAAGGCTCTGAGTAGGTGAGAGGAGTTGGTCTCAAAGGTAACCCTTATCTCCCAAGCCAGGCCTGTGAATGCTCACCAATTATCCATACCTCTCTGGATGCCCCTTCCTATCCGCCACTGGGAGCATCAAGCCACTGACTTAATCGCTTACACCCCATCTAGAGACCATTGCTTCCCGTAGCCCCCTCTGCAGATCATGCAAAAATAAATCGTTTCCTTGGTCCGACAAATGGACGCCATCTTGCCTATACAGCTCCCTCCAGAAAAGTGATACTCTTTTTACGGGCTTTCTCAAAGCTCTATGAACACTATCCATGCGCCCATCAAACCTGGGTAGGATGCAAGACCAAATCATCAATACGCCAGGCCACCGCTGCCTGATCAACTGAAACGTGGGAATCGCTTGGAGAATGAGGGCCTTGCCCTTCCATAATCTTAGATCAGTACCTCCCAGGTGTATAAGCAGCACTGGGGGTGCAACGCAAGCCCCTTGTTGTTGAAACAATGTGGGCAATCGCTTGGAGAATGAGGGCCTTGCCCTTCCATAATCTTAGATCAGTACCTCCCAGGTGTATAAGCAGCACCTGGGGTGCAACGCAAGCCCCTTGTTGTTGAAACAATGTGGGCAATCGCTTGGAGAATAAGGGCCTTGCCCTTCCATAGTCCAAATACAGTACCTCCCAGGTGTATAAGCAGCACCTGGGGCACAATGCAAGCCACCTGTTGTTGAAACAATGTGGGCAGGAGGTGCTCCCACCACATTTCGCGTCTGCCCAACCACATAATGTTGACATGTCAACACATCTCCAGCTGGGATCGAATACTAAAATCTCCATGCTCTGACAGATCCTTGAAGATTTCAATGTTAACTTTCTTATGGGCATTCTCCATAGCCCTATGATCGCTGCCCTCATGACTTTCCACCAATCCGCTTAGATATAGAATTTTCCTCAACAGAGACACACTAAAAAACTACAAAAGGTCAATGGGAATATGCCAGTACTGCATTAACTATATGTCCATCTGAAGGCAAGGGATCCCTGCATGTCTAAGATTACGGGGCCCAATGTTGGTGGCAAAATATTGTATCCTGGTTTATTCGTCTGAGGCTTGCAAAGCTCCCCACTTTGGTAGATTCTGGAAGTGTGATGCATATAAACAATGATTATTTTCAAAGAGCTGGGATCTATCATTGTGTTGAATATTTCACACTTGGCTTGGATGCAGGTACAGGCTGTTAACTTGAAGTTGTACAGTGTAGTAGATTTGTGGTGGTGGTGTTGTTTTTAAACTACAAGTTGTGGCAAGTAGCCCATGGGCTAAAATCTTGAACAAGTAATATAGTCATGCAATATTAAAGAGTGTTGCTCTCTTCTTATCTAAAGGTATTTTTGATGTGCTACAGGGAGGGTCCCTTAACTAGGCATAGAGTACACATAGCTTATAACATTTTAAAATATTATCACTGGGTATATTGCCTTAGGAGAATCAATATGGGGGAAATAAAATTAATGTGATATCCCCCCCCTAAAAAAAGCTGTTCTCTAGCACTGTCCTTGTATTGCATAATTCTTGTGATCTATAAACTAACACTGATCTCAAATCTTTTGGTGCTTGTATGTATGCAAACAAAATGAAACCACCCATGCAAGAAAAAGGTATCAGCAGACTTGGAGGAACCTGGAAAAGTAGTTTGCAGAAGTAAAAACAGTTTATGGGGAAAACCCTAAGGGACTGAGCATGCTACATGCCCACAGAATACTCAATGAGGGTTGAGAAGGGAAAGAAATGGAAAATCAAGGGGCCATCTTCATGGAGGATTTCCTGCAGCTTGGATGCATTGGGAAGTCCTTTGAGGCACGTGGCGTCATGGCCAGTGTGCTCCCAATCAGCTAATTATGTCTTGAAAAGCCACAGTATTGGAGAATCACTTTACTCCATTCTTTTTAGTTAAAGCGGCTTCCAGGTGCTTCCTCTGCAATGTGCCCGTTACTCCTAATTAAATCCTGGGTGTCCCTCTGTGACCTGGCTGTGACATGGTCAAGGGGTGAGGCTGCCCTTCCTCCATTCACTCCTTTTCCTAGCCCATTCCTGTTGAGAGCCTTGATTATGTGCTTCCATATTGTTGTGTTACTTCGCTTCTCTGATGTTGTATTGTTTAGTTTCTCAGATGTTGTGTTTAGCTTCTCTGATTTTGTGCTGCTTAGCTTCTCTGATGTTGTATTGTTTAGCTTCTCTGATAGTGTGTTGTTTAGCTTCTCTGATGTTTGGGGTAGGAAGCTTTAAGTCCATGACAGTTTACTGAAATTGTGATAGTGGGGTGCTCTCATAGGAAGTCCTCAGATCCTGCCCAGGATAATCTAGGATTTTCCTTCTTCATAGAAAAGTGGGCATTTCCCCCCTCATCCACCCCATTTCCCCTACTCAGCAATTATTCCTTTCTATTTTTATTTTTTGCTTTGTACATTTACACTTTTCTGAATGCATGCATTGTCAGAGTTGCGGACAGGAAGTAGTGATTGGGATGAGAGAAGGATGTCATTGCGAGCAGGGAAAAGTGGCAGAAAAGGATAAAGGGGTTGGAGCTCGAATTCCCTGACTGGGGCTTATTTGTATTCATGGGGAGCGAGTCTCTACCCTTCCTTCAAGAACTGACTGTTTGTAATGGGTTCGTTACTTTCCATTGAAAATGATGTACTAGCACGGAGGAGCCTGGACAAGCATGGGAAACAAACCTCTTTCTTTCGTCAGGCAGCATCTGGAAAATCGATGATGTGTAATTCTACTCCACTACGTCCCACCCCGCTGACCCAGAAGTATGTTTCTTTATGCTTGGGGGCATGTCTGTTGCTGTGTAACACAGACGACTAAAGCTGATTCCCTAATACTGCAGATAGTAGCACAATGCACTTTCCTTCTGTGGTCATGAGGATGGCCCCCAGGTGAATGGAACATCTTTGAAAAGAAGGATGGGGGAAAAGACCAATAGATATAAAAAGGCAAGAGTGACTCATCTTATTGCCTGGGTAGGTTATTTCCTAGTAGATAGTGAGCAGCTATATTTAAAGCTGTGAAGCTAATTTTAAGCTCTGAAAAGCCACATAATTCAAATGGCTTTTAATTTTAATTCATGTGTTAATTAGTCTTGTTGCTGTTTTATTGATGTCTCATTGCTCAGCCTCTGGGAATGTTTTATATACTGGCTATTTTAATGCATTTTGTATTGCTTTTTTAATTTTAAAGTTTTATTATAGTATTGCATTATTGTATTTTTATACTTGCATTTTTCTTCCCAGCTTAGGTGGTCTTGCTTTTTAAATAAATAGGTACATAAATACAATAAAACAAATGTTTCCAGGGATGAAACTGAAAGCTGCCCATAGAAATTGATGGAGAAATCTAATGTTTAATGCAGTTGGAATTGTGGGCACCACTGTGTCCATCTCTATCCCCCTCCCCCAAGGGAGAGGATAACCCAATGGAGACTGAGCATGCTCAGTGAGCACAAATGCTGACTGACACTTAGGGAGAAAAAAAACAGAAAACCAGGGATGAGGAATGGAATGGAATGGGATGACTGAAGCAGTGGAATCCTGAACAGACATACTCCATACTGCAACATTTTGTTTCAGGACCCCACTTACACTGAGCCAATGATAAAGAAATTATCAGAGCAATTCTATACATGCCTACTTAGAAGTAAGCCCACTGGACTCAATAGAACTTACTCCCAGGTAAATGTCTATAGGATCCAGCCTTAGTTAGAAATATTCCATATTCTCCAACATTTCACAAATGAATATGTGAACAATGATTCTACTCAGAAAAAGATTCACTGTCAAACACAAACACCCCACCCAACACATATTACTGAAGACTTTCTCTGCTTGCCATACATTAAACTGACTACAATAGTTGACTTTTAAAAAAATACTTGGGGTTTTGATAGAATGTTAAATACTGATAATTACAAGTCATGATCTAGTAAACGACAACTTGTAATTCCAAAGGATACCATAGTTTGTACATACCACAGGGACAGAAATTGTCTGCATTTTAATTACTCAGCATTTTACTACATTTCTCCCACGACTGAAGGAATAATAAAAACATGTAAGTTTTGGAGGCAAGCTCCCTCATCCCATGCTTCCCATATTATTAACAGAGTTTGTGTTCAGTATTCTCTTTATCATTGTCATTTCATTTACAACTCAGGTTTGAGAGTCAGTCACTATCCTTCCTGCAGAAAAGGAGAACTTGGATGTACAGGGAACTACTGTGTCACTACTGGACAATTATTGCAAAATCATGTTCAAGGAACAGGAGATGCATTCTGAACACATGTGCCCTGTTCTTGAACTTGGACTATTGTCATTAATAGTAGCCATGGTAAAACTGAGTTTACATTGCCATGACACGATCACATCTTAGCAATGCTCGGTAGTCTTTCAAACCCCATGCCAGGGGGACAAAATTAAAGCTGGGCCCTACATCTGCTTTGAGATTGCTGCATTTACCTAAGCAATAGCAACTGACATAGTCTTTCTGCTCATAAATAAATGTTGGTGTGTTACTGTATGAACATTAATAGGATGAAATTAGCAATGATTAGGCAGATGCTGAAAATGTATTTGCAGATATAAAAAAACTGTAATTATATTTTTTTCTATATGTGCATATGTTACATCGAACAATTTTCAGCTTTGATAGGTTTGACTTCAAATAAAATGTATTTGAACATTCAGAGTGGTTACCATTTGTGGCACAAAGCTCCCTCCCCCTTTTCCTATCTTTAGTGTGGTCTTCTCAGTAGTCACCCACCATTTTATTTTACCAGAAATACCCAGGATCCAACAAATAGCAACTTTGGGGAATGATTTTCATCAGGACTCTGGCATGGAGACAAAAAGTTAACAGATCTACCAACCCCATCCCAAACACACACCATTTAAAGTTTTAAACAGAATCATGCAATACCAAACTATGCATTTAGAGTCACTCATAGTTCAGCAGTGAAAGTTGTGTCTCCTGCAAACACTGCTAGTGTGCGGTTCATGCACACTCTTCTAAGCCACTGGAACTAGAAGGTGTACTAGAAGGCTTAGATGTATGTGCAGAGCTCCATGCAGAAGAAATCTATGCACAAGAGAAGGTGGGAGATGTCACTTTCCTTCATTAACAGGAGCTATCATGGATGCTGTAGCAGAGGATTTCCTGTATCAGCAGGGGGTGGAATAAATGACCTTTGAGGTACCTTCCACCTCTATGATTCGAATAATGGAATCTTCCCAAGTGCTCAAACCATGCTGTTTCATAGCCAGTGGAAAGTACGTTTGAGAACTGTATGGTGCTCATTGTCCTTAATCATTTCTATACACCTCTATTGCAGAGGAAGGTGAAGCCATCTGGATCGAGGCGGGGAACAACAACATGATAAAATACATAAAACTGATTAAAACATGACACATATTATTAAAACTGCATAAAAAATCCTAAAACATCCTAAAAACATCCTTAAAACATTCTAAAATTCCACTGGATATGCCTGCCGGAAGAGAACAGTCTTTATAGCTTTCTTAAATTCTAAAAGACTGTTAAGTTGACGAGTCTCCTCCGGCAGGTCATTCCACAGTCTGGGAGCGGCAGAAGAGAAGGTCCTCTGGGTAACGGTTGTCAGCCTAGTCTTGGCCGACTGCAGTAAGTTCTTCCCAGAGGACCTGAGCGTGTGGGGCGGATTGTATGGGAGAAGACGATCCCGCAGGTAACCTGGACCCAAACCATGTAGGGCTTTAAAGGTAATAACCAACACTTTATACTTCGCCTAAAGTAATTTAGGCATACAAAACACCAACAGAAAAAGAGAAAAACAAGAAATACAGAAGTTAAACATAATGCATATAACACATGATATACACGGTTTAAAATATTAAAATAATGTATCATAGGTAATCCATAAGTGATATGGATGTAAATGCCTAACCATGTAATCCCATCATCCTATATATTGCAGCTCTGTTGTGGAGATTCTCACTGAGAAATTATACTAGCAAAAGAAATACAAACAGATTTGTATCAATTATCCAAATGTTCTTCAGCATGCCCACATCACAATGTTAGTCAAATGTGTCGCCATTTTTCCCCATTTTTGGAAATCACAGCTTTGTCTAACAAAACTTTTTTTAAAAAAATCCTCCTGTATTACAATTGTTTCACTGACACAGTGGAGAGGTATTTCAATGTATGTCTCATCACTGCTCTTTGCTCACAGCCAGCAATAAGATGAAGGAACACCTCCTCTCATATGTACCTGCCCAGGCCCTAAGATCATTCTCAGGGGTTCTTCTCCTTGAGCCCCTGCCAAAGGAAGTGAGACAGGTGGCTACTAGGAGGAGGGCCTTCTCTGCTGTGGCACCCCGACTATGGAATGAACTCCCCAGAGAGGTCCGCGAGGCATCTACATTATATTAGATGCTAGGTGAAGACCTTTTTTATTTTCACAGTGCTTTAACAGTTCTTCAGTTTGATTTTTAACCTTGCTGTTTAAATTTGTATTTTAAATCCCTATCAATTTCTGCATGGCTGCTCGGTTTTTATCCTGGTTGTGTTTTATACTGTATTTTAAATTATGTTTTTATACTGTTGTCGTTTTATATTTTGAATGGTTTTTATGGTTTTAATTTTTGTAAACCACCCAGAGAGCTTCAGCTATTGGGCAGTACAAAAATGCAGTAAATAAAATAAATAAATAAATAAATAAGCCCTTTCCATGTGGTCCACACAGTCCGAGTTCATGCATACAGAATCTGTCTGTACACTCAAAATGGATGAACGTCCTGTTCCCACATTCATTATACACAGTTCACACCACTTTGTTACCTATTGCCAGCCATCTTGCCAGAAAGCCTGAACCAAGTTTTATCTCTCTTATAGAGAGCCATTTCATTAAAGAATCTATTATTTTTTCCCAAGCACTGGGATAGCTATTACCAGGTGCTGCAACTAATTGCTTGAAATAATGAGATGCTGTCTAGGGAGGGTAAGTTATAGCAGAAAGGCTCCAATTAACAGATAAAGACCAAGGTCATGATAACAATGAGAAACTAGTTCCAGAAAAGTCTTATTTGCAAACTAACCCAAAAGATTAAAAGGTGATGAATCCTTTGTTCCAGATATGATTGGTTAATTGCCACTGCTGCTGGCTGCCAATATCCCAAGGGATGGAGATGCAGAGATAATAAGTACAGGTGTTCAGCCAATGGAATTTTGCATTAGCACCATCCCCTGACGACATCACATCTGTCAACAAATTCCTCCAACGTGTCCCTACACCTAGCTATGGAGGAGGGAGTGTGGATGTCTCCGCCAGCTATACTGATTGTTTGAATCATAATAGGTTACCTTCATTAGTCTCATAGGACATATGCGTGAATTACCAAACTTTCCCAACCTCCTGATCTATCAGACATGGGGTAGTGATAAAGGGTTAATGATAAGATAAATGCTTTCACACAGACACTGCAAGTGTGGAGACAGGGAAATGGCATCTGCCAACCTGGCCCCTAACATCTACAAGTTTAGTGGAGCACCATCAAGGAAAGCTTACATGCATACAGCTACACACACAGAGGTTTTCCTAGCTGATGTTCCATTAATGTGGAGATGTCAATGATGTAAGATAGCTTGATCTGAGGGGGAAATCCTTGGAGATCTAAAAGTTCTTGTGCAGGCATTTTTTCTGCTAACAATAAAGGTATCAGATTAGTGTGTGTGTGCGTGCATGCGTGCATGTGTGCGTGTTTCTATCTCTTTGGCTTTGTTACTCACTTTCGGCATTGTTGATGGAAAACTGAGACATAAATTTAATCAATAAATAAATGCAATATCAGTCAATTACCAAAATAAGAAGATGATGAGTAAGTGTAGGAATCTAATTGCTGATCTTAAAATATCACTCAGTTCTTAATGGGAACAACGAGTCCAAAGTTTTAAACTGTGCAACTAGACACGGGCAAATGATTTATGCTAGCTGCAGTTTTAACTGCAATTTCCGCTGGCCTGAACTTGATCTCTACGCTGGAAACAATGCCATTGTAGCACACATTTACCGAATAAATATACAGCCTGAAGTCATTTCTAGCTTCTGAATTCATATGGCACTGTTTCCTAAGCCTTTGGCTAGGATTGCAGCTGACAGTTCATTTTCAGGACACCCATAATTCACTAAAGCTGATTTCTGGTTGTAACCCTGCATTCTAACATTGGCCCACTAGGAGCTCCATCATACCAGTAGTTTAACTCACTCTCACCACACCTGGAATCTGGTTTTGCAGTGCAGGACTCACATGATATTGTCCCTATCCTGTACCCATTTTGCCTCTTTTCCTCTGGTTTGCATATTATTTTGGTGCAGAGAAAGTCTGGATTATTTTCCCCAAGCGACTTTAATGCGCTCTTAGGCCTCCCTGTAGTACTGTCCCCTCGCTTTTCCTTCGTTGGTGTATGTGCTTTGTATGGAGTCTTGATGATGAAATGAAGAGCAAGGCAGTTCTCCTCCAGCACTCCATGGTTGATTGAATGGACTTTTTACTGCTCTAACCCCACCCTCCCTGCCTGCAGCTCCCTCATTTTTAAAGATAAAGAGATGAAACTTGGGACCTTGAGAGCTCTGAAATAGAACTTTCAACATGCCAAGATTGAATCAGATCGGTTCATCCCTTGATTTTTTAGATTTTTTTTCTATTTTCCCTCTAAAACCATTTCCCTGATATTCCACCAATGTGAAAGTCAACATGTTTGCTTTTGTGAAGGATCTATTTTACTTTGATAATGTGAAGCTGTGCATCTCCAGTTCATAAAATAGAGAACTGCTGATTCCCTTACTCGAGAATAAATACCACTGATTTCAACTGCATTTACGTCCAAGTCATACTAAAATCCAATGCATGCTTACCTTTGAGTAAACCCCATTGAACAGTGAGAGACTTATTTTTGAGTAAACACATATAGAACTGACTTTTAATAGTGTGGTCGCTCAGAAGCTTTTTTTTCTTAAAGTCTAAAACAGCAAACTGGAAAGAAGTGTTCTGCAACTCTATGCTTACTTCTGAGGTCTTACTTCTGTTTACTCAGAAGTAAATCTCTCTTAAAGTTACAGGAGTCCTGTCCTCCTTTTCTTATGGTCACTCCTTCCCTCCATGTTCCCCACTTCTCTTCTCCAATACCTCTGTGGCTTTCTCCCCAGATTGGTAACTTGGTTGCCAGGCATCAGTCTCGGACAGGGGGGTCTATCAGTTGCCTATAAAATAGCAGCTTCACTCTTGATGCAGCCAGCACGCTTGCTGTATGGGCACCAGCAATACACTTTTCAGCGTGATGTTCTGAAAATGCCACCATTTGTTCTGTCTTGACTCAGCTTGTTCTAACAAGATAAAATCCAAAATCCTACAATACATAAAAATAAAATCCAGCCAGTCCGAAAACATTTTCAGAGCCAGAGCAGTAAAGCAGCAGTGAGGCTAATAAAACAGGGCAATTCAAAGCTCCTTCAAAAGAGGTGGATTTTCAAAGCCTTTTTAAATCCTGCTACTGAGGGGGATAACCATACATCTAAGGGCTACTGCTGAGATGTGTATATATTCTGGCAAGACTCCTGTACCTTTCGCAGCTATAGGGCAGAGAGTTCAGTAATGACTAGTCTGATTGGCTACAGCTCTCAGGCAGAAACAATCACCTGGTATCTGACCCTTTTAACTGGAGATAAAGGCGTAGCACTCTGTGCCTTTGAAATACACACAACTTTGAAGCAGCCAGAGTCTCCAATGGCTGGTGAAGTAATATAACTGGTAGTGATAAGGGGCCAGCTGAGCAACATCCAGAGGCAGAGATACCCCCTCAGCCTTACTGGAGGAAGACACAATGAGGAAAGTCAAAAACATCTTGCTACAAGACAGCTTATTGATATTTCCTGCCACATTTCCACTACCAAATGAGCAGGGTCTCCCATCTCTACTACCACCACTCAAGGGCTTGTTACTCATCTTTCCATCTCACCAGCAGCTACAGGTCAGAGTGATGGAAATGTATAGAATCATAGCATAGTTAAGTTAGAAGGAGCCTATATGGCCATCGAGCCCAACCCCCTGTTCGATGCAGGAATCCAAATTAAAGCATACCTGACAGGTAGCAGTCCAGCTGCCTGTTGAATGCCTCTAGTGTGGGAAAGCCCATTACCTCCCTATGTAATTGGTTCCATTCTCATACTGCTCTAACAATCAGGAAGTTTTTCCTCATGTCTAGCCGGAATCTGGCTTCCTATAATTTGAGTCCATTATTCAGTGTCCTGCACTCTGTGAGCCTATCTACACAGGCAGGATAAAACACTTTGAAAACATTTTGAAAACTGTATATGGAGTGTGTCCTGGGCCCCAAGAGTTCTCAAAACTGTTGTAAACCATTTTAAACAGTTTTGAAGCAGTAGTGTCGATAGGCTCTGTAATGATCAAGAAGAGACCCTGGCCCTCCTCTGTGTGACAACTTCTCAAGTACTTGAAGAGTGCTATCATGTCTCTGCTCAGTCTTCTTTTCTCATGCCCAGTTCTTTCAGTCTCTCCTCATATGGCCCTGATCATCCTCATTGTCCTCCTCTGAAACCTCTCCAGCTTGTCTGCATCCTTCTTCAACTGTGGTGCCCAGAACTGTATGCAGTACTCAAGGATGCTGTCCTTGAAGCTTTTGCTTTTTCGTGTACATATCAGATTGCAGTCTCTGGAGTTTTTCTTTTAAAATGAAAATTTGTACATATTTTTTCCCAAATGCATGAATATTGTTAACTCTTTTTTGCCAGGGGGAAGGGCAGTGAACCACACTGCAAGCTAAGAAATTCATGGACTTTGATCACAGATTGGATTTGAGTTTATAGGGGGTGCAAACTAAGTAAATTCTGTCCAACACTGAACCAAAATCAATGCCTTCCAGAACAAAAACTTTAGTCATAAGGATAATTCAAGTATAACCTATCAAGCATCATTGGGACTTAACTTTCAGTAAACATACTTGGAACTATGGTGAAAAAGCATCTGAAAGCAGCAGTCCGACACTAACGCTCTGACAGAGATCTTGCTGATGCTGTGGACAAATGTGAAAACTGCAGGTGAATACATCTGTCATATTGGACTATTTCTTTCAGCCCACTGACCCAAAGCACACATATACTGTTGAGGCTAAGTACCAAATGAAGAACGAGGCATTTGCTATTTTGGAATGCTGCATATTTATGATGATGTCCACTAATGCTTTCTGCAGACACCACCTATCCCTGAAAATATAATTTTCCATCCAAAATGTGTTCTGCTCTAACCTCCAAAAGGAGAAGGCACCCTAAGAAGAAGGTCACCAAAGTTTTAATCTTATACAAGTAAATACAAGTAGATAAAAGTAGATAATGCATATGAGTGGAAAAATGACAACTACAATAATAGAATCATAGAATAGCAGAGTTGGAAGGGGCCTATAAAGCCATCGGGTCCAACCCCCTGTTCAATGCAGGAATCCACCTTAAAGCATCCCTGACAGATGGCTGTCCAGCTGCCTCTTGAATGCCTCTAATGTAGGAGAGCCCACTACCTCCCTAAGTCATTGGTTCCATTGTCATACTGCTCTAACAGTCAGGAAGTTTTTCCTGATGTCCAGCTGGAATCTGGCTTCCTGTAACTTAAGCCCATTATTCCGCTTCTTGCACTCTGGGATGATCGAGAAGAGATCCTGGCCCTCCTCTGTGCAACAACCTTTCAAGTATTTGAAGAGTGCTATCATGTCTCCCCTCCGTCTTCTCTTCTCCAGGCTAAACATGCCCAGTTTTTTCAGTCTCTCCTCATAGGGCTTTGTTTCCAGACCCCTGATCATCCTCGTTGCCTTCCTCTGAACCCCCTTCAGCTTGTTTGCATCCTTCTTGAAGTGTGGTGCCCAGAACTGGGCACAATACTCAAGATGAGGCCTAACCAGTGCCGAATAGAGGGGAACCAGTACCTCGCATGATTTGGAAGCTATACTTCTATTAATGTATTCCAAAATAGCATTTGCTTTTTTTGCAGCCACATCATACTGTTGGCTCATATTCAGCTTGTGATCTACAACAATTCCAAGATCCTTCTCGTTTGTAGTATTGCTGAGCCAAGTATCCCCCATCTTGTGACTGTTCATTTGGTTTCTTTTTCCTAGGTGAAGGACTTGGCATTTATCCCTATTAAATTTCATTCTGTTGTTTTCAGCCCAGCACTCTAGTCTATCAAGATCACTTTGGAGTTTGTTTCTGTCTTCCAGGGTATTAGCGATCCCACCCAATTTTGTGTCGTCTGCAAATCTGATTAGCATTCCCTGCACCTCCTCAACCAAATCATTAATAAAAATGTTGAATAGCACTGGTCCCAGGACTGAGCCCTGCGGTGCCCTGCTCGTTACCTCCCCCCTGTTTGAGAAGGTACCACTGATAAGCACTCTTTGCGTCCCGATTCTGTAGCGGACTGTGGATCCACCTAATAGTTGTTCCATCTAGCCCACTTTTAGCTAGCATGCTGATCAGAATGTCATGTGGCCTTTGTCAATCTTTAGCCTTTGAACTTTGCTGGACATGCTGTATGTTCATTGATTTCCTTTGATATACCGCTGTTTGTCTATCTATCTCTGTGTTTGGGATCCTGATGGTTTATGGGAGGGGGTCTTCATTGCTCCTCCATGTTCCCCTGCATGTTAACTCCACCTGCTGATGCTTTTTATTGCTGTCATCATGCCATCTGCTCAGCAATGACTACCCATAATTTCACCTGTCGTCATATGCTAAAAATATTATATGTTTATTAATTTTAATATTTTAAACTGTATTTCATCCTTGCAGATACCATTGCAGTATGAAATTAAACAGTAGTTTGGTTTGCAAACTGGTATGCAAACCAATGAGCAGTCTAAAACCACATTATCATCATCATCATCATCATCAAATCAAATCAAAGAAGGCAGCAAATATAATAGGAAAAAAGTAACCAATTAAAATGCCTTGGTAAACAAAATGGGTTTGCTCTGACTCCAGAACCTGTGAGAGACAGTATTGTGTAGTGGTTAGAGTGCTGGACTGGGACTGGAGAGATCCAGGCTCAAGCCCAACTTGGCCTTGAAGCCTACTGGCTGACTGGATCAATCACTCACTCTTAGCCAAACCTACTTTGTAGAATTTTTGTGAGGATAAAATGGAAAGGAGAATCAAATACACTACCTTGGGCTCCTTGGAGGAAATGTCAGGATATTATGTAATGAATAAATAAATTAATAGAATTGAAATGCTGGTGCCAGTTGCACCTCCATGGTGAGGGTAGTCTGTAGTCAGGCAAGCAAGAAGATTCTTTCCCTTCTTGATGCATAATTTGCTTGTGGTATTTGAAAAAGAGCTTCCCCAGTTGATCTTAAGCCATGTCTAAACGTAGGCCAAATCTACACCTTGTGTCAAATCATAACGAATGCGGAATACAAAGCAGGACATAACACTATGAAAGTGGTATATGGAATGTGGATTGTGCCCCAACAGTTATCAGTGCACTTCAATACCACTATAAAGCAGTAGTGTCGATCTAGCCTTAGTGTTGCCCTGAAAGCTGCCACCATGTTTGTTTATGTGCAGTCCCCTTTCTTCTGTATGTCCATTCCGTGTGGAATATGGAAGAAGAGTAGATAGAAATCATAGGTCACATTGGACCAGGTGCGGAATGGGAAGAGCAAAGGGCAATGAGTTCTGAGAGGCCTGAAACTTTTGGGGGGGCACAATCAAGGGGACCGCACATGCACTGTTCTTAGTGCATGGTATTTGCTTACTGAAAATGTGTGTGTGTGTGTGTGTGTGTGTGTATGCCTACACACGTATGCATACATACATACATACATACATATATACTAGGGGTGTGCACGGACCCCCCGGATCGGATCGGGACCCGGATCGGGACCTCCAATTTTGTCCCGGACCGGTTCGGACAAAATCGGAGGCCCCCCGGACCGGATCGAGTCCGATCCCGACCCAAAAATCGTACATTTTTGGATCGGCCGCCATTTTTTTCCCCATAGACTTGCATTGCAATGCAAGTCTATGAGGAAAAAATGGCGGCGGGTGGGTAAGGGGGGGCCTAACTCCCTCCCCCCCCCCGGGGCCGTCCGCTGTGGACGGCCCCGGCAGGTAAACCCCCTCCCCCGCGCTCCCTACCCCCCCTGGGGCCGCCTGCTTCCATCCGCTGGCGCCCGCGGGCGCCAGCGGATAGAAGCGGACGGCTCCGGGGGGGGGGTAAGCCCCCTTCCCCGCCACTTACCTTCTCGGCCCGTCCGGCGCCGGCGGCTACTACCAGCGGGCTCCGCGGCCTACTCTCGAGTAGCGCGCCGGGTGATGACATCACCCGGCGCGCCACCCTGGAGCAGGCCGCGGAGCCTGCTGGTAGTAGTAGGCGCCGGCGCCGGACGGGAGCCGCCGGGCCGGGCAGGTAAGGGCCCCCCTCCCCCCTCCCCCCTCCGCGCGCCCCCTCCTCCCCTCCACGCACCCCCTCCTTACCTTCCCGGCCCGGTGGCTCCCGTCCGGCGCCGGCGCCTACTACTTCCAGCAGGCTCCGCGGCCTGCTCTAGAGTAGCGCGCCGGGTGATGACATCACCCGGCGCGCCATCCTAGAGCAGGCCGCGGAGCCTGCTGGGAGTAGTAGGCGCCGGCGCCGGACGGGAGCCGCCGGGCCGAGCAAGTAAGGGCCCCCCTCCCCCCTCCGTGCGCCCCCTCCTTCCCTCCACGCAACCCCTCCTTACCTTCCCGGCCCGGTGGCTCCCGTCCGGCGCCGGCGCCTACTACTTCCAGCAGGCTCCGCGGCCTGCTCTAGAGTAGCGCGCCGGGTGATGACATCACCCGGCGCGCCATCCTAGAGCAGGCCGCGGAGCCTGCTGGGAGTAGTAGGCGCCGGCGCCGGACGGGAGCCGCCGGGCCGGAAAGGTAAGGGCCCCCCTCCCCCCTCCGCGCGCCCCCTCCTCCCCTCCACGCACCCCCTCCTTACCTTTCCGGCCCGGCGGCTCCCGTCCGGCGCCGGCGCCTACTACTTCCAGCAGGCTCCGCGGCCTGCTCTAGAGTAGCGCGCCGGGTGATGACATCACCCGGCGCGCCATCCTAGAGCAGGCCGCGGAGCCTGCTGGGAGTAGTAGGCGCCGGCGCCGGACGGGAGCCGCCGGGCCGGAAAGGTAAGGGCCCCCCTCCCCCCTCCCCCTCCTCCCCTCCACGCACCCCCTCCTTACCTTCCCGGCCCGGTGGCTCCCGTCCGGCGCCGGCGCCTACTACTACCAGCAGGCTCCGCGGCCTGCTCTAGAGTAGCGCGCCGGGTGATGACATCACCCGGCGCGCCACCCTAGAGCAGGCCGCGGAGCCTGCTGGTAGTAGTAGGCGCCGGCGCCGGACGGGAGCTACCGGGCCGAGAAGGTAAGTGCCCCCCCCTCCCCCCCCCGCTGTCCACTTTCATCGGCGGGCGCCCGCTGGCGCCCGCCAATGGAAGCGGCGGTGGGCGCCAGTGGGCGCCCGCCGATCCGCCGATCCGCCGAACCGGTTCGGAGCTTTTTCGGACCGGTTCGGATTGGATCGGCCGATCCAGCTGCGGGATCGGAAATCGGATAATTTATCCGATTTCCCACTGGACCGGACTCGGATCGTGGATCGGGTCCGATCCAGTGCACATCCCTAATATATACATGTTTTAGGTCTATGAGTTCATGATCTCATAAAATCACTTATGATAAATCACTCCATGTTGAGATGAAAAATGAAATATGAACCTGTCAATAGACTGACCATATGAAAAGGAGGACAGGGCTCATGTAACTTTAATAGTTGTAGAGAAAAGGGAATTTCAGCCGGTGTCATTTGTATGCAATTAGTTCCTGGTGAAATTCCCTCTTCATCACAACCGTTAAAGTTGCAGGGGCCCTGCCTTCTTTTGTATATGGTCACTCTAGTATAGTGCCTGTACCTTTAACTGTTGTGATGAAGAGGGAATTTCACCAGGAACTAATTGCATACAAATGACACTGGCTGAAATTCCCTTTTCTCTACAACTGTTAAAGTTACATGAGTCCTGTCCTCCTTTTCATATGGTCAGCCTACCTGTCAAGAAATTAACGTTTTGGCAGTGGAGACGTTAGATGTTGATATCTTAAAATATTTTTTCCATTCGCTGCCAGTTTTGTGTTCCTACTCCATGGGTATTGATCAAACAAGAGTAATCAAAACTTCCAGTATTTCTTGCTAAATTAATAACAATCAGGAAGAATTAATTGTAGCAAGTCATTAATTCACCAGCAAATAACCCACACCAAAGTCAATTTTGCTTTATCAATTGTAAAATCAATTCTTCTTTCTTCCCCCAGCAATATCGGTCTTCCAAACTATATTACAGTTTCAGCATAGACATACGGTCATATGTTTCAGTACATGATAAAATTATGCTTAGACATTAAATTTTACCATTGATTTCAACATACAGTAGTTTGCAATAGCTATGATTAGTAAATGAAGACAGAGATCCTCTAGGGAATTACATATTTTTGCCATATGATTAGAAAACTTACTCATTTATGAGTAATGTTATTACCTTAAATATTAGAAGGAAGTAATTAATTTTTCTCATGTGGTTAAGTAATTACAACTTCAGTATTTTTGGTACTTTTTGTGATAGGGAAAATGGTTACCTTACATTTGCTAATAGTAATCTTGCAAATTAGTCAATAAACTCATTAAATACTCGAAGTTAAAAATAGAGAATAACCAACTTACAATAGTTAGGAAAAATAAACTGTTTACACTCAAGTTTTTTATCCCTCCCAGGGTAAAATGAAAGCTACCATTAAATGAAGAAACTCAGAGTTTTAAAATACCAATGGGTAAATGAGTCAAATCATTTGTAAAGAAATAGATAAGATATTTAATAATGCAATCATACATATGTCTACTCAGATGAAAGTCACACTCACTTCTATGGTACTTACTCCCAAGTAAGTGGATATAGTTTTGCAGCTTTATTCTCTGGTGAGCTCAGATTTGAAATTTAGTGCCCCAGGAGTAACAAGCGATATTTTATGGGAAATGTTTTTCTCACTTATCACAGACAGAAATATATACGTATTATTTTGCACCTATACACCGATATCCCATATTTTAAAAATAAATCCTTGTTAGAAAGGTTCATATCTGAGAAGGTATCCAGATCCCAAATTTGAGAACAGAAGAACAGAAGAGCCATGCTCTATTAGATCAAGGGTCCAACCAGCCATCGACCAGGAACCCACAAGCAGGACATGAGTGCAACAGCACCCTCCCACCCATGTTCCCCAGCAACTGTTGTACATAGGCTTACTAACTCTGGAGGTAGCACATAGCTATCAGGACTAGTAGCAATTGATGGCCTTCTTCTCTGGGAATTTATCTAAGCCCCTTTTAAAGCCATCCAAACATGTAGCCATCACTACATCTTATAGTAGTGAATTCCATAGTTGAACTATGCACTATGTGAAGAAGTTCCTTTTATTTGCCCTGTATCTCCCACCAATCAGCTTCATGGGATGATTCCAGGTTCTAGTATTTTGAATGTCTCCCTATCCACATTCTCCACACCATGCATAATTTTGTACACCTCTATCATGTCTTCCTTACCCTCCCTTTTCCAAACTAACAAGTCCCAGCTGTTGTAATCCTCTCATAAATGAACTACACCAGCCCATTAATCATTTTAGTAGCAGTTTTCTGCACTTTTATCAGCTCTACAATGTCTTTTTTTAGGTATCACAGGAGAGGTCCACTTATGGATCATTAACAGGTTAAAGAACAGAAAGCAGAGAGTAGTAATAAATGGTAAATTCTCCCAATAAAGGGAAGTAAATCATGGGGTCCCACAGGGATCTGTACTGGGACCAATTCTTTTCAACTTGCTTATAAGTTATCTGGAATTAGGAGTGAGCAGTGAAGTAGCCAAATTATTTAGGGTTGTTAAAACACAAAGGGATGGTGAAGAGGTCCAAAAGGATCTCCAAATGGAAAGAATGGGCATTAAAACGTGCACATAATGGAGACTCTGGAAATTGTGCACTTTCTTCCACTGCATTAATGGTGGCCATAAAGGCCTCACTGACACAGTGGGGGGGGGGGAGTGAGAAATTTTGACAGTGGTAGCAGACATCTTCTGATCGTTCACTGGGGCATCACAAGTGCTCAGGTGTGGGCCTATGCCCACACCATAGGCATCTGACTGGGTCTGGGGGGACAGATGTGGGGGAATCCACCAGACTTCTGGACTCAAATCAGGTGCTCAAGCCATTCCTAGTAACCAGGTGAGAGCCATCACTTGCAGGAGAGGAAGTCCTATTGCCCGAGGAGGAGAGGGGGATGATAGCACTTTTCTAGCACTAAATTAGTTTTGGAACCTGGTATTGTCACACACAACGCGAAATGGGGGGGGGGGCACACCAGCTGGGGACTTCAGGATTGTAGCAAGTGATGGGGAAAAGCCACTACAAAACCAGTCAACGATATTCCAGAAAAAGTGAGCAGTTGTTCCAAGAGCACCGCGGGAGTAATTGAATGTCGTGTGGCCCGGTAGGGACAACCTCAATATTATTCCGGAATAAATGGCCATTGTAGATGGCCCCAAGGTCTACTTCAGTGCTGAAATGGGCCCTGACAGCACCTTAAAGACCAAGAAATGTATTTTTACATAAGCTTCTTAGAATCGTAGAATAGTACAGATGGAAGGGGCCTATAAGGCCATCGAGTCCAGCCCCCTGCTCAATGCAGGAATCCACCTTAAAGCATCCCTTATGTAGACTGTAGTCCAAGTCATCATATGCATGAAGTATAAACTGGAGATTAAGGTTTTTTAATACAATATATATGGTGTGTGTGTGTGTGTGTGTGTGTGTGTTGTGGTGGTTGGGAAGAATTGTAAAAAGTGAGTTCAGAGGGAAATTCAATGCAGAACAGTTCTGATGGTGATAATCACATTATCAACAGCTGCTGCTGATATAGTGCAGCTGCTGCTGATACAAGCATCCTGGCAGTAGATAACCTAATTAACTGATTGAGAGCAGAAGGCTCTTTGATGAATTCTCAGCAAAGTCACTAAAGCAGGGGTGGGCAATGTGTGGCCCTCTAGCTGTTTTGGCCTACAACTCCCATCAGCCCTAGGCACTAGGCAGCATAGCCAATGGTGAAGCATGATGTATGTTATAGGCCACAACACCTGGAAGGCTACAGGCCACTCACCCTTACCTGTCCTAATGCCACAAAAACAAATGAGATAATTCAGGACAGGTTGTAGAAACAAAATGCCACAGAACAGTAATTATATGTCCAATTATTCTTTGCAATGAAGATACAAAGAAGAATCTCACATTGGGAGCCGTTGAAGATCTTTGAATTTATCCATAGATATCATAATACTAAAAGGACCACTATGCAAGCTAATTAGTGCCTTGAATCATCATTTCAGATTTTGAGGTCAAAATGCATTTGAAATCCAATTAAAGGAAATCATTTCTTGCTGACTATACAACTGAAAAAAGATCTGTATATTGACCTCTCCTACTTGGACACCTTGTATAGTATCTATGGTTTAATTGCCTGGACTACCCCAATTTGATGAGCATATTAAATGCCATGCTTCAGCTTAAGATTCTTCTATGAGAAAATGTCTCATCTTCATGCTAAAATAAATGTCAGTTATCATATTTAATAGACATAATGCAAGTGCCCTGATTATGTAGAGCAGAAACTGGATGTCTAGAAAAAAAGATTTCTGCAATTAATTGGACTAATAACAGCTTCAACTAAAGAAGCCTCAGGAGGAATGTAGCTTTCATATCATTGGTCATCAAATCTTCAACTTCAAAAAATATTCCAGAACTTCCTACCACCCAACCGAGTTCCAATAGTGCAGCCCTCTAGTCTCACAGATATCTGGATTGTTGCACAAAATCATCAGCATACAGTAGGCCCTATTTTAACATAATCATATAAGAGTTCCATCACACCAGCAATTTAGTGCACTCTCGCCATGGCTGGTGTGCGGATTTGCAGCACAGTACTCACATGATGCCGTGCCTGTCCTGCTGACACCCTGCCTCTTCCCCAGCCTTTCCTAGAATGCTAAAAGTCTGGATTATTTTCCCGAAGCACATTTCATGCGCCCTAAACCAGCGAGTAGTTTTAAAGGAACTGGGGGCTTGAAATGATTGCATCAGGTCCTGGCAGGAAAAAGTGATCTCTCCCAGCAGCCATCTCCAAGCCTCAATATTCATTAAACAAAAAACCTACGCTTTACAAAAACAATGTTAAGGCTCTACAGATTCCAACCAAGCACCAAAAAGCAGGGAAATTGGGAGTTAAGGCTCACAAGCCTTAACGCCACATCCTCCCTAAGGAGGCAGAAAGTGCAAGTGAAATTCTCATTCTCCCAAAGCAGATAAACCATGAGGACAGGGTGGAGAATATGATATGCAGAGGTGACTGTGGGGTTGTGGAAAACTGATCACGAACAACTTAGGGCCACCTACTTCTCTTTTTTTGTTTAGAGCAGCCCTTCCCCAACCTGGTGCCCTCCAAAGGTGTTGGACTACAACTCCCATCATTGCCTTCTTTTGTATCTGGTCACTCTAGTATAGTGCCTGCAACTTTAACTGTTGTGATGAAGAGGGAATTTCACCAGGGACTAATTGCATACAAATGACACTGGCTGAAATTCCCTTTTCTCTACAACTGTTAAAGTTACATGAGCCCTGTCCTCCTTTTCATATGGTCAGCCTAAATATACAAAAGTTAAAAATATAATGAAATACTTTTCAATATTAAAGCATTTTAAACATTTTAAATACATAACAATTTAAAAGTCAAAGGTATAGACAGAGGTCCAGATTATTTGCCAAAGGCCTGCTGGAACAAAAAAGGGTTTGTCTGCATCCAAAAACACATCAAGGAGGGAGCCAGTGTAGACTGCAAGGATTAGAAAGAAAATCCATGTGTGTACACTATGCAAAATAAACGACAGCTGAACTGTTTCTAAACCTTATTAGAAAAACATGGTGACTAGGCCGAAACCAGCGTTGTAGGCCCAGAAGCACTTTGAAAGGTTTCAACATTGTACTTAAAACTTAACACCTGCCCAAACTAATTGAATGAAGTGTTTGAAGCTTTCAACTTTATAGCAGTATGGACCAAACTCTTAGAAAAGAGGGAAGGAGCACTGTGTGTTAGTGGGGTGGGGGAAATTAAAAGAAAGGTATAGCTACCTATTCCCAGGAGAGATCTGAAGATCACGTTACCATAGATCCAGAGGAACCACACCCTGCTTCACCAGGGAGCAAAAGAGCAAACTGGCCTTATGAAGATAGCCCAAAATACTCTCAGAGCCAAAGGAATGCATGTTCCAGAAGAGAAAAGAGAAACTCTTCTTCTTCTTCACCCAAAAGGTCTGTGCTAGAGGCAGCGGCCATTTCACTCACCCACCCCACATTCTAAGGCAGGAGGGAGGGGGGAGAGTGTGTCGTGTTATGAGGGAAGATGGCCGCCTCATTGACTTGAATGAGAGGTTAAAATAGTCCTTAAAAGTCAACCGAAGGGAATTTTAAAAAAATGAAAAGCTCTCCATCAACTACAGTCAAGGAGGAAGAAGACCCCACCACTGGATTACTTAATAAGGCTCTAGAAATTATGCAAATTGTGAGCACAAAAAGTAGCAACCCGGAAGTAAATTTTACAAAAGCAGGGAGACAGGTTTGTATTCCTTTTCTAACTTAAACTACTCTCCTTCCCTCAATCTTTCACCAAACTTCTTGAAATTTTCAGGTAATGTAAAACAAACATTTCTTTCTGTCACCTGTAAATTTCAGAAAGGTTGATGAAACATTTTCAACTTTATGGCTGTTAGAATGACCCCCCCCATTATCACTTTAACTTGGCGGAATGTGTTTTTTACTGACGGCCCTTAACAATGGAGGCACGGCTGTGCCTCTATTAATAAACCCCAAACCTTGCATCCCAGGCTCAAAAGCATTTTTCAAAATCATACAATGCCTGAATCTCTGCAGAGACAGGATTGTATTCCTCGATGCCCCCAAAGAGCCGGATTAAAGGGTCGTTCCATTTTTGCCCTGCAGAAAAGTGGTTCGGTTGAAGTACTCATCTGACAGGACCTGATTGGAGGGAGAAAGCGAAGGGGATGGGTGGAGCAGAGTAGAGCAGAAGAGCAAAGGAGCGAAAGAGCAGCTATTCAGGTGAAAGGGATCATAAGCTTGACATGCTTCTGCATCAGAAGTAAAAAAACGTGGAGGCAAACCAGAGGGGGAAATTAGGTGTGCTGGTGGTCTAAGTAAATATTTCAGAGAGTTGGTGGAACATAAAGGAGGGGAAGAAAATTCATTGGATCCCCTGGCCTTTTGGCAATTTAATATGCTTAAAGGGCTTAGAATGATAGGAAGCCACTTTATACTGAATCAGACCATCTTACTTATGGATGGACAAATCTATATGTTTAGATTCCATTGGATTTTGCATTATTCTTAACTGAAGTTCATTTCAGATCGATTCTGTACCAATGTACAAACTTCATTTTAAAAGTCACACAAAAAATTGCATTCATTTTTGTGCACACTACTTCTAATATACTTATTTTTGTATATTATGTATACAAAATATAACAGCTTTATAACAGTAGTGACAACTGTTGGGGTCCAGGACACACTCCAAAACAGTTGTCACTATTGTTATAAAGCACTTTAAAGTGCTTTAAAGCAGCAGTGTAGATCCGCCCCTGGTGTGTGCATATTTGAATGGAGGACTGTAGAGCTAAATTTGAGAAAGTGCAAATTCTGGTGCATAATTATGTTCCAGTTCTCTCATTGGCCTGGCAGGTGTGAACTTAATAAATTTGCATAACAATTCAGACAGAACCAATATCTCACCCATCTCTATGTATTAACAATTGGCAACACTGACTGGGGGGCAGATCTACACCAAGCAGGATAGGACACTTTGAAAATGGTTTGAAAATGGTTTATGGTGTGTGTCCTGGGCCGCAACAGCCATCACTCACTACTGTTATTAACCATTTTAAAGCAGTAGTGTAGATCCTGCCTGGCAGCAACTCTCGAGAGTTTCACACAGGAGTCTTTCCCAGTCCTACTCGGAGATCATGGGGATTGAAGTTGGGGCCTTCTATGTGCAAAGCATATATGTTCTGCTACTGAGCTTCAGCACCTCTAATCTCTAGTAATAGTACCCTGGCTTCCTTCACTCAGACCTAATCTCAAATATTCCTTGAGAAACCAAGTTTGTGCATTCATTCAACCTATATGTTATGCAAGTCTGATTCCATAGAAGCCTGCAGTAAGTAGCTGGCCCAGAGGAGTGAACAGATAGTCAGCTTGTTAAGAAGTTTTCCATGGTAGCCAAAACAACCTACTCCTACAACAAAACAAGCAGCCATCTCCCTGGTGACAATGGAGAAGATTTGTTTGTTTGTTTTATCCAGGCCAAACACTTAAGGCTGCATTTTGTGAGTATGTCCAAGGGGTAAATGTGATCTGGAAGTATATGAAAGTGTCCCTAGAAAATTAAGGCCTTATAACTTGCTCTCTTTGCCCTTGAGATATATGAAGCATAATATCGAACAGCATGATTGTCGCCTGGATTTCATGAAGATTGTGACATCTCAAATAATAAGCACAATCACAATGACCTGCCAGAGATTCCTGCTTATATAAATAAAAAGTTGTCTAAGGACTCAATCCTATGCATGTTTAGACAGAAAAAATGCTGGGACGTGCTGGGAGTTGTGGGATTTTTAAACATGCATAGCATTGTGATCTTAAAATATAATTACTATCCATACTATTGAAAAAATATTATGCATTCTGATATTGTGCTCAGAAGACAGCAACAAGGGAGAGGGCTGGCGCGCCCCCCAAATATGGAATGATCTCCCTGATGAGGCCTGCCTTGCGCCAACATTGCTATATTTTTGGCGTCAGGTCAAGATTTTCTTTTCTCCCAGGCATTTAGCAATATATGATTACCTTCACCAATCCTGGATCTGTTTTTAGATTCATAGCGTAAAGTTGTTTATGGTTGTTTTCAGATGTATGTTTTTGCGTATGTTGCATGTTTTTTGTGCTTTTAAATTTTATATATTGTTTTTAATTGTTTTAATCTCATGTAAACTGCCCAGAGAGATTCGGTTATGGGGCAGTATAGAAATGTAATAATTAACAACAACAACAACACCTTCAGTTTACCATGAGTGCAGACTAACAAATAGTAATTATGCAGTAACTGCTTTAAAAACTACTATGTGCTAGCTCTAACTACACGAAATGGCGATCATCTCTAGTCTTCAGTAGGTTGGGTGAAAAAAAAATCATTTCAGGTTTTTTTTGACAAAAAGTTACCAAAATTCATAAAATTCTTCATAGGTTAGGGGGGAAAATTGATAGTAAAACCAAATTCAAGTGTGGGAAAAACCAAAACTGACAGATTTGTCCATCCAGATTTTGAGTGCTTACCTCTTAAAAGCCTGGGTTTGAATCCCTGTACATTTAAACCATGAGCTTGTCTATTTGCCCTGTTTAGCTAGTGGTGGCTGCGAGTTGGGATTGCATTGTTTATATGACACAGCTGCCAACCCACAGCTATCAGAGCCTTTCCCCCCGAAACTGCATTTTTTTAAAAGTTGCTGACTTACCACGCCTTTTTCCTTTGCTCCAAGGTCACTACCTTCTATGCTCCATCTCTTGGTGGTGACCTCACTTTGGGTTGAGGCTGAGGTTTTTCCAGGGTAACAGCGAGTCCTAGGGTAGGACATGGGAAGGCCAGGTAGAGGGCAGCAGTTGGACTTGCCAAGCTGAATGGCTGCCTGTGCTGTGGCTTTTTAGGCCAGAAAGCCCACATTCCCTCCTGCCATGGAGATTTACTGTTCCCACCCTGCAACTGCGATGCTGCAGAGTTTTGAGGGAATAAATGGCCAAAGCGTCATTGTCAAGACATCAGCCATGCTGCTGCTGCATAAGAGTGGCCACCTCATTTTGTTTTGTTTTCTTACAGGGTCCTCATCTTTAACTGCTATAGCAGGCAGTTACAGCATGGTCTTCTCCATGCTGGGCATACCTGTACCTGTTGAGTTTAGCCAGTGCAGATGTGTGAGAATTTCACTTCAGTTTGGTTTTTTATAAGAAGTCACCAAAATTTGAAAATTTCTTCATTTTCATGACAGAAAGCTGATGTGGGAGAAAGCTAAACAGACAGATTTGTCCCTCCCTAGTTTTCAGCCATGCAGAAATTCTAGTAATCTCTGCAACTGTTAGGAAATCCAGAAAAATGCCAAAGTTTTACAGTAATGTTGGGTTTTCCACAGACAACTACTTCTCCACATGGTTAGCCATGCCATTGAAGTTTATAGTCTTACTTTCAAAATGAATATACTTAGCTCTCAGTATTGAGAGTATTCCATTGCACTGGAAAATAGTTTCCACGTTGCAATTAAATCAAGCACATTGCAAGTTTATATGCATATGTTATGCCTCTGCAGTCTGCATTTCTCAGACCAAGGACAGATGTGTTGGCAGTTGATTGGCTCATGTTCGTTCATTGCTGAAATTGACTTGAACTTTTGAAAATGGGTATTTAATTTACAGAAGAATGCCATGGCTCTTCATGTACACTCAAAAGGCAGAACATGCATCCATCATGTAAATGTGACCTTTACAGAAGCAAATAATGTGAGTTCAGCTTTCAGGAAAACAAAAATTCTGACCGTTAGGAGGAGTGGAAAGGGAAATGTCCTTGCCACAGGAACCTCCAACCAACCAATCAATTTCAGATATAAACAATGGATTAAAAGAAGGATGCCAACCAATCCAAAAACCAATCCTGCATGAGGATACACAACTTAGATAAATATAGTGACCTGCACATGTACACATACTTATTCTTGGTGAAAAGAGAAAGGGAGAAAAAAATGGGTTCAAAACATTTAATCTACTTCATATTCCAAATACAAGGAAGATCTCAGTTGTTTAACTTAATAGGCTAGCATCTATTCACATGAATAACTTCCTAAATAAAGAACTCTATCAAGAAACATTTCTGTTTTTGACAATCTCTTTTGCTAATTTGCCGGTGATGATTAGCAAATTCTACAGCTTTCTCTGGAATTCAAGCTTGGAGCAGTGCGGCTGAACCTGCACCTGTCCATGAAATTGCAGATGGCTCATGTAACACAGGCGATTGCCTTCAAAACAGGAAGGAGGAGGAGAACCAGCTTGCTTTTGTGAGATGAACACACATTTCCAAAACACTAATTATTTGTTCTCCACAATATTATGGATGTCTCATGCATTTACAACTGGGATTCATCTTCATGCATCATTAAAAACCTAATGTATACCTTTGGAGGGAGGGGAAGGAGAAACTCTGCTCAGAAATTACAGATTCTTTAGTTATTTTGCCAAGAGACTTGCAGAAGTATTCATTTTCTTGCACCAAATTGGAAGAATTAGAAGCAGGAAAATAATATATATATATATATATATATATATATATATATATCTGTAACAGAAATGTATATAGCCAATTTTAGATTTTTTTGTTATTTAAGTGAACAAAAATCACACATTTCTCCTTCATCTGGATCCAATGATCTGAAAGCCAACATCTCTTCCATATAAGCGAGCTGAATGTAAGCCACATGGACATCATCAGTGGTGACAAGCACACACGCGCGCGCACACACACAATTGTTTCAACACACACGGTACTTCCATGGTTTTTCAAGATAGAAATGATCTGTGTAAACAATTGCCATATGTGGAATAGCTTAGGTTTGATTTGGGTTGTTTTGTTTTTAGCAACAGTTGGAATTTAGTAATATAAGAACCAATACATGGATATACTCATGTAGTTATGAAACAAGGAAAGTTGCAATTAACAATCTGGGCTGCCCAAAGCAAAACTCATAGAAGAGCACATTAGTATGTAAAACTTACCTCCTTTTTAAAATATTAACTGGGTTGTTGTTGTTTTAAAAAAATGCCCACCCCAAAAAAGAGTCTTGGGACAGTCTCAGAGCCAAGTAAGCACCTTGCCATCCACAGAGGCATGGCAGGTGGAGACCTGGGGGCTGTCTGTACACTCCGAAAGCCTCACGGTAGGTGTGCAGTAGCACTGCGTCGGTGGCACTGTGTCTGATATACAATGCAGCAACCACCTCGAGGCCACCGTGGGGCTTTCCTGCAAAGCTCTGCATTTAAAAAGTCAAGTCAAGGACTTGCCCTAACATTTTAGTCTGGAGCAAGGTGAATACGGCTCTTCCGCCATCTAACCAATGTCAGGTGGAATGTGACCCCTGATTGGTCATCGTCCACCTTGGCAGAGGGCAAGAGGTGGGTCGGTGAGCCGCATGGCTACCGGAAACCCCACACCTTCTCTCTGCTTCGGGGTTAGCCGCCATCACCCCACAGCAGGATAAGCATGGGGTTTTAGCAAAGGTGATGGCAACCCAGCACCGTATAGGCAACTTCTTGGACTTTCCCTGACAAAGCTCAGCATAGACAGTATTGTTTCACTGTGCTTTATGCACAGTGTTTCCTACTTGAAAAGCCTGAAACACCCCAACTCACATGCAGGGCAATTGCCAGCAATGTACCCATGCCTTTGCTACTGAGGAGCACCCCACTTTCTTTGCATGCAGGGTTTACTTCCATGTTAGGGGAGGAATTTGCCATGGAGGCAAGAAGGAGAAGGCTTGAAGAAGGGGGAAAGAATGATTTATAAATCCTCTGTGTGGATGGAAGCCCTTTAGTACTGTTTTTTTTAGTAGCTGGGATTCAGAAGCATTTTGCCTTGGGTCATGAAAACTATCTGTGGTCAGCTTTGCTTGTGCTCAGTTTTCCTTTATCCTTCACAACTTGGCGCAAACTCCCTCTTTTAATACCTTTTTTATTTAGTTTGGTTTTAGGATATTATGGGGTTAAATGTGTGTGGTGTGTGTGTGTATGCGTTTTTGTGTGTTAATGTGTGTTAATGATTTAGAAATCAAACATTCAGTTAAAATGCTCAGGGTGCCAAGAGATTATAAAGTTCAACACACACACACACACACACACACACACAGAAAAAGAAAGAGAGAGAATTAACCCAAGGAATAGAAACTCAGTTGGTGACAAATGATCAAGAAACTATCCTCCTGATTGGATGGAGTTGGGGTGATTTAAAAAACAATGAATTTTAAGAGATAAAAGTATAAGACAGAAAGACAGAGGAATAGAAAGAAAAAAAGAGAGGGGGAGGGAAGGAAGAAAAGATGCCCAGAGTTCTAGATTAAAGAAAGAGTGAGAGTTACTAGAACTGAAGAACTAGTTGAGGGAGAGAGCTGGCAGTAAGATATTGCTTAGATAAAGTAGGGACCCAGTCGAGTTAGGTTAGATGAATACATTTATCTCTGTTTACCCTATTGCTAGTATGGTGTGTGTGTGTGTGTGTGTGTGTGTGTGTTTATCCATTTGGATTTTAAACTTTTCCTATCGAAACAGAAATAAAGATTTCCACCTGGTGGCAGCAAAGAAGAAGAAGAAGAGGAGGAGGAGGAGGAGGATGAGAGGCCACTGGAAGGGAAGAGCAAAATGGAATGTGGGCATACTATTTTGCTATTTTCCGTTCTACTCAAGGAACAGAGTGTAACCAATCCAGAGTTCCAGCATTTGGCTGTGTGCTGTATGAAGAAGTATTTTAAGAATTCTCCACCATTTAGCTTTATTGGACCGCTCAGAGTCTAGTATCCCTGGGGAGTTGGGGGCTTCTCTATGGCTACTTTCTTCCAATCATGCATGATTTATATACGTCATTCCTTACCTAGAGAAGGATTCATCAGAGGAGGGGGAGAGCCAGCACCGTGGGCCCCAGCTGGAGCTAGGCAGGGAGCTGGAGGCTCCAGCCAACAACACTCCCCTGGAACCATTAGAAGAAGAGTAGCCTGACCCTTCCAGTGTAAGTCAAGCTTCCCCCAAATACAGGAGGAAGAGCTGGATGGTATAGGCAGAGCTCTGAATGGTGTAGGCTCAAACGCAAGCTGCAGAAAAGCAAAAAGAGGCCACAGCATGGGGGCTCCCTTAAAAGCAACACACTGACCTAATTCGCCAGCAATGCTAATTAACAACTAGCAATAAATCAGCACAGCCAAATGCAAGTGTGGACCCAGTCGGACTTGCTTGGGTGCGAATGCTGACCAAAGCCTGGGTGCTCACACACAGGTCTGCCCTAGCTTCCAGCCCTTCCCCCCCCCTCCGCTGCATTAATGACTGCTGTCATTAACACAGTGGGGGGAAATGTGCACTTTCTATTTGTATATTAATTTTCAGCTACAACATAAGAGTTTATCTGAGGAAGCTTGCTTCACGCGAAATGGGTGGATACTGGAAACCTGTTGTATTTTCTGTATTTCTTGTGTTGTTTTGTAAACCATATCTCTCAATTGCAAGTAATAGCAATATAAAATAGAACAGTTTGTTTTGGAAAACTTCCTTTGTAACAGCGACATTGCAAATAGTTTGTTTGTATAACATTGACTGTAGTTTGATATCACTTTTCATTGAATTGTGTAGCTTTTTATAAGCAAAAGTTATATATATATAGTGTTCCTATATCAGTCAGTCGATAAAGAGTATTTACCTCAACTTCTGGAATATATTTTTTATTGTTTTGGCAGTTGTGTGCTTTGCACATTACACCAGTTGTTTAGTCTGTCAACTGCTGCCTCCGTTTTTGTATAACACTCTCTTGCTGTGGCATTTGCAGCAGGAAAAAAACAGGGCCAGTGTGGCAGCAGGGGCACGACCACATGAGCAGGGAATTCACTCTGCCTCACAGGAGGGCTGGCCCTGCTTTCCAGGTTGTTGTAAGGATCGCTCATGTGTTTGTACATGAAATGCTTTGAACGCTCTAAAGCAGCCTTCCCTTGCCTGGTGCCCTCCAGTTGTTTTAGGACTACAGCTCCCATCAACCTTTGCCGACATGGCCAGATTTCTGGAAATGATGGTAGTTGTAGTCCAAAACATCTGGGGGTGCCCATTTGGAGAATGCTGCTCTAAAACATCAATGCTGTGTTATTATATTTACAAAGATGGTTAATAATACAATGGAGGTCACTTATGCATATCCCATTTAAAAGTCATTTATCCAATAAACTGTGGATTTTATATTTCATTCAACATATAAATGAGATGCAATCAGTGCAGACATTCCCTAATAATAAAACTGAAAATTGATTTTTTGAAATAGAGTTGAAAACAGACAGTTTTGCTGATAAACTCAGATACTGTGTGTTTCAATTTGAAGTGTGTCCATAAAAACAGATGAAAGCTCTTGCTTTGAGTCTCTTGAAATGATTTGCATTCATCCAAGCTTTTGTGCCACAAGGCTGTGATTTTACTTTCATTCTCCATCCTGACAGCTACAGGAATTAACATTTGCCTTCCTCAAAACACTAAACCTGAGTGTGTCAAGTATCCACCTAGGAGACTAAATAAGTGTGCATCCAATCATACCATAATGTACTCTGGCATTCTAGCCCATCCGGTCATATCACAAGCCAGCAGGTGTGCAGCGGAGTGACAGAGCTGGACACACACACCACGACTAGTTCAGATGGGCTAGGTACACAAAGAGCCCTGCCTGATCATAAATCATGCTGTGTCCATGCTGTTTACACCATTAATTTTTGTCATGAGATAAAGCGTCGCTACACTATAGCAGCAATTACATTTTATCAGTCCAGTAACCAAAGAAGCAAATGGTAATTGTCATGTAACGTCATGTAAGATTACAATAACTGGATAATCATGTCTGTAATCAGCAATAACTCAGTTCTCTTACCTGCTTTAGTGTTAGTTCTTTTGAGACATACCATAAATCATGAGCTGGTAGGCCACAATGAACAGAGAAAACAGGCCATATTAGTAAAGCTTTCAAGTAGGTTGGTTCTTATCCAAAACCAAATAGTGAGAAAGGTGAGAGAAACTTAGGATGTCATTCTTTCTACATAGTTGAAATCACCAATCCTTCAAAGTTTGGAAAACATTACATCTCATCCTCCCAACAATGTAAGCGGGAGAACAAAGCCTCAGGCCTGGGAGCCAAACCCAGTCTGCCCGAGGTCCAAATCCAGTCTGTCTGGAGGCCAAATCCAATGCTTCGAGGTTTCCCAGATGTCCATGTACCCTTTCCTGGCAGAATCCAATGGGATGCTTATGTGCCCGCCAATTCTCTTGCGTCGACCACTTGTAGAATTGAGATTTCGTGCTTCTGGGGGCAACCAGAAAATAGTGAAAGCATCCATTTCTGAAATGGGGCAGGACAGCAGAGTTTGCATAAGGAAGCTCAACTGACCTGTCCTAATCCAGAAATGATCGTTTTTCTCATTGGGGGCTTCCTGTGGGAAGCGTTAAATTTTCATTGCACAAGTGGTGGGTCCCACTTGCACAATGGAATCAGAGGGACCCACCACTTGCACAACGGACTCTGTGGTGGGGATGTGTACCGTATTGGGTCCGATGTCCGATAACGAGCCCATAAGGTCGTTATCGGACACCCGATGACCGATAACAATAATTTCCTTAGGTAGCCCTATCCGATCGGATCCGATATCCATCTGTCCAATAACTATCAGACATATCGGATTTTCAGACCACCATTTCTGGTGTTTTCCCCATAGGCTTACATTGGGGGAAAGTAAGCTTTCCCCCAATGCAAGTCTATGGGGAAAAACACTGGGCCGGCACTGCCTCCCTCCCTCCCCCCACTCGTGCTCATTACCTGCCGCCGGCAGCGCCTCCAGTCCGTCCTACTGCAAAACAGGATTTCCGGCTTGTTCCTCAGTACAGAGACGCACCGAGTGATGATGACATCACTCGTCGTGTCTCTCTACTGAGGAACAGGCTGGAAAGTTTGTTTCACAGTAGTATGGACCAGCGGCGGCAGTGGGGATGGCCACAGGTAAGGAGCGCGAGTGGGGGAAAGGGAGGGAGGGGTCCCCAGGGGTCCCGCCTTACCTGCGGCCTTCCCTGCCACTGCCGCCAGTCCGTACTACTGCTAAACAGGCTTTCCGGCCTGTTCCTCAGTACAGAGACATGCTGAGTGATGACATAATCATTCAGCGCATCTCTCTACTGAGTAACAGGCCAGAAAGCCTGTTTAGCAGTAGTATGGAACGGCGGTGGCGGCGGGGAAGGCTGCAGGTAAGGAGCGCAAGTGGGGGGATGGAGAGAGGAGGGGTCCCCCCTTACCTGCAGCCTTCCCCGCTGCCACCGGCGGTCCGTACTACTGCTAAACAGGTTTTCCGGCCTGTTCCTCAGTAGAGACACGCGCTGAGTGATGACATCATCACTCGGTGTGTCTCTGTACTGAGGAACAGGCTGGGAAGCCTGTTTAGCAGTACTACAGACAGGCGGCAGTAGTGACGGCAGCAGCAGCAGGTGGGGGGGAGGGAGTGCAAGTAGGGGGAGGGAGGGAGTGCCGGTCCAGTGTTATTCCCCATAGACTTGCATTGGGGGAAAGCTTTCTTTCCCCCAATGCAAGCCTATGGGGAAAACACCTGAAATGGCGGTCCGTAATCGGATCGGAACTTCCAATATTTATCAGATATCGGATCCGATCAAATCCGGGTATTCCTCGATATGATCGGATCTGATATTTCTGGCCATGCACTTCCCTATTCTGTGGGGTGCAGGAGAGTTGTCAGGGGCATACATTTTCTGGAGATTGTGATATTTCTCACACTTCCAGCTGGACATCTGAGCAGGCAAGGGTAGTGGAAGAATGGGCAACATGATGGAGGCAGTTCTGTCTTTCTTCGTTGGAGTTCCACCTTACACAAATCGGTACTAGAATCCTTTCCCAAGGCGAATCCGGACACCCTGATGAATGACAAATCAATTTATTTCCTTGTAATTGACTAATTGTATTCACCTTTAAAAACACACACTTTATTACAGCTAATATTTCTGTTGTGATAGGTTATAAAGTTTCAATAATATATGGAAAGACATTTAGCTGCACTCTTAATGAATATAGAAAGTAATTACCTTGGATGCATTGTTTAAAAGAAGTTTACATTCAGTTAAGGGTTTCCCCACCCCCTATTGCGCTTCAGAGGTGGGTGTGTGTGTGTGTTCAATGAAGCTAAGGCTGCAATCCTATACACACTTACTTGGGAATAAGTTTCACTGAGATCGGTTTTTGATGAGGTGGGGAATACATTTTTGGTACTTATTTGCACAATCCCACATAGCAGTAAGCCCTAGTGAATTCAGTGGGGATTTCTTGCAGTTAAGTGGACATAGGATTGTACTCTTAGATACACATTTCTAGAATTACTTGCTTTCTCCTATCCATGACCATATAATGATAATCTAACATTACTGTGGGATTTTTTCCCCAAAGCTCTCTTTGGCTGTCATGGTATACTTACTCAAGTGTTAAGAACTACAGGTCTCTATCATGGAATACACAGGTGATAATGTAGTTTTAAGAATAGTACTGCCACTGCATTATTACTTTTTAATCTGTTTCATAATGTATGCAAACTACGGCATTCTCTTCTTCTGCTACAGCGCTTTCTCTTCAAGACCTAACAATATCTCAAAACATTAAAATAGTCAATAAAGTCAGGAATTATCCTGACCTTTCTCTGTAGCTGTTCTGCTCAATTCAGCAAGTTGCATATTGACAAGATCTACTCTGCAGTATATTTCATTTGGATTTTCTAACATTTTAATATGGATTTTGAATCTATAAATTGATAAATGCATATTGATCCTACCTCTATTGATATTCAATACATGATGACCTTCATCATATCCTTGATACGTACGAATTAATTTAAAATTTCAGAAACTGATTCTTACAGTACTATCCTATACATGTCTAAGTTATATTGGGTCCAGTTGGGCTTATTCCCAAGTAAATTGATATAAAACTGCAGCCTCACGACTTTTAAAATTTAATGAATACAGGAAAAAATGCACTTTGCCTGGAGCAATATTTTAATGTACACCCCTTCTCTCTCTCTTTCTCTCCCTTTTCAAAGCACTGGTAACTAATCTTTTCGGTTATTATTATTATTATTATTATTTATAACCCGCCTCTCCCTCCAGATCGAGACGGGGAACAACAATAAATATAAACACAAGAACCACAAAATGGATAAAACATTAAAACTAATAAAAACTAATACATCATTAAAAACATCTTAAAATTCAGCTGGGTAGGCCTGCTGGAAGAGATCAGTCTTCATGGCTCTCTTAAATTCATGAAGACTGCTAATTTGTCGAAACTCCTCCAGCAGGCCATTCCACAGTCTGGGAGCGGCAGAAGAGAAAGTCCTCTGGGTAACACTCGTCAGCCTAGTTCTGGCTGATTGGAGTAAATTCTTCCCAGAGGACCTGAGTGTGTGGGGCGGATTATATGGGAGAAGGCGATCCCACAGGTAACCTGGACCCAAACCATGTAGGACTTTAAAGGTAATAACCAACACTTTATACTTCGCCCAGAAACTGATTGGCAGCCAATGAAATGATTTTAAGATTGGTGTAATGTGGTCACCCCTAGGTGCACCGGTGACCAACCTGGCAGTCATATTTTGAACAAGTTGAAGTTTCCGGACTAGGCATAGAGGTAGCCCTATGTACAGCGCATTGCAGAAGTCGAGCCTCGAAGTTACCAGCGTGTGCACTACTGTCTTTAGGTCTTCCAACTCTAGGAAGGGGTAGTATCTACTGACTCAAAGCAGGGATATAAAGAACTAATAATTAATCTGGGGTTTGTCTAAATGCCTTATTTACCCCGTGATGTCTGTGTGGTGGTGCTGTGGTGGTTATACGATGCAGCCGCCAACTCACAGCCACCATGGGGCATTTCCCTGAAGCTGTGCGCTACAAAAGCTGCAGACTTAACACGTGTTGGTGGTGACCTTGCTTTGAGTTCACACCAGGGGTGGATTGTGGCCACCGATTGGTCGCCGGAAGCATGAGGAGGCAGGGCAAAGGGCAGTGGGTGGGCTCATCAAGCTGGATAGCTGCTGGAAGGCCCACACTCCCTCCTGCCATGGGGATTTCCCATCCCCACCCCTGAGCTGCAATACCATGGTTTTTCACCAGGTAGGAGCAGCAAAGCAGCGCCATGAAGACAGCCCTTGGTGATTTAAAATGATTACTAGAGAACAATGATAATGTTGATATCAGAAAAGAGTATATCAAGCTGAACAAGAAATAGCTGGAGAGAGGATTTTTGCCAATGCAAAATTGCAAATGCAAGTTGTTTTGCATCTGCAATCCAGTGGAGCTTTTCAGAGTTGTCCAGGGGCTATTACATGCCGGCCCCAAGGATGTGGTACAACCATCTGAGGCCCGCTGTACTGAATTTGCTAAGCACTTCCAGAATAAAATATTGGACATCTGCCAGGACTTAAACTCAGTGTTATAGCAGTTGAATCTAGCGAGGTGTCCAGAACACAGGCTTGTCCTGTTTTCTTGGATGAGTTTCAGTTGATACAGCTCGAGGATGTTGACAAGGTGCTTGGACAGGTTCATGCAACCACCTCTGTACTGGATCCTTGCCCCTCTTGGCTAATAAAAGCTAGCAGGGATGGAACAGCTGGCTGGGCCAGGGAAGTGATTAATGCCTCTCTACGAGAGGGAGTGGTCCCAGACTGTTTGAAGGAGGCGGTAGTGAGACCACTCCTGAAGAAATCTTCCCTAAACCCCGAAAATCTTAATAACTATAGACCAGTGGCAAATATTCCATTTCTGAGCAAGGTCCTGGAGTGGGTGGTTGTGAGCCAGCTCCAGGCACTCTTGGATGAGACTAATTATCTGGATCCATTTCAATCCGGCTTCAGGCCTGGTTTTAACACGGAAATAGCCTTGGTCGCCCTGTATGATGACCTATGTTGGGAGAAAGACGGGGGAGTGTGACTCTGTTGATTCTCCTTGATCTTTCAGTGGCTTTCGATACCATCAACCATGGTATCCTTCTGGGACGACTGGCTGAGTTGGGAGTGGGAGGCACCGCATTGCAGTGGTTCCGCTCCTACTTGGTGGGGCGGCTCCAGAAGGTGGTGCTTGGGGGACATTGCTCGGCCCCGTGGATGCTCCAGTATGGGTTTCCTCAGGGGACAGTCTTGTCCCCCATGCTGTTAAACATCTACATGAAACCATTGGGAGTGGTCATCCGGAGTTTTGGAGTGCATTGTCATCAGTACGCTGATGACACACAACTCTATTTCTCCTTCTCATCTTCAGCAGGTGAGGCTGTGGATGTGCTGAACCAGTGCCTGGCTGCGACAATGGACTGGATGAGGGCTAACAAACTGAAACTCAATCCAGACAAGACTGAGATGCTGTTAGTGGGTGGTTCTGCTGACCGGATGGAGGGTTTTCAACCTGTTCTGGATGGGGTTGCACTCCCCCTGAAGGAGTGGGTTCGTAGCTTGGGGGTTCTCCTAGAACCATCTCTGTCACTTGAGGCTCAAGTGGCCTCGGTGGCATGGAATGCCTTCTACCAACTTCAGTTGGTGGCCCAGCTATGCCCCTATCTGGACAGATTTAACCTGACTTCAGTTGTCTATGCTCTGGTAATCTCTAAATTGGATTACTGCAATGCACTCTACGTGGGGCTGCCTTTGAAGATGGTTCAGAAGCTGCAGCTTGTGCAAAATGCTGTGGCCAGAGTGATAACAGCAACCAGAAGGTTTGAGCATATAAGACCTACTCTGGCCCGTTTGCATTGGCTGCCTATACATTTCCGAGCCCAATTCATGGTGCTGATTCTAACCTATAAAACCTTACACAGCTTGGGACCACAATACCTGATGGAACACCTCTCCCGACACGAACCTACCCGTACACTACAATCTACATCTAAGGTCCTCCTCCAGTTGCCTCCGCTGAGGGAAGCATGGAGGGTGGCAACAAGGGAGAGGGCCTTTTCAGTGGTGGCCCCCCAATTATGTAATGATCTCCATGACGAGGCTCGCCTGGTGCCAACATTGTTATCTTTTCGGTGACAGGTCAAGATTTTCCTCTTCTCTCAGGTATTTAACAGCATATGATGAGGGTTTTGTGTTTTTGTGTTCTTTGTGCTTTGACCCAGAAGGATATTGTAATTTTAACTTGTTTTTATGCTTTATGCTTTTAAATTTTGTATATTGGTGTTTTTAATGTTCAATGGTTTTAATTTTTGTAAACCGCCCAGAGAGCTTCGGCTATCGGGTGGTATATAAATGAAATAATAATAATAATAATAATAATAATAATAATAATAATAATAATATTGTCATAAGGGGGCTGCACAGGCTAGCACCAGCTAGCTCCACCCCTACCACACACAGTAGCCACACCCGATTCCATACATAGTCTCGGCTAGGCTGTAAAGGAGCTTTATTGCCAAATCCTTCTCTATTACAGACCCTGGCCGTAAGACCTGCAGGAATTGTGAAATGGATGGCTTTTCTCACTGGATCCTTCAGGGCAAGCCTAAAGGATTCGGGGGGGGGGGGATCTTGGTTAGACATCTGACATCCTGGGCATAAGTTTGGTATGATGCCATATCTTTGGGGGCATGCACAGATAGTACCATCTCTTGGTTTGTCTTATTTTTCTTTCTTCTTGTTACAGCTATAGTAAGTATGACATATAGTAAGTATGCTGATGACACCCAAATATATTTCTCTATGCCTTCGATAACAGCGTCAGCTAAGGATAGTGTGTCTCCTCTGAATGAATGTTTGGAGGTGGTAATGGGCTGGATGAGGAAAAACAAACTGAAGCTGAATCCAGACAAGATGGAGGTGCTTGCTGTCAAAGGCCACAATTTGGGTTTGGAGGTGTGTCAACCAGTTCTGGGTGGGGTTACACCCCCCCTGAAAGACTGTGTTCGCAGCTTGGGGGTACTCCTGGATCTATCGCTCCAAATGACAGCCCAGATAGATGTGATGGCCAGGAGTGCCTACTATCAGCTTCGGCTGATACGCCAGCTGTGCCCCTTCCTAGCGTTGGAAGACCTAAAGATGGTGGTGCACATGCTGGCAATTTAGAGGCTCGACTTCTGCAATGCACTGTACATAGGGCTACCTTTGTGCCTAGTCCAGAAACTTCAATTAGTTCCAAATATGTCAGCCAAGTTAGTCACCGGTACACCTAGGGGGGACCACTTAACATCAATCTTAAAATCACTCCACTGGCTGCCAATTAGTTTCCGGGAGATGTATAAAGTGTTAGTTATTACCTTTAAAGCCCTACATGGTTTGGGACCAGGTTACCTGCAGGATCGCCTTCTCCCGTATAATCCGCCCTGCACACTCAGGTCCTCTGGGAAGAATTTACTCCTGTCAGCCAGAACTAGGCTGGCGAGTGTTACCCAGAGGACCTTCTCTTCTGCTGCTCCCAGACTGTGGAATGGCCTGCCGGAGGAGATTCGACAAATTAGCAGTCTCCTTGAATTTAAGAGAGCCGGGAAGACTGCTCTCTTCCGGCAGGCCTACCCAGTTCAATTTTAAGATGTTTTTAATAATGTATTTATTTTTATCTGTTTTAATGGTTTATCTATTTTATTGTTTTTATATTTATATTTATTGTTGTTCCCCATCTTGATCTGGATGGAGAGGCAGGTTAGAAATGAAATAAATAAAATAAATAAATAAATATGCTTTTGATTCCTCATGAAATTTCCTATAGAATGGCACTAGTTTCACCTCCCTATCTCCATCGGCTGCAAAGTTATGTTGGTTTATTTACAAATAATAATGAAAAGATATAATAAAAAACATACTATTTTTTATTTCAACCTGTAAGGGAACTCATTGGAAGACAATGAAATATAACTTCAATTACAAATTGAACAAGCATCATATTACATTATAAATTGCACTAACATTACCAATTGCACAAAAAGTATTGCAAACCAGTTCCAAAGAAAGAAAGAAAGAAAGAAAGAACAGATGTAGTGGGAAGTGAACATTATAAATTAGAATGTAAACCAAATGAAGCTCATAATACAGACCCTGGCCATAAGACCTGCAGGAATTGTGAGGTGAATGACTTTTATTACTGGATCCTGTTAGGGCATGCCTGAAGGATGCAAAAAAACTTGGGTAGACATCTGGCATCCTGGGTATAAGTTCGGTATGACGTCATAATATTTTGGGCATATGTAGAGAGTTCAATCTCACATCTGGTCACCAAAGTTGTCTCCATCCAATTTTGGAGGTTCCCACCTTCTTCCACCACACCACAGCTCACCCCATTCTGCATCAACTCCAGACCCTCTGTGCAGCAGAACTGCTGCCATGGGGAAGAGGGGGCAGGGAGGTCCAGCTGTAAATGTCATCCCCACCCCCATTTCTGTGCATATAAAACTTTGCTAGAAAAAAGATGAATAAAGACTATAATTAAGAACATGAACCATGGCTTTGAAATACATATACATATCTAAATCTTGCAGCAATCTTTGTCTTTAAAAAAAGGTTATTTAGGGGTTGTTAAGTTGGATCCAGACCTAGTCATGTTTAGAACAGACCCACTGAAAGGAACAAGTTAGTCATGACTAATTTAAGTCCCATTGATGTCAGTGGGTACTCAAAGTATGACTAAGCCTAAGGCATTGCCACCTTTTTGGAGTTGAAATTATAAGGTGGTTTAAAAAAGGAGCCAAAATAATTCTAAAAGCTCACTTCCTTTGGGCCTTAAATAAAAACAGTAATATATTGCTCTCAGAGAACATGAAACTTGATTTGGATTTCCACCAGACAATTTCAAAAGACTTAACAATAATAGAAATCTGGCCAGTGTTAACCAAGGGAGAAGCTTGAATAAGATTCAGTAATGAGGTGGCCGTTTGAGTGCACTGATGGCACTTCATAAGAAGGGGTAGGCCTTGAAGCAAAGTTAGCCATTGATTGGCATGCCAAGATGGAGTACTTCAAGAAAAGAGCAAGTTAGTCAGAAAGAGGCAAGTGGATGGTAAAAGGGACAGACTAATGAAGAGGTTACTGTTGTGGTAACATTTAATCCTAATATTTTCTCATTATTTGAAGAGAGAGGATATAGCACTTAAAAAGAAAAAGAGTGTTATATCATGAATACTAATTAGAAGACCAAATGCAGGCATTTCGTTGTCACCACTAATATGCAATGCTCTAATGTGCTGGAGGCCTTGGCGCATAGTAATTGGGTGGACTGCAAAGGTGCTGAATGCAAATCATTGCATTTTGAAAAGACAAAGGAAGTGTTATGAAGCCTTTTCCTTCTTTACATGAAGAACAAGGTACACATTGAACAGAGCACTTGGAAACAGAGTATTCAAATATTAAAGAAGCACGTGTTCTTCAGGGAAGAAAGGGCTGTCTTATAATGTTTTGATTGGGGACATGTACAGATAAATTATTTTTGCATGAATATTGGGGAAAAAATGTTTTATGTGAATGCAGAACAGTAGTGATGTGATCATCATTTCTTCCAGTTTGAAAAATGTCCTGCTGTCCAGGTAATTTGCTTATAGAACCAATCAAAATATGAATAAAAGTGACTGCAGATTATTGGATCAGCGATTGCTATGAATTGTGTGTACAATGAATCCACTGAAGGAAACATTTGTTCAAAAGCATGAAAGTGTTGCTTCTGTTTAGTGACTTTTGCAACTGCCAGAGCATGAAGCAACTGATGGAATAAGTATTTACTTGTTTAAGATTGGTTTGCGAGTGGAGAAGGAAGCATGGAATAAAGACGCAGACACCAGAGCTTGGGATAAACTAGGGCATCTTTATTTGAATCAGGGAACTTCACCCCTCCCTGGATCTGCATGTGAAAGTGCAGGAATCTATTAGGTCCTTTCTTCAGGCACCTAGCCTGCCATTATGGGCAAGCAGCCCTCTCTTATGTGACACTTTAAAAGTGTGGGGAGACCAACCTTCAACACCCCTGCCCAGAGCTTCACAGCTATGAATAGGTGAGGCAGGAAGGTCCCCAAAGCCAAACCATATCCTGACATGACAGCTGCACAGCCCCCGAGGAGCAGGTCCTTCGGATATGCCAATCACCCAAAGGTGCCAGAGTGTTCAATGTCCCTATTGCAATATCGTGCAAATTCCCACACGCCTGTCGTTCAAATATAATCCACCTATTTACTTGTCCTCCGCTAATAGTAATTCCAGTATGGAGTAGGCCAAAAAACCCTGTACACAACTGTGAATTCATGGCAGTTAAAATTCCTTCTCACCCCCCCCCCCCACACACAAAGGGAACAGCTGGCTAATCCCATACTAGTTAAAGGGAGGGGAGGGTGGGAGCCAGAAAACAAAAGAGGCCAAGCTTTGATGGGACAGACCTTTATAGGCTCTGTTCCATCCATGTCTCATGCTGCCCACATGTGTCTTGCATGTACATCAACTTTCTTCTCCTTCCCACCCACAAAAGCCACCCCTGCCCAAGCCATTCTGGCTGGGTGGGAAGCGGGCTTGATCAGCTTTTTTTATGAAAAAGGAAACATTACAATGAGAACAGTATTTAAGCCAGCCTTTCCCAACCTGGTACCTTCCATATGTGTTGGACTGCAATTTCTAGCATACCTTAGCCATCATGGCTAGGGGCATGCTGGGAGTTGCAGTCCAAAAAATCTGGAGGGCACCAGATTGGGTAAGACAAATTTAAGCATAGGGACTAAATGAATAGAGGTTTCCCAGTATCATATTTAAGCAAGAGATCTCAGCTTGGATGCAGTGCATGGCATCAGTTACAGCGCCCAATCCTAAGCATCCACTGGAACATTGCTACTTGTGAACCTTACAGAACACAAACACCATTGGCTAGTAGGTCAAACGTATGTACCAACAGAGATGCTGACATTTTTCCTTTGAGGCTGCAAGGATGACTTCCATGTCAAATTGGGCAATGTAGTCAAAAACAAGACAGGATATGAATCAGGAAACCCATTGCTAGAACATCATGAATCCATTAGCATCTATTAAAGTTAGGAGCTCACATCCAAAAGGCACAGAAAATGCTTTATGCACCCTGGACATTTTTGCACCCAACACACTACAGAGGCGATATCCACTGTAAAAATTTAAGGAAAGCCACTCATTTACAAAGATGCAGGAAAGCCACTTCTCTCCCCCTATTAAACAGATCTGTCTTTCTTTTCTTTGTGTCTGGGAAGTTCCTCCTTCTTTTGTAAGGTCCTCCACACCAAATCTATAACTGCCTTAACACTTCTTGCCCCACACTCTCTCTTTGTTCATGAGTTGTACTCCATGCAGTTCACTATTCTTTTGTATCTGCCTCATCCCTTACCCAAGCCAATGAGCTCCTGGCTGGAGTCTGTATTGTAGTCTGGATTATCACCCCATCCCGGCATGTATAACTTCCATTCATGTGGGTCCTTTGGGGCTTAATTAGAATAAACTTGCCAAAAAACAAACGAACAGCCTGAACTAAGTATGTCTTTAGTAAAATTACAGAAATGAGCCACAATCAGTCCTTCAGTGTCCATACACAAAAGTATGGATTTCTTGCTTGTAGCCCAGTCCTGAGTGTCTTTCATATCTCTGGATGCTGAGTATTTCTGGAAGTCCCTTTTGTAGATATTTCTCAACTTTAATTCACAGGGCGATCCCCAGTTTGTGACTCAACATTGTGGTTCAACATATTAGACCTTGTACAAGGTGATAAGAGCCCATAATTATACAGCAATCTTCTAATGTTCAGCTTTCAGCAGAACAAACTGACTCTTGGTTTTAGTTGTTCCTTCTCTTAGCCATCCCTCAGAGTGAGAACTCCACCCAAGGGTCTAAAACCATCTGCTCCATAGGGGTTACACATGCAGACAGAGCCAAGTGGAAGGATAAGTAATGACCCCCTTCTCTACCTTTCACCCTCAATTTCCCTGCCTTTTAATTTAATTGCTGTTTCAGTACTCTTTTAATAAAAACTGTTATTTTCTGGGAAAACTCTGAGTTGTTTTTATTGTTCCCATAGTATCGTATAACGGCTCTACTTTATCCTCACTTGGCTCCTCTGTATTTGATTTGCAGGCTAGTAGGACAAGACTCCATCAGACTGACATCTAGCTGTCCTTCAGTGGAATAGGATCCAATGGGAAGAGTTTTCCCCTAGCACACCATTGGAGCTAAATTCTCCCCAAGCATCTATGCTTTGCCTTTCTTTTACTAGTCAAATATCAAGGCTAATAATAGCACAACAATATTATAATTACACTAAAAACAATATTAAATATTAAGTTAACAATACCAAAGTTCAGTGTTCTGTGAATGAGTGACTGATAGGGACAATGCAAAGGAAGATATTCTATTGCATATTGGGAGACGCCAGAGGGCACAGTTATATAATGGAAAGCATAGTATAAAAACAAAGCAACTGTAAAAGCTGTATCCAGGAAAAACCCATGGTGATGAGCTGGGCCTCAATCTCTGTGGAGATGTACTCAAACTCTTCTCACTCTGCTATTAAAGAAACACAGAACCTAGGTTCTGAAGGCTAACATTCGGGGCAGCACTTCATAGTGGTATATGTTTTTTTAATTAATAAATAACTGCAAATAACCTCCATGAATTTGTCAAATTCTTTTGTCTAAGTCCCATTTAAATTACTTTAAAGTTCTATTTTAATTAATTAATTTTAATTAATCATACATATGTCTTCATTATTTTTACAGAAGCGTTGTATCTGTGTATATATAATAAAAATAATGCATTTCCTTTACATTTCAATTGTTGCTAGTACTATTTACTGTCTGCATAGTTCTTGCAGGCATTTCTTTCCATTTACATTAAACAGTTATTAGTCAAGAGTACGCTTCACACACACACACACACACACACACACACACATACAAAATCAAGATTAAGGTGACGGCGTAAGCCCATGGATCTAATAGCCTTTCCTGTCCTTGTTTTAAACAAAGGAATTAAAAGAAACTTTGCTGGGCTTCAAAGCAACAGATTTAATAAGACTTCCATTCTGAAGAGAGAACAAAACTATCAACTTTCAGAACAGTTTGTTACTTTCAAAACTATGAAGATATATTTAATGCCTTCAGGAACTTAACACCTTAATGTTGTCTGATCCCAAACATGCAGTTCACACCACTGCTCAGGATAAAGAGCTTAATATTATGCATACATCCTGCTCTGTGCTTGAATCTTAGCTTTCCACTTTCATGTGGGATCACACACTTAAGAAAAGTGCCGAGAGATCTTTAATGAGTACAAGAAGTTAAGAATTTTCACCAGTCCCTATAATGTGCTTGCAAACTGTAAAGGTAAGACTGAGTCTTAGGGCAAAAATACATTTCAGCAGTTTTAAATGAGCAAAACAAAATGATTATAATCTGTTTTAACAATGTTTAATTAATAAAATATCACTTTTTCTTCAATGTTTGTTTATAATAGAGAATAGGAATCCTTACCATTCTTTAATTTATCTGTGATGGAGTTGCAAAATAGTTTCTCCGGCATAGGTGTAACACAACAAAATTATGTGTATTGCTGACTTTTCAGTTAGTTGGCTACCACATGCAAATGTTTCTGAAGAGAGCAATGTGGAAGGAAAAGCAAGGATGGTATATGTGTAAGTTCTTGTTTTGAAGATAATACGATATTTGAATGAGAAAAGCAATTTATCCTGATCACTACAAGTAATCATAATAGGATTGGCATGAAATGACTAAAGTACCTACAGTTGGTTTTCTATGAAAGGAGGCATTGGTGATCACTGAGAATAGCAGGAGGAAGAGGAGAAGCATCAACATAGCCCGTCCCCTCATTAAGACCTCTTAACAGATTCACAAAACAGAAACAGTTCTTGGATCCTCTTTTCCCTAACAACTGGAGAAGTGGGCTAGCATTTTCACCCAGTTCCTCTTGAAGACAGACATTGGCCTTATCTACACCAGCTGTTTATTCCAGAGTAGTATCGAGGTTGTCCCTACAAAGCCACATGACGCACAGCTGATCCTGCTGTGATCTAGGGACGACCCCTCAGTTTTCCCAGGATAGCGATGACAGCTTTTGTCCTGCTTTTTTCCCGCTCTTGCAAAAATCTGGAGGTGCGCGGCTGTTGTGTCCTCCCCTCTCGAGTAACAGGGCTTAGTGAACAGGCAACCAGCTGTGCAGAGCAAGACCATCTTTGTGCAGGAACGCAATTCTGCTCTTGTGCAAGAGGCAAGAGTCGTAAAAACAAAAAAATCCCACCTGAATGGTTCTCCTTAACTTGTGAACAAACTCACTGGCATGTTCCCTTTGAAGGATGATTGCTGAAGCAGAAAACTTCGCAACCATCCCTCCCCTTTCTCGAAAGGGCTCTAGGGGTAGATGAACCGATTATCAGCTCATGCAAGGGATTCAAACACAGTGATCACCACCAGTGGTGAACCATCAGTGGGTGCACTCCCAGAGGAAAAACAGCCAGTGGGACACATCTCTCTCTGGCGAGCTCCAAATCTCTTTGGCTTGGGATTTCATCAAGGGATGGAAGAATAATATGATTTATATTTTTGTCTTCTCTTTATTATTTACAAATGAGAGAAGCAGAATCAACTATCAAAAACAAGAGGAAGAAAAAATCTTATTTTAAAGACTAAATGAAATGAAACTTCTAAAAAATTGTTTCCCATGAACTCCAATACAAGAATAAAAAGTCATAACTGTTTCAGGTGAAAATCTTCTGGTCTCTTCAGGGATTCTGACTACTAAATGCTCACTTTTTTTTTCAAAGTCACTTTTGAGAGAGTGAGGGTTTTTTGTTTTTGTCTATAAACTGCTCTTTCTCCCTCACAATTTCACTAATCATCCTGAAATTTTCAGGAGATGTACAATAAACACTTATTCGGGCAGTGGAAAAATTCTGAAAGATTGGTCAAACTATTTCAGTTTTATGAACTAACTAACTAACTAACTAACTCCAATCATCATTTAACTGGGTGGAATGCTAAATTTACTGATGTGCCTTAACATAACCATCAGTGCTGTGATGATTATAATAGCAGTTAAAGAATTCAAGGTGGAACTTGTCTATGAATTTCTGAATATAATTGTTAACAAAAAAAGATATAATGAAATAAATTTACTATGATTTCTTTGATATAACTGAAATAATGAAGAACTATTTTCTATACCCTATACTTAGTTGCCTAATAAATATGAAATATGATGAACTATTTATATGCAATGTATGACTAGACAGCTTCTCCAGTATTGAGTTGCTGGGATGAGTTAATGATGGGTAAAAATAAATAAACCGAGAGAATCAATGTAATGCATTGAACATATTGCATTTAATGGAAAAATATATTGAATGAACAATCTGTTATAAAATATTGAGGAGAAATTCATTTCTGTTAGGTTTTTTTAAAAAATCTTGTTTTTTCAGTAATGTAGGGTCAGATAAAATTACATCTATTCTAATGAGTTTTCTATGGATAAACAAATTAACAGCACAATGCTAAGCATGTCCACCAGTATCCAATACTGCCCATCTGTGCTCTCGACCCACCACCACTTTTGTTCCACACAAAACCAGCCCCAGCAGCTCCATTTTGCAAGCAGCTCCTGCCTCTTGTACAACGACGATTTAGTGCTTCTGGAAGTAGGCTCCAAAAGAAGCAGAAATGCTGGTTTCTGAAAGTGGCAGTTTGGTGGAACTTCCTTATGCAAGCTCCGCTGACCTGTCCCATTCCAAAAATAAGCATTTCTGCTCATTTTGAGTTGTCCCTAAAATTCTAAATCACCATTGCATGACTGGTGAAGGCCACTTGCACAACAGACTTAGGTCTGGCCATGCACAGCCAATCACTGTTGGGTACTACCCCTTGAGTTCAATGGGAATTACTCCAAAGTACATGGCTACAGGATCACAACCTAAATCAGGGAAGATAGATCAATGTTTTATGTCTCAAAAAAGGGTGAAAGAGGTCAGAAGAAGAAATGGCAGCAATATTGTCAGCAGAATATGTTAAATTGATTTTTCCAAAAGAGTTAAAGAAGTTTTAGGATACAGCTAATAAAAAGAAATAAGATATAAGAAATTATGTGATAAAAGAATGGGATGAGAAAATAGAGACTTTGGCCGGATGTACACCAAGCAGGATATAGTACTATGAAAGCGGTATGAAAGCAGTATATGGTATGTGTCAATGGGCCCCAACAGTTGTCAGTGCATTTCAATACTGCTATAAAGCAGTAGTGTGGCTCCTGCCTCTTATATACCCCTTTCATACAGCTTTCATAGTGCTATATCCTGCTTGGTGTGGATCTGGCCTTTGATATAGCTAAGGTACAAAACTGGATAAAAAGATGGAATTTTAGATAAATCAAAATTGTACTAATTGTAATACAATAGCTAATAAAGAAGAGTGACTCAGAGAAGGAATATATGAAAAAAAGAAATGTACAGACATAGGAAAAATAGATATATTTTCAGAATTAAGAAATGGGAGGAAGAAGTAAGAAATGTAATGGAGTATGCAGACGAAATAAAAACATAATGTTTGAGAGATTTATCAGAAGAAGAGTTTGTATGCTCAGGGTTTGGTTCTATATTTAGAAAAAATGTGATGAAAACTTGAGTTAAGTTCTTTTAGAAATGAACATGCTTACAGAATTTTAGATGCACACACACACAAAAGTCTCATTTGATGTATTTATAACATTTTTGAGTGTGTAATATTATGCAAAGAATCATCAGAAATTGATACTCAAAGAGAAGGAGGTAGAGATATTTGGAGAGGTACATTCAAATCTTTTGCACAGGTGAAGTGAATGGAAGTTCTTAACAACATGCTTAAGAAAAAAGTAAATTCAATATCAGTGAGGTACCCCCTTTAAAGTGAATGTGTGTTTTTTTTCTGAAGCAGACTGGATAGTTGTGAAAACATTAGAGAAAGCATATTAATTACCTGATGTAATTGTTCAACCCACTGAACAACAAGCAACTTCAATACCAGGAAAGAGAGATGTATGTAAAAAATATAGTAAATTGGAAAGGTAAACTGGATGTTAAGAACTTAGTTTTAAGGTCAAGAAAAATAAAAACTGAGATACAGATATTGATTAGATATGGGATCTGTCTTCTGTTGATGAAAAGGCTTCACTCATGGAAGTTGCTTCTGCCTGATTTCTGGGGATCCCCTTTCCCCTGGACTATGGCTCACCCCAATCAACAGTGTCCACTGACCTTCTGTGTAACATTTTCAGGGACTGGAGGGGTTCTTCTGGGGAGGAGTGGTTGTTGTGGGGAGGAAGGGCAGGGAAGTCCATTTCCACCAGCCCAATTGCATGCCCCCAAATGTGGATCTAACCCATTGTCAGCAAGCTAAATCCTTCTTGATGCGAATATGAAAAATTAATATTTCCTGATCCTGGATGAACATATAATGGATTCACCAAATGCAGGGTAGATCTCAGTATGGCCACCACACTCATCAGAGAAATACTTACATTTATTGGAACTATGACATTCAACCTCAATTCACTTTTTACAAAATCCAATGGGGAAAAAACTCATCTCTCCCATATGCTAGAAAACAGCAGCAGTTGCCATAGTAAATAGCCTCAAAAGTCAGAGCTTGTTAAAAAAAAAACTCTTTTTTTATCCATGCATTGTTCTTAGGTCTAATTCATTAGCCCCAATCCAGCTCTAATTATGGACAATGCACTCATAGGAACCCAAAGTCCTAGATGCCAATGCACATGCATGTAGTGAAAATGGTACATGTCATATTTACTACGCTTGATCTAGGAAGCCTGCCAACTACCTTATCTGAGAATGTCTGGGAAAAATGCCAGGCCTTAATTGTTTGAAGGGTTTTATTTGCAGTTCGAAAATCCAATTACCAATCGCCAGGGTCACACCAGTAGTTCCGTCAGTCCAGTTGTCAAAGCCAAAGGTCAAACCAGGTTTCCAGAGTCCAGGGTCCAAAGCAACAGTCAGCCGGGAGTTCAGTCCACAGGTTCTGATCCAAGATCATGTAGGATGTCAAGAGCCAAATACATCAGTTATTCTCAACAAATCTTAGCTTCTGCCTCCTCCCCCTTATATACTTTGTTTGAGCCTGTTCACAGCTGCATGCAATTTCTTCGTTATCTTACTTAAGGCTTGCGTCAGCTGTGCTCTGTTTTCTCAGTCTCATGCTTCGCCTTGTGGGCTTAGCTTTCTCCGCCCGTTTGAGCTGCCGCCTTTGCTGGGGAGTTACTGGACAAACCCCTTCAGGCCCCGAGTCTTCCTCATTAGAAACAGGGGGTGGGAGAGGGTGGCTTTCCTGGGACTCTTCTGAGGAACCTCCCTGCTGTTCCTCCTCCTCCAGTAAGTCCTGGGGAATGGGTAAAGCTGCAGTTTCTGCCCCTTCTTCCTCCTCAGAGGAAGATTCTTCAGACTGCCTCATGACAGTACGCCAGAATCTTTCTCCATTAATTTTTTATTGTTTCTGTGTACCAAGGAAAAACACCAGCTTAGGTGTAAAAATCCAGGAATAGAAAGTGGCAACTATAGGCCCCAGTAAAAAAATATGGTTGGTTTAGTCTTGCTTTTGAGTGTTCCAAAGGCAACTTATAGTAGCATAAACTCAGCATGACAAGCATAAACAATACATATATAAACTTACAGGTCTATCTGAAGAACTGATTGAGTAGTTCAACATGCCCAGAGAAAATGTATATTTGTGTTTCCTCAAACAGCCAGCCCCCTGCCCCCATGTCACATGATAAATCATTTTTAAAAGAAAGGTATTTTCTTAAGCAGTTTGTAATAAGGCACAGGGCTCTGCCATTCAAAGGAAAAGGGTCAGACAACCAAGGTCCGAAACAAGCCTAAATGGGCTCAAGCACTCTGGAAAACTACTGTAGTACTCTAGGCATCATGGAAAAAGGGAGGCCTCACACAGAAGCCTCCATAGAGGCTCTGCTGGTGGTGGTAGCCAAACACTATTATTATCCAAATACTGCCTGGTAAATTTATGGAAATGGGAGAGGACTGGAGGGCAGGGTGAAAGAGCTGACTAGCAGAGGTAGCAAGGAGTAAGGCCCAATATGAGCCTTCAAAATTTAAACCTCCTCATGTTGGGGTGAATTTGCTCCTATTGCTACATAAAATGTCTTGATCCTAGCCAGCTAGGGATTGATAACATGATGAATATGATGTAATCACTCTGTATTTTATTTTATTTTATTTTATTTTCCAGAGAGACACTTTGAGCACAATTTATTTGTGAAAAATGTAGTATATAAATAGAGCTTAGATTATGACTTTGGGTCACAACAAACATTATATTAAATCTGTATGGCTATTTTTACTCTAAAGTAGGCATGGATTAGTGGGGTGGTAGAGGGGGCCTTTAAAGATCCAGATTAGTATGGAGGTAGAGGGAGCCTTTAAACATCCAGACTGGGTTCCCTACACCTACTCTAGAGTAATTAAAAAAAAAGATTTCGCAGCTAGATACAAATTTAAGGTAATGTCTGTTTTAGCCCTAATCAGGTTTGGCTACATACATGGCAACTTCATTGAGGGAGAAATACCTTCAGTACAAATAGGGATAAGGGAGAATATTGTCCAGACACTAGAGCCAACATTCTCTATCTTGCCATACTGTACTGGCAGTTCCATTGCCAGCCAGCACTTTTTGTCAAGACTCTCTGTAACATTACAAATCTCTGCATGTATGGAATCTGTAAGTATAAAGCTATGGTTACTGTTATGTATTCCTGTTATAGCTGTGTATTTTATGGTGAGTATTTTTAAGGGAAGAGTGAGATGAGTGGCTGAAGGAATGGTGAATCTGCATATGTGTGATTAGCTGAGTGAGTGAAGAGGGTGAAGTAGTTGAGCTATATAAACTTCTGCTGTGCAAGTCAGATTGGAGTTGACGTGAGAGGGTTTAGATCAGAGATAGGATTTTAGAACTGAGAGAGAAAGAGAGAAAGAGAGGTGTGTGGTGATTGTGAGAGTGATGAGGTCTATTGTGAATGAGTGGACATACATTAATAGAATGGTTAAGTGCTACTTATTTACTGTTCAACCACTTGTTGTAATTCATAAAGTTTTATTTCTTTATATAAATTACACACCTTCTGCTCTTGTCTATGTAAGGTAGGCTGACCAGATAAAATCCAGGTCAGGGCTCATGTAACTTTAATAGTTGTAGAGAAAAGGGAATTTCAGCCAATTGGCATTTGTATGCAATTAGTTCCTGGTGATATTCCCTCTTCATCACAACAGTTAAAGGTGCAGGCACTATACTAGAGTGACCAGATACAAAAGAAGGCAGGGCCCCTGCAACTTTAACAGTTGTGATGAAGAGGGAATTTCACCAGGAACTAATTGCATACAAATGACACTGGCTGAAATTCCCTTTTCTCTACAACTGTTAAAGTTACATGAGCCCTGACCTGGATTTTATCTGGTCACCCTAATGTAAGGGGAAGGTAATAAGGGGGAATAATACAGGTGAAAATATAAACTGGGGTGCCCTTACAGCTCAAGGACAGAGCAAAGGGTTGGAACTGAGCTTTAAAGGTTCTGGGGGCAGTAAGACTATGTGTGGGGAAGGTGTTTGCTGCTGGGGTGAGAAAGGTCTTAGAGAAGGCGAATTCTCACTGGGAACAGGCGGGAACACCACAGTGTTACTCCTGTCACAAGTCCTATTGTTCTGTATGACTAACTGGGGAAGGATGTAGATGGGGTGTTTGTTTAATTTGTTTATCTATTTGCTTCTTATTGAAAGTAATTAGGTAGGGACAGACAACAGCTGCCTTTGGATAGGCATCCAGCTGTGAATGTTATTTATCTGCATTGCATTATTGTCAATAAAATATACTTCAAAAAGGATATCTCAATTCCCATATTGCTCGATTAGTTGACTATCTGTGGCTAGACCAGGGCAAAGGAATATTGGCCAGCTGCCACAGCAGTGGAGACATGTTTCCTGTTTTTCTGCACCCTTTTCTGCAGTTTTTTATCTTCTTGCTGGATTTCTGAAAATGGGTTTTGTGGAAGCAAAAAATGACTGTGACAGATGAATGCTACATAGTTACAGTTGGTATCATCTGACATAAACTTGATTCTAGTCCCTAGGTCATTATACTACATGTAACCAATTCTGCACTTAAAGATTTGCATTAGATGTCACAGAAATGACTCCAGTTTCAGGAGTCACTCTAACTCCTGTCAGCAGAGACTATGGAGACTCCTGGTGCCATGCAGGGAGCACCATAATTTAATTGGGGGAGGGGAGGTCTTTATCATCCCTATTCTAATGTCCTCATATTCTCTGTGGGTGCCACAACCTTCATTAAAATATGGTGAAGGGGCCTCATTATACCCCAGCAATAAATGTATGCTGTCACGCTCTGTTTGTCCCTCTACGTGATGATGGCTTCTGTCACTTTAAGTGCATTATGGGGTTTATTATTAGCCTTAAGGAAATACACTTAGGAGATCTCCCTTTCCCACATTTTCTTAGAACTGCACTTGTGTGGCAGCCACAGGAGAAAGTGTGAACAACTCTATCTGGTTTAATAATCCCAAATTGTTCAAGGGGAAGTAGAAGACAAAATGCAAAACTTCTACATTACTGTTAACCTGGTAAATTAGTTGCCCTCAAGGTGGGGTGTACCAGACAAAATATGCTAGTGAAGGAAGCGTAAAGTAATAGCATGTACAGGGAAATGTGTTCATTTTCTTAACTGAGGAAGAAATGTATAAGTGCATACTTCAACTGAGGTTTTTTTAAACATATTTAACATAGGAGTAAAGCAGATTTTGCAGTGGTGAGGAAAGCTACATATCAGATATGAGGGAAAGGGTAATGGAAGGAACACTAGAGAACAACACGAGAGTGAGTTGCCTGGTAACAGAATGTGTGGGATGGAAAAGGGGGTTTGAATATAAATAGAGGCAGACTCAAATAGAGTGCCCAGCTCAAAGAGCTGAGTATACAGCAGAACCACAGAAGATTGAGATTGTTGTTTAAAGTTGTGGAGAATGTATAACAGAAATGTTGGATGCTTTGGGTCGGCTTCTGAGGAAAAACGGTGGACCCCACATACATTTTAATAATGCTTTCAAGGCACACAAAACTCTAATAGCAGCTATTCTGCTCTTGAGAGAACTACATCTGAGTGCTGTACACAGCCTTATAAAAACAGCTAGCCAGGCAGCTCCCAGATGGAATCGCTTATACTATACAACCTGACACAGATCTTATGCACTCATCATGGGGAGCAATTCATTGCACATGTTAAAAATAAAACCATTCCAAATTAGTGATGGCAATTAATTTTGGAATTGGGTGAGTTCTGAAGCATATGACCCCACTTTGAAATTCCTATGCATGCTATGATCTGAAGGAAGCCAAAAAAGCCAAAGGCAAAGGGGTGGAACCAGAGAATAAAATTTAATAAAAATAAAATATACTACCAACGCGTTTCGGACAACATATTGTCCTTCTTCAGGGTTGTCCGAAATGCGTTAGTAGTATATTTTATTTTTATTAAATCTTATTCTCTGGTTCCACCCCCTTTGCCTTCGGCTTTTTTGGCTTTTTTCCTGAGGTTCTTTTCCTTTTGGTTCATGTTATGATCTGAACCAAATGAAACATATGACCCAACGCCACAGCCACCCAATCCCTTCCACAATTAAATGTATCTGGATGCTGCAATGGCAAGAGCCGGGGCCTCCATTGTGCCCCAAAACACTGCCACAGAAGCATCCCAGGCACTAGGGCCCCTGGGAAATGTAGCATTTCAATGCTCATAAGGGCAGGGGTCGAGTGGGCGTCAGGTTTATAGGGACAATGGAGGAAAGCTCTTGGGCTTTCTTGCACTCCCGATTATGTCATCAGTGTGACAAAACCCACCGCTATGATAAGGATATGATGTATTTTTGGATTTTTTTAAAAAAAATGGTTTTAAAGTGCTTCCTAAATCAAGATGTGGGTGCTTGCCTTTTACTACTCAACATCTGGTTCCTGAGGTGCCCTTTTAACTTCAGAGGTCTCCTTTGGGCTATTCTTGGAAATGGAAACTTTTAAAAGACAATCAATACACAAAATACCGAATGTTGCTGAACTGCCCCTCTGAACCTCCCCACCCCCAACATAAAAGGGAAGGACAGCAGACCAGTACTGCAATGAACAGGAGCAGGTAGCGCTCTTCTGGTTCAGTCAAGGCACTCCTTGAGAAGGGCCAGGGAGCTCATTCTTTCTCTGGCATGCTTATGATATGCAATTCATCTCCACAGGATGCTATGATATCCACTAGCACAGCCAGCTTTAAAAATGATTAAGCTTTGTATTGGAACACTCTAATATAACATCCTTCAAACGTCTTCTTTAGACAGGCTTTCCCTGGATTATAACTTATCCTGGTTTTATATGACATTAAAAAAAAGTTTTAAATTTTGACTTTTGTATATTATGGTTTTAATTGTGAACTGTCCAGAGAGCCTTGGCTGTTGGGCAATATAAATATGTAATAAATAAATAAATAATATTGAATGAGGTGCATGTCCCCCTAAACCATTTAACGGTTTCTTGGAAGTAAACGTATGGTCAGTGCAAATGGATTTTTCGAGCTCTTAGGACAGCCAAAAACTGATATTACATCATTTGAAGGATAAATGTTCACCTCCCATAATGCAATGGATTGAAGACCTAACAACGCTATCAACATTTGAACAGGTAGTATGTAGGCGCCACTCACAAACGAATAAATATTTGCATATTTGGTCTGCTTTTCTTTCTTTTTTTTAGAAAGTTGTACTTGATGGAATATTGATATTTCTCTGCATGTAACTTCATCATGTTGTTTTTCTTCTTTCTGTAATTTGTTTTTTGTTTTGTTAAATTCACATTAAAAGGGGGGAAAAAAGATTAATAAAAAAGATTACACTATAACCTGATTGTGTGCAAATGAGAAAACAATATCTATATTATTGATATACAAAACAAGTTCAAAATAAATGAATACAACTGAAATAATGCAACAGTCATATGTTATGTATCACACCATTTAAAACAACCCATGAAAATACAATGGTACAACTGAAAGGAGCAAGCCATTAGACAATTTGGTATTGTTTTAGCAGGTGCTGCCCACACCAGTGATTGTTAGATTATCCAAATTTTATCTATGTATTTTCACACATTTTCACACAATTAGGAGTCTTGTGTTTCAATTTTGTGCTTCGCTCTTGTCCCCTGGCTAGGGTGACCTTATGGAAAGGAGGACAGGGCCCTGTATCTTTAACAGTTGTATATAAAAGGGAATTCAGCAGGTGTCATTTGTATGCATGCAGCACCTGGTGAAATTCCCTCTTCATCACAGCACTTAAAGCTGCAGGAGCCCTGCCCTCTTTCGTATCTGGTCACTCTAGTGTAGCTCCTGCAGCTTTAACTGCTGTGGTGAAGAGGGAATTTCACTAGGTGCTGCCTGCATACAAATGACACCTGCTGAAATTCCCTTTTCTATACAAGTGTTAAAGATACAGGAGCCCTGTCCTCCTTTCCATATGGTCACCCTATTAAACAACAGTAAAAGCTGCAGGAGCCCTGCCCTCTTGACCAGATACAAAAGAGGGTAGGGCTTCTGTAGCTTTAACTGTTGTGATGAGGGAATTTCACTAGGTGCTGCATGCATACGAATGACACCTGCTGAAATTCTCTTTTCTATACAACTGTTAAAGATACAGGAGACCTGTCCTCCTTTCCATATGGTCACCCTACCCCTGGCCCTTTTGATTTTGTGTGCTTAAAAATAATTAGGCCAATTCATGAAAGACAGGTTTATCAATGGAAACTAACACTACTATTTAGACACGGAGCTACCAGGTAGAATGGCAATAAACCTTTGATAAGCAGTTGCTTCAGGGAAATGCATGTGCTCATCATGCTCTATTTCTGATCTTCTAGGAGACATCTGATTGGTCACTGCTAGAGAGAGTGTATAGGACATGAGGGATCATTCATCTGAGCCAGCAAGGCAATTGTTGTGTCCTTTGCAAAGATTTTTCCTGGGGCTGAGGATTGTTCCTTGCAGAAGTAGAAAATTAAAGAAAAGCTTTTCATTGCATTCTTTCACTCTTCCAGACTGCTTGTATCCAACATAAATCTCTGACCTGAATGAGTATCATAGAACTGCATAACAAGAAAGTGTCAACTTATTTGCAGGTTTGTTCAAAGTCCTAAGCATCAGAAACATTGAAATCCTATAAGCTTACAAGTTCTTGTAGTCCTAGGCAATTCATATCATACACCCTTACCTGTCCTACTAGCACTTGGAAACACATCAAATAGCCAAGTAATAGCAACCCCCTCCTCCCCCCACCTCCACAAAGCTCTTTAAAGACTCTGGAGATCCTGGTCAAGCTGCCATAAATCTCTTCTGGCATCTAGTACTCCAGGGTATTTTACCTTTTGATCTCAAGTTGCAACTAACAATCTCTTGAAGCAAAATTAAGTGTAGAGCAAGCTCCGGAATTCCCATGCCTCCATTCACAGAGCTCATTATTGAATACAATCGATAGCTATGAACACATTCTTTGCCACCAGTATGCTACACTGCTGTAGGTATCTAATGAAATCTCAATTTAACTGATTTCTCCTTGATGAAATAGATTTCTGTCACTGTGCGCTTGTTTCAGACTTTCTGAATCTATTAGCAGTAGGCAGAAGTCCTCAGGAATACCTGAATGAATGGGCCCTTTGGCTTCAGGAGACAAGCATTCCTAGGATTATGGCTTTAATGATTGGCAAAGCTGGCATGTATAAGTCTGAGCATGGGAATAGTGAAGTCTGCCTTCTACTTCCGCAATCTTTTTGCCCGTATAGAATCAGGTGCTTCTTTGCTTTACATTCCTGATCCAATATAATAGTCATTGTTAATATATACATTTCAGAAGTAATGAGACAGAAGTTTTTCTTAGTTCCCTTTAACATATGAATTAATTTTGGTAATGTAATTAAATCAGTGAAAGCCTTTCTGGACCATTCTATTCTGGGTAGATTTATGCTTCTGTATCTAATTTTCATCACAATAAATTCACCAGGCAGACAACAGCCACAACTTCAAAGATTCCTCATGGCAGCAAAAACCATCTGCAAAACCATTCTTGATTATTAAATAACAACAACAAAAAGAGTTAATTTACTTTCTACTCTGGGACAATACGTTTTCTTCTCACAGTGCCCAATGCCAATAGCTTCCTTTCTGGAAAATGGTCAATAGCCTCTTTTTGTAAGTCAACCATCCTCAAATTCTGCCTTTCCTCTGCTTCCTCCCTTCCTTGCTGTCTAAGGGTAGGACCACACTAGTCTCTACATCTTTAAGATATCCCTTCATTACTATCCTGTAGTTGTAGAGCAATATGGGAAGGTTTATTGATGATTGATGGATATAAGCCATAAATCCCCTTTTAATAAAAGTATGGAATAGTACAAAATCTACGCCTTGTCTATATATTACCTCTGGGGACAAGCAGTTGCATAGGCATACCCTGGTAAGAAAAAAAAACGGGGGGGGGGGGGGACCACTCAGTTTAGTTACAGAAGAGAAGCTGTATTAGCCTGTAGCAGCAAAAAGGAAAAGCTTGTTATAAAGCATGTACTTCAGTTGACAACAGTCCATTTTATTAAATGTGCAAAGTTGAATGGCAAAATTTAAATCAGTAACACATGATGCAGCCTGAACAAGTGATGCATCCAGTGTTTAAAGGGATTGCTCATCATGGTGAAAGCAATGACCTGCCACATCCATTAAGAGCAATCTCTGGCACAATGGCTATAGTGCTTGCTAGTGCAACAGATTCCCCCAGAAACCTGTTGCGGATTGTGTAGGGTGTGAAATAACGAGGCGAGACAAGTAAATGGATTTTAAACAGGGCTACTTTTATTATCGGATCTGCAGTAAGGGTAACCTAGGCGGACATCCTACTCAACCCTGGGCAAGCCATTCACCTCCTGAGTGATGGCGTGATTCCAAACGCCACCCCTCAGGCTTGCCCCCTTTTGGGGTAGGGAGACCTTCCGGTGTCGACCCCTCCTCGTGCCGTTTAGCTCCGAGTGGGTGAGAAAGGTTAGCCTCAAAGGTAACCCTTATCCCTCCAGCTGTCACCGTAAAGCTCACAGCTGAGGGGCCTCAGGCATTACCCATCACTCCAACAGTGCCTGTGAATGCTCACCTTCCCTGAACAACGCTTCGGATGTCCGCCAAACCTGCCATTAGATTGTGACCGAAACTGTAAGAAACAAATCAACCTATTTAGTACTCCTTACCTGTCTTACAGTGTGAAGTAGGCAAAAAGACTCATAACATAAGGCTGATTATGAGCAAAAAATTCCTACTTGGCCCTCATAAAGAGCGACCAGCGAACCCACACTGCCTACAGGGAGGGAGGGAGGGAGCCGCTGAAAACACCGCGTCAGGGCTGGGAGGGGTGAGCCGGCTTAAATACCTCACTCCTCCTCCCCTCCCACCGCCCGTGGCCTCATGGGAGCCTGTCAATGGAGGCTCCCGTCTCGCTCGCCCCCACCCACACCGCAACACCCTTCCCGCGCCCGAGCAAGCCGGGAGCTTGAAGGGGCCCTTGCGGATTGTGTAGGGTGTGAAATAACGAGGCGAGACAAGTAAATGGATTTTAAACAGGGCCACTTTTATTATCGGATCTGCAGTAAGGGTAACCTAGGCGGACATCCTACTCAACCCTGGGCAAGCCATTCACCTCCTGAGTGATGGCGTGATTCCAAACGCCACCCCTCAGGCTTGCCCCCTTTTGGGGTAGGGAGACCTTCCGGTGTCGACCCCTCCTCGTGCCGTTTAGCTCCGAGTGGGTGAGAAAGGTTAGCCTCAAAGGTAACCCTTATCCCTCCAGCTGTCACCGTAAAGCTCACAGCTGAGGGGCCTCAGGCATTACCCATCACTCCAACAGTGCCTGTGAATGCTCACCTTCCCTGAACAACGCTTCGGATGTCCGCCAAACCTGCCACAAGGAGCGACAATGCACTTGATTAGTTGCTCCTCCCCCACCTAGACCAGATAAGATCCCACAAACCCAACTGCAGATCTTTTAAAAATAAATCATTCCCGGGGTCTGACAAATGGACCCCGTCCTGCCTGAACAGCTCCCTCCGCGTTAACAAGATCGCGGGGTGTTGTATGCTACAATCACCGTGCCTAATTAATTCTCTGAATATCTGGGTGTTAACTTTTTTCCGGACTCTTTCCATGGCCCCCTGGTCATTGCCCTCTCTCCAATTGAGCCGAGGTAGCAAACATGACCACATTATGACTACACCGGGCCAACGCAGCCGAATTGTTTCAAAATCGGCGATCGCTTGCATGATGAGGGATTTGCCTTTCAGCAAACCCAAATCATTACCCCCCAAATGAATGAGAAGGACCTGTGGCGGGACCAGCTCCACACGCCGCTGGAATAATGTGGGTAAGAGGCGCTCCCAACGCATGCCGCGCTTTCCAAGCCATAATATGTTGGCGTAGCGGCTCAATCCAAGCTGTGTCCCAAAGCTGGATCTGGAAGCCCTCCGACTGGCCCAGAAGATCATACTGTGCCCACAGATGATCACACGCACCGGGGGGAAGCCCACACCGGAATCTAAAATTAAACACGCAGGTGTTAGAATACAACGCCGCCCACTTATAAACCGCTTATCTAACATAGGATTGGTACGCTCTGGACCGCCATCGGCCCACCGCCTGTATTTGTTCCGTGGCAAATCCTAAGGATGCCGCTGTTGATGCCGCTCCAATACGGAAGGAGTGAGTTCCGAATTGTTGTGCAGCCAATCCCAACGCCCCTAATGCCTTTTTAGCCACTGTCCAAAACTGATACTTCGTCAAAGGCGAAGCATCCCTGTGGCAAAACAAATAACCCCTGCGATCGCCTCGCAGTGACAAGAATTGCTGTAGGGCTTTTACAGGGCACAGTTCGGACCCTGGGGCTGTGAAAAGGGTAACCACTTTTCCTTTTCCTTGCTGATCTGTCTTGGAACTGCGAAGGTGGAGGGACACCCTTTGGGAGGAGACCTGAATGTCGTCCAATAAAAAGGCACGATTAGAAGAATCAGTTTTTGAAAGGGCAACTACCTCCGAGATTCTGAAGGCTCCAAAGAAGGCCGTTAATGCCGCCGTGTGAAACAAGGCCGACTCGTAGGCAGAGTCACAAAATAAAGGCCACTGAGTCGACAGACCCTTCAGTATGTCAGGAGACAGTGGCCGACGCATATCGGGTGTGCGAGGTGTTACTCTGCTCCAACCCTTCAACACGCGACGTACCATGAAATTCATCGTGGTGTCCTCAACACCCCGCAATTTTGACAGGAAAGATAGGGCCGCCAATTTGCCTCCAATCGATCCTGTGGATAGGCCTCTCCGCCGAGAGGCCACGCAAAACTGCAGCAAATGCTCTACCGGGATTGGCCATTGCTGCTGTAAACGTTCGCCGGCTCTGAAGGAGAAAAACTCCCTACCTGCCCTGGAATAAGCACCCCGAGTACTAGGCGCTAGGGACTGCCAAGCCGCCCGCTCCACTTCCTCCTGCCAATTTCCCAAAGTGTAGGTGGCATCGCCTCCGGAATTGGCCGTGCCCAGGGCGCCAGTTCCCGGAACCTCTCGACCTGCTGTCGCGACAAAGCGTCTGCGATGGGGTTTTCTAGGCCCGGCACATGCCGCGCCCTAAATAATATGTTATTACGCAGACAATGCAGAGTAAAGGCCCTAACCAGTGTCATTACCCTGGGACTGCGTGACGACAGCGTGTTTATCACCTGCACCGCAGAAAGATTGTCGCACCAAAAATGAACCACCGCATTGCGCATCTCCTCCACCCAGATATGCACCGCCACGTATATTGGAAAAAATTCCAAGAACGTGAGATCTCTGCATATGTCTGAGGTAACCCAGTCTTCTGGCCAACGTTGGGAGCACCAACGGTCCTGCCATATAATTCCAAAACCCAATGCCCCTGACGCATCCGAGTGGATTTGCATCTCTGCTTCAATCAACAGATCCTGTCTCCAGAAGGAAACGCCATTGAAATCACACAGAAAGCGAAGCCACATGTACAGGTCTTCCCGTAATGCCCTCGTGACCCGCACTCGGTGTTGAGGACGCCTCAGGCCTTTCGTGGCATCGCACAGGCGTCTAAGAAAGGCACGACCTGGGGCCACCACCCTACAAGCAAAATTGAGATGACCTATGACTGACTGTAACTGCTCCAAAGTTGCTTTAGGCGTGTTGATAAGCGCCTGTAATTTAGCCCGCACAGCTGTGATCTTGTCCATGGGAAGCCGACAGCATTGCTGCACAGAGTCCAGCTGTATGCCCAAGAATGTGATGACATTCACAGGTCCCTCCGTCTTCTCCTGCGCCAGTGGGACACCCAGCTCCTCTGCTAAGTCCTTAAACATTCTCATGAGAGATGCGCAGCGCATGGTGGCGCATGGGCCCACAAACAGGAAGTCATCCAGGTAATGAATGCAGTCCTGAGACCCCGCCCTCTCATGAAAGGCCCATTCTAAAAAGGAGCTGAATGTCTCAAACATGGCACAGGAAACTGCGCAGCCCATTGGAAGAGCCCTATCTACATAATACTTTCCATCAAAATAAAAGCCCAAAAGGTCGAAATCGTTGGGGTTGATGGGTAAAATACGAAATGCGGATTTTATGTCGCATTTCCCCATCAGAGCCCCTTGCCCGCATCGACGCACCATTTCAACTGCGGCATCAAAGGAAGCATAGCGTACTGAACATAAGTGATCTGGAATGGAATCGTTCACAGATCTACCTCTGGGGAAGGACAGGTTGTGTATCAACCTGAATTCCCCCAGCGTCTTCTTGGGAACAATTCCCAAAGGAGAGACCCTGAGATTTGGAATGGGCGGGGAGACGAAAGGGCCAAGGACCCTCCCCGCCTCCACCTCCTTCGCTATCTTTTCCCGAACTAAAGGCTCCATGTGCCGGATAGAGCCCTGATTCCTTGCAAAAAAGGCCTGTCGTGGGCCCTTGAAAGGAATAGGAAACCCTTCGGCAAAACCAAACTCCAAGTATTTTGCTTCCTTACGCTTTGGATAGAGTGCCAGCAGTCGCCTCAATGGCCCCAATTTAATTGGGCTGGGTCCCTTTTGGAGGCGACTGCTGCCCTCCTGGTTTCCTGCTATTCTGTGAGTCCCTGCCCCGCCCTCGCCCCCCACGAGTCCGGGAGCAATTAACGGCCGGGTGTGGACCATTGCAGATCGGGCATTCATGCCGATACCTGCAGGCCGGTCGTGTACAGCTACCTTTTGCACTGTACTCCCAGCAAGGCAGGTGGGGTTGAACCCCCTGCCCCGCACTCCCTGCAGTATTGGAGACGGGGTGCTGTTTCGCTAGAATATGGCCGCTGTCGGCCCGTTCACCTATCCCAGGCCGCGCTGGCGTCATAAATTGAAGCCAGAGATCATTATCCTTAACGTCCCAAGGGATGGAATGATCAAATGCGGCCCTTTTGCGGAAAGACTCATCATAAGAAATCCAGGCTCCGCCCTCGTATTCCGAGAAGGCTTGGTAAATTATGTCTAGGTACTTGGTTAATATGCCACCACGATTGGGAAATCGCTGCTGCACAACTCCCATGTATATCAGAAACCCGGGAAGCCAGTTGGACCAAGTCCTGGCGACCTTCTTCCGTTTCATTCGCTCAAATTCCCTGTCTACCTGTTTGTCCTTTTCCTTTTCCTCGGGTTCCCGGAAAAGCAGGGAAAAAACGTCAATGTAGTCACCCTTGAAAATCTTTTCCCTAGTGGACATCAAGAGGTGAAAGCCAAGTGGGGCCGCCGTGCATCCCGTAGGGATGGCATCTCGGGCCGCCCCGGCGTAAGGGTCTATTGCGCCTGGGGGTGCGTCCTTCCTTACGGAAACCGTGATGCCGGCCGGCCCCTGCCACACTGCTGAGCAAGCCTCTGCTACTGATGGTGCCTGTGGAGCAGAGCTGGTCCCTGCATTACTGCTATCCTGCTGCTGTTGAGGAGTTGTTGGCAGTATTGACGCAGGAGCCCCTTGGGGCTGGATTACTGGTCCCCACGGAGGCACTATTGCCCCTATTGGACTGAAAGGCCCTGGTAATGGCTGACAGCCTGCCTGATCCCCGCTAGGTGTTGCCGTGGGGGGCCATCCCACCCCACTAAGCCAAGGGTACCATGCCCACGGAGAAAAAGGAGTGAGTGGTTGCAAGTGTCGCTGTGGTGTGGTGTTATGTGACTCACCTGCAGCTGGTGCCCGGGGGAGCCCCCCCAAAGACGCCATTGGGCCGACATTGACGGTTGCCTCCCCCACGGGTCGGTTCTGAACCGTGTCTGGCTCGTTGTCCCTGCCATCCACACCGGAGGTTGCTACGGCCTGCACACTCAACTCAGGTACGCTGGATGCTGCTTCAATCGCATCAAGCCGAGCTGCAAGAGATGTCAACATCTGATCCTGTGTTTGAGCCCTGGTCAGCCTCTTACCCCTCGCTCCTACCCGCCCAGCAGGGGTGGAAGAAGGTGGGGGGGGAACTCCTTTTTCCTGTTCAATTGCATTAATTCGTGCTATCAACGCAACAATATTAGGGTTCTCGTCCTCCTCAGAAGAAAGAGCAGCCGGACTCCGCGCTCTCTTGGCCGGGGGCTTAGGGGCTCTCCCCTTCCCCTTCCTGCCACTTATGCCCTTCCTATGAGACATTGTGAGTAAAATAAGACCAAACTATCGCCTTGGGGCCCAATTAGTCTCTCCTCCTACCCCCTGCAGCCTGTCAGTGGTATTGAGCAACCTGAGACTGCCTGGGCTATCTGCCCAGCAACAGAAGAAAGATCCAGAGGATACAAAGTATTCTGCCACCAACTGCAGGGCCCTCCGTCACGTTCCCGCAAAGCAAGTTTGCCTAGCAACCCACTCCGGCTCTAGGCGGAGCTATGACGATCCACAGGAGCTCCAAAAGCCTGCCCAACAACAGACTTGGTTCTGCCCGGCAACAAGGGGGGGGAAGGGTTGAACCCACGTTGCTTGTCTCCCAGCCTCCCCGCAGGGCCCAGTGAAGGGGCCACAGCAAATGGCGACCCTCCCACGTTGCTCAGGAGAAAGCCTCCTGTCCCGCTTTAGAATGGTGAGGATTGGAGAGGGGCGAACGGCCCTCAAAACTCGCTCCCGTCCTTGCGCCTCTCCCCCAGGTAAACCGGGTCGCCCGAGGCCCACAACCTCCCCTCTGTCTCGCTCCCTCACAACACCACCAATTGAGGGAGGGGGGGTGAACTGGCCCCCACAACCTGAGGCCGCGATAGGCCTATAGCCGCCGCTGCCCCGCTGGTCTCGCTGCCGCTGAGCCGCCGCCGCCTTGCCCGTTCGGCTATCCGCCACCCGCGTTGTTCTTCCCGCCGCTGAAGCCTCGCGCGCCTTGCGTGCGCACACGCTCGCGCGCTGCTCGGCCCCCCGAGGCGCCTGGGAGCCTCGTTCTTCCCGGCACGAAGAAGCAGCGGCACCAGAGAGCCGGGCAGCAGCTGAAAACACCGCGTCAGGGCTGGGAGGGGTGAGCCGGCTTAAATACCTCACTCCTCCTCCCCTCCCACCGCCCGTGGCCTCATGGGAGCCTGTCAATGGAGGCTCCCGTCTCGCTCGCCCCCACCCACACCGCAACACCCTTCCCGCGCCCGAGCAAGCCGGGAGCTTGAAGGGGCCCTTGTGCCAGCAAGTACTAGTGGCATTGCATTAGAGATAGCTTACGCTAGTGCAGCATTATTTATATTAGTGGTACTGCAGCATTGGATACTAACCAAGGAATACAATATCTCATAATCATCAACTGGTTCTCTCTACTGCTGATCTCCCTCTTTTATGTGAAAAGGGGGAGGACTGGCAAAAAGGGGTATGAGGAATTCCTCTAGTAGGTCAACATTCTGAGTTTTTTGGGAGAACTCTTTATAAAACACCTCTATTTTTAGAGTTACCCCAGACGTCTTGGAAAAACAAGATGAATTGTGAGATGAGCTGGGAAAGCTCATCCATCACTACTTTGAGCCAACCTAAGTCACATACCTACATATTATCTCATGACAAAAGTAATGTATGACCTAGGCCATTAATGTGGGAGCAATTTCTGCATGTGCATCAGTACATTTTTTCATCTGCTGCATTAATGAGAATTGCTGATGGGTTTTCTATCCCTGGACTGGCTGAACCATATATTATTTTGGCCACAAGATTGTGTACAAAGAATGATGGAGGAGACTTTTGAGTTTATTATAAATTAGGCCTTAATTCACATTTATATCTCTCAACCCTGTTCTGCATCTGATGCAGTGGATCAGCCTTCCCCCACCTGGTGTTCTCCAGATGTTTTTGACTCCAACTCCCAACAGCCCAGCCACAAGGACCAATGATCAGGAATCCTGGGAATTTTAGGAGGATACCAGGTTGGAGAAGGCTACAGTAAATAATTGCCTATGGAAGCCTATGTTGCAATAAATTAATTAGTGTCACTTAATTAGGATATTTTCCTTCATTCTCTCTCTTTCTCTATGTGTAAAAACAGTATATTGGATAAAATGGATTTTATGAATATCCAGGATTTCTGTTCTGTCATTCCATTGTTGCCTAGATTAATGAGAACAGGTACATTAAATAATTGCTTTGAGCTCTTGAACACATCGTCATTCTATTGGCTTATTAGGGGAACACATTTTATAATAAAGTTATTCTAAATGTTTTATGCTTCCACACTAACATTTCCTGATTGTCGCAAACCCCACTAAAAGAATTCAGTTGACATAATTACGTTAGTGCCTCAGCCATAAGAAAACAGAATCCAGCTCAGACTCACCTCAGTAAGTGACAGACATAAGTTGAAATGGATCCACTTCAAGAATGTGCACAAAAAGTAATTTCTTTTATGACAGCTATTCTCTATAGGTATAGGCATTTGTCTTCAAACTTAATGTCTTCTCCGTCATCAAAAATGAACAGAAATAAGTTAGAGAACCTAATCTCTCACATTATGAAAAATTAACATTATCAATTCTGAATGATTCCATTTGGCTAAAGTACCAGAGGATTTTTTTAATGTCATTTTTAATGGCTCAGAATAATCCTTCTCATTAAATGTGTGCTGAAGAATAAAAGCTGATGAGTTATATTATCTTTATTTGTAACAGAAAGTTCTTTTACATTTGCATATCACTGCTATTAGAAATGAGAACATCATCCTGGTGTGTGTGTGTGTGGGGGGGTGATTTTCCCAATATTATGCCAGAGAAAAAGCTATACAATAAGGAGGAAGGATGCAGTTTTGGGGTATTTATGACCGACTGGCTAGTAGCTAGAATTTTAGTGGTAAACCAAAATATTTTTAGTGGTAAACCAGAATGCTGAAAAGTGCCCAAGGTACCTTCATCCCTCAGTTTTTAATTCACATTTGCTTTAAAGCCCTTGAAATCCTTAAAGCTTTACTATACATGGTATTTACCATATATGATCAAACTCTTCCATATGTGCAGGCTGCCACCAAACTGCCAGCATTTATAAGCAGCATACCCTGAGCATCATTGCCATTTTGCATCATGTGATCATTTTACAGTGGCCAAACAGCTGTTGACCAGGGACTCACAAGCTGGACACGGTGCAACATCACCCTCCCACCCATGTTCCCTAGCAACTGGTGTATATAGGCTTACTGCCATGAGTCCTTTGACTGACCAGCCTCAGTAACTGCTTCCAATAATGCTGTAAAAACAGCAGGATAAAACCTAGATATTAACAAATGCTGCGATAGCAAATGTTGCCATTCAGCCATAGCTGGGAAATCATATTTGACATGCAGTATATACATAAAATGACAAAACCCATCATTAGCACCCACCAGTTGATCCAAAGTTTTGTATTGTATCTGTCCATATCTGCAACAAAAACATTTTTTTACCAATTTATTCATTTGGATTGCCCCATAAAGTTAATTTACCGTGAGAAAATGAATCAAACTGTAGTTGATGACATAACAGTATATACCACACATCTCTAACAATAGAAACTGTGGGAGGAGTTTAACACCATTCATTGAGAAAAATGAACCAAACAAACAGATTCCAAAACTGACCAAGGAGGAAGATCCAAGGTAAGGCCAACATTCAATACAAGCTGTGACGTCTTGCCTGCACCCGTGACACTCACCGAGCTACACAACAGAGCTGTGCACACCACTCGCTTACTTCAAACCCCCCTGTGCTTATGACGTGTTTGAGGGTTTAGGCTTACTGTTGCTGCTCCTGTCCCATCTTTACTCTTTAAGACCCCACAACTTCACAGCCCAGCACCTTAGCCCTCAAATCCTCCTTTGTTCTATCCACTGCCACAAGTACTTCTTCAAGTACACTTCTAATGACCACACAGTTGTATTTAACAGAATTTATTAACAGAAGTATATGTATGTCAATAAGCGTGATGGTTTCCTCAGTTTAACAGCATATTGGTTACAGGCAGAATGCTTAATGGCTTCAGTACTTTCTGTTCATAACATTTCAAATAGAAACTCTCACATTCTGTGTTTCTCCTGCTTACTCTACCCACTCTAAGCTACACTACACTCTTTGCCACAATCTAGTTCCACCAAAATAATAAAACACGTTGGCCCTTCCTAGCCTCTAATCCAGTCAACAATAATTCCCTCTCTCACCCTCACACTCTCCGCTTCCTGTCAGCTAAAAACATATATATACAGACACTATTCTCTAACTCCTCCCACTCTCACACAGCCAGCCAATCCAGGCACTCCCCCACCACCATCCAATCAGCACTCACACATGAACTCCCACCCTTATACTTACCTGGTTACAACATAACTGTGAGTCTATTTAACTTCCTTCATAGAACTTTTGGCATTTTATAAACAACTACTTACAATCTTTTATATACAAGGATCTCAACAGCAGCTGAACATCACACAAGCCAATGGAATCAAAACCACTTCCATTAATTAGAAGTTGCATCCTTCTCAAAGATAATCCTAGCAGAAAGGACACACACACACACACACACACACTTATGAAACAAGCACTGATATTCTGAACCAAAAAGTGAGGGAAGGGATTGGAGGGTGTGTATTTTTTCTGTTTTTGTTTTTATTTCAGGTTTTGTTTGTTTCTGCAATATTTTGCCAGAAGAAAAAGAAGCTATAGAATAAGGAGAAAAGTACTTGTTGATGATCAGGGCAGTATAGGTATATCAGAAAATGCTGATATAATATTTCTTTCCTATAAGGCTACAATAAAGTAAAAGTAATATTAACTTATTGGCTTAGAGTTGCCTAAATACATCTTTAGTGTCTTTCACAGATAGTGATGTTATTTTATTCAGAATTTTCTTCATTAGAAATTTAAATTAGTCTGTGTGGCAGGATTTAGGAAATTGGTAAGTAAATAGAATGTTAACATTGTGAGTAAAGGATAAGTTTCATTTTTGTTACAAAGCTTTTATCTTGCTGTTCTTTTGCTCTTAGTGTTTCCTAATTTTAATTTTTTTACACAACGATAAGAAATTTGGATTCAGCACCTTGGATAGCTCTTATAGAGTTCTGACTGAAGCCAAGAGCAGATTCACCGCCCCATTGACATCAGCCTCCACTGACATACATGGCCCTATTTTAAAAGCTGGAGTTCCTCCAGCCAGCTGTTCAAGAGGAAAAATGTGCAGCTTGATTGAGGCTCTTGCTTGTCCCACTCTGCCACCAAAAATGTATCTTTAAGTGACTTACCTCTAAGTAGACACATGTAATCTCCATCTTATAGCCCTTCAGATGTTATTGGACTCCATCAGACCCAAACAGTATGGCCAATGGTCAAGGGTGATAGGACACAGAGTTGTAGTCTGTAAACAGTTGGGATGCCATGGTTTCCTCAGCCCTGTGCCAAATCCAGGAATTTTCAACTAGCCTCAGTATGTTTTTTTGTTTTTTGTCGTTTTTATTCCTACCAATTGAAGCAGCAATCATACATCATCCTTCCATATTTGTTTTGGATGATAACTGTTTGTGATTAATATCAAATGCTTCTGTTTCTAGGATTCCCAACCACAGCTCACAATACAATGCTACAATTGCTACAACAGGATTAACAGATACAAGCCAATTATCTGAGAGTTATGTGTTCTGATTCTGTATTGTTCCATTGGCTCACTCCTTCTGAATTCCAGTTTAACAAGAATAATTTCTAAAATTAATTTCAGAACTGAATCATGTGCAGTGTGCTACAGATTGTGGTTCCTTTACAGTATAATCCTAAATGTGTCTACTCAGACAAAAAATCCAATTTAGCTCAATGGGACATACTCCCAGGTAAGTGTGTATAGGATTGTAGCCTTGCATCTTTTTTCCACTAGGAATTCACACTGATGAAAAAAGCCATCTTGATGTGATTGCATAAGATTATTTTTGTGTGGTTTTTCATCCATAGGCATATGTGCTATTGTGCACAGGTAAACACCACACAAAAAGAATTTTGATATAGCTGTAGGTGCAATCACTTCAAGCCTGCTTTTCTACAGAGTTATATCATGCTGCACATGTGCATCTGTAATGCCCTTATCAGACACCAGTTCACAAACGAATTGAAAGATGTGGCAACCGTTATGCACAGCATTCTGGCCCTGTGACACATTGCAATAATACAGCCTTCCTCAACCTGATGCTCTCCAAGTGTGTTGGACTACAATGTCCATCATCCACAACCAGTATCTGTCTGATGGGCATCATCAGCTGCTAGAATGCATTGGTTCCAGATTGGAAACAAGATCAGGTAGTCTGGAACTCCGAATCTAGGGAGAGATTTGAATGGGACAATTTTGGATGCATTCCTATTAAAAACACAAAAAGGGATAACTATTGGGGGGAAGAAGTTCTTGGAGAAAAAGTTATTGAGCTTACAAAGCTTCAATGGGAAGATAATAAGAAAGCCTTTGGGCCTATTTCTCTTCATTGCTCACACACAATGTAGTTTCTATTAATATCAACAAGGGACTACAGACCTAAATGGAAGGGAGTTTATCCTCCAGTGTGTGAACATGACTGACTACCATGAGGACTTTGGGAATAGAAAGGAACTTGGAACTCCAGAAATGTGGCAGAAATGTAGAGACATTTATCTGCTAAATAACTTAATGCACGAACTGAAATGGCTTTTTATGTGAGAGCCAAATGTTTAACTTAAGCAGTTAACAAGATGTATTAATAATATTTAAGTGGCATAATGGTTCCAGATGCCTCCTCACTCTAGCAGAACTTAATAGGTCAAGGGACATTTGTGGAAAGTCCTGTTAATCTATGGAAATGACAAGGCTATTCCGCCAAAATCTTAATTTTTATAGGCTGAGCATTTTGCATTTCCAAAGGATCCAGTATCATCTATCTCTCAATGGTAAATGATCTAAAATTCCCAGTGCATAACGTGCTGTGAACAGTGCCATAAATTAATTATATGTGCTTTTCTGCTTGAAAAGTTTTATCAGCAGAGTTATTCTGCTGTTGAGAAAAAGAACAACAGGCCTGATTTTGACATCTACTCTTGCTTTTCCATGCCATTACTACAGAGATAAGAGAAGTAGATTAAAAGCTCATACCTTAATGTGTTTTCTTAAATCAAAAGCCCCATTCATTCTTACCTTGAGTGTTTCGCAGCTCCCTCATGGTGAGGTCCTCTATGACTGTGGTATGTAAACACACACCCCAGTATGGTCAGTCATGATGAGTCCTCTTTAGGGATGGTCTATTTCCATTCGTAATCATAATTCCATTCCATTTCAGCAATAGTCTGCAAATTATTTTTAATCCTTACAAGATATATATTTATTAGGGGTGTGCAGGCCCAAAATTATTGTATCGTATCATTATCAGAAATCACTTTTAAAAAAAATTCAGATCCGATTATATCAGAAGTTAATCGTATCGAATCATTATCAATTTCCGATAATTATCAGAAATCCAATATTTATTTCGGATCCCTATTTTGCCCTATAGAGTTGCTCTTTGAGACAGAAAGGCCTATAACTTCTGTATTTTCAAAGTTAGAGGCTTGAAACTTAGTCACGGTGCTTCTGGGGTATGCCTAAGTATGTGTATGAAATTTCAGAACAATCCCTCCACCCCTGTATTTTATATGAATTTTTGAAAGATCGTGCAATTTATTGACAGCTCTGAATGACAGCTTACCATGTGCATTCAGAGATCTGTCAAAAAAGGTGCACGATGTTTAAATAAATCATATAAAATACACGGTTGGAGAGATGGTTCTGAAATTTCATACACATACTTAGGCATATTTCATAAGCACTGTGACCAAGTTTGAAGTCTCTAACTTTGAAAATACATAAGTTATAGGTTCATTTATATTGCAGTCCAATAATCCGGAAAAAAATCCGATATAATTGGACTGAAAATTTTCAGATCCGATATTTATTGGAGGCTTTTCTATTGTATTGTTATTGTTAATCAGATGTCCAATAATGCCATTATCGGATTGTTATCGGACATCGCAACAATACGATACACATCCCTAATATTTATATGTGCATTTTAAATACTTATTTAAAAGCATATTTTCTCTTACAATTATATTTCAAAGCATATTTTTGCCAAAATACATATTTAAATGCTCGTTTTAAAACACTTTAATTGCCAAAGTGTGTCATAGCACTTGGAAAATGTGAAATCTGGTGGATAGCCAAATTCCGAACAGCATATTAGTCCAAGAGGTGCACAGGTGTCTCCAGGATTTTTTCCAAAGGGGGTAGGCACAACTACAAACTGCTGCACATCAATTTGTAGTTGTGATTCATGTGCATAACTGCACTCCTCTCCTGTCCTAAGACTTCCCTATGTGGCTGGAAACTGAAAGAAGAGAGATGCGGCAGGTGCAGCATGAGCAGTTACTATTGCCACTTTCAGAATGACATCATGACTGGAATCCAGGGGTTACACCTCTTTGTCCTTATGAGCAGATGCCCAAGAGAAGAGCCCTGCTGGTTCAGACCAAAGGCCTATCTCGTGCAGCATCCTGTTTCCCACAGGGGCCAACCAGATACTTATGGGAAGCCCACAAGCAGGACAGCAGAGCATCAGCACCTTCTCACTCCTGTTCCTTAGCAGTTGATATTCTGAGGCATACTTCCTCTGTTACTCGAGGTAGTGTGTGTGGTCATCATGACTGGCACTATTAGCCAATGATAACTAGGGATGTTGTATGTGCCCAACTGGGTCCGGGAGTCCAACAGACTCCCCTGCATCTGCTCCCTCAAGACCCAGTCGGGCACTCACAGCACATTTGCCTGCCTGCAGGTCAAGCACCCACACTTCTCAACAAGTGCCCAGCAGCTGTCCCCCCTCATCCAGAACCTCCATTGTGTGCGACAATGGAGGCTCTGGAAATTATGTAATTTCCCCCGCTGCTTAAATGGCGTTGTAAAGGCCCCATTTATGCAAGAGGGGAAATGCGCAATTTCTGGGGCTGCTATTGTTGCACACAATTGAGACTCTGGACGAGGGTGGAAGGACTCGCGATGTCGTTGGGTACTTGCTGAGCTGCAGAAGAAGCTCACACAGCACTATAAACGGGGGTGAGCATCTGACAAATTAGATGGGGGGGGGTAGTTCACTGGCCAGGCCAGGGGAAGGGAAAGGCAGTGACCTTCCCCCTCACCCCTTCTCCATGCAGAGATTGTGTTAACTTACATACTTGACCATTAGATTTTCATTCCTGTTGGACAATGAAGGGAAAACTTTTTTATTAGTTGCTATATAAAGGACTAACTAAGCGATTGAAAGCTAATTATACAAAGCCACTGAACTTTCTTTTACTGGTTGCAGAGCTGATTTTTCTGCCCAGAAACACTGAAATGGCCTCATACTGAACTGCACACATTGGGAAAAATCTGAAATTGGCCAGAGTCACAGCCTAGGTGGCCAGTCAGCCATCTAACTGTAGTGTGCACATCAGAGTTTCTATTCCTCTAGGGCTGTTTTCATAATAGCCACTATGATTGTGAGCATACTGAGCACTTTAAGAGAGTAAAGAGTAACTTAGGGTAGATTTTTTTTTCAGATCACTAAGTTATCTTTTTATTTCACGCTTTACCAATAAGCACCCATTCCTGCTCTACTCATCATAATAACTGCAAAATAAACAAGTTCTTATTTCTTACTACAGGCAAACAAACATGCTTCTTTCTTGCTGGCTGGGTAGAGAACACAAGTGAAACTGAAATGCAGAGTAAAGGAAAGTCCAAGGGGTGCAGCTTAACTCTAGCCCATAATACAATGTTCTAATATTAAACTCTTCAAGGATCATGTTACTATACAATGGCTCAGTTCGGACGACACATTAGGCAACAGAGGAGGGGGGAACATTCGTCAGTTGTGTTGCTTATTGTGTCATCTGGAGGGCAGCACACAACGCACACACAACTGACAGTACGTTAATCAGGCACTTTAAACAACGGAGCGAAACAACGGGCTTGCATGTTGTTTAACCCAAAGCCCCGTTGTTTAAAGTGTCATCCAAATCCAGACCCCCCTCTCTCCATGGACTATTCCACTTCAGAATAGAGTTCTGCTGCCTAGAGCAGCCAAAAATCCCCAGCTGCTCTATGCAGCCAGCAGAACTCATGGTGCATGCTGGGATACGGCTGGGGGACACACGGAGGAGAAGCTGCAACCAAAATGGCTGCCGCAAGTTCCTTGCAGCCTGAGTGTTTGCCGGTTCCGAGCAGCGCCGGCACGGTCAGTACGTTATTTACCCCTCCGTTGCTTAATATGTCATCCGAACTGAGACATTCTGTTTTTTTCAGGGTTGCTTGAGTAATTGCGGAGCGAAGGACGAGAAATAATGAGGCAACACAAGTATTGGGATATAAACAAGGGCCACTTTATTTGCCACATAACAAAGGGGGGGAGGTAATCCTAAGCGGGCATTTTAGCATGGCCAGCCAGGCCAATGAAGGGGTCGGGCGAGACATTCACAGCCCGAGAATTGGCGCCTGCGCTTTCGCCACCCCCCGAGCTTCCCCAATCTGAGGTGGGGGGCCTTCCGGTGTCGTCTCCACTCGCGCCGCAGGGCTCCGAGTAGACGAGAAGGGTTGGCCCCAAAGGTAAGCCTTATCCCCCCAACTGATGCCGCAGGGCTCTCAGTGGTTGGCCCTCAGGCGTTACCCATCACCTAACAGTGCCTGTGAATGCTCACCATTAAAAAACATAAAAAATGCCCGCTCCTACCGCCCCACATAGTGACCAAATAGCCAATTAACCTAATTAACACCCATCCTGCTTTCGCAGTGTGAAGTAGGCGAAAAAACTCACAACCAAGTTAGATTGTGAGCAAAAAATTCCTACTTGGCCTCAAAAGTGACGACCAGCGAACCCACACTGACAACAGGGGAGGGCGGGAGGGAGCTGCGGAACAAACTGTGGAGGTGAGGAGGGGTCCCTGTACTTAAATAGCTGTAGACCCCTCCCATCTCCGGTGGCACCATCCTGGCCCAGCAAATAGTAGGCCAAAACGTCACCTCACCCCATCCTCGCTCGCAACCACCTCTCCCCACCCAGCGAGCCGGGTAGGAAAGGCCATTGCGGAGCGAAGGATGAGAAATAATGAGGCGACACAAGTATTGGGATATAAACAAGGGCCACTTTATTTGCCACATAACAAAGGGGGGGAGGTAATCCTAAGCGGGCATTTTAGCATGGCCAGCCAGGCCAATGAAGGGGTCGGGCAAGACATTCACAGCTCGAGAAGTGGCGCCTGCGCTTTCGCCACCCCCCGAGCTTCCCCAATCTGAGGTGGGGGGCCTTCCGGTGTCGTCTCCATTCGCGCCGCAGGGCTCTGAGTAGACGAGAAGGGTTGGCCCCAAAGGTAAGCCTTATCCCCCCAACTGATGCCGCAGGGCTCTCAGTGGTTGGCCCTCAGGCGTTACCCATCACCTAACAGTGCCTGTGAATGCTCACCATTAAAAAACATAAAAAATGCCCGCTCCTACCGCCACAGGAAAAGTCAAGCCACGGCTTGAACTTCTCCCCCCCTCCCCCCCCGAGCACCTTAAGAAGACCCTCCTGTAAGTTAGCTAAGAACAAATCATTCCCCGCTTGGGACAAATGCACCCCATTGTGACGATACAGCTCCCTCCGGGAAAGTCCAATATTACAATGTTGAATGCTAACATCCCCATGCGTAGCCAAGGCTTTAAAGATTGCAGAATTAACCCGTTTTCGGGCAAGCTCAATAGCGCGGTGGTCGTGTGCCACCCTCCAATGCAGCCGGGGCAAGATGCAGGACCAAACGACCCGTATGTGAGGCCAACGCTGGCGGAGCTGCTGAAAATCAGCCAAAACTTGCAAGATAAGGGCCTTGCCTTTCATGAGGCCCAGATCATTTCCCCCTAAATGAATAAGCAGAATCTGCGGGGGAAGCCAAGCCGGGTGCCGCTGCAGCAAGGTGGGGATGAGCTCGTCCCACCGCATACCACGTTTTCCGAGCCAACGGATAGATGCGTGTTGATTTAAACCGAGCTGAGTTCCCCAGCTGGAACTAGCTGCATGCTTGCTGGCCCAGAACACCATGCTGTGGCCGCATATAGAAACTCGCTGTGGAGCCATAGCCGCTGGCGGATCTAAAACAAACATAAGGACGTTAGCACCCACCACGATTGGTTATGTAGCAAAATGCCTCACATACGATTTAAATGCCGCAGAACGCCATCGCCCCAGCGATTTTATCTGTGAACGGGAAAAACCTAAAGTTGCCGCTGTTGAAGCAGCCCCAATGCGAAACGAATGCGTGCCAAACCTTGCACCGCATAAACCTAAATCATCAAGCGCTTTCCTTGCCACAGCCCAAAATTGATATTTGGTGAGGGGAGATAAGTCCTGGTGCTGAAACAGGAAACCCGGAAAAACCCCTCGCATAGCCAAAAATGCAGCCAAAGCTCGCACCGGGCATAATTCCTCGCTTGTTGACGGAAATAAGGAAATCCAATGCCCCCGACCCTTTTGATCTGTTTTGGAATGGCGTAAACATAATCGGACCTCACTTGGCCCTAGCCGTAAATCAGAGAATTGAAATGCCCTAGATGAACCGTCATTTTTAGATGACGCCAAAACCTCAGATATACGGAAAGCCCCGAAAAAAGTTGTTAGTGCCACAGCGTGAAACAAGCTTGACTCATATGGTGAGTGACAAAGGAGTGGCCAGCGAGCTTGTAACCCGATCAGAATGTCAGGTGACAATGGCAGTCTGGGATCCGGTCCCCGGGGGGATGCCCTTGCCCAACCGTTAAGCGCCCTCCGTACTCGGAAATCCGAAGTACAATCCGCCACGCCACGTGCTTTAGCAATAAAAGCTAATGCTGCAAGTTTGAGAGAAATCGTGTGCATAGACAGTCCCCTATGTTTGGCACTTACACAAAACTGCAACACGTGGTCCACTGGAATGGGCCATAAGAGTTGAAGTTGATTGGCTAAGCGGAAGGCCTGAAATTCCCTACCTGCTGCTTGGTATGCGGCCTTGGTGCTAGGCGCCAAGGACTGCCATATAGCCTGCTCTACCTCCACCTTCCAGTCTGCCACAGAGCTGGAGGCATGTTCTCCGGCTGTGGGAGGGCCCAAGGTGCCAGTTCCCGAAATCTTCGTACCTGACGTCGGGACAAAGCATCCGCTATATCATTATTCAAACCCGGTATATGTTTTGCCCGGAAAAGAATATTGAATTTTAGACAATGCAAGGTAAAATTCCTAACCAGGTTCATGACGTGCAGATTACGTGAAGACAGAGAATTGATGACCTGGACCGTGGCCTGGTTGTCACTCCAGAACAAAACTGTGGAGTCGGCAAAATTGCTGGCCCACACGTGAGCCGCCACCACAATTGGGAATAGCTCCAGGAAGGTGAGATCCTTGCAAGTGCCGTTTAAAAGCCATTCCTCTGGCCACTGCTCCGCACACCATTTTCTTCCCCAAATAACTCCGAAACCCCATGAACCTGATGCGTCGGAATGAACCTGAAATTCTGTCTTTAACAGTAGCTCCTGCCTCCAGAATGAAACTCCGTTGAAATGTTCCAAAAAGTCCAGCCACACTGCAATATCCTCCCGCATGGACCTGGTGACCCTTGTTCTGTGATGTGGCTTGCGCAATCCAGACATGGCGGAGCATAAGCGCCGCAGAAAGGCACGTCCCGGGGCAACGACCCTACATGCGAAATTCAGGTGCCCCACTATTTCCTGCAGTTGTTTTAAAGATACTTTTCTATCGTTTTTAATGCAGGCCAATTTGGACCTTAATGTGGATAGCTTTTTTTTTTTTTTTTTTTTTGAAACAAAAACCTAATAAATTGAAATCCTTAGGGTGAATAGGCAAAATGCGAAAGGCTGCTTTTATATCGCATTTGCCCATTAAAGCCCCAGGACCATTATTCCTTACCATACGCACAGCAGAATCAAATGAAGCATACCTGACGGAACTTAGTTGTTCCGGGATAGCATCATTCACGGAAGCCCCTTTTGGGAAAGATTGTGAATCAACCTGTATTCCCCAGGCGCTTTCTTAGGCACTATTCCTAAAGGCGATACCCGTAAATGAGGGATTGGGGGGTCTTCAAAAGGCCCCAACACCCTTCCTGCCATGACTTCTTTGCCAATTTTCTCCTTTGCAATGTCCTCAAACTGATTGATGGATTTCTGATTTTTGGCCAACGAACCGCACCTAACACCCTGAAAAGGAATGCAAAATCCTTCCCTAAAGCCAGTACTAATGTATGAGGCTTCACGCCGATTGGGGTAAAGCTCTAACAGCTTATTCAGGGGCTCAAGGTTGACCGGACTGGGCCCCTTTGGCAGGAGGTTGTTGTCCCCCGGTACGCCTGGCGCCCTGTCCGTCCCTAACGGGCCATTTACCGGGCTTATTTTTGAAACAATTAATTGCGGCATGGTGGCCTGCACAGGTTTGGCAGTCATGTCTGAATTTACAAGGGTTGCGTGAGCAAGTCCCCTTGTTAAAATCCCAACAGAGCGAGCGGTGTTGAACCGCCTGGCCTGCGTACCCACGAGAGGTGGACGCAGGCTGTTGTTTAGCCAAAATGTGGCCGCTGTCCGCCCTGTCGCCAAAACCTGGTCTGGCCGGTGTCATAAACTGCAGCCACAAGTCGTTATCCTTTAAATCCCAGCGAAGGGCGTGATCAAAGGCCGCTCTACGGCGAAATGACTCATCATAAGCCAACCAGGCTGCACCCTCGTATTCTGAGTAAGCCCGATAAATCATATCGAGGTACTTAGTCAAAATAACTCCTTTTCCTGGGAAACGCTGGAGCACGACCCCCATGTATATAAGAAATCCAGGAAGCCAATTGGCCCATGTACGGGCCACTTTCTTCCTTTTGATCCTTTCCGCTTCCTTTTCCATCCCCTTTTCTTTTTCGGAGCTCTCTTGTTCCCGAAAAAGCAGTGAAAATATGTCAACATACTCTCCCTTGCAAATTTTTTCCCTTGTTGCGGGCAACAAATGATATCCCAATGGAGCAGAAGTGCTTCCAGTTGGGATAGAATCGTGTGTAGCGCCAGCATAAGGATCCCTAGTCCCCGGTGTGATCCCTACTCCAGCTGCACCTGCAGGTCCCAGCCAGACATTGACACAAGCACCCATAGCCTCGGTAACCGGGGCTGATTGAGGTTGGCCTTCCGGAGAAACGTTCCCTACAGCAATTGTCTGTTGATATGCCGCAGTCCCAGCAGCCACGTTGCTGGCTCGCTGTGCATTAAGAACTGTGGCCGCAGCAATTGAAGGAACAGTGCTGGCCTGCTGCGTATTAACAACTGTGGCCAGAGCAGTAAAAGGAAGAGGTGGAGCAAGAGGTTGTGCCATGCTTCCCATCTGTGATCCTACACCTGGAAACCATGGCATGAAACCCCACTGTGTAGGAAAAGACCCAGGTGCGTGATGTGATGGTGAGATGTACTGCATCGGCTGCTCACCTTGTAAAGCGTGACTGATTCCCGGCACCGGGTTGAGATGTTGCAGAGGAGGCTCAGCAGGCGAACTTGCAGGTACCTCTACGATGGACGGGGTGGATGATCCAATGCCTGCGTCTGTACCCAACGCATCCCTAGTTGCTCCGCTCGATGAGTCTTCAACTACCTTTAACCGAGCTGAAAGAGCATCCCATAAATTATCCTGCCTCTTTTTACGTGTCTGTCTGCGCCCCGCCACAGTGTGCGGAGGTATCGGCACTGGAGGGGAAGTGATGCCCTTTTCTTTTTCTAATGACTGTAATCTAGCCACAATACTAGATACCTGAGGATCTAATTCTTCCTCTGAGGAAGAATTGTCAATGGGCCTGCTCCGTTTAGCGGATTGTGCAGGAGCCTTTCCTTTCCCTTTTCCACTCCCCACACCCTTTTTTGGAGGCATACTGTCGAGGAGGATGAAGCAAGATATTCCCCGTTACCACTCTACACTTGAAACTGGGCTATGAAGGAAGTGACTTTAATTAATAACAAGATGAATACTGGACTGTGATGGGATGAATAAATAGCACTATTATCACGTGCCAATCAGGAATCTAAACAACCAGGAAAAAGCTGCTTTATCAAATGCAGTCTCCCATCCAAAACCAGACCAGGGCTGACCCTGCTGAGCTATACAACAAGGCAGAGAACCCTGAATCTCAGCCACTCCCCTGCCCTCTAATACTATGCTAAATAGGCAGATATAGATGAATACTGCACTGTGATGGGATGAATAAATAGCACTATTATCACATGCCAATCAGGAATCTAAACAACCAGGATAAAAAAAAGCTGCTTTTTAAATGCAGTCTCCCATCCAAAACCAGACCAGGGCTGACCCTGCTGAGCTATACAGCAAGGCAGAGAACCCTGAATCTCAGCCACTCCCCTGCCCTCTAATACTGTGCTAAATAGGCAGATATATAAGGCCTCACTTGAGTGGTACAGCAAACGGCAATAACACCAGTTAACAAGGGGGGGGGGGGGCAAAGCCACCGAATACTTCCCAGCCCCACCTGCCAATGGCAGGGATAGAACCCAGGACCCCCCTTACCCAAGCAACAGCCCCACCAATGGACCACAAACCCCTACCAACCAAAGAGGGTAATGAATTTTAGCTGCCTGAGTGCGCTAACAAGAGGGGGGGGGCAAAGCCACCAAACAGCACCCTATACCGCCTAAACACCTCCCAGCAACAATGATTGGGGCTCCAGGCAAGCCTGCCTAGGACGCCCGCCAAATCTCCCCCCCCAAACACCCGTAACCTGGATGGCCCAGAGGCCATGAAGCTGCGTCCTCCCGTTGCTCAGCGCGACTCCCTCGTTGCCAGGCACTTGCTGCCTGGATCTTCGTGCAGCTTCTTCGTGGGGCTATAGCTGGCCTTGTCCGGCTGTGCAGCTCTGCCACAGCCGATTGCCAGCCCCCACAGCCTATTTAGCTGGACTCCAGCCGCGGTTGCGGCACCTTCAGGACGTCCCTTGCCTCCCCGCTCCGCAGAGCGTGCAGCTGAAACAGCGAGGGGCGGGCCTATTCGTTCGCCCAGCCGCCGGATCTTCAGTCGCGGGGGCGGTCCCCCCTGCTGAGTTCTCAGCCCTCGCCGCAGTTTCCTCCGCCGGCTGCAGCCGAGCCTTGCCGCTCGCTCAGCCGCCGAATCGGCCGTCGCAGGGGTAACCCCCCTTTCGCCGGCTCTTCAGCTCTTGCTGCGGCTTCCGCCGCCGGCTAGGGCCGGGGCCGAGTCTAGCCGCTCGCCCCGCCGACTGCAGATAATGAGCCGCTTCTTCTTCGCTTCTGCCCCGCTGAGGGGGCTCTTCTCTCAACGCCGCCTTCCCGCCGCTGCTTCTGCTGCTGCTGCTGCTGCTGCTGCTGCTCCTGCTTCGTTCCGCAAGCTGCGGAACAAACTGTGGAGGTGAGGAGGGGTCCCTGTACTTAAATAGCTGTAGACCCCTCCCATCTCCGGTGGCACCATCCTGGCCCAGCAAATAGTGGGCCAAAACGTCACCTCACCCCATCCTCGCTCGCAACCACCTCTCCCCACCCAGCGAGCCGGGTAGGAAAGGCCATTATAGGGTGATTGTGATCATGAAAAATCCACCCTCAGTCACAGGAAGTCTTGAGTGAGCAGCCTGTTTAGAGCTCTTCCCAATGACAGTTTTGTTCTGCACTCACTCTGCATTAGCTAAAATTTTCAGAAGGTCCTATTCCTATCTTGTTCCTATTCTTAAAACAGGCTGCCATTCTTTAAACATAGGCTATCATTGTTTGTCATGTCACAAATTAAAAAGACAATTTTCAAGAACAAATCCGGGGGGGGGGGACAGTGAGGCATAGCTTGGGAGAGCAGTGCACCCATTTGCCCCACCCTGGCTACAGGGCTTCATCCAGTTATGTGCACCTCAACTAATGTAGTTTATTTAATTTGGAGGGGGATGGATGTCATAAACAACTTGTAGAGAAAACTAGGGGTGTGCATGCCAAAAAATATCGTTTATCATTATCATCATTTTGGACCCAAAAATTTTTCGTCTTCATTCATATTGTAGGTGAACTGTATCATCTTCACAATAATTATCGTGAAAAAATGATATTTTTGCAGCCCTATTTTTAAAGAAAAAATGCATATAACTTCTGTATTTTAAAAGTTAGAGGCTTGAAACTTGGCCACAGTGCTTATGGGGTATGCCTAAGTATGTGCATGAAATTTGAGATAGATCCCTCCAACCCTCGATTTTATATGAATTTTTTAAAGATAATTTCTGTTCTGACAGGTCTCAAATTTGGCACATATGTGTAGCAACATGTGCTACACATATGTGCCATATTTGAGATCGATCCATCCAACCCTCGATTTTATACGAATTTATTAAAAATTGTTTCAGTTCTGACATATCAGAATGACAGCTTGCCACGTGCGTTCATTCAGACCTGTCAGAATGGAAACAATCTTTTAAAAATTCATATAAAATCAAGGGTTGGAGAGATCGATCTCAAATTTCATACACATACTTAGGCATACCCCATAAGTACCGTGACCAAGTTCCAAGCCTCTAAGTTTTAAAATACAGAAGTTATAGATATATTTATATGGCAGTCCAATAAAACGATAAAATCGCCCGAAAATTATCGTCTCCAATGATTATCGTAGGTTTTTCTACCATATCGTCATCATTAAACACATGCACGATAACGAGCTTATCGTATTGTTATCGTACATTTTAACGATACGATACACATCCCTAGAGAAAATTACACTGGACCTAAGAACATAATTCTGTAAACACAAATCTGTTATTCTTACCAAAAAAAACCTGGAGCAGCCTATTGCAAGACATTTCAACTCATCTGTACATAGCCTCTCTGATTTACAGGTGGTTCCAATAGAACAAATAAAAGACACTGACATGCTTGACAAAAGGGAAAATCTACTAACTCAGAACTCTTACTACAAATGGCCTTAATTTGGAGGACAATCCATAAGCATTATACAAGTCATGCCTCTGTTTTTTCTCCTAAGGAATTTTCATTGCCAGGGATTCCAGTCTGCCACTCATGGTATCCATTTAACTGCACAGCTACTGATAAGGGCAGAACCAAAATATTTAGTTCAATATATACATATATTTAAATACTCTGTTGTTAGTCTTCCTATCTTTCAGGGAGAGAGAGAGAGAGAGAGAGAGAGATCTATAGATACAGCTTTAGAAAGCCTGCAATTTTTAACTCTTGCAGGGGGACAAGTAGAACCTCTCCTCATCTCTCTCTTAGTGTTAGCATTGGAGCTGAGACAGTGTGCCATGCAGCTCCATAGGAGTTTGTTTTTTCTCATGTATTGTAGAAACCATCTTTTTATCCTTTTATTGTTTCATTTCTATGTTCACCACTCTGGGATCTAGTTTAGATATGGGGCAGTAAATTAATAAAGAAGAAAAATACCCAGGTGTGTTGGAGTGGTGCGCACTATGCGTACAAATTACAACCACAACTGCTGTGCAGCTTTGCCCCACCCTCACCCAGAAAAATTCCTATGGATGCCCATGGATCTTCTTGCATTCTTAAATCAGAATGCGGAACCACGTGGGTGCAGAATGATATTTACATGCCATTCCTGGATTATTATGGGAGCAACAATGGAGCCAGTGTCTGCCAGTAACAGTAACAGTGAAGGGAAAATATGGTCAAAAGACATGTAATCTACAATCTTGTAAAAGTAGTCAAGCCCTCTAATCTCTTAGCATTTCTGTCTCACTAATGTAGTATTCTCTAAATTAGAGTAAACCATTACTATATTATTCTTCTAATCATCCACAGAGCTATTAAAGCAAGTGAGAACTGCTGAAATGAATTGTAAGCACTAATTAGTGTGTCCCTTTTTCCTCTAGTTATGTGCCATATCATGTCAGTACCAGCTGATTTTTTTTTCTAGGATGTAATTTCTAAAAATAAAACAAGTGGCAATGGCTCAAAGAGCAATGGACCATTCTGAGCTACAAACAAACATTAATATAAAAATGTTCTATATATTACAACAAAAATGATACTGGCAACCTGATAATTAATTTACCAAAATATGGAATGATATTTTTTTGTAGAATATTAAAATGGGAAAGATTTAAATATAGGATCCTTGTGGCTTTATAACATTTTTTCCTAATGTATTCGTTGGTAATTTATTTTCTTGTTTTACATAAGATTCAGATGTGAATGTATTCTATAAAGAGAAATCTATATTTTATTGTTTCAAACAGCTATTATAAAGTTAATTGCCTTGCCATAGCGCCAAAAATATTAGCCTAAATAACAGTGCCATCTGCTGAAAAGTCATAGTGACTTGCAGGAAAAGTTTAAGGATTTCCAGCTGGAGTGAAATAAGGTATTAGACAGAATGAAAAGAAGAAAATAAATAGGAACAGAATGAAAGTAAAATAGCAACAACAACAACAACAACTACTACTACTACTACTAATAATAATAATAATAATAAATTATGGCAACAGGAAAAGGTCACAATTATCCTGTTAGTCACATCAGTCACCAGCATCACATCAAAAAACTGTACAGAAAACCGTCAGAAACTTGGCCTACCAAAATACATCCACACCAACATCTAGAAACTAGCCATAATTAAAACATGCTCAATTGTCAGGAAATTCCTGAATATGTAAAAGACAGCATGACTTGGCAAAGCCCATCATGTCCATCTAAAGAAACTGCTACAAGTGAGAGATAAAATAATAATAATAATAATAATAATAACAAAAATTGATTGGTTCCAGACTAACAGTGCAATCCTACACATATCTATGGGCAACACAAATTTGTACCAAGCCAAATTTGACCTATTTACCATTCTTTAACAGTGAATAGTGATTTATTTATTTATTTATTTACTGATGTAAATTTTGATGGCAGGGAGCATCAGGGGTGGGGCTCCGTCAGCAACATGGGGACTGTGGCCCATGGGGCAGGGGGTCCAGAAGGTGAAAGTGGACCCCAGACCCCAACAAAGTTGCACATCTCTGCTCCAGCTGAAGATGCCTTGCCATTTTGAGTTGTAAAAACCCTAGTAAACCCAAAATGGTTATATATTGTGATAAATATTCTTGTTTTAGAATGTATGGCACTTTATTTATTTCATTAATTTCCTATCTTTCTTACATAATGGAACTCATAGCGACATAAATAGGCTTCCCAGGCAGGCACTGGACAGACCCAGACAGACCTGCTTGACTTCAGCAAGATTACTGCATCAGACGCAAAAAGTACCAATTGCCCTGTGACAAGAAATACCATTTCATTTAGCAAGCATGGATTAAAAGTGCAATCCTATGTATGTATAATCAGAAGTAAACCCCATTGAGTTCAGTGGGACTTACTTCTAGTTAAGTGTGCATGGGGTTGCAGGCTTCATTGGTTGCACTCAACTCCAGTTGAAACTAATGGGGCTTAAGCCATGATCAAGTTGTACCCTTGATTTCAATGTGACTTAATTTCAAGTAACTTACCTTGTTCAAATAATAAGTGCCAAAAACTAATATGCTGTGAATATGCAACTTCCCACTCATTTTCAACGAGAATATATGAAATGCAATTCAATTTTATATGTTCTCTAATGCTTTTTATTCCAAAGCCGCATATTACTTTAAAGATGTTGTATTTAATCCTTTCCCCCTTCTGTGGTCCCAGTCCAGACTGGGGCCCCCATGCTTACAATTTATATTGCCAAATAGTGAACTATTAAGCAAATGAAGAACTTTTTGGAAAGATATATAGCAGGCCCAGGGACCCAATCCAAATTGAGGCTGCAGCAGGGGGGAAGGGTTAACCACCACCATACCACTTATGCTAGGGACCCATTTTGGATCAGAGCTAGTAAAGAAAAAACCACATAGCTGCTACATACTCAGTGTTGATAGTGCTGGGCTAGATGGGCCAGTATCTGATCCAGTATAAGGCAGCTTCTAAAATCCTGTGGTAGCTATGTTGGCCCTTTGTGTAACCAGCACCCTGACTTCCCTCCCTTGGTAACAGTTCTGCACTTACTGTTTGGAAATTTGAATGAAAATGGCTGCTGTGATCTTAATGAAAGGCTTAATGCATTCCATTTTATGAATCGAACAATGCGGCATGTAGCTTTTTCTTCTTTGCAGGATGAATAATAGAGATCCATCTGATTATTAAGAGATTGGAAAGGAAAAAAATTCCATTCTATCACTCTTTTACACATTTTTACAACCAATTTATTTCCTGGTGATTTAAAGCTGGAGCATACTGTCTGAACATAAATAAAGTTTTTAACTGTTTGTGATACACTAAATGTTATCTTTGTTATTCCTTCATTATAGTGCATCTATATCACATCTAATAGGTTTGATTTATATATTTATTTTGTAGGTATGTTATTGAAACGAATGCATCATGCGGAAATATTATTTTGAATGGTGTTTATTTAATTACTACATTCTATTTTGGCAACAATTGTTGCAACAAGAATTTCATTCAGAATGCCCCTAGAATATGGCATTGAATTATTATATTAAGGAACAAAGAAAACATGCCAAACTATTCATCTCTACCCACAGGTAACAATAGCACAGTACTTTTCTATATCTTCTTAATTCTCATTTGAAGTTTAGGAAATGAAAATATAGTTTTCGCCGTGCAAAATACTTTGTAATGCCTAATGTTCAAGGTGTTTTCATTCTCAGAATACAATGAAAGGATTGCATTTCATTGGTAGGTTAGTTCTTTTCTTTTTCTATTTTAAAGCTTGCTTTGGATTTTAACTTGATTCATCTAGTTCTGGTTGCCCTAACAACATGCTTGGGGCAATTTTCGTCTCCTTTATTATTTATATCACAATCATATAAGCATGCTAAATCCCTCTAAGAATATTCCATCACCTCAATCAGTTGAATTTTGTAAGTTGTGGGGGGTGAAGCCAGGGCAAAAACATCCCTTGAGAACTGCATTTTTAATAGGGCTGTGCATCACCTAAGATCTGAATTCAAAATGCAAGGCAAATTGGGGTGATTTGCAGGGCTTCAAAACAGATCTGAAACGAACAGAAACAGATCCGAATTGGTCTGAAGCAAATCGACTTGGTCGGAATCGATTTGGATTGATTCTGAACTTTTTCAAGTGCAGACAGTGCTTGCAACATTTTTTTGTTAGAGTAAGGAGGGGGAGGAGGAGTTTGGATGGGGAAATTAGCAGTTAAGTGACAGAAGAATCCTCCTGAATTCTCCCAGTTTTCTCTAGCAGCCTCCAATCATGATGGTGGAGGAAGGCTTAAGGACAATCAGCTTCATTCATCCTTGCTCATTGTGGATTAGACTTGGTAGGAGTAAGGTGTTTGGGGCAGGCTAGCTTAGGTTTGTTGTTGGGGTGTGTTTTGGGGTGTTGGTACTTTCTTTCTCACTGAGGCAGGTCTGTTCACCAAGGGTAAATTAATTGCTCACGGGCCCTCCAAAATTTGAAGATGGCTCAGTGAGGAAACATAGGAGCTGAAAAATTAGGATGACAGTTCAGCTATAAAATGGTGGAGAAGGTTCACACACACATGGATTGCAGATGATTCATATGCAATAAATATTTCCCTATATGTAACGTTAACTGCTACTTTTTACAAATGCATACTCACTACATCAATTCTCCTTGCCAGAAAACTTTATCAGCTGTATGAGTCAAATATTAACTGAGAAGAAAACTGACTAGTCAGCATTTGAAGGTCAATTTGAAGACTGATGTATTATTTATTTATTTATTTATTCATTCATTGCATTTTTATACCGCCCTATAGCCGATGCTCTCTGGGCGTTCACAAAAATTAAAACCATGAAATCATTTTAAGAAGTATAAAACAACCACAATCTAAAAACACAAAATAACATACAATATAAAAACACAAGCAGGATAAAACCAAGCAGCAGAGATTAATACAGATTAAAATAAAAAATTTAAACAGCAAGGGTTAAAATTGAGTTAATTTAGCTGTTAAAATGCTGGGAGGATAAAAAGGTCTTCACCTGGAGATGAAAGGAGTACAAAGTAAGTGCCAGACGAACCTTTCTGGGGAGCTCGTTCTACATTCCATGGATACTGGTGAGGTCTTCCATTGGAATAACAGGTAAGTACTGAGAATAAAACATTCTCTTGTCTCAAAGAAACTGTCTTCATTTTGCTTGTCAAAAACAAGCATGCATATGCACAGACATATATACACATGCACACACTAGTCAATGTATAGAACCAGACAAGTGTAAGCATTGTTTCTGTTTATTTTATATGCCCCCCCAAAAAATCTCATTTTTTCCAAGAATGTTTTTCTTTCCATTAAGTATCAAAGATGGAAGTAAAGTAAGAAGATATGAATCTGGAGTACAAAAGCCTTCTGAAAAAGTCTTCATAAAATCCAGATATGATATAGTCATTATATATTTCATCATATATGAAAAAGATAGAGGCTGCAATTCAGAGATTTGCACATTGGTGGGTGGGTATTTTTGGATGCTTACCCAATTTGGCTTCTTATCAAAAGTGAAATGGAATGAAATCCTCAATCTTCCCTGGTCTACACTACAGTGTAATGATTTATTAAAGGTTAAGGCTGGAGTTCAATGCAGACTTACATGGTAAAGTGTCTGACTGAACTTAATGGGACTTACTTCTGAGCAGACATTCATAGATGTGCATTGTAAGGGTGTTCCCAGCCTGGCCAGTGTCATTTGGCAAATCAGGGAGTGGTGGCAGTGAACATCCCAGGTAGAAATTTTCCACATTTCCTATATTGTTTTAGCATAAGAGAAAGACACTCTAAGTCATATGGGGTGATGAACACCACAACAAATAAAAACACACTATGGTTTAAGTTAATTGACTACTATGAGATTTACAGAGGCCCACAATGGTTGGGCTGTTATCCCATAAAAAATATGAAATGCTCCCTTCTTTCTACAATGTTTTGCTTAATTGTCAGGAGATTATTCTTATTTTTAAAAAAATTCTATACACATAGATAAATGCACATGGACTCTATCATCGTACACACTACAGTTAGGTGAAGTTATTACATCTAACCAATTATTTGAGTCACTCCACATATTAAAATAAGAAGTAAGAACGTCATACAGATTTCATTGAAGTAGCGTGGAGAAATGGAAATTCTGAAAATGAAATTGAGTGCTTGTCAAAAGAATTAACCAATTTGGAATCAGCTGTCAAAATGTCTAGTATTTCCATATGTGTACAGTTCTGCAAGTGATGAAGGAACAAGATTGAATAATTCTGATTTGTCTTTTCACTTCATGCCTAAATTGTGATAATCCATCCATAGCATAAAGCTTTAAAACACACACACATATATATATATATAATGCACTTTCTAGAGGCTTCTCCTTCTTCTTTTAAAGCATTCTCTTTGTAGAGAGACACTGTTCAAAGTGTCAAAGACTATTGCTAAAATCATGTATTTATTTGCTGTGTTTATGGGCAGGATATCAACCAATCTATTGGATAGGATTTTCAAACTCTTTATCAACAATTATATGTGAACCTTATTTGTTTGAAAAAATCGCCAACGCAAGATTTTTTAAAAAATTGAGGACTCAGCAGTATAGCATGTTATTATAAATAATGCATTCCAAAATGTAGCATTTTTTAAAAGAAAGAACATGGAGCTGCTTCAGTATTCTGTTTGATAGACAATCGAGAACACACATTGAAAGACACCTGCTTCACATATTACAAACAAGCAGCAACAGTATAAGTGTAAGTGACTCATCCGTCATCTTTACAACTTTCCTGTTCAATATGCACTGCCCAGATTTTCGTACTTCTTCCATGGAGTACATCAAGTGCAACTGAAATGCTCATATCTCTCACTGTATAGGATTTCCATACCTTGGGCTTTTCCCACTTTGCCCTTTCCCCCAAAGGAATTTCAGCACTTTTCATATTATGAAAGTCCTTTTTATGGTGTTTTCCCCTCATACAATTACATTTACATGATGTGGCAGTGGAGCCAGTGAGTGTCCTCTATTTTGTTACATCAGCCCCAAAACTTGCTACCCACACATTGGGGGGTGGAAAGGGGAAGCCTGCTCTATATGAGAAGGCTCACTGCATGATTTGGAACCCTGCTGTGAGCAGAACCTCCAAAAGGGGCAAAGGAAGTTCTAAGCAGAAGAAGCACATGTCTCTCATGCTTCATTTTTCAAAAGGAGTGGCCAGGGTACTCTGTTCCTGCAAATGCAACAAAGATTCTCCTGGCACCTTGAAGATTAACAAATGTAATATGGCAAAAGTTTTTGAGGACAAGAGTCCACTTCAGCCGATGCTTTTTTTTTTTTTTTTTTGTCACTTTTTGTTTGTAACATCTGAATCCATCCTGACTTGAACGTATTTCCTGTGGCCAGCTGGATGGCCACAGAGGGAACAGAATGCTGGAGTAGATGGACACTTGGTCTGATCCAACATGGCTCTTCTTATGTTCTTATGTTTAGCACTTCACTGGAAACACGTTTTCGTAAAAAGGAAATATTGTCATATTCAGTTTATGGCAAGTTTAGGAAGAAGTGGCTAGGAAGAGCATATGGGTTATGCCATACACCATGCATTAATATAGATTGTAACATTTAAAAAGGGGGCTTAGAAATGCGAGCTCCTGCACTTCTAGAAAAATAATCTTATGAATCATTTCAAAGCAGCCCAGGCTCATCTCTGAATCAATCCTAAAAATAAGCCGATACGAACATAAGAGCCATGCTGGCCATCAAGCTGTCGACCAGAAACCCACAAGCAGGACACAAGTGCAACAGCACCCTCCTGCCCATGTTCCCCAATTGCCAGCAATCTATGTACATAGGCATACTGCTTCTGATAACTGGAAATGACAACAGTACATTCCCCAATCCCCACCACAAAGTTCCCCGTTGTGAGAAAGCAACTGTGACAGGTGGGAGAAGCCCATTTGAATCCATCCTAACATGGGAAAGATGCTTCCGAGCAGGCCTAGATACATTATCTAGTGCAATCATGGGGAATTACCACTTTCACATGGGAAACACCATTTTATCTTTAGCAGCCAAGAGGAAAGATGAAGTCTATGGGCTAATGGGATAGGATATCTCTCACTGCTGTTCTCCACACTCAGCAAAGATAGGGGATTGGCATGGCACTCCCTCGGTCACCTTAACTTGCTTGGTGGGGGGGATCAGAGTTTTAATGATAACATTTTATAAGCACTCTTCCCTTAAACTTTTACAAAAATTCAGACAGAATGCTTACAAAAACCCAGTAGCTTTTGAGCTGAATATGGAAATGTTCATGTATCCCTAATGAATCAATTCAATGACTTTGCGCCTTTGCTTCTTATATGTTTTCACCACCACATTTGTGGTCATTTGCAGTAGTGTGCTGAAAGCCTAATTTGAGCCTGTGGCCAGACAGGGCAGGATTGACTCAAGCAGAAGTAGCTCGAATGAACCTTTTCACTCAGCTGCCTTCCACTGAGAAGTTCATATGAATTGGCCTAATTCTCAGTAGACGGAAGCAGCGGATAGCAGCATTGGACGCCGGCAGGTAAAGGGGGACCTCCTTCCCTCTCCCTCCCTCCTCCCCTCCCCCCACTCATGCTCCTTACCTGCCGGAGTCCTGTGCTGCCAACCGCTGCTTCCGTACTACGGATAAACAGGCCTTGCAGCCTGTTCCACAGTAGAGCGACAGCACGCCGAGTGATGTCACCCAGCGCACTGGTGCTCTATTGTGGAAGACAAGGCCTGTTTATCAGTAGTACAGAAGCAGCGGGCAGAAGCAAGGAGGCAGCAGGTAAGGAGTGCAAGTGGGGGAGGGGGGATGCCATGTTTTCCCCATAGACTTTGCATTGGGGGGAAAGCTTGTGTTGGGCCAACGGGACAGATTAGGGATTCTGTTGGTGTACCGCCCACCCCGCTGCTCAACAGACTCCCTAGCTCAGCTGACAGAGGTGGTCTCTGGTGTACTGTTGAGGTCCCCCAGACTCTTGGTTCTGGGGGATATCAACATTCATGCCGAGGGCACTTTATCTGGGGCAGCTCAGGATTTCATGGTCTCCATGACAACCATGGGACTGTCCCAACATACCATCGGCCCAACGCATGTAGCAGGGCACACTCTAGACCTGGTTTTTTCAACTGGACATGGAGATGGGGACTTTACATCAACCCCTCTGTCATGGTCAGATCACCACCTGCTGAGGTTTAGACTTACAGCGGCTTTTCCCCTCTGCAAGGGTGGGGGACCCATTAAGATGGTCCGCCCCCAGAGGCTAATGGATCCAGATGGTTTCCAGAGGGCTCTGGGGAGTTTTCCGGCTGATAGGGCTGGCTCTCCTGTCGAAACCCTGGTTGATCTGTGGAATGCAGAAATGACCCGGGCAGTTGACACGATTGCTCCTGAGTGCCCTCTCCTGTGTAGAGCTCAAACGGCTCCGTGGTATACCCCAGAGCTGAGAGTGATGAAACAAAACAGGAGACGGCTTGAGGGCAGATGGAGACAAACTCCTGATGGATGCAATCAAATACTGGTAAGTGCTTATGGTAAGCTGTATTCAGGGGCAGTGAGGGCAGCAAAAAAACAATACTTTGCTGCCACTATTCAATCATCAACCGGCCGCCCAGCGGAGCTTTTCAGAGTTGTCCGGGGGCTTTTACATGCTGGCCCCAAGGACATGGTAGAACCATCTGAGGCCCGCTGTAATACATTTGCTGGGCACTTCCAGAATAAAATCTCTGGCATCCAGTGTTATAGCAGATGAATCTAGTGAGGTATCCAGAGCACAGGCTTGTCCTGTTTTCTTGGATGAGTTTCAGTTGGTGCAGCTCGAGGATGTTGACAAGGTGCTTGGATAGGTTCGTGCAACCACTTCCATATTGGATCCTTGCCCCTCTTGGCTAATAAAAGCTAGCAGGGATGGAACAACTGGCTGGGCCAGGGAAGTGATTAATGCCTCTTTGCAAGAGGGAGTGGTCCCAGGCCTCCTGAAAGAGGCGGCAGTGAGACCACTCCTAAAGAAATCTTCCCTGGACCCTGAAAATCTTAATAACTACAGGCCAGTAGCAAATGTTCCATTCCTGGGCAAGGTCCTGGAGTGGGTGGTTGCGAGCCAGCTCCAGACACTCTTGGATGAGACCGATTATCTGGATCCGTTTCAGCCGGGTTTCAGGCCTGGCTTTGGTACGTAAACAGCCTTGGTCACCCTGTATGATGACCTATGTCGGGAGAAAGACAAGGGGAGTGTGACTCCGTTGATTCTTCCTGATCTCTCAGCGGCTTTCGATACCATCGACCATGGTATCCTTCTGGGACGACTGGCTGAGTTGGGAGTGGGAGGCACTGCATTGCAGTGTTTCTGCTCCTACTTGGTGGGTCGGCTCCAGAAGGTGGTGCTTGGGGAACATTGCTCGGCCCCGTGGATTCTCCAGTATGGGGTTCCGCAGGGGTCAGTTTTGTCCCCCATGCTGTTCAATATCTACATGAAACCGTTGAATGCAGTCATCCGGAGTTTTGGAGTGTGTTGTCATCAGTACGCTGATGACACGCAGCTCTATTTCTCCTTTTCATCTTCATCAGGTGAGGCTGTGGATGTGCTGAACCAGTGCCTGGCTGCGACAATGGACTGGATGAGGGCTAATAAACTGTAACTCAATCCAGACAAGACTGAGACGCTGTTAGTGGGTGGTTCCGCTGACCGGATGGAGGGTGTTCAACCTGTTCTGGATGGGGTTGCACTCCCCTTGAAGGAGCGGATTCATAGCTTGGGGGTTCTCCTAGAACCATCTCTGTCACTTGAGGCACAGGTGGCCTCAGTGGCACGGAGTGCCTTCTACCAACTTCGGTTGGTGGCCCAGCTACGTCCCTATCTGGACAGGGATAACCTGGCTTCAGTTGTCCATGCTCTGGTAACCTCCAAGTTAGATTACTGCAATGCACTCTACGTGGGGCTGCCTTTGAAGGTGGTTCGGAAGCTGCAGCTTGTGCAAAATGCAGTGGCCAGATTGATAACTGGAACCAGTAGGTTCGAACATATAAGACCTACTCTGGCCCGCTTGCATTGGCTGCCTGTATGTTTCCGAGCCCGGTTCAAGGTGCTGGTTTTAACCTATAAAGCCTTACACGGCTTGGGACCACAATACCTGACGGAACGCCTTTCCCGACATGAACCTACCCGAACACTACGTTCAACATCTAAGGCCCTCCTCTGAGTGCCTCCTCCGAGGGCAGCTCGGAGGTCAGCAACAAGAGAGAGGGCCTTTTCTGTAGTGGCTCCCCAATTGTGGAACGATCTCCCCGACGAGGCCCGCCTGGCACCAACTAGGGGTGTGCATCGGATCCGATCCGATCCACGATCCGAATCCGATCCGCCCCAAAAATCGGAAAATCTGATCCGATCCGATCCGATCCGACACACCATCCGATCCGATCCGATGAGATCCGATCCGGATCGGATCGGATCGGCGGATCGGACGCCATTTTAAATGCGTTTTCCCATAGCAAAGTATTGTTGTTTTACAAAAACGCCTACAACTTTTTCATTTTTAATGATAGAAGGATGAAACTTGGGCACATTGTACACTGGTTAGGGATAGGTATCTGTGAGAAATTTCAGAAAGATTGGTGCATGCAGTTTGTGGCAATTAATTTTTTAATAAATAACATGGAATACCTATAACTCGGTCATTTTTAAAGTTACACAAATGAAACTTTGCCACATTGTAGGTGGTACCTTGGGACCCATGTGTGTGAAATCCCACAACCGTGGGTGCTTGCCTGGTGTGGCAATGAATTTTTGAAAAATGGGTAGTAGTGGGGTAAATGCAGTTATGCCTCCCATTTTCTTATTTTTAAAGATACAAACAGGACACTTTGGCACATTACAGGGAACACTTCCCTTGATATGTGTGTAAAATTTCAGACAGCTAGCTCCAGGCATGTGTTGGCAATGAATTGTTGAAAATTGGGTAGCAGTGGGGTAAAATACAGTTTTGCCTCCCATTTTTTTATTTTCAAAGATACAAACGGGAAACTTTGGCACATTGCAGGGAACACTTCACTTCAAATGTGTGTGAAATTTCCGAAAGCTAGGTGCAATATTTCAGTGGGAAACGAAGGTTTATTCATGGCATTTCACATGGGATTTATGGGTTGGTTTGAAGAGCTACCAAGCTCTAACTCGCTCACATGGCAGAGGACTTATGCCCGCTCAAACACTGAAAATTTCACAAACTTTGGTGCAATACTTTAGTGGGAAAACAAAGGTTTATTCATGGCATTTCACATGGGATTTATGGGTTGGTTTGAAGAGCTACCAAGCTCTAACTCGCTCACATGGCAGAGGACTTATGCCCGCTCAAACGCTGAAAATTTCACAAACTTTGGTGCAATACTTTAGTGGGAAAACAAAGGTTTATTCATGGCATTTCACATGGGATTTATGGGTTGGTTTGAAGAGTTACAAAGCTCTAACTCGCTCACATGGCAGAGGACTTATGCCCGCTCAAACGCTGAAAATTTCACAAACTTTGGTGCAATACTTTAGTGGGAAAACAAAGGTTAAACTTTATTATTTTAAACCTTCAGGAAAGGGAGGGGGAGGCTGTGTTTGTGTGTGTGTGTTTGACAGCTTGATCCACCAATTGTGCTTTAGAATACATGACTGAATCACCCAATCCTGTGAAGACTTTCTTCAGCCTCCAATCGCAATGCTGGAGGAGGGCACCAGTATATATTCTCTCAGCCCTGCCCTTCTGGCTCTTTGTGGGTTGAACGTGGAGGAGATTAGGGAGTGTTTTGGAGCTGTGTTGGAGAGACTGTATTGAACTGATTGCATTTGGAGGTGGTTTTGAGGAGTTTCTGATCTTTTACTTCAGCTTTTCTTGTTCTCTCTCTTGGCTTTCCTTTCTCTCTTGCCTTTCCTTTCTTAGATAGCACGTTTGTTTGTCTGTGAGTTCAGTTTGTCTTTGCAGTGAGTGTGTTTGTTCTTCTTTCGCTTTCTGAAAAAACCCCCAAAAAATAATAAAAAAATATTTCTATCCTCTCTCTCTCTCTCTCTCTCTGTGTGTGTGTGTGTGTGTGTGTGCTTGTGAGTGAGTGTGTGTTGCTGGGCTGTGTAGCCTGCTGCTACAAACACAAAAAAAGTCAGCAAAGCACACATTTATACAACAATAAAAATAAATAATAATAAAAATAAAATGAAGCGTGGCACTCAAAGGGGGGGTGCTCCCAAGGCAGCATTTGGGAGAGGCCGCTCTGGGCGTGGCGCTGCTGCTGCTGCTGCTGCTGCTGGGACCAGCAGCAGGCAGCCTACTTCCACACCCCCAGTTAAACTGAGGCGTTCTCCACTGGGGCAGCAGAAGCAGGCAGAGGCAACTCAAAGTAGTGCCTGCAGGGCACTCTTTCAGCAACATGAGGCAGGTGCTGGGAGCAGCAGTGGGCATGAAGAAGGAGCACTATATCCAGCTCCTTCTTTGGTGGGTGAGCCTGTGAACCCGCTGACTGATCTTTTCCCAGATCTTGTGGAAGTCAGCGAGGTTCAGAGTGAGAAGGAGGACTCTGATGTGGGGCAAGAGGAAGAGCAGGCAGCACCAGATACTTACTCTCCACAATCCGTCCTCTCTTCCACTCATTCCCTTGCTCCTGAGGTGACACCACAGAGCGAAGGCGCCGGCAGGCCGTCTGTGTCACCCCAGAAGCGACAGGCAAGCAAGGTGTGGGACCACTTTGAGGTGGCAGTGGATTCCCGCTTTGCTGTCTGTCGCCACTGCAAGATGTCAGTGAGCAGGGGAAAAATGCCAGGCCACTTCACCACCACGAACCTCAGCCGCCACATGCAGAGGCACCACCAGTCTGTTTTGCTTGGGACCGAGGCGGGCACCTCGCAGCAGACTGGTGCTAGCGGCAAGGGCAAGCAGAAGGCTCCTGCAACTTCTGCCAGCTCTCGACCTCCCATCCCCAAGAGGCTTCGCCAGGCCACCATGGAAGAGATGGGGTGGGGGAAGTATGGAGCCACAAGGTGGCGTTTTCCAGCGCCCAACCAGATCACCAATTGCATCGGTGAGATGGTGGCGTTGGATGACCAGCCATTCAGCCTCGTCGAGAACGCAGGCTTCAAGAGGCTGATGGCTCTTGTGGTTCCATACTACAAGCCGCCATGTCGCACCACCCTGAGCAGGCGTGTGGTGCCCTCCCTGTACCAGGCATGCAGGGAGTTAGTTCTGGGTCGTCTGTGCCAGGCAGAGGCACAGAAGGTGCACTTCACTTCGGACATCTGGTCCAGCGAAGGAGGAGTGCACGCTTACCTGTCCCTGACGGCTCACTGGTGGGGAGCCTCAGGGCAGGAAGCACCCAGGACTTCTGGGACTGGGAAGGAGGGCTGCCGCTGGGCCCTCCTTCATACCGCAGTCATGGACCAGTCCCACACGGCGGAGGAGATTACGGAGGCCATGAACCGCATGGTGGCAGGGTGGCTGGGCGGGCACCAGCACACCCGCGGTTACATGGTCACGAACGGGGGAGCCAATATGCTGAAGGCGGTGCGCGATGGCGGATTTGAGGGCATCCGCTGCATCGCGCACGTCTTCAACCTGGTCGTGAGGGATGGCCTTGGAGGCAGCAAGGCCCCTCTCCCTCTCCAAATCCGTAATCTCCTAGAGAGCTGCAGGAAGGTGGCTGGGCATTTCCACCACAGCGTGAAGGGCAGTCGGTTGCTGCGGGAGAAGCAGCAGGAGCTGGGACTTCTGCAGCACCGGCTAGTGCAGGACGTGGCAACACGTTGGAACTCCACCTACCACATGCTCGAGCGTATGGTGGAGCAACAGCGTGTTGTCCACGAGATGTTCAGGGTCGGGGACATTGGCATCCAGGCCCCACTGTCCAGGCAGCAGTGGGAGGCCATGTCCCAGCTTCTGGTGGTCCTCAAGCCGTTCCTTGAGGCCACCGAGACCCTGAGCAGCAGCACTGCCCTTCTCAGCCAGGTGCTCCCCGTGGCCAGGCATCTCCAGAATCAGATGGGCGAGTTTCTGGAGGCCGGGGATGCCGTCACCGGCAGGCGCTTCCTGCCAGAGGTGCGGGAAGTGGTGACGAGGCTGAGGGAAAGCCTATCCCGCCGGGTCCAGCCTCTCTACAACGAGAGGCAGTACATGTTGGCCACCATGTGCGACCCGCGCATCAAGGATGGGTTATGTGGGCAGACTTCCCGGGCAGGTTGGGTGGAAATGCTGGTGACGGACGTTCGGGCGGCCCAGGATGCCAGGATTGGGCAGGCAGAGGAGGAGGCCAGCGAAGCCCAGGCGCTAAGTCCGCTGAGCACCACCAGCAGCGGCGGCAGCAGCACCACCACACCCAGCAGGGGGACAGGCCAGGGGTTTTGGGACAAGGCTTTGCAGGCTGCGGTTGGGCATAGAGGCACTCAACCCAGCCGCCGCCAGGATGACGCTGCAGCAGCAGTGCAGCGTTACCTGGCGGAGCAGATGGAGGACGGCTCCATCGAACCCCTGGCCTACTGGTCATCTCGGCGCCAGATGTGGCCTGATCTGGCGCGGGTGGCCATGGACAGAATCAGCTGCCCACCGTCCAGCGTTCCAAGCGAGCGGGTGTTTTCCATGGCGGGCGACGTGGTCACACCCCACCGCTCTCGCTTGGACGCTGAGATTGTGGAGCAGCTGGTCTTCCTCAAGGTCAATCTGCCCCTGCTGGGATACCCCACCCTCATGCCCGCGGGGGAGTAATTGGCAGGCACCCCCCATCCATCCCACACCTTTGGGCAGGCACCGGCAGGCCCTTGATTTTTTAATTCTTATTTTTGGTTAATTAATTTTATTTACTTTAATTTACTGGCTGTGTTGTTTACAGCTCAGTAACTCAACTCTGAACGATGGATCCCGAAGGGATCTAGTTTCTTCTCCTAGCCTCTTACATTGAGGGGATGCACAAGCATCTCACACATTCTATGTTGTTTGACTTGAACCAATGTGCTTGCACGTGTGCCTCTGAAATTGGACTCCGATGGCTCCCTCCAGGCCTTCTGTAAGGTCCCACACTTCCATGGGCGTTTCTTCTTGTAAAAGACCACGTCAGAGGCTCATGAGAACTTTGGATAAGAAGAAGGCTTAATTTTATCGCCAAGGAACGCATGCACCTCTCTGACTATGAACGAAGGACGCGATAGGATTCCTCTTCCAGGCTCCTACATTGAGTGGATGACAAGCAGCATCCCACACTGTTTCTGACTGTGTCTTTTGGACTTATGTGGCAGCCTTGCAGGGCTGTCACTGTGTGTTGTGTTTATTTTGGCTATATGATTTAAAAAACTGACTGCCTGCCTGCCCACCTGCTAGGTTGCCGCCATTGTGAAGTAGCCGGAATGCGTGGGCTGGTCTCACGGTTCTATTGCTTACTTGTGCAATGCGCAAGCGCCTGGCATCATGCCCGCCTCTGCCTCTGCCTCTGCCTGCCCGCCTGCCTGCCTGCCCGCCTGCCCACCTGCTAGGTTGCCGCCATTGTGAAGTAGCCGGAATGCGTGGGCTGGTCTCACGGTTCTATTGCTTACTTGTGCAATGCGCAAGCGCCTGGCATCATGCCCGCCTCTGCCTCTGCCTCTGCCTCTGCCTGCCTGCCTGCCTGCCCGCCTGCCCACCTGCTAGGTTGCCGCCATTGTGAAGTAGCCGGAATGCGTGGGCTGGTCTCACGGTTCTATTGCTTACTTGTGCAATGTGCAAGCGCCTGGCATCATGCCCGCCTCTGCCTCTGCCTCTGCCTGCCCGCCTGCCTGCCCGCCTGCCCACCTGCTAGGTTGCCGCCATTGTGAAGTAGCCGGAATGCGTGGGCTGGTCTCACGGTTCTATTGCTTACTTGTGCAATGTGCAAGCGCCTGGCATCATGCCCGCCTCTGCCTCTGCCTCTGCCTGCCTGCCTGCCTGCCCGCCTGCCTGCCCACCTGCTAGGTTGCCGCCATTGTGAAGTAGCCGGAATGCGTGGGCTGGTCTCACGGTTCTATTGCTTACTTGTGCAATGTGCAAGCGCCTGGCATCATGCCCGCCTCTGCCTCTGCCTCTGCCTGCCCGCCTCCCTGCCCGCCTGCCCACCTGCTAGGTTGCCGCCATTGTGAAGTAGCCGGAATGCGTGGGCTGGTCTCATGGTTCTATTGCTTACTTGTGCAATGTGCAAGCGCCTGGCATCATGCCCGCCTCTGCCTCTGCCTCTGCCTGCCTGCCTGCCTGCCTGCCTGCCTGCCCACCTGCTAGGTTGCCGCCATTGTGAAGTAGCCGGAATGCGTGGGCTGGTCTCACGGTTCTATTGCTTACTTGTGCAATGTGCAAGCGCCTGGCATCATGCCCGCCTCTGCCTCTGCCTCTGCCTGCCCGCCTGCCTGCCCGCCTGCCCACCTGCTAGGTTGCCGCCATTGTGAAGTAGCCGGAATGCGTGGGCTGGTCTCACGGTTCTATTGCTTACTTGTGCAATGTGCAAGCGCCTGGCATCATGCCCGCCTCTGCCTCTGCCTCTGCCTGCCCGCCTGCCTGCCCGCCTGCCTGCCCACCTGCTAGGTTGCCGCCATTGTGAAGTAGCCAGAATGCGTGGGCTGGTCTCACGGTTCTATTGCTTACTTGTGCAATGCGCAAGCGCCTGGCATCATGCCCGCCTCTGCCTCTGCCTCTGCCTGCCCGCCTGCCTGCCCGCCTGCCCACCTGCTAGGTTGCCGCCATTGTGAAGTAGCCGGAATGCGTGGGCTGGTCTCACGGTTCTATTGCTTACTTGTGCAATGCGCAAGCGCCTGGCATCATGCCCGCCTCTGCCTCTGCCTCTGCCTGCCCGCCTGCCTGCCCACCTGCCCACCTGCTAGGTTGCCGCCATTGTGAAGTAGCCGGAATGCGTGGGCTGGTCTCACGGTTCTATTGCTTACTTGTGCAATGCGCAAGCGCCTGGCATCATGCCCGCCTCTGCCTCTGCCTCTGCCTGCCCGCCCGCCTGCCTGCCTGGAGGTGCCCATGCAGCTGTGACTTTGCCTCTGCCAGTGGGACTTTGCCTCTGCCACTGGGACTTTGCCTGGAGGGAGCTGTGCCAATGGGACTTTGCCTGGAGGAGCCTGTGCCAATGTGACTTTGCCTGGAGGAGCCTGTGCCAATGGGACTTTGCCTGGAGGGAGCTGTGCCAATCTGACTTTGCCTGGAGGAGCCTCTGCCACTGGGACTTTGCCTGGAGGAGCCTGTGCCAAACTGTGACTTTGCCTGGAGGGACCCAACTGGAAGTGGCATCTTATCAACAACGCCCTCACGACTATGGTATGTGTTCTGTGAATGGGGGGGGCACCTTCCACCTAACCGAAGTGGGGCTGACTGTCTGCTAACTTCCGAGTAAGCAGGCAGCCCCGTGTGCCTGCTGGGGCGTGGGCACTCAGGACCGGGCACATGCCAGTCCTGGGTGGGAGGGAGCCAGTGGTGGAAAAGTATCATTTTTCTCATATTCTTCCCCCCCCCCTTCTTCTTTTGCAGCCTATGGAACTCTTTGCCACAGTGCCCAGGAGAGACAGTAATGCAGACTGCCCACCTGCCCGTCACTGCCCACCTGGAAGTCGCATGTTATCAACAACGCCCTCAGGACTATGGTAAGTGTTCTGTGAATGGGGGGGCACCTTCCACCTAACCGAAGTGGGGCTGCCTGCCTGCTAACTTCCGAGTAAGCAGGCAGCCCCGTGTGCCTACTTTGGCATGGGCACTCAGGAACGGCCAATCCTGGGTGGGAGGGAGCTAGTTGTGTTGAAGTGGTCAACTAATATTCATTCTTTTTTTCCCCCCTTCTTCTTTTGCAGCCTATGGTACTCTTCGCCACTGCGCAAAGCGCACCCGTGATTCCAGACTGCCCATCTGCCCCAGCCACGGCCGCATGGAGGTGGCCCATCGATTCACGTCGCCCGTACGACTCAGGTAAGAGTGCAGGCAGAGTGGCCATATAGAAAAGAAGGCAGGGCCCCTGCACCTTTAACTGTTGTGATGAAGAGGGAATCTCAGCAGGAACTAATTCCATACAAATGACACTGGCAGAAATTCCCTTTTGTCTACAACTGCTGAAGTTAGGAACTCTGACCTGGATTTGATCTGGTCAGCCTAAGGTAGGGTGCTATTAGGAGTGAATGAATAACCCAAGGACAAAAGAAATGGTGATTCTCTAATGCTCCGGTAAGCTGTGTCCTGCCAGACACAAAAAGATAGCCAATCCCTCTAACAATGGGCTCAGAAGAGTGATTTAGAAAGGGAGGGGTGCAGCAGGAGAAGGAGGATTGCGTCACAAACAAGAGAAGTGTGCCGGTGGGAGACTACTAGGACTTGCATGTATTAATGTAATACAAATCTTTATTTATTTTCCTTTCTTCTTTTGCAGTATAAAAGTATTCATGTAATATTCATTTTCCCCCTCCTCTTCTTTTGCAGCCTATGGCACTCTCACTGCCACAGTGCCCGGGAAAGGAGAGACTTTGCCCATTAAATGCCAGCCTGCCTGCCCGCTGCTGATGCCACCTGCCGCCTTCCAGATCGTTCCTGCGAGGAGGGCCAGCCGCCTTCCTTGCACAAGCCATGGGACTAGGGGTCCTCCAGGAGAATCTCACCGAGTCCTCAACGCCCTCAGGAGGACTATGGTAAGTGTTCTGTGAATGGGGGGGCACCTTCCACCTAACTAAAGGGTGGCTGTCTGCCTGCTAACTTCCGAGAAAGCAGGCAGCCCCGTGTGCCTACTTTGGCATGGGCACTCAGGAACGGCCAATCCTGGGTGGGAGGGAGCTAGTTGTGTTGAAGTGGTCAACTAATATTCATTCTTTCCCCCCCCCCTTCTTCTTTTGCAGCCTATGGAACTCTTCGCCACTGCGCAAAGCAGACCCGTGATTCCAGACTGCCCATCTGCCCCATCCATGGCCGCATGGAGGTGGCCCATCGATTCACGTCGCCCGCACGACTCTGGTAAGAGCCTGTCAGAGAGCTTACCCACGAGTAAGCAAGCAGGCAGCCCCGTGTGCCTGCTGGGGCGTGGGCAAGCAGGACTGGCTTCATGACAGTCTTAGGTGGGAAGGAGGTAGCGTAGTCTGATAATATATTCATCCTTTTCCCCCCCCTTCTTCTTTTGCAGCCTATGGAACTCTTCGCCACTGCGCAAAGCAGACCCGTGATTCCAGACTGCCCATCTGCCCCAGCCACGGCCGCATGGAGGTGGCCCATCGATTCACGTCGCCCGCACGACTCTGGTAAGAGCCTGTCAGAGAGCTTACCCACGAGTAAGCAAGCAGGCAGCCCCGTGTGCCTGCTGGGGCGTGGGCAAGCAGGACTGGCTTCATGACAGTCTTAGGTGGGAAGGAGGTAGCGTAGTCTGATAATATATTCATCCTTTCCCCCCCCCCTTCTTCTTTTGCAGCCTATGGAACTCTTCGCCACTGCGCAAAGCAGACCCGTGATTCCAGACTGCCCATCTGCCCCATCCACGGCCGCATGGAGGTGGCCCATCGATTCACGTCGCCCGCACGACTCTGGTAAGAGCCTGTCAGAGAGCTTACCCACGAGTAAGCAAGCAGGCAGCCCCGTGTGCCTGCTGGGGCGTGGGCAAGCAGGACTGGCTTCATGACAGTCTTAGGTGGGAAGGAGGTAGCGTAGTCTGATAATATATTCATCCTTTCCCCCCCCCTTCTTCTTTTGCAGCCTATGGAACTCTTCGCCACTGCGCAAAGCAGACCCGTGATTCCAGACTGCCCATCTGCCCCATCCACGGCCGCATGGAGGTGGCCCATCGATTCACGTCGCCCGCACGACTCTGGTAAGAGCCTGTCAGAGAGCTTACCCACGAGTAAGCAAGCAGGCAGCCCCGTGTGCCTGCTGGGGCGTGGGCAAGCAGGACTGGCTTCATGACAGTCTTAGGTGGGAAGGAGGTAGCGTAGTCTGATAATATATTCATCCTTTTCCCCCCCCCCCTTCTTCTTTTGCAGCCTATGGAACTCTTCGCCACTGCGCAAAGCAGACCCGTGATTCCAGACTGCCCATCTGCCCCAGCCACGGCCGCATGGAGGTGGCCCATCGATTCACTTCGCCCGCACGACTCAGGTAAGAGTGCAGGCAGAGTGGCCATATAGAAAAGAAGGCAGGGCCCCTGCACCTTTAACTGTTGTGATGAAGAGGGAATCTCAGCAGGAACTAATTCCATACAAATGACACTGGCAGAAATTCCCTTTTCTCTACAACTGCTGAAGTTAGGAACCCTGACCTGGATTTGATCTGGTCAGCCTAAGGTAGGGTGCTATTAGGAGTGAATGAATAACCCAAGGACAAAAGAAATGGTGATTCTCTAATGCTCCGGTAAGCTGTGTCCAGCCAGACACAAAAGGATAGCCAATCCCTCTAACAATGGGCTCAGAAGAGTGATTTAGAAAGGGAGGGGTGCAGCAGGAGAAAGAGGATTGCGTCACTAACAAGAGAAGTGTGCCGGTGGGAGACTACTAGGACTTGCATGTATTAATGTAATACAAATCTTTATTTATTTTCCTTTCTTCTTTTGCAGTATAAAAGTATTCATGTAATATTCATTTTCCCCCTCCTCTTCTTTTGCAGCCTATGGAACTCTCACTGCCACAGTGCCCGGGAAAGGAGAGACTTTGCCCTGAATGCCAGCCTGCCTGCCCGCCCGCTGCTGATGCCGCCTGCCGCCTTCCAGATCGTTCCTGCGAGGTGGGCCAGCCGCCCTCCTTGCACAAGCCACAGGACTTGGCATTCGCCCTCAAGGAGAATGTCAACGAGTCCCCAACGCCGCTTTTTGGACTTTGCCCTGAATGCCAGCCTGCCTGCCCGCCCGCTGCTGATGCCGCCTGCCGCCTTCCAGATCGTTCCTGTGAGGTGGGCCAGCCGCCCTCCTTGCACAAGCCACGGGACTTGGCATTCGCCCTCAAGGAGAATGTCAACGAGTCCCCAACGCCGCTGTTTGGACTTTGCCCTGAATGCCAGCCTGCCTGCCCGCCCGCTGCTGATGCCGCCTGCCGCCTTCCAGATCGTTCCTGCGAGGTGGGCCAGCCGCCCTCCTTGCACAAGCCACGGGACTTGGCATTCGCCCTCAAGGAGAATGTCAACGAGTCCCCAACGCCGCTGTTTGGACTTTGCCCTGAATGCCAGCCTGCCTGCCCGCCCGCTGCTGATGCCGCCTGCCGCCTTCCAGATCGTTCCTGCGAGGTGGGCCAGCCGCCCTCCTTGCACAAGCCACGGGACTTGGCATTCGCCCTCAAGGAGAATGTCAACGAGTCCCCAACGCCGCTGTTTGGACTTTGCCCTGAATGCCAGCCTGCCTGCCCGCCCGCTGCTGATGCCGCCTGCCGCCTTCCAGATCGTTCCTGCGAGGTGGGCCAGCCGCCCTCCTTGCACAAGCCACGGGACTTGGCATTCGCCCTCAAGGAGAATGTCAACGAGTCCCCAACGCCGCTGTTTGGACTTTGCCCTGAATGCCAGCCTGCCTGCCCGCCTTCCAGATTCTGCTGTGGAAGGACAAATAAATAATACTAGGTGCTGCAAGAGACCATGTGGATTGGCTCTACATCAAAGCAGCCTTCTGGTTTAGAATTACATACTACACAAGAAAAGAACAATCACTTATCCTGCAAGAGCCCTTCCCAGGCTAGGATCTGAATAATAGCTATTAGCTAGGATCTGAATAGCTATTAGCTGGGATCTGAATAGTTAGCTAGTGCATTTGACAGCAGCATTCCTGCAACCAACACCTGTCTTGTCATTTAAATGTATGGGTCCCTAAAGCAATTTACAATCACTTTACATTTTACAAATGAATAAGTGAAACTTTCTTCCCTCATTGTTAACCATTCCACACCAGGCAGGCAATGTCCCCTTCCTGAAGGTTTAAAATAATAAAGTTTAACCTTTGTTTTCCCACTAAAGTATTGCACCAAAGTTTGTGAAATTTTCAGCGTTTGAGCGGGCATAAGTCCTCTGCCATGTGAGCGAGTTAGAGCTTGGTAGCTCTTCAAACCAACCCATAAATCCCATGTGAAATGCCATGAATAAACCTTTGTTTTCCCACTAAAGTATTGCACCAAAGTTTGTGAAATTTTCAGCGTTTGAGCGGGCATAAGTCCACTGCCATGTGAGCGAGTTAGAGCTTGGTAGCTCTTCAAACCAACCCATAAATCCCATGTGAAATGCCATGAATAAACCTTTGTTTTCCCACTAAAGTATTGCACCAAAGTTTGTGAAATTTTCAGCGTTTGAGCGGGCATAAGTCCTCTGCCATGTGAGCGAGTTAGAGCTTGGTAGCTCTTCAAACCAACCCATAAATCCCATGTGAAATGCCATGAATAAACCTTTGTTTTCCCACTAAAGTATTGCACCAAAGTTTGTGAAATTTTCAGCGTTTGAGCGGGCATAAGTCCTCTGCCATGTGAGCGAGTTAGAGCTTGGTAGCTCTTCAAACCAACCCATAAATCCCATGTGAAATGCCATGAATAAACCTTTGTTTTCCCACTAAAGTATTGTACCAAAGTTTGTGAAATTTTCAGCGTTTGAGCGGGCATAAGTCCACTGCCATGTGAGCGAGTTAGAGCTTGGTAGCTCTTCAAACCAACCCATAAATCCCATGTGAAATGCCATGAATAAACCTTTGTTTTCCCACTAAAGTATTGCACCAAAGTTTGTGAAATTTTCAGCGTTTGAGCGGGCATAAGTCCTCTGCCATGTGAGCGAGTTAGAGCTTGGTAGCTCTTCAAACCAACCCATAAATCCCATGTGAAATGCCATGAATAAACCTTTGTTTTCCCACTAAAGTATTGCACCAAAGTTTGTGAAATTTTCAGCGTTTGAGCGGGCATAAGTCCACTGCCATGTGAGCGAGTTAGAGCTTGGTAGCTCTTCAAACCAACCCATAAATCCCATGTGAAATGCCATGAATAAACCTTTGTTTTTCCACTAAAGTATTGCACCAAAGTTTGTGAAATTTTCAGCGTTTGAGCGGGCATAAGTCCTCTGCCATGTGAGCGAGTTAGAGCTTGGTAGCTCTTCAAACCAACCCATAAATCCCATGTGAAATGCCATGAATAAACCTTTGTTTTCCCACTAAAGTATTGCACCAAATTTCGTGAAATTTTCAGCGTTTGAGCGGGCATAAGTCCTCTGCCATGTGAACAAGTTAGAGCTTGGTAGCTCTTCAAACCAACCCATAAATCCCATGTGAAATGCCATGAATAAACCTTTGTTTTCCCACTAAAGTATTGCACCACAGTTTGTGAAATTTTCAGCGTTTGAGCGGGCATAAGTCCTCTGCCATGTGAGTGAGTTAGAGCTTGCTAGCTCTTCAAACCAACCCATAAATCCCATGTGAAATGCCATGAATAAACCTTCGTTTCCCACTGAAATATTGCACCTAGCTTTCGGAAATTTCACACACATTTGAAGTGAAGTGTTCCCTGCAATGTGCCAAAGTTTCCCATTTGTATCTTTGAAAATAAAAAAATGGGAGGCAAAACTGTATTTTACCCCACTGCTACCCAATTTTCAACAATTCATTGCCAACACATGCCTGGAGCTAGCTGTCTGAAATTTTACACACATATCAAGGGAAGTGTTCCCTGTAATGTGCCGAAGTGTCCTGTTTGTATCTTTAAAAATAAGAAAATGGGAGGCATAACTGCATTTACCCCACTACTACCCATTTTTCAAAAATACATTGCCACACCAGGCAAGCACCCACGGTTGTGGGATTTCACACACTTGGGTCCCAAGGTACCACCTACAATATGGCAAAGTTTCATGTGTGTAACTTTAAAAATGACCGAGTTATAGGCATTCCATGTTATTTATTAAAAAATTAATTGCCACAAACTGCATGCACCAATCTTTCTGAAATTTCTCATAGATACCTATCCCTAACCAGTGTACAATGTGCCCAAGTTTCATCCTTCTATCATTAAAAATGAAAAAGTTATAGGCGTTTTTGTAAAACAATACTTTGCTATAGGAAAAAGCATTCAAAATGGCGTCCGATCCGGATCGGAACATCCGATCCGCGGATCGGGATCGGATCCGATCCGATCCGACACACCATCCGATCCGATCCGACCCCCCAGGTCCGATTCCGATCCGCTATCCGATCCGATCCGGGGGGTCAGTGCACATCCCTAGCACCAACATTGTTATCTTTTCGGCGCCAGGTCAAGACTTTCCTCTTCTCTCAGGCATTTGGTAATATCTGAGGAGCCTGGATTTGTTTTGTTTTGTTTTGTTTTTGTAGTTTTTTGAAGTGTTGAAGTGGTTTTTAAATGTACAGATTGTGTGTATGTTGTATGTTTTTGCTGTTTTAATTTTTGTATATTGTTTTTAATTGTTTTTAATCCTATGTAAACCGCCCAGAGAGCTTCGGCTATGGGGCGGTATACAAATGTAATAAATAAATAAATAAATAAATATTTTTCATTGCACTAGCAGTTGCAGCATTGGATACTGCCCATTATGTAATACTTTTTGAAAAATGGTATGCAATAAATATAATGGAATGTGTTATTTAAAAAACACATAGATATATTATGCAATATATTTCAATATATTACATAAGTAATATGCTACCTCTATGGCACCTTGTTTATTTTATTGTTACTTTTATGACTATTGATTTTATCACTACTAGTACTAGTACTTACTCGGTTAATCAAAATGTTAAATAGAGTTCCATGCTACCTAGAAAGCTGAATTTTGGCAAAGATGTAGTCCTATGTATTCTAATTAGGAGAAAAGTTTGATAATTGATCATTTCTACATATCTCCCTTGAAGCATGAGAAATGGCAGATTGACAGTATTTCGAATGGGATTCCTGGTATGGTTCCAGGGTAGAATATAACTGGATGGATCATGTCAAGCACAACCATTGTGGATTTTCTTGATCTTGATCTCAACTGTGACAATACCCCACATTTCTGTCTTCTTAAGTATGTCTGGATTAGTGTGTTTAGAAAGTGCAGAATGTTAGACTGAGTGAGTGTGGCTGATGATGCTGGGAAAGGGAGGGGGAGGAGTATATATTGAGTGAGAGAGTTTTTTAGATTATCTTATCGTCTTATTGTCTTAGTTAAGTAAAAGGTAGTTGTGTAGCTGATAGCTGTGTGTGTTCTAGTCAAGAGTGTATGAAGCGATTATATGTACCTAGGATTATTATTAACAAAATTGTTTGAAGTATTAAGAATAGGCAGGTTTTTAATTGATTTGAAAAGACTGTTAACAACAATAAACATTTTCTTTTATTTTTGCTACCACAAACCATGTGTCAGCTTGGCTTTATAACCTGCTCTATCAGTTTAATAAAGAAACACATATCATTATACCTTCAGCCAACATACTCACAAGAGAACCTTATTCAAAAACCCTTAACACACTTTTCCCCTCTGCTATAAGAGAAAAGTGGTGTGTCTTTTGCCCTTCCCTCAGGTATTTAAGTGTTGGAACTTAGCTTGAGAGAAGTGTGCTCATCTAGGTCTAGAGTTTGAGGCTGTGACGGCACATCGACCAATACTTGTTCCTCTTCCATTCTCACCCTATACGGAAGCACACTTCTTCCACCAGACTCAAAAGGGCTCAGGCTAGGGCAATTTTGGGAACAGCCAGGATAGGGATGGGGCACATGCAGGAGGCAACATGTGGACACATACTTGATCTTGATTCTGGCTGTGGGCAGAGTCACGATGGGGTATTTAAGCCTGGTCCATCCTTAAATACCCCTCTTTTTGGTATCTGAGGTTGGACCATCTCTCAGCACTGGAGAAGTCTGAGACCTAGAGGACTAAGGAAGCCCAGAAACAGCCAAGGATTAGCTGCCTCTCTGGACATCAGGAGATGAGCACCACCACCACACAGTGAGCTCAACAGCAGCAGCAACAAAAAGGCTGAGTGATTCACAGCAGCATAGCAGGTGGAACCTCAGCTGTCTCCTGATGATGCTCAGCACAGATGATAAAGCAATCTTTCAACCCTGAATTTGAAAATAGTGGAGCCATGATGATAATTTCCAAACCAGCCTCTTCCTTTCTCATTTTTATTGAGCAGTGCTAAGTTTCCGTCAATACAAAATAGCTTCAGAAGATGTGACTGACATTTGAATAAATGAAATGATTTCTCCAATAATGAATAGCTGATGTGTTGTTTGGCGGATATGGAGATCCAGTCCAATCCATATCAAATATACTTTATTTCAGAATGCAGCTGAAGTGAATTGCTGAGCCATGCTAGAAATCTTAATTGCATGGCTCACTTTCTTAGTCCCGAGGATGTAGCAGTGGATGAAAATATATATTTCTGTAGCGGCATGCTTACAATGTTATGCAGAGGTTGAGTTTTACAAGCAGAATTTGACATTTCAGTACAGTTTCTCATTAACTTATAACATGCTACCACGTCACGAGTTTATGGACAACAATAAGGGAATGTTCTTCAAAATCATTTTCAAAGATGAGCAGTACAAGCAATCTCTATATTGAGGGCAATTCATGTATGAAAGGAGAAGAGTTTGGTGTTATTGGAATTCATTTTTTTAACAAAATACAATTGCAACAGAAAAATGAATCACTAGTCACCATGTTGCTATGGTTTTTGGCTAGCCAGGGCAAAATGGAAGTTCACTGATAATCCTTGTGAATATTTATCTGCATGGAGAGTGCCATGCTGACAGAGTTTAGAATCTGATAGTGCTTGGAAGCAAGCTATTAAAAAAAGACACCTTCATTAGTCTGTGAGCCTTTGTCGAGCTAATTGACTGAAAAGGATTACCACCTGCACAATTGGAGGTGCTGAATGCAAGGACATTTTCATTATCTCATGCAACAACTTTTGCATCCCCAGATCCTATTCCGCAATGGTACTCTTCCACGGCTTATTTCTGCTTGCACACACACACACACACACACTTTGGACTGAAGTGCAACTGAATTGGGAAAATATTCAATAGAATGGTGTGTTGATCCTTCAAACATTTTCTCCCTAAATCCATGTTTCTTGACATTCAAGGCATTTTCTTTGGGTCCTTGCAGAACCTGAAGCCTTGTCTCAGTTAATGTTTCCAGGCAGCCATAAATTATAGAAACTTAAAGGCTTGTTTCAATACCTGCAAGACCATATTCTTCCATGTCTAAACCTGCTTCTTGTCTTGAAATCTCTTCCAAAGCTCCCTTAATATATTATGCCATCCACTGGCATTTGAAAACTCACAAAGGCAATAGAGAGGAGGTTGTTTTTTGTTCTGAACTGCCAGAGATGGCATTCAATCTTAGACTGCCCTTTCCACAAGCATCAAAATGTACAGCTCATTGTGGTGCCAATTAAAGACATCCATTCTTTGTTTATTACTGTGTACATTATATTGCACAATCTATTATAGGAGCACTCAGCTTTGCTAAAACCAAGGAGACATTTGCCATTCATTTCAATGAACTGTGACTATAGCTTATCAGATTGCTAGCATGCACGTGAACTACTTGGTTGCTCTGCGACTGAGCCAGATGCATTTTTTTAAGGAACAGTGTGAATGTTTTGATTCACACTGAAAACATTTGGAAGTGACAGCAATGAAGACTGTTGTCTCTGTGGGTCTCCTCCTCCTCCTCCTCCTCCTCCTCCTCCTCCCTTTTCTGCTGTGGGTATTGAGACTGAGTATATTTCTGTCTAAGGAAAGGGTAGGGTGGGAATGGCCTGGGTGCTGTAGGTCTCTTTGCACCTGGGGTTCTGCTATTGCTGCATTCTAGATTTGAGGACGAGAGGAGGGAGAATGAGAGAGATGCTTTGTTGCTACCAGGGGCATTTACAAGAAGGCAAGGACATAGTAGGAATGGGAAGCAAGGATGGCTGGCATCAGGGTTGGGGATGAGGGAACCCCAGTACAAGGAAATTTGTAGTGATGGGGGAACAATTAATGCTAGTGATCTCATCGTTTTGTTACTTGTCTTGTCCCTGATTCCTGTTTGTGTGAACAGAAAAACTGCACTAATAGAGCAGTGATCAAATGTGAAATTTGTGCACATTTCCACAAATGTGTGCAAATGTCCTAATTTACACAATTTTTCTCCACAAACAAAAGCCAGGCTGATTCTGCCTACAGGGAAATTTGCACAGATTAGGAAATTTGTGCAAAATCCAACTGGGAAATTTGTGTGACTCAAACATAAGAACATGGACAGCGATTTGTGATTATTTTCAGCAGACATGTACTTGCAAGTGTACTCACATTTGGGGCTTTGAACAGAGCATGTGCAGATGTTTTGCAAGCAAAAATGAATGTCTTATACATCCCTAGCAATTTGATCCTAACTCAGATTTGAAGGGTCAGAGACAACCTCATATTGGTGTGAAGCGTTCTGAACTGGAGCAGTTTGTATTCCTAACTTCCCCAATTTAATCTCTTTCACTATTCTGCACAATCAATTTCTGGGGTCTGAACAGGGGTCACAAGTCACTATCTGATCTCACCTTTCCTTTACACATTTTTCATCTTGTACTCTGAATATTACCATCTTATTCATCATACAAGTTAGTATTATGGACTCTGGGAGCTGACGATCTTTCATGTTTGCTGTTCTTTGTTTTTTACTGCTGATATCCAGATAAAGTTCAAAGAGCTGGTGCTGAACTTTAAAGCCCTAAACAGCTTGGGAGCCACATACTTGAAGGAATGCCTTCCTTTCCACAAGCAAGATACTTTAAGGAATGCCCTCCACTCCACAAGCAAGATACTTTAAGGAATGCCCTCCTCTCCACAAGCCTTCCTGTATTTTGTGATAACTTTCAGTAGGCTTGGGGGAGAATTTCGTTCAGTTCACATGTTGACAAAAATTTACCAAATTCGCAGTTCCTGAATCAATATACAAACTGGAAAACATTTCTCCTTTGGCATTTGCACTTCTCAGGGTTTTGCAATGTTGCTCTATGAACAAAACAAATGCATACAAAAATGCAGATATGAGGGAAAGTACACACAAAGATGTGTTTATTAGTGAAAACATGTACAAAAAGAATTATATAAGGGAAAACTGCTCATATATTTGGAAAATGCATATCTTAAGAGAAATAATAATAATAATAATAATAATAATAATAATATTTATTTGTAACCCGCCTCTCCCTCCGGATCGAGGCGGGGAACAGCAACAATATAAACCTAAAAATCACAACAGTTAAAATTTTTAAAAAGCAAGAGAAAAATACAACATTAAAAACATCTTAAAATTCATCTGGATAGGCCTGTCGGAAGAGGACAGTCTTCATGACTCTCTTAAATTCATGAAGACTGTCAATTTGTCTAACCTCCTCCGACAGACCATTCAATAGTCTGGGAGCGATGGAAGAAAAGGTCCTCTGGGTAACACTCGCCAGCCTAGTTCTGGCTGGCTTGAGTAAGTTCTTCCCAGAGGACCTAAGTGTGCGGGGCGGATTGTATGGGAGAAGGCGATCCCGCAGGTACCCTGGACCCAAACCATGTAGGGCTTTAAAGGTAATAACCAACACTTTATACTTCACCCGGAAACTGATTGGCAGCCAATGAAGCGATTTTAAAACTGGTGTAATGTGATCACCCCTAGGTGTACCAGTGACCAACCTGGCTGCCATATTTTGAACAAGTTGAAGTTTCCGGACTAGGCATAGAGGTAGCCCTATGTACAGCGCATTGCAGAAGTCGAGCCTCGAAGTTACCAGCGTGTGCACTACCGTCTTTAGGTCTTCCAACTCTAGGAAGGGACGCAGCTGGCGTATCAGCCGAAGCTGATAGTAGGCACTCCTGGCCGTCGCATCAATCTGAGCTGTCATCTGGAGTGACGGATCCAGGAGTACCCCCAAGCTGCGAACACAATCTTTCAGGAGGGGTGTAACCCCATCCAGAACTGGTTGACACACCTCCAGACCCAGGTTGACAGCAAGCACCTCCGTCTTGTCTGGATTCAGCTTCAGTTTGTTTTTCCTCATCCAGCCCATTACCGCCTCCAAGCATTCATTCAGATGAGACACACTATCCTTAGCTGATGATGTTGTCGAAGGCATAGAGAAATATATTTGGGTGTCATCAGCATATTGATAGCACCCCACCCCATGCCTCCGGATGATCCCTCCCAGCGGTTTCATGTAAATGTTAAACAGCATTGGGGAAAGGATGGCACTTTGTGGTCCACCACATAGCAGCTCCTTTTTTGAAGAGCAGCTATCCCCAAGCATCACCATCTGGAACCTGCCCGAGAGATAGGACCGGAACCACTGAAGCACAATGCCCCCGATCCCCAATTCCCCCAGGCGATCCAGAAGGATACCATGGTCGATGGTATCGAAAGCCACTGAGAGGTCCAAGAGTACCAGCAGGAACACACTCCCCCTGTCGATACTAAGGCGTAGATCATCCACTAAGGCGACCAAAGCGGTCTCACCTCCGTATCCCACCCTGAAGCTGGTTTGAAATGGGTCTAGAAAATCAGTGTCATCCAAGACTACCTGGAGTTGAAAAGCAACTGCCCTCTCGATCACCTTGCCCAAAAATGGAAGATTTGATACAGGCCTGTAGTTATTAAGGTCCAGGGGATCCAGGGAGGGCTTTTTTAGAAGCGGCCTTACCACCGCCTCTTTTAAACATGATGGAAAGCTCCCCTCCCCAAGAGATGCATTAATGATATGCTGTAGATGTGATCTAACTGCATCTCCTCCCTGGACGACCAGCCAGGAAGGACAGGGATCGAGAGGGCAAGTCATCTTCCTCACACATCCAAGTACCTTGTCCACATCCTTGGTACTCACTAACTGAAATTCGCGGAGTCACTGGACACTCCACTGTCAACCTCTGCTATAACAATGGCATCTAAGTCGTCTCTTATCCGAGAGATTTTATCTGAGAAATGATCGTTAAAGGCATCACAGCGAACTGCCGAAGGCTCTAAAATCGGATTCAGGGGAGAAGGAACCTGAGTTAGACCCCTCACCACCCTGAACAGTTCTGCTGGATGTGAATTCGCAGACGCAATGCGTGCAGAGAAGAAAGCTTTCTTCGCTGCACATATTGCCACTCCATAGAAACGAAGATGTTCTCTATGTCGTGTCTTGTCGGATATAAGTCGAGTTTTCTGCCATCTGCGCTGCAGTCGTCGTCCTTTCCGCTTCAACTCCCTGAGGTCTTCTGTATACCAGGGCACCCTATTAGAAGCGGGCCAGAGAGGACGTTTGGGGACGATCGTGTCAATAGCCCTAGTTAGGTCTTGATTCCATCTATTGACCAGGGCTTCTACAGGATCGTCGACGATACCAGCCATGGAACCCTCCAAGGCTTTCTGGAATCCAGAAGGATCCATCAGCCTTCGAGGGTGGACCAACTTAATAGGTCCGCCACCCCTGCAGGGGTGGGTGGTAGCCGTGATACTAATTCTGACAAGAAAATGGTCTGTCCATGACAATTCAGAGGTATTCAGTACCTCCACCCACAGATCCGTCTGTTCGGAACTGAAAACAGCATCGAGGGTGTGACCTGCTGAATGTGTGGGTCCAGAGACCAATTGGGATAGGCCCATGGTTGTCATGGATGCCATGAACTCCCGAGCTCCACCTGACAAACCGGCCCCGAATGGGATGTTGAAATAGCCCATGACCAAAAGCCTGGGCGAATCCAACACCAGCTCCGAGACCAGTTCCGTGAGCTCGGCCAGGGAGTCTGATAGGCAGCGGGGTGGCTGGTACACTAACAGAATCCCTAGTCTATCCCTGGTCTTCAGACTCAGGTACACACACTCGACGTGATTCAGTTGCCAGACAGGATGTCTGGTCAGGTTAAGATGGTTTTTGTAGACCACAGCTACTCCGCCCCCCGCCCACTTTCCCTCACCTGCTCACTAACACAGTACCCAGCTGGGAGAGCCTGAGCCCATGTCGGGCCACTGTCATCTCCCAGCCAGGTCTCCGTGAAGCATGCCAGGTCGGCCTCCTCTTCTGTGAGGAGGTCCAAGATTATGCTTGTTTTGTTTTTAACCGACCTGGCATTGCATAGGAGCAAGGAAAGGTTCTGTGGGTGGCCTGGATCGTTCCCCAAGATCCCTGGGGTAGCAGGGCAACCGGAAAGTAAGATGGGTATTAGATATCCATCTCTCCTTCCCCTGTAACAGCATTTCGCCCTGCTATCGCCATATCTCCCTCTGCCCCACACAACAGATATTGGTGCTCCCAGACACATTTCAATTGCCCGCGCGCGAGAGAAAAACAGGAGGTGGGGGGCGTGCAAAGATGTCAGTTGCACTTGACCTTCTCCTCCCCCCACTCACGCTGTCCTGTTCTCCTGGCGCCCGCTCACGGCTCCGTTGTCCCGTTGCCTCTCGCGCGTGCACACACAAACACATACAAATTTGCATGGAAACTTCAAAAATGCAAACAGATGTGGAAACAGGACAGAATGAACAGAGGGCTGCAAAAATGAGAAACGGAGGGAACCCAAAATTAAGAGATTCATTCATTCCCACCTCCAAGTCCCCTTGATATCTAATAATTAGGTGAGTAGTGACCAGTTGTGATACCTTTTATGTAGAATGACCTTCCTAGGGAGGCTCCCTAGTCCTGAGTTTGATGTCTTCCCTGGCACCTTCTGTTCCCTGTATATGCATATTTCCCTAGTAGACCTCCCCAAACGTTCTTAAGACCTTCTTCAAATGCTCTTCTCTGAGTGCCCCCACCATATGAAATTAAATTGGTGGCTTCTTCACCAAGTGAAGTGGTGGAGAGGGTCTTTTCAGAAGGTGGCATCCCAGTTTTGGAGAGCTTTCTCCAGATGATCATTTTAGCACCTGGCAAAGACCTTTTCAGTTACACAGGTCTTACAAGTAACTAATATTTTATAGCCTGGGGTCTCCATTTAAAATTCTATTGTTTAAAAAATTGTGTGTGTTTTAGTGTTAATTTGTTTTTATTGTTTTATACTGTATCTTAATGTTGAATTTATTTGTGACCCACCCAGAGAACTTATATTATGAAAAAGCTATAGAAATATAGTAATAAACAAACAAACAAATATTTGCCCAAGCTTTGTAGAATGTAATCAGGCTGATATCAGTTGGAGATTTCAAATGATTTCTTAAAAACATTTATTGACCAAACGATCGATACTGATTTTATTGCTCTGATTCTGTTTTTACAAAAGTCTTCTGCAACATCTTCTATTGTTTTAGCTTTGCTTAATATTGTAGTTTTTATTTCTTTTATTTGTTTATTTGACACATTTGATAAATCAAATAAATATTTTTCATCATATAAAGATTTTCAGTCAATCAATCCTTCCAAAACTTTCACAGAAACCATCTTGGATTCCACTGTCCTTACTGAATTGGGATAGCTAGGTTCCATTGATCGTTATCCAGATCTCTTGGAATACCTTTGATGAGTAGATCTATCAGCCAATCAATACTGGAAGTAGGATATAAGCTGCAGTTGTACTTAAATCTGTCCAAATTTTGAGTCGGAAGATTACCAATATGGATCATTGGATCCATACTTCAAAATTGCAGGCATATTGGTGAAGATATCCATCAACCATTTTTTTTTGCTCGATTCAGTCCATGTCTATATTGCTTTTTCACTCAATTCTAGGGATGTACAAGAATTTCAGTTCAGTTCACAAATCATCCAAACTTGGCCCCATTTGCAACACCAAACAAGAACAGGAATGGGAGTTCATCTTCCTAAAATATGTTCTCATATTCCTGAACTTTCTTTTGCATCAAAGAAATGAATTATTTTTTAATATACACACATACTGCACTTTGAAATGCAAATTTCCCCAAAAATTCACATTTTCACACATTAGTCAGTGGGGACAAAGTGCACATTTTTTTAAAAAGTTCACATACAGCTGTGCACCTTTCCCATTCAAAATGATCACTTTTCCTATTTGAATATGTTGCAAACAATCCCTGGTTCTTTCTCCCATCCCATCTCGATTGAACCCATAAAGTAACCCACACCAACACAGATTAAGAAAGGATAAACAATAAAGCACAATAAATAAAACAGAAAATCAGGGAAATTCACTAAAACCAGTAGAGAAAGCAGCATTCAACAGGGTAATTTCTACCATCCCCAAAGCCTATCAGAGTAAGAATGGCTTGGTTTCTTTACTATAACACCTCTAACGAGTTGGGTGTGGGCTTCATAGGGTATCACCCCATTTGCTATTGAAGCAAGATTGAATTTAACATCAACACAGCAATCAAGCAGCTAAGGTAAGTATTGGAAAAAATATCTCTTATGTACATGATCAGATATCAATCTTCCAGCATCATGGGAGCAGGCCAAATGTCTTCATTCTACTGCCAGTTTATCTTATGCAGAAAATTACAACGGAACACAGCAGCCTGCTTCAAGTGAAGATTTATTTGAGTTTTCTGGATCAGTTAGCTCTAACCAAGAACCATCAGCATTCAGTGGAAATTTAGCTCAAGAGTCATCCACTGGGATATCTTTTAATTTGATCATTAATCCTAATTGCACAAGTCAGTGGCTTCCAGGCTAAAATAAATAAGAGAAAAGAAAAGGGTAGCAGCCTTCTTTTCTGCATTGGCATCTGTACCTCAATATTGAAACAGCAAATTAAGTCATTAAGAGATGACAGTTTTAATAATGTGTGTCATGTTTTAATCAGTTTTATGTATTTTATTATATTGTTGTTCCCCGCCTCGATCCAAACAGAGAGGTGGGTAAGAAATAAATTATTATTATTATTATTATTATTATTATTATTATTATTATAAAAGAAAAAAAAGGAAAGCACTGTTCCATGAACTCATATAAAATGTCAACACGGGATGAAAAATATTCATTTTGTTTGATGTCTTTCAGCTTCTGACTACTTCCAAATGGATGTGCTAATGGTTCAATGATAAAGATTGCATCATTACTTAATGAGTATGGCCCTTATCTATGGTGGGGCTTGGAAGGGCAGCTTGGAAAAGGGGAGGGGCTTGAAAAAGGGGGAGAGGCTTGGGAAGATAATCTCCACAGGCCAGATGAGCAACCTCTGTGGGCTACATTCATTCCCCGGGCCGGAGTTTCCCACTCCCTTGAGGTAAAAGAGTCATGAGATGGGAGTCACATACATTTACAGCATCCAGTGTCACCCACTCCACACTGTTATTTAATAAATCGATTTGCAGCTCTGATGGGGAGCACAGGACAAGGGTCTTTTCCACACTGTCTTTCATCAGTGCACTATGCAGTACTTTCCCCTCAATATATTGATCAGCATTCTGTTAGAATATGAATCTTAGAGTGAAGGGATGCAAAATGAGCAAGTCAGTTCTCCAGACCCAAAGCAGGCCATTCAAGAGCTATGAGAAACTAGATCATTAGGCTTGCAACACTTTTCTTGGCCCAGCAATCCAAATCTTTCATATCTCCCAGTGCCATGTTTAACCAATACCTCCAAATCAGACTATTAACATTTAGCTAGCAGACATTTTGCAGAACTTTCACCAATATGTGGTATCAAAGGGCAGAATCCAATGGGGCTGTTCTGCCCCCCCCCAATTCTTTTCTGACCCTCTGATCCCCTTCTGCAAGTGGTGCATCCTGCCAATTCCATTACACAGGCGAGACCCACCACTTACACAAGGGAAATTTAGCACTTCCTAGGGGAAACCCCAAAACAGGTATTTCCTGACGGAGGCAGGTTGGCAGAGTTCCCTTGTATGAACTCCACCAACCTGTCTCCTTGTTGTTTCTGCTTGTTTTGTGTGGTCCTGGAAGAGCTAAATCACTGTTGTGCAAGTGGTGGGGGCCACTTCCGCAATGGAATCATCAGGGGCGTAAGCACCCTGTTGGATTCTGCCCAATGACTGTTTCTTTTCTGTTTGCTGTTTTTTTCTTCATTGATTCATGCTCCAGATTAAATGTGGTAACACATGAAGAATATTAATTTCCAAAGTATATTTTGATGTCATTTTTCTATAGCAACATTTACTATTTTTCATTCCCTCATAAGCCTGCATGACAACAACATTGTCAAGAATATGCAAACTGGATTAACTACAATGCAGTCATTTATGTCTATTATTGCCTTTGTTTTACAGAGTGAAAGTTATTTAACTCAACAGATGGGGAGATGTCTGCAGGTCATAAAGCTAATGCTATTCTAGTAAAATTCAGCATACGGTTCTTATTTCATGAAGCATAAAGCAACTTTATGCAAATGAAATTGCACAATAAAAATTACTTAGTACTTATTACAAAGTCCCATAACTCACATCAAAATATACATTTCAAGATCAAAGAATTCCCTCTTACTTGAACACATGAGACCTCCCTAGTTATTGGTGTCCTTATGATTGCATATGCCAGCTACAGTGCAATCCTATGCATGTCTACTCAGAAATAAACCACACCGAGTAAGCCTTAACATGCAATCCTAAACCTGTTTACCTGGGGAAACGTCCCACTAAACTCAGTGGGATTTACTTCTGAGGAGACATGTACAGGAATGTGCTTTTATTCTCCTTAAGATACTTGTAGTCCTGCTTAAGGCAATGTAGTGACTTTAAGATGACCATATGAAAAGGAGAACATGGCTCCTGTATCTTTTACAGTTGTATTGAAAAGAGAATTTCAGCACATGTCATTTGTATGCATGCAGCACCTGATGAAATTCCTTCTTCATCACAACAGTTAAAGCTGCAGGAGTCCTGCCCTCTTTAGCTATACTCTTTAACTGGTGATCAGATGCAAAAGAGGACAGGGCTCCTGCAGCTTTAACTGTTGTGGTTAAGAGGGAATTTCACTAGGTGCTGCATGCATACAAATGACACCTGCTGAAATTCCCCTTTCAATACAACCGTTAAAGGTACAGTAGCCCTGTCCTCCTTTCCATATGGTTAATCTAAGTACCTTTCAAGTCAATACGAATATATCAGCTCAAACAGGAATCCTTCAGATAATTTGACAATGGATATGATTGTAAGGCTAAATGACTCTCTCTCTCTCTCTCTCTCTCTCTCTCTCTAATGTATTTCCTTTTTTATGTCTGAAGATGGAAACTGAATCCTTTTTAAAGGTTGAGCAAAGTGTGCATGTGTGTGTATGAAATCCAATTGCATTTCCTGATTTGATATGGTCCGCTCATGTAACTGTACAATTTATGTTTTCATAGGTAGGGAAGTTGCTTGTTTGAATATACTCCAGCGTGAAAAATAATGCCCCACGTAAATATATTATGCCTGCCCTATTATAAGCAGCTTGCCAACCCATTTGGATGTTTCACTCATATCAGTGAAAGTGACTGATTCAAGAGACCAATGCTCTTCTTCAAAATACAGAACTCTGTATGTAATGCATGCCATATCAAACACTCTAATACAGAACAAATGTTGGATAATTTAATAGCCCAGTCCTTTGACTACATACTCAGAAATAAGTATGTATTGTTTCATTGGGACTTACTCACAGGTAACTGTTCATAGGATTACTTCCTCAGTACTTCCTTAGTACTTTTTTCATTACAAATACCACAGACATATCACAACATGGCAATTAAGAGTGCTGCAAAACTGAGACAGAGGCCTAGATATATTTCTTGGAAAGATGAGTCACTTGGCTCTATTTCTTACTATGTCCGCCTTTTTAAGCAATTTAATTGGTGACGGTAAGAAATAGCCACGGCTTTCTTTGCCATCCTCTGCCAGGTGCCTTAAGCACAGAAGTAGCAGGTGAGAACCTTGAATTATGTTTTCTAATCATCTCCAACCCCTTTCTACTCAGTAACTGGTCTTGGAGAGGAAGATGCCACAACGCACCCAAAGCACAACATGTAACTTATGAAACTTAAACTATACTTGAAACTCCACATAGAAAATTCTATGTACTGTGTTATTTTAACAAAAATTGGAATTTAATTTATATGAATGAATTTTCCCCTCTTCCTGCTTCTTTCCATCAAAGCAATAGTTGGTTCCTACATGACATTTAGTTTATTAAAATTAAAATTAGTGATTAAAATTTTGTCTCTAGGAAACTGTTTTGATTCATGTTATAATGAGAATGTTATTTTACAGCAGCGTCATTGTTGTTTTTCTAACAAGTGTGTTTCATTTATTATTATTTTCAGAAATGAGAAAGCTTATTATTAGCAACTAATTTTAAGCATCACAAGGTTTTGTCCGCAGATCATTCATTTATTTGCTACCAAATAAACAAGAAGTAGACTTTATGGTGAAGACTGTACATATGGAAATGTTGAATTGAAAAGATGGTGTATGTGTAAGGTTTTGGAGGCAAACGTGATTCTCTGCTCCTTGATTGTAAATTAATGTGATTACTTCTTTCTTAAAAAGAGTGACAGTTAACTAAGTAAAAAAAAAACCTTCTCAAGGAACTTCCTAAAATAGAGCCATAAGCTTAGTGCTTAATAAATATCCTTGATGCTTTGCTTTAGGGACTAGGACTTCCTTTAGATTGCTAAGAATGATTAATCTTATAGGAAATGTACTAATTTGTACAATTCAATACACACAAGTTCAAAGATTCAAAAATATAAACTTTTGAAATATTTGTAACATTTAGTCATTATTATTTTACCTGCAAAGAATCAGCCCTGCATTCTGTGCTGTGCACAGGCTAATAGAAATGTTTATGCAGCACACTGAAGCTAAGTTCCTCCCTTAATGGGCAACAGTGATTTGTGGAGGTGTGCAGGCCAGCAGCAAAGGAAGAAAGGCTGATGAGGAGTGGCTGCACAACTTCAGCAGCAGCATCTCCTTCCAAGGAGGGGACTGCTGATCCAATCAGTGCTTTGATGGGGAGGGGGCCAAGAGGTGGAACCAGTAGAGTGAAGTCTCTCCTTTGTTCTTACTCCAATTCAACCTGGGGCTCCCAAAGGCAAATCTCCCATGCAGCTGCAGGATTGCAGTTGCTGACCTCTTTGTGGTTGCTGATTTCCCAAAGAGTAAATCCATGGCGGAATGAGATCACTGATCTCACAAAAGAGCTCCAGAAGATGGACTCAACAAGGAGCAAGCCTTCCTGTCTGCTGATAAAGCAGAAACAGGCAAAAGGCCAACCATGGAATACCAACACTGCCTCCGCCGCCATCAAGATGAAGAGCACACCTTCTTGTAGAGAGAGCAGTGGAAGAGGAGACATCTCACTTGTTTGCAGGGAGGTTTGGAGAGCAAGGAGCAGGGGGGAGGGAGGTGGTCCTGGGAGGAAAGTAAAAGCACAAATGAATAGATGTTCAGTAACCTGGATTTACATCTGCCCAACTCTTATTCATTTCAATGGAACCTGAAATACAAACTTGTGCATGTCTCAGAACTTACTCAGAAGTAAGTCCCATTACATCCAATAGATCCTACTCCATAGGATTGGAACCTGGCTTGAAGATGTTCCCAATGGATTATGCTCTATGTGCCTTTAATGAAGGTGGATGCTAAGGTTACAACCAAATAAATAAATAACCACATCTAGGAGCCATCTCAGTTAAGAAAGATAAGAACATTCTTCATTCTCCCATTAAAAGAAATAGATTTAAATGTGCTTAACTTTGGCTGGATCAAGTCCAATATCTTTTTGGTTAAACAGTACCTTACTGGTATCAAATCTGGCATGTATCAGTTGGTAGGATGCAGTGATATTTAAATAAAATTAATGTTTCAATAAAATCCTTAGATACGCCTGGTTATCTAAGATCGGCATTTTAATATGAAGAAAGTTAAATGATATGAATATGCTCGGAATATGTATGTAGAACTTGCTATTGCAAACTATAAGGAATGCAACATCTTTTATCTCTTCAATATACTACTGAGCCAAAAATATAACTGCGATTTCAAGGCCATTTAAAAAAATGATTTGAAGCTCAGCAATCCCAAAATGGGTCTTTTCAAGGAAGTGTTTCCTACAGCTGTTAGATCTTATGACATCTTAAGTTTAGAATTTGTATCTGAAATTAGATGTCCATTGTATGTAGAGAAATAATGTTCATGGCAGATTGCCTCTGCTAACCAGCTGAAATCTGGGATGTTTGTAAAACAACTAATGCATTGGGGAAGACCGGATTTTAAAAATCAGGTTTTTTCCCTCCCCTACACAACAGGATTAAAAAAAGTTACCTCTTGGATGTGTCAGCTGTGGTGGTGAGGAAATCCAGGGCTGGCCCACGTCATATTCTGCTGCCTGAAGTGAAGGCCATTCCATATACAGAAGCCAATCAGACTGAGATTTGAATCTTACTTCAACCCTAGCAATGGGACAGCAACCTAGGCTACACTGAGGCATCAGGCTAGCTTAGGGGGTGCAGGGGAGACCAAGTAGCACACATCTCTGTGCTCCAACTCCTTGCTGCTCTTCAGCATCTGCTGCCTGAGGTGGCTGCATCACTCTGCCTAATGGTAGGGCCAGCCCTAGTGACATCTAATGATTTTCTGGATCAAAAGGGCTTGATGATGGTTCACTTCCTGTTGAGATATGGGCAAAATTCAAGACCTAGTATTCTAAGGTTCCTCATAGCTTCATTTGTGAAGGAAAATGGTTTGGGGATTGTCCATTGTTCATGTGGAGTTCTGCATTTTCTTAAGCATGGACCAAAACACCCAAAAAGTACTAAACCAAACAGGCAGGCCAATCGTAGGATCCAGCTACGATAGCTGCGGGTATGCCAGAGCTTACAGTAGGATAGCTATTTGTTAATTTGCATTCTCTCTGCAGCATTAAAAGCACAATTATAGCAGGGAGAGGGGAGATGCAATGTTGTAATGACAACCAGTCCCAGAGAGACCCTAGAAAGTCAATTGCTAACATCAGTTACAACATCATTCCTGATATATCAATGTCACTTACCATTCCATATGCTTTACCCACATGTGGAGCATAAGAATATACTGGATTCCTACAGTGCGCAGGGGGTTGGACTCAATGGCGTAAATGGCCTAAATGGCCCTTCCCTCTCTGTGATTTTATGGGAATGTTTCCAGGAAGAGCCCACAGTGCCTCTTCCAATACAGCTAACGCCATTGCACTGTGCTTAGGAGAACAGAAGCTAATAGGGGGCATCTCCAGGCAAAGTGGGAATTCTTAAACAAACACGAACATTATATTCTTTTATGTATATATTTCTGTAATATGCTCAAAATAAAACATTATTATTATTATTATTATTATTATTATTATTATTATTATATCAGAGTAAGTAATGCAAGGGCCAAGGACCTCACTACAGTAGCTGTCAGCCTTGCCCAGTTCCTTCCAGCCACATCTCCCTCATGTACCTTTGGCTTATTGCTGACACCTATTTTCCTCCAGACCTTTATATTCATCTCCTTCCCTACATCCTCTACTTCATGCAGCTCAGAAAAGCTTCCACAATTTATTATAGTTGGTTGGGGGAAGGACAAAAGAAATGGAGAAGTCCTGCTTTGAGATATGATCTCTCTGTGATGATCTCTCCCTCTCCCTTGCTTACTTGTGTGGCACCTACAACCCCAGCTGCAGTGGCTTCAAGAATCCTGATGGGTATAAGGAACAACTGGAATCCTTTAAACCAATGATGAAGCAGAAGCAGAAGACAATAGTATTTTCTTTTTTGATTGGGGGCACAAAAGCTTTCTGAACTCTGAGAACGCAAGAGTCTCTTTTCTCATAAAGAAACACCAGGGACATTTTGAAGGAAATTGAGAAGGTCTCTTTTGAGGGACAGCAATTCTCATGGCACTTTACTATTTTATGGCCAAAGAAGTATGGAAGGTGTGAGGAGGGAAGATAGATTTCTTAAAATGAAGCGTTACCTGAATTTCCCAATTTTGCTGTTATTATCTGTGAGTATCCATTGATGTGTTGTCCTTGGTGGAATATTTATTTCTCCTCTTAAAAACTTCACTTTCATTCCATCATAAATCCCTCCTTCATCTCTTTAATTCAGCTTTCCAAATAGCATGTGTAAAATATTTGCAGTGTAAATCTCTCTCTCTCTCTCTCTCTCTCTTTCACCTAGTCTTCTCTCCCCACTCACATTTTATCTTCTTGACATCTGTGTCAATAAGGAAATCTCTGAGTCTTTTGTTTGCTATTTTTCAGATGATCTCTGTGCCACCATTGAGGGACAGATGCTCAATGTCAAGAGTGATATTTATTATTAAAATATTTCTATCCCTCCCTTTTGTCCCTTTCAAAACATTCAAGGTGGCTCACAAAACAAGTAATAAAATATATAAAAATGCCAGAATAAACAACAGCTAAATAAAAACAACCAGTAAAATAACATGAAACAAGGCAATGACACACAAACACACACATAAACTTCCAGAGTAGATTGGATAAAACTGTATGCTAGTAAAGTATATACTTACTGTTTTGTTTCACCCCAAATAAAGAGTCTTGATTGACATAGAAATGTGGCCTACATTAAACCTAGGGTGACCAGATAAAATCCAGGTCAGGGCTCATATAACTTTAACAGTTGTAGAGAAAAGGGAATTTCAGCCAGTGTCATTTGTATGCAATTAGTTCATGGTGAAATTCCCTCTTCATCACAACAGTTAAAGTTGCAGGGGCCCTGCCTTCTTTTGTATATGGTCACTCTAGTATAGTGCATGCACCTGTAACTGTTGTGATGAAGAGGGAATATTATAAAGATATTTGGTTTTGGAGAAAGGTTCATGGGAGTGATTAATCAGCTTTATGCAAGCAATAAGGCGGAGGTGATGGTAAATGATGGCTTAACACAACAAATTACCTTAGCCCGAGGTACAAGACAAGGGTGCCCTCTCTCCCCAATATTATTTGCAATTGTGATTGAAATATTGGCAAATGTTATTAGGGAGGATGAGAGGCTGAAAGGGATAGGAGGGGAGAAAAAAATAAAAATTAATATGTTTACGGATGATACTTTATTGACATTAGAAAATCCATGGGGAAGTATAGAAGAAATAAAACAACATTTGAGAGAATTTGGAGAGGTTACTGGATTACAGGTAAATTGGGGGAAATCAGAGATGATGTTATTTAATTATGATAAAGTAGAAAGGGATGAGTGTAGTTTAAAATTAGATTTGAAGGTTAAAAATATAATACGCTATTTAGGAGTTTATATTACGAAAGAGTTAGAAAGCTTAGAGGAAATAAATTTTAGTAGGTTAAAAAAACAAATAATGGAAAAGTTAGAGGCTTATAGGAAATTAAAGCATTCATGGTTTGGTAGAAAAGCGATAATTAAAATGAAAATATTACCAAAGATTATTTTTTTGTTTAGAATGTTACCAATTAAAATAACAGAAGTAGAATTAAGAAGTTGGCAAAGCATGCTAAATAATTATTGTAATGGGGATAGAAAACCAAGAATTAATAAGACAAAATGGTATAAGATTCAAAGGGAAGGAGGGTTAGGACTCCCGAATATAAAGATGTATTATATAGCTAACCAATTAAGATATGTTATAAATAGTATAGTGGGGAAGAGGATTTAGAATGGTTAAAGATGCAGACAGGAGATATAGAGTTAAAGTTACAAAATGTTTTTTTTAGTAAAATACTAAAGAGTCGATTGAAGGATTTGGAAAATCCCATCCTAAGAAATATCATAGAAATATGGGAAAGGTATAAGAAGAAACTATTGCCAGGAATTTCCCCTCTGACCCCAGTGGTTTTACTGGAAAACTTTCCAGGTAATTTGAGAAGAGAACTGGAAGGGCTATTGCGGGAGAAAAAAATAATTAAAGTGAAAGATTGGGTAAGGAGATTGGTTGATAAAAAGCAAATAGAAGAGGTTCTAATAGGGCAAAAAAAATTATGGTTTAAGACTTTACAATTGGAACAGTGGACACAAAAATGGAAAAAGGAAAATAAGGACTGTAGAAAGTAAACAAGATTTGAAAAGCTAATTGAGTCTAGAGAGAAGGAGGGAGAAAATAAAAATAAAAGTAAAAAAGGTATAACAAGCGAAATATATAAAATATTGTTAAAGAAGGATGAATCTCAAGAAATTCTGAAAACAATCTGGGAAGAAGATTTAAAAATTCAAATAACTGGGGACAGATGGGGAAGATATGGGAATTAAGAACTTTAAAGTTGCTTTCAATAAGGATAAAAGAAAATCATTATAAAATAATCTGGAGATGGTATCTCACTCCTGTAAGATTACATCAGATAGATAAGAAAATATCAAAGTTATATTGGATGGGTTGTCAGGATGTGGGGACGTATTACCATATGTGGTGGACATGTGAATATGTTAAAAAATTTTGAAAAAGAGTTTTTAAGGAGATAAGTGAGATATTGGGTAAGAATGTGGAAATAAGTCCAAATATAGCTTTATTAGGGTTATTTGATAAATAATATGGTAAGAATAATATAAGAGAATTGATAAACAATCTCCTGACACCGGCTAGATTAATGATAGCTAAAAGTTGGAAAATACAAGGGAATTATAGTATAGAAGAATGGTATAAAGGAGTGTGGGATATTGCAATTAACGATAGATTAACATGTATAATGAAAGTTAGGATGGGATTAACTAAAAAGAATGATTTTGGAAGTATTTGGGGTTTATTTCTAGAATATGTTTTAGTAAAGGGGAGGGGATATACACCTTCAAAAGAATCATTGCAATTTTGGGAAAATGTATAAAACAATAAAGTAAGAAGGTGTCATGGGTAGGGGAGCACGGGGGGGGGGGTTGTGGAGGGTTGTATATGTATTGTATTTTATGTATTATATGTTGAAAATTAATAAAATTATTATAAAAAACAACAACCAGTGGTGTTCTTACTAAGACTATATTTCTATTTTCTAATTTGCACAGACTGCACCATAAGCAAAATATAAGTATTATGTCTTAAATTTCCCCCACAATTGTCTCATTCCTCATCCACCATTGACCATCCTAACATCCAATATGAATGAAGATAAAGCAGTATTAAGAAGACTGAGGTAGTGCCCTATCCCATGAAATGAATCCAGAACATTCAAATATGGATCATTGTGGAACGTGATCCTGAATCACTGAAATCAGTCATTATTTACTGTTCAATTATTGTTTGCGATGTTTCATGGATGACAAGGTATCCATGACATTATGCTACTCCATACCTCCTCTGCAGGCATCAGATCAACAAGCAAGTGTGTAGAACTCTGGCATAAACAGGAAGAGGACCTTAGCACTATTTGTTCACTTTTGTAATGTGAGAAGGAAGAACAGAGCTGCCCTCACTGGCTCTGCTCCCTCTGTTCCATCCCAACTGCCCTTCCCTGCCACCTTACATGGGGAAAGACCTGAAGCAAGCAGCCTGCTCTATAAACATAGGCTCCTCATGTAATCTAGATAGAACCCTGACTGCGAAGGCTTCTAGAACATGTGAGGAACCTGTATATGTAGTATCATCACTTCTAATCTTCCCCCTCCAATGCATGGATGGTTAGAGAACAAGGTGAGCTTCTCTCCCCCATCGTATGATTGTAATTGCATGGGGGAGACAAGGGCCGACAGAAGGGAGATCAGGATCTACCGGTAGATATCCAGATGATTAGTAGGCCTGTGCACACTCCTGGGGTGCTTCAGGGGGTGCCTGCCTCGCCTCAGCACCTTTACAGCTGCCAAAGTTTGTGGCCATAGATATAGTAAAAAATGAAGAGCTGCTTTAAATCACAGCATAGCTCTCTGGGAGGAGGACATGATTTACAGGTAAGTTGTGGCGGTGGTGGGAAGTGACCAGAGAGAATGAGGAGGGTGGGGAGGGAAAGGGAGGTGAGTCCAGTGAGTCCAATGGACTCACCTGGACTCATGGGTGGCCTTGCAACGGCTTTCCTGGGTGGGTGGGCAGGTGGGGAGGAGAGTGGCTCAAGATACTCTGAGGCTTTGGTGCAAATCTACTTCTGCCTTGGGTTGACCCAGTACTGCAACCTGGTACTGCCTCAGATCTGGGCCAAGGCTGGCTGAATTGGCCAGCCTCAGCCTGGATATGGGGATTCGGCCCAAGGTGGTGCACAACCCTCATTTGTTGTAGTTTAGCAAGTGTTTCCAGTCCCATTTCAAAGAAGCTTTCAGAGGCTACATTCCAGTGTGGAAGGGGGCAAAAGTAAATAGGGTGTGGCCAAAATACAAAAATAAATACATATTTTCACTTGAATAAGCCTTAGGCAAGGCATTTGAACTTTTTAGAATGGAAGAAAAACCTCAACCTTTTAGCAGGGAAACCACCAAATGATTGGTGGGGGTGGGGGAGGGGAGAGCCAGAGGAAGGAGCAGTGGCCATCTCAGGAACCCCAGAGGATCAGACTGAGGGCCCAGGAGGGCTGGATTTGGTCCCCAAGCCTGAAATTCTGCACCCCTGCCTTAGATTCATAGGGAGCATGGTGATTCCCCCCCCCCCAAATATAGTTGCCCTGACTGCTTCCACAAACTTCCACTAATTTAAAGAACATCTGTTGTTGGACATGTGCTGTATCCAAAACCTTTTTTGGATTATTAACTTTTTCCAGCTCAGAAAGTGCAAAAAAAGAAATCCATTCTCTACTGCAACTGGCATGTGCAGTGCTTAGCAGGGCATGAAAGTTGCCAGCTCTAGCTGTTTGATTTGCAGCCTTTCCCTAAGACCCTTTTCAACAGCCCTTGGCCCCTAAAGTGTTCTAGGGCAGCTGATCATAGTCAACAGATACCTTTGCCTGTCCTCCTCTCTCCTCCTCTGACATCTTTCTCTTCATCAGCATAGTCCTTTTTTCTGAAAGAGCATCAGACAGGCCTGTGCCAGATCGACCCACAATGGTGACCTCCCTGTGCCAGTGAAATAAGCACTCAAGGGATATTCTCCGCCTCATTTGCAGCATTTCAGTTTTATAGTCTTTTATGGCCAGAAGGGGCATGGGATAATTTCGCTGTGCCTCTGCAATTTATTCCACTTGGATTAAAGAAAGCTTTTTAGAAACCTATCCCATCTGGACCTAAATACACCAGACAATTGCATTTCTAGCATTTCCCTTGACATGCACTTCCAGTATTTTATTAGATTTGATGCTGAAAATGGCATCTCACATCTGAATCTGTGTCACTTCAGTGCTCGCCCTTCGGGCCTTCTGATGCACAAGGGCCATCCCTGATTATCATATTTTCAAGCAAATAACTGCACTTGCTCTTAATTAGTTGTGAGGAATCCAGACAACTTTCCTCAAGGAATTGCTTCTTAATGGAATCCTTAAAATGCTCTCCATCTCTCGGCTTCTGCTTCCACTGGCACAGTGAGTGCTTTGCTTGCATGGATGTCACTAATCTCTAAATAGATAGCACCTCGGATATCAATTCTTCTCCTCCTGTATGAATCTTTTAAAATTACATTCCATTATTATTATTATTATTATTATCATCTGTATAGGCAGAACATTCGTCCTCTTACTCAAGCATAAATCGTTCTTTGATTAAATTTAAACAGGAGAGGCTCATCTTCCTTACAACACATTTTGCGGAAAGTGTAGGGTGTGAAATAACGAGACAAGACAATAATATGGATTTTAAAACAGGGCCACTTTATTATAGATCTGCAGAAAGGGAAAACCTATGCGGACATCCTCTCAACAATGGGCAAGCCAATCACCACCTAAGAGGTGGCGTGATTCCGAATGCCACCTCCCAGGCTTGCCCCTTTTGGGGTAGGGAGACCTTCCGGTGTCGACCCCTCCTCGCGCCGTTTAGCTCCGAGTGGGTGAGAAAGGTTAGCCTCACAGGTAACCCTTATCCCTCCAGCTGTCGCCGTAAAGCTCACAGCTGAGGGCCCTCAGGCATTACCCATCACCACAACAGTGCCTGTGAAAGGTCGCCGACCCTAACAAACGCTCAGGATGTCCGCAAAACCTGCCTTTAAATTGTGACCAAATTATTATTGACCAGATCAACCTAATTACTACTCCTTACCTGTCTTACAGTGCGAAGTAGGCAAAAAGACTCATAACATAAGGCTGATTATGAGCAAAAAATTCCTACTTGGCCCTCCTAGTGAGCGACCAGCGAACCCACACTGCCTACAGGGAGGGAGGGAGGGAGCCGCGAAAGGAACGAAGAGAGAGAGGCCGCTGGGAGGGGAGTTCCTTAAATCCTCGCAACCCCCTCCCAGCCGCAGTGGCCCCACTGAGGAGCCTGCCAATGGGAAGGCTCACCTTCGTCTCCACCCCCACACCGCAATCTCCCTCCCGCGTCCAGGCAAGCCGGGCGCGCAGAGGGGTCCCTTCTCATAGTAAAAGCATCTAATTTGCATTTAACACTGAGGATTTGTGGGTTTTGTTTTTTGCCTCACCATATGCTAAACAGATCCAAAAAAGTACAGAGGACTAAGACACATTAACTACAAATGTTGGCAATGTCACTAATAGTCTGGAGTCTTTTACTATCTCAAAAAGCCTTCTGTTTACAGGAGCTCATTACTATCAGATGCCTCATTCGGGAATGTTTCAACATTCTTGACTATTCCTGCAATGATAAGATGAAGGAACTAAGCTCCAAATACCTTTCACCTCAAGGACTTGCTTAAGATGCTGTTAGCCATAGTTGAGAGGACAGGAAGATTCCCCATTTCCTGTAGCCATGACAGAGTGAGCTCGTTTGACAAAGGCATGAAGGAAGTTTTAAATGTGCTCTTTCTGGGTTTGATGACAAAACATAAAATTAGGACCCCAATTTTGATCTAGCTACAAGTTATCTAGCATGTACATTTATCAACATTAGGGAAAGATGGGTCTGTCAATCTCAGACTCACTGAAATCGTCACCTTTTCAAGGTCAAGCACGTTCTGTCTCATTTCTTCATGAATGTGCATTAAAAAAAAAAACAACTGTATGAGGTCCATACACGTTTCTTGTAATGTATGCATTAACATGGACATTTTTGAGCTAGGGTGACCAGATTTTGGAACCCAAAATCCCAGTCCCCCCCCGCCACCCAAAACAACCCCCCCACCAAGCCACCCCCCAAAAACAACCCCTCCAAGCCACCCCCCCACCCAAAACAACCCCCCCACCAAGCCACCCACCCCCAAAAAACATCAGCCCAGACCTACCAGGTTCGCTACCGCTGCCGCCCCCCCGGGTCCGCCGCCCCCCCCAGGTCCCCAGGCACCGCCGCCGCCGCCGCCGGGTCCCCCGCCGCTGGGCTCGTAAGGCCAGCAGCCGCTCGGAAGAGGCAGGGGAGGGCTGGATCCGGAAGTGACGTAATCGGCCCTCCCCCGCCTCTACCGCACAGGCGTCCGGGCTCCTCGGGGGTCATCGCCATCGCAATGAGCCCCAACGAGGCCAGAGGCCGCGCGGAAGAGGCGGGGGGAGGGCCGATTACGTCACTTCCGGATCCGGCCCTCTCCCATCCCTTCCACGCGGCCTCTGGCCTCACGAGCCCGGCAGCGGCGGTGGAGGACCCAGCGGCGGCAGACCTGGCCGCCCCAGCAGGTAAGTGCCCCGCGCCCCGCGCCTCGCACTCCTTTCCCGCAGGGGCGTCCACTTCCCTCCGGTGCTCGAATCTACTGAGAAACAGGCTTCGCAGCCTGTCTCGCTACTGAGGGACAGGCCGCGAAGCCTGTTTCTCAGTAGATTCGAGCACCGGAGGGAAGTGGATGCCCCTGCGGATAAGGAGCGCGAGGCGCGAGGGAGGGCACTTACCTTCTGGGGCGGCCGCTTCTCGGGCTCCTCCGCCGCCACCGCCGCCGGGTCTACCGCCGCTCCTCGCTTGCTGCCACCGCCGCGTGACCCCCCGCCACCCCGGGTTGCCCCCACCGCCCCCAGTTGGGCCGGTTGGGCCCAGGTTTCCCGGTTAGGACCGGGAAACTCCGAGCCATCTGGACACCCTATTTTGAGCACATTTTTAAATGAATGCAAGTTTGGACAGATGCATCCATTGACTCAAGTATATTTGTACATATTTTGGAAATGTATCCATTTTCTTTTTTTTTTAAGGACTGCATTGCTAGGTCGGAAATTATTATTATTATTTATTCCATGGATTTGCAACTGTACATTGTGTTCAGGTTCGTGTTTGGGCCTGGGAGGGACAAATCCATTTTTAAAAGTGAATGGAGCAAATTTCTCACACAGCCATAATAGAGAGCCAGCCAAGTTCTCTGAATAGAGAACTAAACTTGAATATGGAAGACTTAAGATAAAGTGTCACCACTAACATGAACTTATTAGTGAACTTATTATGCAGCTTTGACCAAGTCACAAGCAGCCCATCATCTGTAAAACAGGAGTAATCATGAGATATCTCACTAGGAATTGTGAGGGGTGGTGGCAAATGTTGTAAAACTTGCAAATTAAAAGGGGCTGCAGGAATGGTAATGAGATGTCCATTACCTGCTCAGCCGGCACGACTTGAGTGGGAAAATGAGCATTTGCGGTGGGGAGGAGGGGAATGAAGGCCTCACATGTATGCACACGTGGGCCATACGAGGCAGGGACAGGGCCAAGCCTATAAAGGCTGGGCCCACCCACCATCCGGCCTCTCTGGTTCTTTTGGCTGCAAGTCATGCAGCATGCCAGAAGAGCTCTTAGACCTTAGGCCTGGTTGGCTCAGGTGGCAGCAGCAGCGTGGATCCCGCAGCGAGGCCTTTTCTATTAGGCATGACTCCAGATTCGGATGCGGGTTCAGCGGCGGAGGCAATTCCAGCAGTGGCTACAGCGATGGGGAGGTGATTTCTCTGGCGTGATCCTGCAGCGGTGGCAGTGGATAACAGCGCCAGCAGTTTTCAGGGCATTAGTCAGAAGCACCTACCCCCTGATACTCTTATAATAGCCCGTATGGGTGAGAGGCCTGCTTGCCAGCATCACTCAAACCCCAACCCTTGGGCGGCCCAGCTTCAGGTAGCCCAGTTTCTCACTTCGAGCAAGCCACTCAAGCTCCTTCCCTCTGGCGACCCAGCTTTCCATCTTGGGTGCCACTCAAGCCCTGGTCCTTGGGCAGCCTTGCTTCCCCTTATTGGGCATGTTTCCTTCTGGGAGCATTTTCTTTAAGAGCCTTGTTAGCCCATATGGGGATATATATCTGAGACATAACCCAGGTGGCCTTGCTTCCCATGAGTGGACACATTTTCTTTAATGGCTTTATCATCCCATCTGGGGCAGAATATCTTGGGGCAGATCTGTTTATTTCTGGCCTCAGTTGTTCCTATTGCCAATATAAACGGCAAGGGTCCCATCCTCAAAGGAGGATGGTAAAAGGTCAATTGATAAAGCCACCTTGCTGAAGCTATGCAGGTTCTGGCCTGGTCAGTATCTGGATGGATGACTGCCTCGGGAAGGAAACCCATGAAAGCTGCTTTGAATTTTACCCTCTTCTAACCCATTTGGGAATAAGGCCTTTTCTCAGAGCAACTCAAGCCCTGGCCCTCAAGCAGCCCAGCTTTCATCTTGCTTCTCCTTAGTGGTCACATTTTCTTTAAGGGCTCAGCCTCACCCAATTTGCCCATACAAAGGGTAAGCAGCATAGGCTGCCACCTGATCTCAAGGGACCAGGTCTAGATGGTTAGAGCATCTGCTTTATATGCAGAAGGTCCCAGGTTTGATGCTAGGCCAGATTAATCTATGGTCTGGTTTAGTGTGTGCCTACTGCACAGACTTGTTGTGCCTTGTTAAAGGGGGGAGAGAAATTTGTTTGCCCACGCTCCCTATCTGGATATAACCCAGCTGTCATCAGGACACATTAATTAAGCAAGCACCTAGCTTTAGGCCTAACATTGTTTAGTCTGTTATTCAAGGGGCCAGGTCAAAATGGTTAGAGCATCTGCTTTGCATGCAGAAGGTCTCAGGTTTGATGCTAGGCTGGATTAATCTATGGTCTGACTCTGTGTTCCTACTGCACAGACCTGTCATGCCTAGTTAAAGGGGGAAATAGAGGAATTCGATTGCCCACCTCCTCCTAGGGATCAGGTTGTAATATGCATGGGGGGATCAAGGCAATTCCACCCCCACCCCCCGAGATACTTATTGCATACTTTGAGAGAGACGTTGTGATGTCTCCAATAGAAATGAGTGGGTGGCAGGAAGGGCAATGGGGGGCACAGCCCCCTTCCGCAAAATGCACCCAATCGTATATAATACCAAATGTATTACTAATAACTGTATTAATTAGGTAAATTCTAGCCCAGTGGCAATGCAGCTGTTTTGCAGATATAACATCCCGATTTGATCATGGCATTTAGGGGCCATGGCTCGTTCAGTGTCAACAGTGCTGGGCTGGAGGGACTGGTGGTTTGACTCAGTATAAGCCAGCTTACTGTGTTGATATGCTCAAAGTTCAAAGTATATCAATTTGAAAGACTGAATGGTAATCAGGTGCTGCGAAGCCCCAGGTTCGAACAAGTGTTCAACAGGTAGACAGGCTTCTAATCAATTCGGGACTGAGTTTCCATTTCAGTTCGAGTAACAGTGTTTGATGCAGACAGTTCACAAACTATGCATCTGCCTTGATCCCCTGCAAATGAGCCAGCATAGGGGAATATTATCCAGGACATGGTTCAGAGTGAGTAGCACCACACACAGCAGGTTGGCACACAATGGGACCTTGGAGATCACCTGTTTTGGGCAGGGAGCAGGCTTATCATTTCTTCTGGACCACTGTTTCTGAGGAGCCCAATAGGGTGGGAGCTCCTAACAGGAGTCCAGATTGTCAGTATGCTCAGTAGTTTGTGGCATGCTGCACGTATCCCATCAGTGCATGTTGCGTTGGTGGCCATTGGGCAGTCACTCCTTCAGTTGTGGCATGGCATACAATTCAGACAAACATGAAATAGGCGATGTCACCCTCCAGTGCTGATCCCTATGCTTTGGCCAAGGGCCATGCAGTACTGTGCCTGCCACCACAGTGAAGTTCTGAAAGGGAATAGGTGGATGTAATTCCAATTCTTTTAGGGTGAATGAGCACAATGATAAGGACAAAGGCAAGGATTAGGAACAGCAGAAGGTTAATAGGAAGAGGATCAAAGTGACTTGGGTGAATTGGCTTGCTGGCTAAGTAAGTTCTAGATATATCCCAGCAGAAGCATCCAGGCAAAGAGATAATGCCAGGCAAGCACCAGGTGCTATTCAGAATACTTTGTGCCTGCCGCCTGAAATATGTTGGGGTCTTAGACTCAAGGTGGCTTTCAATTCTGAATTCAAGTGGGACATGAAGGGGCCTGATCTACGGCTCGTATGTTCCATATACGACAACCCCCATCCATCTGCAGGATGCCCCCAAGTTAAAGGGGCTAGGGGACCCAGGGAGCCACATTAGAGGGTAAACTTGATGTCAAAGGGCTTTGGTTTAATGAAGTTGATGCTTTGCACTTACTTCCTCTGATTCCCATACAGGGAAGATGCATTTTTTGTTTTGGTTCCCCCCCCCCACCACCACACACACACACACACAGTTTAGAGCCAGACCTGCATCCTGGTGGGGAGCACCAGGACCTGAATTCAGTTAGTATGAGGTACATCCTTATCCCCCTTGCACATCTTAAAGTATTCCCATGATGCCCCCTGGTGGACATGTTTAATCCTTGTTAGGTATTAGCAATGGTCGAACCTTTAGCAGATGTTATACGATGCCAGGATGGGGCCTGTCTCACTTATCAATGCATACACTGTTAGGCCTCGGCCTGGGATATAAGCTAGGTTATTGAGTTCATCATTCATGGAGCTCTTTCCTTTTGCAGTAGTGATCAAGTGATTGAGCTTTGGGCCAAGTTCTCATTAGCCTGTGTTCATCTTGTCCTGACAGCTGCCACCGTTCATGTGGTTACTTCCTTGTCATGAACCTTGGGAATGGGGCTGGCTAGGGCCATGAGTCCTGGTTGACCTCAATTAATTTAATGAAGTTGGTGACACCTTGTTATGCAGCCAGATGTCCAGGTTGATGAAGTTGGTCCTTGCGGCCGGACAATACTAAGCTCCTATGCTAGGTGTGATTAAGTATCTGGGGGAGGCAAGTATCTGGGGGAGGCAAGGCCATGTGACCCATGGCCCCTGGCACGTGGGCTTCCTACCTGTGAGCAGAGCTGAGAAAGGAGTTTCAGGCCTTAAGGCACATCCATTGCTGCCATGGGGAAAGAGGTTTGTGGATAGTAAAGCAAATCTTCATGTTGAAGGATGCTGGAAGGGCAGGCAGGTTTGAGGCAGCCGGTAGGGCCTTTCAATTTATCTGATGCTCAGTTAATCACAGAGCAGTCCTGCACCTGGCTAGAGGAGCTGAGGCACCATGATAATGCCGGTGGTGGCCTTAAATGAGGTGATATGCCCTGGAGCAGTCTGACCTTCTTGGGTTTCTGTTCCATCACAGGAAGGGGCTGCTCTTTAACCAGTATCATTAATACAGTAGCCAAGAAGCCCCTTCAGACATCAGGCTTATGGAACCTGGCTAGAGATGCCATGGTAATGCTCACTGCAGTCTCGAGTGGGGGTATGTGCCCATTTGCAGTTTGGCACAGGGTTCTATTTTATCACAGGATGGGCCTGCCCCTTATCCGGTACCATTTTGATGGTAGCCAAGGAGCCCCATCAGACATCGAGCCTATTGACACTCATTCAGAATTGGTCCATCAGTGCTGCAGCGTGGCTGTGAGATGCCAAGAACTGGGCCATAGAGAGATGGCAATCTTGGGCATGCATAAGTGTACATCCTGTAAGGAAGATGGGTGCGGCTAACGTAGATTCAGTGTTGATAATAGTTGATAATAATTCATCACAACCGTTAAAGTTGCAGGCACTATACTAGAGTGTCGTGTTATGGAGGGTGTAGCACCAATGCTGAACAGTAGGGAAAAGACAAAAAGTCTGGTGCTGTTTAACGTGGTTTTTTTATTATTTAAAGTTAAAAGCTCAACGTTTCGGAGTATATCCTTCCTCAGGTGCTGTATACCCACACACGTTGTTTAGAAAAACTTTTTCAGAGTGAAACTCCTTTCATGATTTCCTTTGCAGGCTGCGTTCCCACACACGTTGTTTAGTTTTTCTAAACAACGTGTGTGGGTATACAGCTCCTGAGGAAGGATATACTCCGAAACATTGAGCTTTTAACTTTAAATAATAAAAAAAAACACGTCAAACAGCACCAGACTTTTTGTCTTTTTCCTACTACTATACTAGAGTGACCATATACTAAAGAGGGCAGGGCCCCTGCACCTTTAACTGTTGTGATGAAGAGGGAATTTCACCAGGAACTAATTGCATACAAATGACACTGGCTGAAATTCCCTTTTCTCTACAACAGTTAAAGTTACATCAGCCCTGACCTGGATTTTATCTGGTCACCCTAGTGTGTGTGTGTGTGTGTGTGTGTAAATGAATAAAGTATTTGGAGGGAGAGTAAAAGTTAGATGTAGGCCCCCTCCACAAGGATGCGCTTTTGCGCCTGGTTCGGGGATTATGCGCATTTTCACGGAGGCGCATTTACGCCTAATCCCTCTGCACGGGAGGCGGCGAGAAGCGGCGAAGCGCATTAAAAGATGCCCAAAAAGCACTTTACAGGTAGTTAATGCGCATAATCGCTTGTTCACACAGCGAAAATGCGCTTTAACGGCCGGAGCAAAATAAAAGTCGCTATTTAACGCGCGTTCGAAAATGCGCATTATCGGGGAGATAACGCGCCTGTACGCCCGTTTTGCGCTCCGCTCGTGTGTAGGTAAAATTTATAATGAGCCTTCAAGGCTCATTAAACGTCTCGTGTGGAGGAGGCCGTAAGTGATTGAGATGGAGATTTTGCCTAATGGAGCAAGTATGTCAGTTGTTCACTTGACCAAGTACGTGATTTCATCTTTATTTTGTTTGTTTATAAGAAAATGAATAATTATTTTAAAAATGAATGTGCTTGTTTAGCATATAATTCATTTCATTTTACAAAGCCATTTTGAATATTTACATTTGACACATTTACAAAATAATGCTGTCTTCCTAGATTGAACTTTGGTTCTACTCCAACACAAGGTTATAAGAGATGTTCAAAAGGCTTCGTGAGACTTGCAAAAGCATTTTGTTGTCCCTTCTGTCCAATGTAGTTGGTGCCTTTGTTCTTTCATCAGAGGAGCAGCAAGCATTTTGGCAATGGACACCTCCTCATATATCAGTGAATAACAGAAACCTACATTTGAGTTTCTAGAATTCATGCCACTCAGTATCGAGATGAACAAGGAGACACATCGTTGATTAAGCAATTTATCAAGTGCTAAACGGCACCTGACAAATATAAAACCAGGCAAATCACCTGTGTGCCAGATGTGCACAAATCTATGTGCTTCGTTGCTGATCATATGGTGTCAGAACCCACATTACTCAATGATGTTGAGGTGAGGTAACTGTAAAATTTCACACTAGCACGTAAATGAATTCCACTTCTTTATAGCATATTTAAAAGCAATCAGCATTAAAATGAAGCACAAAGTTTAGTTTTGGATGCACAACCCAAGTTGCTTACTCATTTACACATATTTTGGCTATTATTGGCATGATGGCTTTAAGCTTGACAGTGTCTGATGCCCAAACAAAGCATTGGGCCATAAGCAATGCTGTGGAATCCCAGAGAGGAGACTATTCTGGAGGTGTGAGTGACTGCACAGGGGTAGGCAACCTGGCACCTTCCAGATGTTTTAGATGTTTTCCGTTATCTGGGAGTGGTAGTCCAAACCAAGTTGGCTACCCCTGAGCACTCTGGGTCTTGAATCCACTCCCTGCTAAAGCTGCCTTAAGCAGGTCATTTCACCTTGTTGCCTGGCAGGTGATATAAATTGATATAAATTCTGGTTGTAAGTAAAACTGCATCATTGTTGCAGATCAACACCATGTGATTAGTGCCACTCTGCCACCTATTTTCCATCTCTTTGGGGTGTGGACCTTGACAAAAACAATCATCATGCTCCGCATTTTTGTCCTGGCTTGTGAACTCAAAAGCAGAATGATACATTTGTCACTGCCCTGCCATGCCCCCTGGACCCATTGCTTATTGGGATCCATATCAAATCATATTGATATGATTTCATATTTCTAATATTAAAATGTATGAAATAAGGTTTAACGGCTTCCCCTATTTGCACTTACTTGTGCAAGTTCCTCATCGGAAAAAATGCAATCTGACAACTGCATTTCAGTCATGACAGAGAAACACAAACACAGGGAGCATGAGGTAGTTACTCTTCCTGTCTGTCATACATATTTTACACATCAAAAAGTACTATTGGAACATTTAAATTAAATAATATTCTGAACAATTGTGGGGAAACCGTAAATATACTTTTTAAAAGTTTTACTGGATTTTACTCAACATACATTCATTAGAACAACGAAGCATTATCATAAAAGAAAGAATAAGGGGACGGGCCCAAGAGGAAGGATGCTGTCAGCAGTAGAACACATGCTTTGCATGCGTAAGGTCCAGGGAAGATCTCTGGCTCCATCTAGGCAGTCATAGGAAGGACTCTCTTGTGAAACCTTGGAGATCTGCTGCCAGTCATAATAGACAATGCTGAGCTGGATGGACCAGAGATCTCTTTGGATAAGGCAGCTTCCTACATTCCCAAACAAATGTTAAAGGAATATTAGAAAAAGAAAAATCTGTGTGTGTGTGTGTGTGTGTACATGCATGTGTATAAAAGCAGTAGTTTTCAACTGCTCCAGACCTGAGACTCACCTCGGACTCCCAACCTGCAACATGGAACCAACTTTCACCATTTTCTCCATGCCCAACATGGTGGCAACAGCTTTGCTGCGACCAATCTGGACTGACTCATGACCCACCTTTGGGTTGTGACCCTCCAGTTGAAGATTACTGAATTAAAGGCTGATTCAAGATTAATGAAATATTATAGCTAAGAGGGGAAACTAGGAAAATATCACAAAGCGTCATTTTAAAAAAACCACTCCATTACAGCAGAGGAGAGAAATTACCCAATAATACTCTGTTTAGCATTCCAAACATTTCTGAACAGTTCCCATTCTGCTTCAAATTTATTTTCATTAGCTCTCTTCTGATTACTTTCAGGTAGATGTTTTATTAATTGTTCCTATATCCCAAAATTTAAAATATAAATACCTTAGCTGTGGAACTTTTTTTCCCCTTTTCCAATATGTTGCATAGAGCAATCTTACCATTATTGTCATATCAAAAAGAAGTTTTTTCTCTAATCGCAGGTAGCATTCCTTCCAAGTGCATGAATAAATGTACTTTTTTGGATCAAGCAAGAGGGATATCTGTGAAACCCATGGCAATTTAATATATTATAAGACAAGTTAGTAGGGAGAATGTTTTTGCTTTAAAATATCTTAAAAGAAATATGGAGCACACCTTCCATTGTTACAAATAGCGATATTCTCGTTGGTTTTTATGGACCCAGAATACATCTAATGTGTGTAAAATACAAATATGATTTTGTGACATCTGCATATTTCTGCCACCTCAATCCAAATCTACAAACTACCTCATTCAGTAGTTTCATATAGATGTTAATCGCATGGGGCACAAGTATAATGGTGGTGAGCTATAGTTCCCCAGCAACATTATAGGTATATGACATAACTATAGTTCTCCAGCAATATTACAAAAGGATCCTTTGTAAATCTAACAAAAAGTACTTTGTAAAGTTCCTCTTTTTTTCTTTTTTCTTTTTTTACAATTATTAGCTATCTTGAGACACTGCATTGGTTGTATTAAAATGATGTACAAATAGCAGAATATGTTGGAGGTTGTAAGGAGAACACATTTTCCCACCAAGTTGTGATTTTGTATTTTCTTTACTATTGCTCACTTCTGAGAAGTAAGTACAGAAGAGACATATCTAATTGACATAAGGTCCTACTCCTTTCAATGTTGATTCCCCCCCCCCCAGATGTTAGCTTTCTCTTCCATAAAGGAAACAGAATAAGATGTTTCTCCTATCTTGTCTTCAGGTTTCTTTCCTCTCATTTTCCATGCATCTCTTGCATGCTAATTTGCATGATTAAGGGAACAATACTATGTCCATTTTGCTTGCATAAACCCTATGAATACAATGGGATTAACTTGTGAGTAAGCATGAATTGACTGAGCTGTAGGTCTTTCAAAATGAACTATATTTAGTACCACTGCACTCGTTACGTAACTACTTCAGTTGATAATCCATTGCTCAACCAAACAGTACATTTGGGAGAGCTTGCTTTGGTCAAACTGTTTTATAGCCTTGCTAGCTTTTCTTTCAATGATACACAGTTAACACTTGATGGCAGAAATACACACAGTCTTGAATGAGTTCCAATAATTACTTCCTTTTGTTTGCTTATGAAAGATTATTTGTAGACTTTGGATCCCACAAAAGAATCTTGTAACCTGTTGAAATGATGTTTATATTGTCTAACCAAAATTCTTCTAAGACAATTCATATTTTCCATCACATAACTCCAACAAAATGAGGGACAAAGTTGCTTACAGGTGTGTGTGTGTTTAGGTTTGTTTCAGATTGCATAGACAACTATGAAATGCAAGATAGGCAGAACAGTTAATAGATGCAATCTAAGGGTACCATCTCTAGTGTAAAGTCAGAACTGGCATGTTTGGAATTGAAATTAAACCGATTATAGGTCTTCTAGATATATACCCCATCACAAACATTGGATAGTGCAGTTTCTTTTCTACATGTATGGTGTTTTATATATCATGTATATCTTTGTACAGATGTTTTGAAATGAAAGGATTTTTCGTGTAATTGCGAGGGGAATCTGTTTCGGACTGAAACAGAATGGGTGAGGTTTCTTATGACTCCTATCACACATAGATCTACACCCGTTTGAGCTGTACTCACAAAGACCCATGACTCAGATGAAAATGGATTCTTGGTATATTTTAAGATGTTGACAATCATTAAGGAAGAGCAGGGAAACATGTATAATGATAGAACAAGAAAAGTATAATTTGCTCATCTGTGCACCATTTCTTTGCTAAGAAGGAGAAATTGCTGATATTTTTGAAATTATGCTGTTAATGGTGCATGTTAGATAGGATAATTAGGGCTGGTAATTGGAGACAACAAAGATGGAGACTAATTGGATTTTAGGAATTATTATATCTGTAAATAAAGTGTGTCAAATGGGCACTGTAAAGGCAGAGTTACAGAGTAAAATTTGTGAGAAGACATTTTTGCTCGAGTACTTTTCTCCTTGGACTCTATTCTTATGGAAAATGTTTTTTTAAAAAATCATTTAACTGGCTGGTTAGAAGACATTAAAATTATCATTTGAGGATATTCCAATAATTTGTAGGAAGTTTTATTATACATTTTGAAATAATTTTGATTTAAAATGTATGTAAAATATTAACAAGCTCACTGATATCTGATTTTCCATTGGCTGTTTAAAAAAGAGAATCTTAATGAAGCCCATATTATATATCTCTGATGGTACATTTTTAAAAATGTACAATTAGGAATGAATTTATTTAGCCATCATAAAATTAATTCTACTGAGAGTCTACATTTGAACTTCTACCTTAAGATGAATATATGTCCCATAATATGTGTTTTAATTCATATAATATTCCATAAAATATTGACATAGTTTTATAATGCCTTTTAAAGCTGTTTAATTGCTACACGACCAAATGCACTACACTGGGATGTTCTCTCACATTAATGTTAAGGGTTTCCTACAAATATATAGCCATAAGCGATGACTAGAAATGAATAAAGAATGTAAAGATAATGGCTAAATATAAATATGATAGAGTGCCAAATTATGTGGAAGACAAAAGAGCAAACCACATTGTAACCACCTGATATAACATCTATGATCTTGGTTGTAATCAAAGGAAACACACAGCACTTTATAAGTACCAATCAGGATTTTTGGACATGTTTTCACAGCAACCGATACCACATGGCAAACCTTTTTTGAAACTGACAGAACTTTCAAAAGCAATTTGCAATAAGGCATGGTGTTCTGATGTACAAAGAAAGTATGTCAAAAAGAACCACCAGGATGCCATGCTGTTGAGCAAGTTCTGGACTGCTCAACTATTTATTATATTATTGTTCCCCGCCTTGATCCAAACAGAGAGGCGGGTAAGAAATAAATTATTATTATTATTATTATTATTATTAATTATTATTCACCCTGAGTTGTTTTTTTAAAAAAAGAATTTGTCATTTGTCGCGTCAGTTGACCTTCTTGTACGCTGACTGTTAATTTATAAGTACCTATGGGGCTAGTTCTTCTGTATTATTATTCTTTAATTTTATTACTTACATTTTAATCTTCTGCATTTGTATTTGTTATATAATTTCCTTCTATAAGGGATTCCTACTGTAATAAATGGATTGGTGTGTCGCTCTGCATTTGTCTTTAAGGCCGCAATCCTATGCCCACATACATGCAAGAAAACCCCATCACACTCAATGAGACTTGCTTCTGAGTAGACATGCATAGGATTGCACTGTTAGGGCTTAATCCTGTGCATACTTAGACAGGAAAAATGTCTTACAAGCCTCAACATTCCTCAGCCACAATGGGTGTTCGGGAAATGCTGGGAATTGTAAGACTATTTATCTATTTAAACATGCATAGGATTGTGCTAGGGTGACCAGATAAAATCCAGGTCAGGGCTCATGTAACTTTAACAGTTGTAGAGAAAAGGGAATTTCAGCCAGAGTCATTTGTATGCAATTAGTTCCTGGTGAAATTCCCTCTTCATCACAACAGTTAAAGGTGCAGGCACTATACTAGAGTGACCAGATACAAAAGAAGGCAGGGCCCCTTCTTTCTAGAGAGAGGTATAAATTATGCTTTACTATTAAAAGAAAAGTGCAATGATCCTCTGCTATGTTGAGCCATTTCATTTTTTTCTACTGCTCGTAAGAGATTATTCTTTCCTCTGACATGAACACAATGTTAAAGGCCAGGCTTCTTGTACATGCTGCTAATGTGAGTAATAACCAAAAGCAGGATTTTCTTGCTAGCTGCCATGGAACTGAAAATATTAATTAAAATGTTCTTTGACTTCTTGAATCGCCAGTTAAGGCATAATTAGAAGTCCAAATGCAACATTAATCAAACATTTTGTGCCTTGCCCAAGTCCATGTTCTCTCAGCCCACTGAAGTAATGTGCCAAAGGATTCTCTGGTTTTCATCATGAACCCTCCCCCCTCTCTCTTTTTCCCTTTTTAAAGTAATTTTATTAATTTTCCAGAACAAAATCAACCAAAATAATGAAAAAGAAAAGAAGCAAATAAATAAAAAAATACATTGAATTTAAATCAAATGATTGACAGAGGGCGGTACATTTAAACTCTATTCATATTTTTTGCTTCGTCTTACAGACCAAAATATATATGGAATCTGTGGGCTGCTTGGAAGTTTTCTTTATAATTCCTCTCTATATCAAACTTATATTTAGTCTCTTTTTCATAATCTGAGGAAAGGCTTTGACATATGTGCATGTCCCTGATCCTGCACCACCCAAAAAAGCTCCTCTTCTAATGTAACTAAAGATTGATCCTCACATTGAGTTTAAATGCATCACAAGTCTGATCCCCACCCAGCCAGAACGGCTTGGGGGGGTTGTTGCGAGGAGGAAGGAGAAAGAAAGAGACTTAGGATTCTTTTGACGCCTGGTTAGCCAATTATGCGCATAATCGCAGAAGCGCTTTATCGTAAATGCTTGTATGCAGGAGGTATTGAGCACTCAACTGGTGACCTTACCGGTGGTTTCAAATGCGCTTTACAAGTAGTTAATGCGGAGAATCGCTTGTTCACATAGTCAAAATGCGCTTTAACGGCCGGAGCAAAATAAAACTCGCTATTTAACGTGCATTCGATAATGCGCATAATCGGAGAGAAAACACGCCTCTATGCCCCGATTTGCGCTCCGTTCTTGTAGAGGTAAATTTTTTAATGCGCCTTGAAAGAGCTTTAAATGCCTCTTGTAGAAGGCAGCCTTATATGCATGCACAGCACATGTACAGCCTCATGTGGGGGCGGAGCCAAGCCTATAAGGCTCACCCCACCCAGCCCCTCGGACTCTTTTTTTCTGTCCCCACCCTCCTTCCCTATCAACTAATATGGGAATAGCCAGTCATCCTCTTTGTAGAGGAGGCTGAGTAGGAATTCTCCCTAACATTAGTATGCACAGGTTTTCGCCTACTCCTGGATTTAATCTTTAAAAGTGGAGGATAAATAGGTGGATTTTAAGGAATAAGATGGTGCAGGAATTTTGGGGGATGAGAATAGGGGCAGTGAGCACTCTGGCATCTTTATGGTGATTGGCAATCCAGAGGCCCTGCTCCTCGGGGGCTGTGCAGCTTCCATGTCAGGATATGGTTTGCCTTTGGGGACCTGCTTGTCTCATCTACCCAGAGCTATGCAGCCGTGGGTGGGGAAGATGCAGGTATGTCTCACCAAACACTCAAGTGTAGTTGGAAAAGGGGGCGGGGTCACCCGACCCCTGTGTTCAACTGAGTGGCTTGCCCTGATTGGCAGGCTAGTTGCCTGGAGATAAATGAGCTAGATTCCCGCACATTCACACACAGATCCATGGAGGGGAGAATTTCTCTGTTAAATAAAGAGGCCCTAGTTTAACCCAAGCTCTCGTGTCTTATTTCTTGTGCTTCCTTCTCCACTTGCAATGTGACTTCTACTTAAATCATATTTCCATAGTGTGTCTTCATCTGGTTAAATCTTGGATTTTCTAAATGCTGGAAAACATTAGCTTTTGATCCCAGGAATTCTCAGCTGTCATCATGTATTGGTATCTTTCGAAGACATATGTATGACTGAAAATGGCAGGTCACATCTCAATGAATTTCAGAAATGAACACAGGGATTCATCAGCCTTTCAATGATACTACATTGTGTGAGGACACTGTGCCATTACAATGGGGAGGAAAACATGGTGCCTGTTCTATCCCTGTAGCCATTTTGATACATTCTGCATAGGCTTGTGCAAAGCTATAAAAGCCAAGTCCGTAGCAAGGACATTATTGATGGATGTGGGGTTTTTTTCATAGTTCATGTCTTCCATTACAATAACTGCAATAACTGGAATGGATCCTTAAAGTCACAGCTAATCTAACAGCAGAAGCAACGCAAGCAATCACTTGGGTCAGCAACATTACTAATGGTGCCATTGAAATAGCAGGATCTCTTGCAATTCACAGAAAATGCTGGGTGCTTTGGGTCATCCCAGAATTGCAGTAAGAAGAGTATATTAGCTCCCACAGGGTATACCGCTCAGGTCTTGTGCTGTAGCCACCTTGAGCTGCTATTAGTTAAAGAATCCTAGATTTATTTATTTTTAAAAAACATGCCAGACTGCTGGAAGAAGCAAGCTAGACTGTGTTTCTGACTAGAACTTCAAAAACAGCTGCCACCCATGTATTACACATCAGTCAATTGTCACATGCAATATTAAATTGCTCCAAAAATGCCCATTTATAATTCATCAATTAAAACTAGTGATTATTGTACAGTTTTCTTCTTTTAATGTATCACAAGATGCTGTCATCTTTGCTGAAGGCCTGTCACACAGAGTAATTCATTTATAATGATCTGGCTTATTATAAGAGCAAATGGAAGGAGATTCTGCTTATTCGGTAGGCACACAACAGCAGAGAATATTCCTATTAGTCTAAAATAGTGTATGGTGTGTGTATTATATATATATATATATATATATATATATGATGCTGAAGAAATTCAAAATGGATTAAAATGAGTTCAGATTTCTAAGAATCTGACCTGTGGAGGTAAATATGCACGTTTCTGCTGGGACATATGCCATGCTGGAAAATACACATGGAAAAGTCAAATGGAATGGGGGACAATACACTAAATGTTATGTATGTACTAGTATCAATTATGTAAATTGTTGCAAACTTTCTTACTTAATTATTTTCATATTTTCCCACATAATGGGGGGTGGGGGGAAATCGAATCTGTCTGTGAATGGATGCCGGAACGAAGGACACTGCACAATGCACAAAACATTTTTCATGAAATCTGAACATCCCTAATATGTATAATTCCAATTCTAATCCCCTTCAGGACCCGAGATCAGTTTTAGGTGAGTTTAACGGGGTCCATCTACATGAATGTTACAGAACAATGACAAAGTATGAAGTAGATTTCCCTTAAGCAATATGGGTAGCTGCTAGGGAGATATAAAAGTTCTTTAAAAAAAACCTAATTTTCAAATTTGAAAACCACTAACTTTCATCTGTGGTTTTAGGATATGTTTGGGTATGACAGCTCAGTTCTTAGACCTGGAATTATAAGCTATGTTGGTGCTATAACTTCCACATTTATCCTTGGAGTATCAATAAATTCTTACTCAAATATGATTTCTAACATATATTAGTGAAACATGCTTCAAAATACATCTGTGCACTGCCTTGGGCTGAATCCCCGAAAGCGATGTGAGGTGGACCAATTCTTCCTGCCTCACCTCGGTTCTGAGTGGGTTCCGGGTCAGCCCAATGTGCCCAAAGCTGAAGCAGATTGGTACCGAAGGTGCCTTCGGCTACTTCAGATTGGTGCTGGGCCCTCCCTCCCTCCCCCCTGGGAAAGCCAACACAAGGCTGGCCATGACCCCATTAGACTCACCTCCCTCTCCCCCGCAGCTAACACATCACCCGCTGCCGCCCACTTCTGCCTGCTGCTGCCGCATCATCACCACATTGCCCCCTGCTGCTGCTGCCACCATATCGTCCACTGCCACATCGCTACCAGCACCAGAACTTACCAGGAAACGTGTCGTCCTCCTGAGAGCCAGGCCGCGATTTCAAAATATAGTGGGGGCTCTGTTTTTTGTATATCTATCACAGAATCATAGAATAGTAGAGTTGGAAGGAGCCTATAAGGCCGTCGAGTCCAACTCCCTGCTCAATGCAGAAATCTACCTTCAAGCATCCCTGACAGATGGTTGTCCAGCTGCCTCTTGAATGCCTCTAATGTGGGAGAGCCCACCACCTCCCTAGGTAATTGGTTCCATTGCCGTACTGCTCTAATAGTCAGGAAGTTTTTCTTGATGTCCAGCCGGAATCTGGCTTCCTGTAACTTGAGCCCATTATTCCGTGTCCTGCACTCTGGGATGATCAAGAAGAGATCCTGGCCCTCTTCTGTGTGACAACCTTTCAAGTATTTGAAGAGTGCTATCATGTCTCCCCTCAGTCTTCTCTTTTCCAGGCTAAACATTCCCAGTTCTTTCAATCTCTCCTCATAGGGCTTGATCATCCTCATTGCCCTCCTCTGAACACGCTCCAGCTTGTCTGCATCCTTCTTGAAGTGTGGTGCCCAGAACTGGATGAAGTACTCAAGATGGGGCCTAACCAGTGCCAAATAGAGGGGAACCAGTACCTCGCGCGATTTGGAAGCTATACTTCATGCAGCCCTAGCATTTGCTTTTTTTGCAGCCACATCAAACTGTTGGCTCATATTCAGCTTGTGATCTACAACAATTCCAACATCCTTCTCGCTTGTCGTATTGCTTAGCCAAGTATCCCCCATCTTGTAACTGTGCATTTGGTTTCTTTTTCCTAGCTGTAGAACTTGGCATTTATCGCTATTAAATTTCATTCTGTTGTTTTCAGCCCAGCACTCCAGTCTATCAAGATCACTTTGGAGTTTGTTTCTGTCTTCCATGGTATTAGTGATCCCACCCAATTTTGTGTCATCTGCAAATTTGATCAGCATTCCCTGTACTTCCTCGTACATATCATTAATAAAAATGTTGAAGAGCACTGGGCTCAGGACTGAGCCCTGCAGTATGCCGGCCATAAAGGGAAAATGGCCCTTTGTGGCCACCATAGTTTGCAGTCAAAGATATACTAAAACAGAGCCCCTGCAACATCTTGAAATCATGTTCTAGCTCTCAGGAGGATGACGCATTTCCAGGTAAGTCCTAGCAGTAGCAGCTCTTGGTTAGGGGGAGCAAGGGAGCATCAAGCAAGGGGGGAGCAAGGATTTGGGAGTCGAATGGACTCCAGGTCAGCCTTGCTCCCAGCTTTCCTGGGTGCGGGCCGCATGGCCGGCACCCAGGGACTCGTAATGCCAAGTTGCCTCAGGGGGAGAATCTCGCCGAGTTGAGGTGGACACCCCCTGAAGCACTCTGAGTTGAATCAGGACCATTTGGAGGCTCTGAAACAGCCTCTGAGGCAAATCAGGAGGACCATGCACAGCCTTACTTCAAAACCAAGTATTTAATGGATATTGGAAAATTATCATCTTCAGAGGGTGGATACCAATTGCACTAATCTTAGTCATGACCCTCTGAAAAAATCATGGGACAAATTAGTTAAAGCTAGCTGAAGGTTGCAACCCTATGCCCAATTTCCTGGGAGAAAGCCCCATTGAACCCAGCAGGACTTAATTTGAGTGGACAGCAATAGGATTGCACTGTATGTTTCATTGACTGGGTTTGGATGACATGCCACAACTCGCAGTGGCATGATGAGCTGCGGTGCCCACAGGCACCAAGTTACATATCCAACCCCCACTTTGGGGTTGTTGTGTCATGTGAAGCCGGCATGTGTGGGTTATGCAAAGGTTAAACAACCATCACATAAGCCATAGTCTGTTTTAGGGTTATGAAAATATTGTTTAACACTCGCATAACTCACGCTTGCCATGTCCACATGATACAACAACCTCAGAGCTGGAGCTACATATTCAGAATTGTGGCCACATGTGCCCTGCATGCACTGCATTCTCACCATGGCTTTAATAGCCCAGGGTGGATTGGTTGTCAGCCCGTTGCCTTGAATGTCACTTGGTCATTACGAGCCCAGTGCCACTTGGTCATTATTAGTTTTATCCCACTCTTTAGCCAAAATAACTTCCACAGCATCTTACAAAGACAGTACTAACTTTTGCTAGATTTGACCCTATAAACATATTATGTAGTCTCACTGTATATAAATATATAAATGTATTTGCTAATCAGTTATTTTGTACATCTTCTAAATACTTTCCATAAAAGTATGCAGGATAAAAGCAACTGGTAAAAATGTTTGGCAGGAATATAGTGATGAGCAAATCTAAAAGTTAGATTTTTAATTTTAGATAAAACAAGGACAGTTTTTTTATTATCTTCTCCATGAACAAAAATGTGGTGCGTGTGTGTGTGTGTGTGTGTGTGTGTGTGTGTGAAAAGGCTCTTTCACTATGACTGCAGTTTAAAATTATTTCCTGTTGCTTGTTTAGCTTAGGGGCCTGCCTAATAGCTCAAGGTCATTGAGGGTGTCCAAAGCTTTACACAAAGGCTCAATTCGGACGACACAATAAACAACTGGTGTGGGGGAAACAATCGTCAGTTGTTTTGACTATTGTGTCAACCGAATGCTGCCATAGTCAACTCAGCGCTGATCCTCATCCACACCACAGTTGATTATTTATTACCATGTTGTGTGGGGAGTATCCCCTAGGGTTATGGTTAGGGTTAGTCAATCCACCATTGACTATCGTGTCGTCCGAATTGAGCCATAGAATGTGTATGAAGTAAATGTGTCTCATTAATAGGGTTGTTATTCCCAGCTCAATACAGAGTAAAATGATGTAATTTTGTTTATAGGTGGTCTTACAGTGCATATTTATTTCAGTGTGTGTGTGTGCGTGTGTGTGTGTATACACACACACACACACACACACAAAGAGAGAGAGAGAGAGAGAGAGAGGAGAGAGGTGTGAATCACCACAGCTGTCTGCATGTTTGGACTCTCCTTGGTAACATAACTAGGGGGAATATCTTGAATAGTACTTACACTTCAGAATTTACCATACACCACTGGCAAGGATGTTATACCTTGACTAAAAATGTATGCCCCTCATCCCTGAAAGTAGACATTTCACCTTCCCATTGGTTCATTCACACACAGCTGTTTGCTCTCCAAACCACCTCAACAAATATGCCAAAAAGTTCCATTTAGAACTTCCAGTGCACTCCTAACGAGTGTCTACAAACTACAGTGATATGAAAGAGAAAGTATCTTAAATTGTTATTTCAATGAATGCTAGAATATGATGTATACTTGGATACAAATCCTATTTAAAGTTTTCATATTTACTTATGAGTAAACATATTTTGGATCAGTCTATTAATATGAAATATACAGAGATTTCTGTCTTGGAAAGTTTAATATGCTAGAGCTTGTCTTTCATTATTGCATATCTATAACTCCCAATAGCTGAAGCACTCTAGGCGGTTCACCAAAGTTATAGAATCAACTGTGTCCCTTCCTTCATCCTCGCAGATATTTTTTTCTGGTGCCACCACTGCTTCACATTGCATCAAGAGTCCACGAATTGGGTAAAAGGGGGCTTTCCGGTGGCAGCCTAGAATGTAACTATTTTTGCTAAACGCAAATTCTGTTTACTCATGTACTGTAAAAACAAGAGTCTGTTTTCAAGCAATTATGCTTATAAGCAGCTGAATATAAACACTGGCATATCTTTCGCACAGTAACAGAATATACAGATGGGGAGGTTAAGGTTGCTAGAAGAGGGAGCATCAAATGAAGACATTCAGACATATGGTATTCTTTAAAGTACAAATGATCCAGAACATAAGAAGCACTTAGGGAATAGTAAAACAAAAAGATCATTAAGGCAACTGACTGACTAACAGGCTAGCTTACAAAAAGTCTCAGTGTGTACTGGAATGGTATTTTTTTCTTTTTAAAACGTTGATTAATTATATACTGGGCTTTTCTAGATGAGACTATTAACCTGCTATTTTACCGTGGCTTCTGATTCCGGATTCTTTGTGGGATTAAGATTGGATCCTCTGCACATGGGTTTTCCCCTGTTCCCCCCCTTCTTAGCCATTCTATATGTTCTGCTACATGCCCTCTAGGTGGTGCTGTGGTATATCATTTCATTCTGCCATTCCCCCAAATACCAGATTTTTCCCGATTTTTTTTATTTAAAAAACCCTCAAAAATGCTTGGAAACCATGGGAGAGGCCCTAAAAGATGACAACATCATCTAAAGCACCCACAAATTATTGTGAGTGAGGAATCATGAATGCTGATACAGGTTCAAATTTACACTCTTTGCATTCACTGCCATGTAGGGCAGATCATCGTGCCTGAAAAGTCAGGAATCCTTATGTTAGCTACTTCTGGAAAAGATCATATCACTATAGGAATTAGTTTCAGAGTACTCTCTATCTATGGTTCAAATGCTATCTTGGTCAGCATTCTGCCATCTTCAAAGGCCTACCTCATGAAAGAACACTAATTAGCCACAGCTTCATGTCTTAGCGTCTCTATCCATGCTGTGATATTCCTGGTCCCAATATTTTCTGTTCAATTGCTTCTGTCTCAGTCCTTCTTGTTGTTTCCACCTCTTCCTCAGCCTTTTTACCAGTTTTGTCTACACCAGGCTAGAAGCTGACTACCTGCACTCCTGAGGAGAGCCAGCACCTGGGACCACCACTCTCTTCAGTTCCTGAGTGAACTGTGTCTCTAGCCTCATGTGGTCCTAATATGCATGGGCATTACTTTTTTAGTATATGGGTTGGTCAGAGAGCTGTGATCTGCTGTGCTTATGTTGAGCCAGGTAGGATTGCTGTGTTCCATCTGCAGTTCTTTGTTTGTGAAATGTGAGCATCCATAAAACTAATCAACTCTATGGAATGTATTCTTATATCCATCTCTCAAACAACCCATGTTGTTATTGTATAACTCTCAAGTTATCCCAATTTACATTCAAACATGGATGCCTTTTAATGGATTTTCTTTAACAAGTCTCTATTTATTCAAAAATGAGCAGGTATTTTTCATGATTGTGGTGTCTGTTGCTTCACTGAGACAGAATATGATGTATAAGAGTTGCATATACATTCAGTATTTGGAAAAGCTATATACTATTTCTGCAGAAAGCTACTAATAACATGCATGCTTACCATGGGAATGATTGGTTGATATAGATATACAATTAGAAGGTTTTAAATAATAGATTCTCTGTTATTCACCCCAGCCCCAGACAGACTCTACATCACAGCTAAGCCTTGTTCTAACTGGACCTTCCATGTCCAAGTGCAGCTTCCTCACTTCGTCTTGCCTTGCCATGCTATGCCAGGCACATTGTGGCAGAGCTCTGACATGCTGGGTCTCCATACGTGGGTTAGACCCCAAGACTGCATTGGCCAGGCATCCTACTACCTTCCAGTACACATAAGCTTACACAGTGCCTGCACACAATTCCTTCTTCATTTACTTTACAGGGCCTGGAATCATGTGGGTGGTGTTTTTAGCCTTTTATGAAAGTTCCACTTTTTTTACATGAAATTCTTAGCAATTACTGAGAACTGAGGAGTCTGAAAAGTGACACACATGAATGATACAGGGATTTTCAGAAGCCACCACCCTCCCACTCAAATTTTACTGCATTTTAATTGTTTATGGCTATTTTTAATGGCTTCTTTGGCTAGGTGTAGGGATGTACAGGTTGTGTAAAATAAATTCTATCTGCATTTTGCAGATTCTCAGGTGTCTTTCATTCCATTGTCCACTCACTGATGGAATCAGATTTTTTCCAATTTCCTGAATTCGCACAAATTCACATTTGTATGAATTCCTGCTTGGGAAAATGCTCAAATTTACCCCAAATGCACATTTTGGCTGGCACTTTTTTAAAAAAAAAAATGTATTTTTCTATGGCTATATTTGTATAAAATTCTGGAAAGTAAAGGGGGGAAATCTGCATGTCCACAGAATCCATGTGACTAAGGAAAGGCTGATCCACTGCAGAATCCATGGTTTGGATTCATAGAAATCTGAAGTCATTTGATTTCATTGCGGATGTCTTTGTCATCTCTAGCTAGGTGTGTTGGTTCTGCATGTATACAAAGGAAAAATACCAACAATGTAGTTTGTCACAATGAACATTAGAACATTGCACTTTTTTCTGACCCAACAGGGCTGTAAGCCCATCTGTAATGCACTTTGTGGATCCTATTTAATGTCTAGCTTGTTTATTTTGCTGTTATTTTCTCCTGCATGTATCGCTTTATTCTAACCTGAGTGTCATTTTGTTATTCCCCTCAAGAAAACCTTGGTTTGTAGCTCTCCTGTTTCTTTCTTTCTAGACTGCATTGCCTTAATTTATTTATTTGTTTTATTTATTTTATTCCATTTATATACCGCCCCATAGCCGAAGCTCTCTGGGCGGTTTACAAAAATTAAAAACACTGAACAATTAAAACACCAATATACAAAATTGAAAAGCATAAAGCATAAAAACAAGTTAAAATTACAATAACCTTCTGGGTCAAAGCACAACAACAACACAAAAACACAAAAACCCTCATCATACGCTGTTAAATGCCTGGGAGAAGAGGAAAGTCTTGACCTGGTGCCGAAAAGATAACAATGTTGGCGCCAGGCGAGCCTCGTCGCAGAGATCATTCCATAACTGGGGGGGGGCACCACTGAAAAGGCCCTTTCCCTTGTTGCCACCCTCCGTGCCTCCCTTGGAGTAGGCAACCGGAGGAGGACCTTCGATGTGGATCATAGTGTACGGGTAGGTTCGTGTCGGGAGAGGCGTTCCATCAGGTATTGTGGTCCCAATGTTAATTTATTCACATTGTATCTGAATTTGACAAATGTTATCCATATTCTCAGAATCACTGAGTTGTTGGCAAAGTCTTTGGAAAGGTATAAGAAACAGATCGCATAACATTTTTTAAAACTTTACACTGGCATAAGCAGAATATGTAAGCTTCCAAGGTACTTCTGTCTCAATACAAAACTTGCATGCTACTCCTTTCTTGATAGAAGGAGGTTAAGGTAACTAATTTCCAACTATATAAAATGTGGTTACGAAGCAAGATTACGGATATAGTTTTTATATTACTGACCTAATCATCAACTCTCTGGCTCTTCAACATGAATTAAAGATAGCCCAAGAATTCCCTCTGCCATCATTAAGATAGCACAATAATCCTGGTTCTTATTCAAGCAACACTCATGAAGATGACAACGTTAGTATCCCAATCTATTTTCAAGAACAGCATATTGTTCAAGCAATGAGCCAGACATGAATGCCTTGGAAGAATCTGTGTGGCCAAATCCCAATGATCTTTTTCAAACTTTATACAAATAAAGAATTGTATCCTCTCCTATACTGAAAGTTCCATACAGGTTATGATAGCGCTTTACACATAGAATAAGGGGTGGTAAGCTTCCCTTTGCAATCCCACACCCCTTCCATGCATTGAAACTACACACATTTTGAACTTATATCAAGGGCTAATACAAAAAGAAATAATAATTGTCTATTCTACCGGCTATCCCTAAATCATGCATATTCAAGGCCCGTCACTCACTTCTGGTTTAAAAGGGAAAAGGTGCATGCAGCATTGGCCCCTCCGAATGAAGTCTTTTGATTTGCCAGGCCTAGTAGGGGCCTAGCTTTCTGCATTTGCCTACTTTTACAGACCCCTACCTTCTGCACACATATCCAATTAGTGAAATGATCAGCTGAAAATCAGGGTTGCATTTACAGATTTGGAATCCTCATTTTAGAGCAGCAAGATTCTTGTGGGGGGGGGGGATGGCAGGGCCAGCTTCATGATTGAGTGATTGAGGGAAACCTTGAGGCAGTGCCTACCAGTGGCCCTCTTCTACAGTCCCCCCCTTTTGCCCCCTGCCCCCTTTCCTATCTGTTGATGTTTATATTTACAAATATAATCATTGACTTAAAGCAGTGGTAACAACTTCTCCATGGCCCAGGTAGGTTGCTTGCTGCCTAACATGAACAGCAGACACTTGGGCCTCATAGCTTAGTGGCCCCCCACCTGCCATCTTGTTTTCTTCACACTGTGGAGAATCAAGATGGCAGCCTGAAGGGCAAGCAGCAAAGTGTTTAAAATTAAGGAAGAGGAGAAGAAGAAGAAGAAGAAGAAGAAGAAGAAGAAGAAGAAGAAGAAGACAGCTGTGGCTCAGGCTGTAGAGAGGCAAGACAATTGTGGCATTGTTTAAAAACAACAACACCATGTGACCACAACTGGGGGCCTAGCACTGACCATAGAATGCAGGAACTGGAAATTTTGGAAGGGAAAAATTCCAACCCTTGGCTACCTTCTGCATTTTCTTCTTTCTATCAGGCAATACTGACCCCAGGCATATCATCTGCTTCTATATGTGCTGCTCTATAAAGAAGCAGTAGGGAATATAGGTCAGTATCAGAGGTTTCAGGAGGAGCAATAGCAGTAACGCACAGCAAATACCCACCCACACTCTTATTCGGCCACCTAGAAAGTTTTGCCTTTCTGCCAAAGTTAGTGCTGCACTGAAGAATCCAGAAATGTCATATATTTGCATACAATAGTTCAAGGAGCTTCATTCCTTCAACAAGAGGCCTGTAATTTTCATACATGTATGAGAATTCATGTGTGTCTGGCAATACCGCCAACATGTCATTTCATATGAGAATTAATTGTTCAGGTTTGATCATATATTTCACAATATGCACAAATAAAACAGATCAAATATTGTAGATAACACAATTTATATAAAGAAAAGGATGCAAATAGAAAGAGGCTCCCTCTTCTCCCCGTCCTTGTTCATAACATTTCACAGGCAATTACATAGTACAGATATTGCCTATATTAGATTTTTATTTTAACCATTATATTTGCAATCTCATCCTGTCTTCCAGGTTCAACCAGATGTTATATTTTAAGGAGCAGGATTACAAATGCCTGGCAAATGGAGGTTCCTAATAGAAATGCTGACAGGCTCTTAACTAGATCAGAACACTGGTTCATTTGGTACATACACTGTCACTGTTAATAGTACTGCAGTGCCATCTGCTCATTCTTTGAGTTCTAAAAGATTTTATCAAACTATTGGTATTAAAATCCAATGGATGAATTGGCCTTTAAAATATGAAGCAATGAAATCATAGCACCTTTTCCCCCTTGCTTACATTTATCTTTCCTTTCCAACTCCAAATAGAACAGGTTGTGTGAGTTTATTGAAAAGTCTCATTTCATATTATCTTGCATCAAATCAATCATGATTAGAGCACTCACTCGATAGCAAGTGCTGCAGGTGAAGTTTAGAGATTTCTTGACTGCCGTATCTTTTTAGTTTTGGGAACTTTATAAGAAATTTATCTCCAGCTCTGACTTTTTCTTCCTTTGGTTTCTACCCAATGTGGTAGTATTTTCTGGAAAGTTTCAAATAGATCCCCTGTTGTCATTTAAACATTTCTCCAACATGAGATAATTAAATTTCTTCAACATTCAAGAAAAGTATCTGTGTTAGATTTTTTTTTATTCAGATAGCTGGGGGGGGGGGGGACTTCCGAGGCTGAAATCTTGAATAACTTGGAAAGAATCCTGAGTAACCAGGTGCTCACTGAGTAAGCAGATGCTCCCTGAAAGTTCACATGCCTGATTTTTCTTCCCAGCAGAGGGAAATCAAACTACAATATTACATTGGTTGTTTGCTAGTTTAACTGTCATGATTTCCCAAAAGGAATGTTGGGAATTGTAGTTCAGGGAAGATGCTGAGGGGTGGTTTTTCTTAATGATCCTTGGCTTCCCACATGATCACAATTCTCAACATTCCCTGTGAAGAAAAGGCAACTGTTGAACTGCTAAGGTCACAGTTCTATAGTACCTGGGGACTATAGAAATTTCAGATTTCCCCTTCTGAACCTGTAGTCACTGTTAGGTTTTGAGAGGGAGACTCAAAGACCCAATCCCTCCCCCCACTCCCTTAGCCACTGTGGAAAGAAACATGGCGCCTGCTGTTCAAGGTCACAAAAGTGGCCTCTGAGGACCTCATAGAGGCCAAAAGGGAGGTGTTCTGATGGGTGGGTATGTGGGGAGGGGAGAAGAGAAGAGAAGAGAAGCCATGATTTTCAAAGTCCTATGGCCTCTCCAGCCCTAGCCCTACTCCATCCACCGGCATCGCAGCTACTATAGACAGGAAAATGTTTTTTTAGAAGGATAAAAAATATCCTCATTGCTCCTCCTGCCCTGCCAGCAGCACCCTGGCAGAGCTTAGATACTCAGAAGCCTTCAAGATTGGAGCCTTCTGTATAGTGGGTGGCTACCTGATGGGGTCACACCCTTAGCCTACAGTCATATACCCACTTACGTGGGAGTAAGACCCATTGATTGTGTACAGAATTGAGCTATTACTTTGTATTTTAGATACTGTCCCAGCTTTTCATTGGGCTAGGCCCTGCCTGCTGAAACCCTGCCAAATGTTACATCACCTTGAGTTGAAAAAAGAGCTTTCCACTGATGTGTATTTCTGTATTTCAATGGCTTAAAGAAATAAGGGTAAGAACAGTGGTTGCACATGCAGTGAAGCTGATAAATAGCCAGAGCACCACAAGAATGGTTCTTTGTAAAATTAACAAAATTTGAAGGCAGCAAATCTATTAAATACTGAAATTTATTATATAAAAGCACTTACTGTGCATTCCACAACCATGGTGACTCAAGGGAAAAGGCCCTCTTCTTTGTCACCACCCACTTCACTTCCTTTGGCGGGGGCTCCCAGAGAAGGACCTCTGAGGAAAACTTTGGTCTGGGCAGGCATATACAGGAGGAGACATCCTTCAGGTAATCTGGTCCCAAGATGTTTAGGATTCTGAATGTTAATACCAGCACTTGAATTGAGCCCAGATATGGACTGGCAGCCAGTGCAGATGAAAAGGTAGTGGTGTAACATGGTCATATTGACCAATCCTCATGAACAGTCTTGCTGCCCTGTTTTAGACCAGCTGAAGTTTCTGTACCATTTTCAAAAGCAGCCTCACATATAAGGCACTGCAGTGACCCAGACAAGTGACTATCCTGACATGGATAACTGTAGCTGGGCTATCTCTGTCCAGATAAGGTCATAGTTTGTATATTAACCTGAGTTGATAAAAGGTGCTCAGTGCCACCAAGTCCACCTGTGCATCTACTGACAGTGCTGGATCCAAGAGCACTCCCAAACTATGAACCTGATCCTTGAAAGGCAGTGCATCCCCCTCTAGAACAGGTTGAACATCACTTAGCTGGGCAGATCAACCATCACTGACAGTACCTCTGTCTTGTCTGGATTGTGTCTCACTTCATTGGCCTTCATCCAGTCTATTACTGTATTCAAACATTCTTCAAAATTAATGTTGAATTGTTTGACTTAAATTATTTAGGTGAAACATGTTTGCCAGGATTGGTTGCTGAATTTGCTCCCAAAATGTTAGCTTGGCATTAAAGTAAAATACAGCTCAGCAATCATTTTGATGATTAGTCTTTTTTAGTTTTGTTATTAATCTCTGTGCATAAGTACTGTCAACAGCCATCTTAACTACAAGGAAAGAATCCTTGTAGCAAAAGTATTAATTGTGGCAGATCAAACAATTCTGATTTGAAGCGTTATCTAAACATTTGCTCCAGTAATACAAAACGTTCTGTAGAACCTTTTCTTTTGATTTGTCACATTTGTGCTCCACCTTTCCTCCAAGAAGCTCTAAATGTTTCATGTGGGGTTGTCTCATTTCATTTTCATATCATCCTCTGAGGTATATTAGGAAGAAACGAATGCAAGAATTACACATTAATTCCACTGTATGTCTTCAAAGCCCATCATTGAAAAGTGTAGTTGGAATTGGAAACAATCAATTTCCAAGGGAGAAAGGACACAGTTACTTCCCTCACCCAGCCACCTTTTCCTCTGTCATGTTTTCAACTCCCTATTTCTATTGTTAACATGGGTATATAATGCAAGATGGGATGGAATTTAAGGGGATGGGAAAGCAGGAAAGGGAAGGGAAAAGTGCCTAAGTGCCTTCTTCCTACCCACGTCTCTGCCAGCTATCAGGCTCTTCAATTCACTGGCTTTCTCTTGTAGAAGAAAACCCTCCGTAAGCATGGAATTTGGCTTTTTCGCATTCTGAGCTTGTCAAAATCCCCAAAGGATAAATAAAACAAGATCCTGCTGTTCCATTTGCTAAAGGAACATACTGTCATTTTTATCTCATGGATTTCTTCTGCTCCAGCTGCATAGTTTGAGTTTATTAAATATCCTAGGGGTAATGCTCTTAGTACAGCTGTTACTGAGAACTAAAAATGAATATTTTCTACCCAAGCCATTGTGAAAGCTAAAAGGAGAGTGGTTATAAAAGCTGCTGGGCATGCAACCCAGCTACATGGGCCTCCTCATGCCTAGGTGCCAATAGGTATAAAGGCTGATTTTAGTAGGTCTCTGTGGCCTGAGCAAAGCTGGCCTGAAGCATAGCCTAACAGCTGCCCCATTTTCCTCAGTGTTGTCAGCGTATGCCCCATGCATATAATGGGCACATTTGCCAACACTGAAAAATATCGAACAACCTGTGCCTATATGTAATTCCCGGGTGTCCATCAGAGCCTGCATAGAGCTCTGAATTGCAGCCAGTATTGTTTATTCAGTGCTATTTTCAATTGTTTCCAAATGTTTTGGATCTGATAGATTGTGTGTACTGCCTTTGCCTCTTTTTAATGCAAAATAATACAAAATCGCCAGTACTTTTAGTCTTACTCAAACAATAAAAGGGAGATAAAGAGGATGCATTTTAGAACACCAAATAATGTGCATATGTCTCTTCCATGCTTGTTTCATCCAAGTCACATTTGTTTGTTCGGTTCTCTTAGATCTTTCTCATTATTAAGATCAAAGTAGATTTCTTGAAAGCAAGGGTGGAAGACATCTTAGAAATAATAAAAAAAATAGCTTCGGTATGAATGTTGCACTCAATCCTTTTTAAAAGATATTCTCCCTGTATTTGTTATTATCCTTTATCTTTCAGCTATTTATTTTTAACTGAAGGTGGGGATGGTAGAATTTTTTAACAATTGAAGTGAGATCTTATTTTAAAACAAGATTCTGTCTCAATAAAACAAGCTGTAATCTAGCTAACAATTATGGTGATCCAAATCCACAGCTATTAAGCCATAATCCTACATCATAGCGTAAGGTTGTTGCCAACAGTTCATCTTTCTGGTCTGTCTAGTAAAAAATATGTTTCTAGAAATCAACAGTTACAGAGAATGGCAAAGTATGAGAAAGCTGCCCAAATATCCAATGAGATTATACCCATAACAAGCCAGATTCCACCATATCTTAAGTACCTGACCTAGCAATTGCAGACGTAGATGCTTTCCCTGATCTTTCAAGCTCTGTCCTTGCTCTAATCTGTGGTCTAACTTGGCTCCTCCTTCCACAGGTATTGGAGGGGTGGGCTTTTAAAAAGTCAAAAGCTGGCTAACCATGATACGGCAAATGAAATGGAATATTGAAAGGCTTTTGCAGAGTGTCATATTTTATTGGTGTTAGCTTTATTATGCCTACTCAGTGCAATATGTCATATATCTTGCTGAAGAACAGAAGACAATAGGAAGAACCCTGCTGGAGCAGATCAAAGGCCTTTCTAGTCCAGCATCCTTTCCCATGGTGGCCAACCAGATACCTAAGGGAAGCTCAAAAGCATGTTTTTTCCCCCAGCAACACATATTTGGCCAGTTGCTGGGGAGTAACAACTGTTGGTAGTATATAGCCACCATGACTAGTAGTCATTGCTACCTTTCCTCCATTAATTTGTCTGATCCCCTATCCAAGTTAGCGGCCAACACCTCATCTTGAGGAATTGAATTCTAGTGTTATTTGGTTGTATCTATTTTAGCATATATGTTAACTTGTTTTTCACTTCAAGAGAAGGAAGAGATGCATTATATTTGCTGAGACGCCCACCCCGGGGAATCAAGAAAAGCTAGTATGTTTTGTTGACCACCAAGCAGTACTATTGGCCAATAAAGTGAGATAACTCACTTCTTTTGATCGAGCAGGTTGGGGGGAAGTAAGACCCTCATTCCTGGCTCAAGCAAAGCACATAACAACCTGGTAAGGAGAAAGGGAACCATATGGAGAGTCTGTCTAGCCCTAACGTACTAACAGATTTGCGATGTATCTCAATTTAAGTCCAAACAAGAGAGACATTAATTTTTTTTCCAGAACGAATGCTTCTCTTTAGCAACATACGCCCCTGCCATATCCATTCAGTATATTCCCAAGTAATGCTTGCCAGCTCTTTGAGTTGTGGAATAGTATGCATTTCACTTTTAGGGCAAGCGATCATTTGTCAAGACATTAAAATGAAGCTCCTGTAACTCTTCAAATTTAAAGAGGCCTCTGGAATTAAAACAGTCATTTTTATTGGCTTTTAAGAACTGTCTGGGGGATAGAGTAAACAAGGAAATGTAAAGTCATTCCATGGTCAGGGTGGAACCAGCTCATCAGCTGTCATATATGAACATAATGATGACACAAAAGATTCTGAAATATACACATCCAAATTCCTGTACTATTAAGACCATTGCTTCTTGTGTACCACTCTAGACTGTATAATTTGATTTGAAAAAAGGTATACTTGTCTGATTTTTAACCAGTAAATCAGGGATGTAACAATTTGGTGCATCAGTGAGGGTAGTTGAATATGTTTGTTTCTGAGGTACAGTATATGCTTTATTAGGAGCAAATATAATATACTGTTTTTCTCTTTACGTAATTTGAAAGAGTTCTACATATAAACTCCTTTAAGTAGCGTTGACTTCATGAACAAACCATGATAAACAGCAAGTTTTTGTCAGAGGGTATCTGGGTCTTCATGAAGAAACAACTGACCATACTGTGGCTCATGAGTAACTCTGCAAACACCTTTGGTTACTTCAAAACACTAACAGACTGCAGAGTGATCTATCTTAGTTTGTAACCCTCTATTCCTTTTTTCTTCTATTCCTTCCTGCCTGTATAAAACTAGGTATGGACAAAGTTGTCCATTTTGGTTTGTTTCTCATTTTCCCAGTCTTATGTTTGGTTCATCCTGAACTTTGAGACTTTTTTTCTAGTTCATATGAACATTTGTAAATATTTTCTAATATAATGCATTTTAACATAATTTTCACTAATAATTTTGTGTGCCCTTTCCTCTATTATATCCATTTTTAATTGGAGGACTCGATTACAAAATTTGGAATAGTGTGATTTTGAAGGATGAACTGAGTTTTGGTTCATGTATTGGTTCAAAAGTGAAAAATTGGGTAAGTTCACATTAAATTGCAAACTGAATGAATTTTTCACCCATCCCTATGTAAAACTTCTTTGTCTTAGAATGATTCTTTCTCCAACATCTCTCTATAAGGTACTACACTAAGGGAGCAATCCTATGGCCATTAGACACTGTCTAGATGGCCATAGGATTTTTCAGTTTCTGGGAACCAAGGTCAGAGCTGGTGCTTCGACTGTGATTCCCAGAAACTGCCTCCAGTGCCTTGTAACTGGCATGGTTCTCTCTGCTCCAACTCCTACTCCACGCTCTGGAATGCGGACCTGATTATTGTAGCCATCATACGTAAGAGGAATAGCCATGGGTTTGTTGTTCTTTCTATCTACCTCAGCTTACAGTAGGTCCAACCTGTCCATATTCTCAGCCCTGTACATAGCTTGTTTCAAGGCTCTTTTTAGGTATCCCCTGATCCCCATTAAATCAGTAGTGCTAGAGTTTCTTATTAACATCACCATTTGAGAGTATGGTAATTTATTCTTTATATGTCTTAGATGAAAGCTGTCATACACTAAAAAGGAATTGGCATCTGTTGATCTCCTGAAGATATCAATATTAATGGATTTGTCATTTTTCAATATTCTAGCATCCAAAAAGTGTATTGGCTGGTTTCGCAGCTAATTTCAGATTTGATGGTCTCATGTTTACTGTTGATCTGATCCCTAAATTCTTCCTCAGATCCTTTCCAAATCAGAAAAAAATATTGTCCAGATACTACATATATGTATGTATTTTTTAAAAGTGGTTTTCATCATTCAGAATACGTAGATGTTCAAACTTATCTATTAAAAAAATGGCAGGGTTAGGGGCTGGACCCCTTAATCAGCTCCTTAAATATATTTTGCCTCTTTAAGAGCCCTTCTTTTCATTAGATATACAGTTTTTACCTTTTACCTTCTCCTCTCAATAACGTGGGGTTTAGGCCTTAGGCATGGTGTAAATGACACTCCAGACTACCAGCTGTTAACAATCACTATTTACTAGGTTATAAGGTAAAGCAAAATCACATAAACTTAAGGAATTTACTCAAACAGAACTGTAAAACTTATAAAGGCATTTACAATCAAAATAAAATATGTAAAACCGCAAAATCCTCTAACCTAACTACACTTTCACCTGTAGTTAAGCCTAGGATCTAGCTTTCTTTTCGGGCCTCCAGCTCTCCCTTCTCCAACAACCACCACCCCCTACAGTTAACTCTACCCCTTTATATACCCTAATACAGAAACTGAAACCTACAATCTGGTAACCTGAAACTTGAGAAATGAAACTTAACTGTTTTAGGGGAAAATGAAAGGGGAAAATGAAATTTAGGAATGCCCCCTCCCATCAGAGGCTTTCCAGGCCTTCAGGCCTAAACCAAAACCAAGCCTGTGTAGGCCTCAACCCTTCAGAGGGGCAAACTTGCACTGCTAGCTGTGTCTGATATCTGCCAGAAATACTGCTACTGAAATTGATTTTTTTTCCCCTTCAGTGCCTTTCCTTTCCACCAAAGAACATATAAAGTTAGTTGGTGGCCAAATGGTGGAATTAGTATCAGCTGGCTTGAAGACTACATGCTTCCTCCTCAGATTAGTTAAGTCTGCAGTTTCTTGGCTATTCAAATTGTGCTAGGTCTTTGTGTCCATTATATCAATCTCCTTTACCTCATTGAGAACTAATTCCTTAAAAACCAATGCTCTGTTGTTAGTAGAGAGAGGGTTGAAAACGGCTTTAGGTTTGGACTTCCAACTGCTTTCCATCTGTGTTGGATTCTTATCTTCAAAGATATTGGTTATCACCTGCAGCTAATACAACTGACATAATTCAGTGACACAGATGAACAGATAGCATCTTGGTTAAATGCTTCTTCGTTCTTTTTGAATAGTAAAAACATACTAAAATATTTTATTCTGAAATAGTCACAATTCTGTCATGTCTCACAGTTTTACACATAGAGTGTTTATAAAATAGCGGGGGGAGTGGGGAGAAACACACTCTTACCAGGCTTTCTTCTTCTGGGGCCTTTTCCGCATTTCCTATGGCTCCTTTAGATGGCAACCAATGGTGACCACATGATTTGTAACTGAAAACATCCCCTCTCAGCAATGATTCACAAAGTTCAATAAAGCATCACCATCTAGTGGCTGTATTATAGTGCAATGCTGACTTTACACAGTGGGGATATCCTGTGATAGTTTTAAATAGTGCATTAGCTCTGATCTTTTTTAAAGTGAGATTATCAGGGGAGGGCACGGGGGAAATCTTGAAGGTTAAGAGTGTGCTGTAAAGGACTCACAAACCTCTGTGAGTGGCCGATCATGAGAGTGCAATAAATCATTCATTTAGAGACGGTCTTAGATACATTTCTATAGAGAGAAGGTCTTAGATACATTTCTGTAGTCTCAAATTAATGTCATGTGACATGGGAAGTAATAAGATTTTCAGAGCTTGAGGGCATAATTCTATGCATATTTAGATAGTAAAAGTCCAACTACAGTTGTAGACTTTTTCTGCATAAACATGCATAGGATTGTGCCTTTAAATTAGGGATGTGCACTGGATCGGACCCGATCCACGATCCGAGTCCGGTCCAGTGGGAAATCGGATAAATTATCCGATTTCCGATCCCGCAGCTGGATCGGCCGATCCAATCCGAACCGGTCCGAAAAAGCTCCGAACCGGTTCGGCGGATCGGCGGATCGGCGGGCGCCCACTGGCGCCCACCGCCGCTTCCATTGGCGGGCGCCAGCGGGCGCCCGCCGATGAAAGTGGACAGCGGGGGGGGGGAGGAGGGGGGCACTTACCTTCTCGGCCCGGTGGCTCCCGTCCGGCGCCGGCGCCTACTACTACTAGCAGGCTCCGCGGCCTGCTCTAGGGTGGCGCGCCGGGTGATGTCATCACCCGGCGCGCTACTCTAGAGCAGGCCGCGGAGCCTGCTGGTAGTAGTAGGCGCCGGCGCCGGACGGGAGCCACCGGGCCGGGAAGGTAAGGAGGGGGTGCGTGGAGGGGAGGAGGGGGCGCGCGGAGGGGGGAGGGGGGCCCTTACCTTTCCGGCCCGGCGGCTCCCGTCCGGCGCCGGCGCCTACTACTCCCAGCAGGCTCCGCGGCCTGCTCTAGGATGGCGCGCCGGGTGATGTCATCACCCGGCACGCTACTCTAGAGCAGGCCGCGGAGCCTGCTGGAAGTAGTAGGCGCCGGCGCCGGACGGGAGCCGCCGGGCCGGAAAGGTAAGGAGGGGGTGCGTGGAGGGGAGGAGGGGGCGCGCGGAGGGGAGAGGGGGGCCCTTACCTTTCCGGCCCGGCGGCTCCCGTCCGGCGCCGGCGCCTACTACTCCCAGCAGGCTCCGCGGCCTGCTCTAGGATGGCGCGCCGGGTGATGTCATCACCCGGCGCGCTACTCTAGAGCAGGCCGCGGAGCCTGCTGGAAGTAGTAGGCGCCGGCGCCGGACGGGAGCCGCCAGGCCGGAAAGGTAAGGAGGGGGTGCGTGGAGGGGAGGAGGGGGCGCGCGGAGGGGGGAGGGGGGAGAGGGGCCCTTACCTGCCCGGCCCGGCGGCTCCTGTCCGGCGCCGGCGCCTACTACTCCCAGCAGGCTCCGCGGCCTGCTCTAGGATGGCGCGCCAGGTGATGTCATCACCCGGCGCGCTACTCTAGAGCAGGCCGCGGAGCCTGCTGGAAGTAGTAGGCGCCGGTGCCGGACGGGAGCCGTCGGGCCGGAAAGGTAAGGAGGGGGTGCGTGGAGGGGAGGAGGGGGCGCGCGGAGGGGGGAGGGGGGAGGGGGGCCCTTACCTGCCCGGCCCGGCGGCTCCCGTCCGGCGCCGGCGCCTACTACTCCCAGCAGGCTCCGCGGCCTGCTCCAGGGTGGCGCGCCGGGTGATGTCATCACCTGGCGCGCTACTCGAGAGTAGGCCGCGGAGCCCGCTGGTAGTAGCCGCCGGCGCCGGACGGGCCGAGAAGGTAAGTGGCGGGGAAGGGGGCTTACCCCCCCCCCGGAGCCGTCCGCTTCTATCCGCAGGCGCCCGCGGGCGCCAGCGGATGGAAGCAGGCGGCCCCAGGGGGGGTAGGGAGCGCGGGGGAGGGGGTTTACCTGCCGGGGCCGTCCACAGCGGACGGCCCCGGGGGGGGAGGGAGTTAGGCCCCCCCTTACCCACCCGCCGCCATTTTTTCCTCATAGACTTGCATTGCAATGCAAGTCTATGGGGAAAAAAATGGCGGCCGATCCAAAAATGTACGATTTTTGGGTCGGGATCGGACTCGATCCGGTCCGGGGGGCCTCCGATTTTGTCCGAACCGGTCCGGGACAAAATTGGAGGTCCCGATCCGGGTCCCGATCCGATCCGGGGGGTCCGTGCACACCCCTACTTTAAATATACAAATAAAATCATACAATGTGTTTTATGTGTGATTCAGCAACACACAGTATCAGGTACTTGGAATGGGACATCAGGTGACTTCTGATCCATTGCAATAGTGTGATTATAAATTCTTACCCTTTGTTTTCACATACCATCTGCCTATAGCAAAACCACAAAACCTGAATAACATTGCAATTTTCAGCCTTTTCTCTTTGTAGTATTTGTTCTGGGCTGAGAAAGTGTGAAGAGCAGAACATAAGAATTTTTTTTACAGGAAAATTTTGACTGTACACAGCTTTGAAGTGAACCAATTGGTCTTTGACTGACTCTAATGTGCCTTTTATCACTAGAAGCCTGGCAGTCTCATTGGCAGTGATTCACTTTATTGTTAATCCCAAGGGTTCCTTCAGTAAGAGAACACCTTGAATATGACCTTTTGTTTCTTGCAATGTACTTATTGCAGCGAAACTCTAATTACAGCACTTTTCCCTTTTAGAATGTAATCTCAGGTAATAGCATCTCTTGGAGTTCTTGGCGCTTGGCTCTGAGTCAAGATATTTGACAGCTAACCTCCTAGTAAAACTCAGTCAAAAATAAGAAAAAGATATATATCCATTTTTGACAAGTGTACTATTTGGCCATAGGTACAACTGAGAAATTTAGTACTAACAAGTTTGTTATGAAGCATCTACGGATATCATTGTGTCTCAGAGCTATTGAATATTGTGAGTATGTCTTGGAAAAGAATGCAGTAGAAGAACTGAGGGCTGCCATGGTTCACTAGATCAGTTATAGTGCATAGTTAAACTGTGGAATTAGCCACCACAAGATATAGTGATGATGTCCAACTTGGATGGCTTCAAAAGGAGATTAGACAAATTCATGGAAGATAATGCTATCAGTGGCTGCTGGTCATGATGACTATATATTATTTACAGATTCAGAATCAATATGTCTCTGTATTCCAGTGCTGGGGAATGTGAGCTGGAGGGTGCTATTGCACTTATATCCTACCTTTGATCTGATAAGCCTTTGATCTGATCCAATATGCCTCTTCTTGTGTTCTTATTTGATATTTACAGCTCACTCCTACCAAACTCAATAGTAGTGATAGGGGTGAATTTCCATTGGATGAAGTTCAAAAGATGAACTCCCTAACTGAATTTGGCCCTGCCTTGAAATTGGTTTCACTTTCATCAGATTGCTAGCCAGATGTCACATCACTGCCTTCCTAAAGAAATTTGGGAAGGGAGAGGAAGTCATTGATGGCAGGAAAGGCCACCAGCAGTGGAAAGGAGGAAGATTCTCTCTCTCTCTCTCTCTCTCTCTCTCCCATCTCTTGCACCATAGGAACATGTCTCAGTAGCATTGGGGAATGTAGGTTTCCCAAGGGTTACTGGAATTACTACTTTTCCGAAGGCTACTAGGGACTTGCTTCCTGATGTACTACTACATAGTATACCAGGTTCCAGAGGAGTTATAGAGACCTCTCTCCTTCCCCATTGATGTTTGCTGTCACCAGAAGTTTGGCAGATTGAAGGGTAGATGAATGAAAGGAATGAAAGGAAGGGGAGTTTGGGGACTGAACAGGTCCCCCCCCCCGTGATGCCATCTCCTTTGGTCCTCCTTTATTTCTTTCTAAAATCAAAGGATCCCAAACATGGAACAATCATCCTGCCTACGCTACCCACTAGACTACACTCTCTCCTCCCAATCACTCTGTTCCCAAAATAATAAAAGACATTGTTCCTACTTTTTCTCTAGACCCTTCCACAGAAAAATCCAGACTCTAACTGACTCACTCTCTCCACATACACACTCTACTACTTTCCTTAACTCCTCCCTCTCACTGCTAGCTGCCTATCCAGACCTTTGAATCACCAGCCAATCAGCATTCACCTCACATTCTATTCACTCACTCCCCCTCCCACCAGATTTAACCACTTACCAACCTTGTATTCAAAGTCCACATAGCACTTACATCCTGAACAGCAAATAATCATTAAACATTACAAATACTTACATTATATACTACTGGCAAGAAACAGTAAAACATCACAGGCTCTTAGATGTAAATTCTTCTCTGGTTCATTACTAGCTCGAGCTAGAAAAGAGTTCAAGGTCCCTATATTCATCACTTTTTTGAAGCAATCATTATAAGCCCCTGAAACTCAATACTAAGCTCTATAAGTATTACTGTCATTAGTTTTGCTAATCAGGAATCCGCTCTCTTGTCTCAGGACTTCTCCATGAAAGTGATTGGCAACTATCACCCTCCTTTAATCATTCACCAAAATCTGATGTATCTTCCAGCTAAGTTCTGCTTCTTGACCCAGAAATGTCCAATCACATCTCAGTCTCAGTCTGTTATATATTCATCAGCCCCTGCTACCCTTCTTACCCCAAAGTTCAGCCACTTTTCCCTCTCTTCTAGGGGAACATGAGCAGTGCCTGGCTGGAGTTTAGTCCCAGCACCTCCCACTGCATCACAACACATAGGGGGGTTTGTACAGTTGTGGTTATTTGCAAAGGGATCTTCTCAATAGGCCTTTATGTACCAGAACATAATATATAAGATCTAGGCTGAGACATTAAGCACTTGGGACAGATATCCTACTTTAACACCATATGTGAGCTGGGGATACTCCTACAACCTTGTGGCATTGATGTGTGAGAATTTCATTTGGTTCATTTTTTTTATAGGAACTTAACAAAATTTTCATCCACCCCCCCCCCATGAACAGGACAGAAAATTGAGAGTTTTTAAAACATGAATGTGGGACAAACTGGTGCATTCATCCAGGCCCAGGGCTTTGAGTGCTTAGCTCTTAAAAGTCTGGGTTTGAATTCATGTATTTAACTATGATATTCAGCCATGCTGAATTAGCCATCTTTTTTCTGAGCCTCCTCATCTTTAACAACTACATGCCAGGCAGGTACAACATAAGAAGAGCCATGCTGGATCAGACCAAGGATCCAACTAGTCCAGCATTCTGTTCACACCATGGCCAACCAGCTGTTGAATAGTAACCCACAAGCAGGACATAGATGCAACAGTACCCTCCCACCAATTTCCCCCAATAAGTAGTGTATATAGTAGGGATGTGCATGCCCAAAAATATCGTATTTTATTGTTATCGGAATTTCAGACCAAAAAAATTATCTTCTCCGATAATATCGTAGGTTAATCATATCATCATGATAATTATCGGAAATCCGATATTTAATTTGCAGCTCCATTGTGCCTATAACTTCTGTATTTTCAAAGTTACAGGCTTGAAACATGGTCCCAATGCTTGTGGGGAATGCCTAAGTATGTGTTTGAAATTTGAGATCGATCCCTTCAACCCTCGATTTTATATGAATTTATTAAAGAACGTTTAAGTTCTGACAGGTCAAAAGTTGCACGATCTTTCAAAAATCCATATAAAATACAGGGGTGGAGGGATTGATCTGAAATTTGGCATATATGTGTAGCAACATGTGCTAGACATGAGTATGAAATTTGAGATCGATCCCTCCACCCCTTGATTTTATATGAATTTATTAAAGATCCTGCAACTTTTTGACAGGTCTGAATGAACGCACGTGGCGAGCTGTCATTCTGACCTGTCAGAACATAATGATCTTTAATAAATTCATATAAAATCGAGGGCTGGAGGGATCAATCTAAAATTTCATACACATAAGTAGGCATACCCCATAAGCACTGTGACCAAGTTTCAAGCCTCTGACTTTTAAAATACAGAAGTTCTAGGTTTATTTATATGGCAGTCTGATAATCCGATATAATCGGGCTGAAAATTATCAGATTGGATATTTATCAGAGGTTTTCCTATCATATCGTTATCATTAATCAGATGTCCAATAACGACCTTATTGTATCGTAATCAGACATTTTAACGATATGATACGCATCCCTAGTTTATAGGCTTACTGCCACTGATACTAGAGGTAGCACATAGCCACCAGGACTAATAGCCATTGATAGCCTTCTTCTCCTCTTCATCCAACATAGGCCAGATCTACACCTAGCAGAATATAGTGGTATGAAAGTGGTATGAAAGTGGTATATAAAAGGCAGGAGCCACATCAAGCAGGATATAGTGGTATATGGTATGTGTCTATGGGCCCCACCAGTTGTTGGTGCACTTCAATACACTATAAAGCAGCAGTGTGGCTTCTATCTTTTATATACCGTTTTCATATCACTATATCCTGCTTGGTGTAGATCTGGCCATAGTCTTTTCCATGCTGGGAATAGCTGTATCTCTTGAAGTTGGCTGGTGCAGATGGATGAGAATATCATTTTGGTATATTTTTTAATAAGAATTTCCCCAAATTTATACATTTCTTCAGATACAGGATGGAAATAACTTGGGATTTTCACACATACACATACACATACACAAATCTGGTGCAGGAGAAAGTGAAACTGACCGGTTCATCCATCCCCAGTTTGGGCCTTTAAATAAGCAGTCTCCTCACCCTAGATACAAGCAACAAAAACAATCACTTTTCAGTCCATCAACAAAAATATATAAATAAATAAATTCCTGGACAAAACAGTAGTCCTTCAGAGCAACTAGGTTTTTCCTTTCATCTCCTTCCTTGTGTTATTTTCAACAGTCTTCCACAGATTTCCTCTCCAGATATTTTAGCATCCTGTTCCTGGCTAATAGGCTTCATCCGTTGGGACTAATTAATTAGCTTTCCTTGTAACTCTGCACATATACACTCTAACTCTACAAATGCATACAATGATAATAAAATACAATAAAACTATGTTCCACAATAAAACACCATAACAATGTAATAACAGTGACAATGGCGCAGCACAGACACAAAGGCAAGCCTGACATTAACACTGCCTTCTCACAGTTGGTATAAACTCCCTTTCCCCCACTTGGTGAAGATTTTTCTAGAGAAGAAGAACTAGATTTACCAATAAATGATTAAATGTCACTTATAGTGATATTTTAAGGTGCATTTGGAGGCTTCTCTTGAGGCCAAACATCAGAGGGATTCAAAGGTAGATAAGAGACTTTCAATAACCCTAGCAAAAAAATCCCATGGGGTTTCATATGTCCTTAGATTGCTGCTGAATTTTACCTAAAGCAAACTTTGAAACACATTTGAGTTAGGATTATTTTGCATTTATTATTAAATTCACCACAACACGGGCACTCTTTTTGCTGTAGTGGCTGCACAGCCCCCATGTGTTACGATCTCTTCACATACTATCATTTTTTCCTGTAATGTCATTATTTAACTTGATCTTGGATGCCAGGGTACAGCTCTAAATCTCCAGCCAAGCATTATCCGTGATGACAATATGTCCCTCACTTGCTCTTGTACCAAATGCTTCAATAAGCTTGGACATCCGCAGACAAGTAAAGAAGATGTAGGTATTTTTCAACTGAATCATGGCTAACTTCTCTGCCACTGAAAGATGGCAGCAGGTAGTTTGCTAACAAATTATGTGGGAAGCCAAGGCCAAGGAGATAGATTGATTTTCTATTTTAGAGAAATTGTTTTTCTTAACAAGCTGCTGTGATATTAGACCAAAGTAACGAGATAATAATGTCTTCACTTTAAAGCCAAAATTTCTTACACATCAAAAAGGAAGGAAATGCTTCAAGTTACAGTGGTCCAGAAAGCATAGGCAAGAAACATTTTGAAATCTCTTATTTACATGCATAAAGGATGGGAGAGTAGTGCACACTAGGGATAGTCAAGCAAGTAATGGTTGAGATCACCAGGATTCTCTGAACATTGTCTCTCCACTCATCTTGCACCTGATTCCCATTCACACTTGTGATCACTGCTCACTCTGTGCAAACAGGAATTTTGCACAAATCAAGCAGCACTCAAACCTCCCCAATTTGTGCAAATCTCATAATTTGTACAAATTTCCTCCCCAGACTGATTCAGTCTACGGAGTAAATTTGCGTAAATTAGGACATTCGTGGTAATTGAACTGAGAATTGGGAATGAGACATGTTCAACAATTTGCTAATATTTTTGTCAGACACGTGTTCACATTTGCATTCGGAGCTTTCAGTGGGGCATGCTTTGCAAGCAAAGACAAAGTCATCATACATAGCAAACACTTTATGAAGGAGTTGGCAAGGTGTCTTTCACTTGAAAAGGAAAGGCTGACATTGTGCCCTGTAAAAAAAAATACTTAAGTAATCCAAGGGTGTACAACAGGTTTCACCAACCTGGCACGTCCCACATGTGTTCGATTGCAACTCACATCATTTCCAGCCAGCTTTCACCATGTAAATGAAACAATAATAACAGCCCAACATCTCTGAAGGATACCAGGTTAAGGAGGGGTGATGCACAGTTATCACTATCACAAACAACTCTAGTGTTGTCATTGCCAGAATGTTTTAGGCCAACTGACAAAAGGTTGACAAAACAGCCAAGGGCAAAGGGGTAGAAAAGGGATGTTTAATATAAAAGTGCTCTGATGTCCTTCTTCAAGGTATTTCTTTGGAATGCAATGGTTTTCATTTGCCCCACATCCCCAGTCTCCCATGCTGTGCTGAGCATAGCATAGGTGAACATAGCATAGGACACTGGGGATGTGGAATTAATGACACACATTGCATTAAAAAAAAAACAGTACCCTGAAAAAGGACCTGAATTGGATTGGAGCTCTTTTATGTTAAACGTTCTTTCCCCCCCCTACCCTTTCCCCCTGGTTTTTTGGGTAGTTCCTTTGGGTTTCCCCATTTTTGTTGTCTTTAGGCATCTGACAAAAGAGGCAGTTGGATTTCTGCTCTGAGACATCTGCTACCCACCAAGCTGGGACGGCTTTGGTGGGAAAACAGCAGTTGAGGGTGGGGAGAGCAGAACAGGGCACTTTGTGTGTTGCCACACGTATACCATGTGAGGCAAGGGCAGAGCGAGCCTATAAAGGCTAAGCATTAGCCTCTTTTTCTTTTTGGCTCCCTCCCTCCCTTTATCTAGTGTGGGATTAGCCAGTCGCTCCCTTTGGAGGGGGGCTGAGTAGGATTTTTCCTCCCACATAAAGGTGGATGGGTTTCTGCCTACTTCGTGCTGGAAGTTATAATTAGGGGGATAAATAGGTTGATTTGTTGTCAGGATGTGTGGGAATTTGCTATATTAGAATAGGGACGGTGATTGGCATGTCCAGAGGTCCTGCTCCTCATGGGTTTTATGGCTTCTGTGTCAGGATATGGTATGCCTTTGGAGATGCTCCTGCCTCATCTACTCAGAGTTTTATGGCACCAAGTAGAGGTGACGCAGGGCGGTCTCCCCACACTTACAAAAGTGTCACATAAGAGGGTCCAGGTTTACCCGACTCCTGGCTTAGGAGAGTGGCTTGCCCATAATGCCAAGCAAGTGGCCTGAGGTAAGGAAATTGATTCCCGCACTTTCACATGTAGATCCAGAGAGGGGCGAATCTATCTTATTGTTAAATAAAGAGGCCCTAGTTTATTCCCAAACTCTGGAGTCTGTGTCTTTATTCTATGCTTCCTTCTCCACTCGCAAATAATGGACCAGATTGTGGGTGAGATTGTACAGGGTACTAACTATGGGTGATTCATGTTCTTTTATCTAAGCTGCATTTTTCCTTATGAATTCTCACTGCTTCAACTTCATTAAAGCCATTTCATCTTTGTGCTAGCCTATTGGTCAATGTTTAAACTCAGCATCACAATGGGCCATGTGGCTGGAATGTTAAATGAGACAGTGTGGCACAGACCTTTGGTTAAAGTTAGGTAGACAAGTAACAGGATTGTGTTAGTAGTGTAATTCCTTGTGAGGAATGAGAAGGTTCAGGAGAGAATTTGTTACAATCCTGCCCCTTGGACAGTTCCTTCAGAATCCCATGAATATTACTAGCATCTGTCCCAGAGTGAGCTCTTTGAAATGCCAACCATGTGTGCCTACTTTAACAGGTTTCAAGCTAACTTAGCTAACTTGCAATTACCTGAAAGTGTTTCAACAAGTGAGGCTAATTATTTTCCAGGCTTTTAGGATCAAAGAGCCATTGTTCATCCTTTGATGCTTGTTATGTCACAGCATATGCTACAGAGCTATACTGTTTTCGAATGCTTTGAGTGTGTGTCAAATCTTGGTAATAAATCATGTGATGATGGAAGATCCTTAAGGCTCAAAATCTGTCTTTTTTCTTATTGCATGAGACGTCATCCAATAGCTTAGTTGTGCTTTGAAACAGAAATCTATTGCTACAGGTCTGGTTCAAGGCCTGATCTACTTCTTTTTGTGAAGGATGCTTGAAATGGCTTCTACTTGAGGCCCCTTCATGTGTTACATGTTTGAAGGGGGCCCATGTGTAGAGCAAAGAACAGGACTTCACTGCTGTCCCTGATGTCATGCAGTTGGCCTAGACCTATCCAGATGTTTGAAGATCAACCCTAGTGCATTAGCAGTTGCTCGTGCATAGGGGTTCTTCATGATGAAGAACCCCAAATGCAGAATTTAAAACAGCAGTAAAATGATGATTTAAAATTCATTTCCTTTCCTCCCCAAATGTTTATCTAAATAAAATTATTTTACCCATTGCTGAACCAAGCATTGGGTAAAATAATTTTATTTAGATGAACTAAGCTTAGGGGAACTAAGCAGCAGAAACTGATAGCCCTGCAGCAAACCACTTCACCAGTGATAAATTGAAAAATAAGTTTTAAAACAATATTTGAAAGCAGAAAAATGTTTTGCGAAGAAGGCACAGCACAGTGAATAGAGAATAAACCTCATTGAATGTAGTTGGAATTCCTTTTGAGGTAACATGTAGGGACATGGTACATATGACATGTAAGATTTAATTCTATATAATTACACTTCACTCATATGTAATTCAGCTATTTTGGTGGATTCTAATATTTTTTTCATTTTTAAGAGAAACAAGGTAAGTGTGTAATCAAAGCCAAAACACTAAGACAGTTTATCTGAAATGTCCTATTCAGCATAATTATTGTGCATGTAGCAAGCAAAATTGAAGAAGGAATGAAAATTATATTCCACTCAACCATATTCTCCAATACGAGAGACACTATATCGTGTACTTGCAATAACTTGATCCAATTAAGACCACTGTATAATTTAAATTTTATTATTAGACAAGCTAGATGATGAAAATCATGTATGCATATCAAACAAGAAGCTATACACATTTTAGCATTCTACCTTATGTCATTATGTATGACACTAATTAATATATATATATATATTCATGTATGAGCTTCATTTAAAGGTCGTTTAAATTGCAGACTGATTACTTTGGCTTTTCCTCCACACAACTTGAAAATTATTTTACTCTAATAATTAAAATATGGAAGTCACTCAGTAAGGTAAATCAGTGAACATAGATCTAAAGCCTAATAAGGATTCTACATGACACTACTTGATGCATAAGTGGGTTGCAACTTTACCTGAGGTGGGCTGCACCAGTACCAATCTTTTGAAAAAAAGAAAAAGAAAGAGAAAGGGAAAGAGAAAGAGAAAGGAAGATTGAAAGAGAGGGAAATGAGGTGTGGGGGGGGGGGCGCAAAAATTAAAACTAGCTCCTATGTTTCACTTCAAGGTTAAAGGTGGATCCATGTTTTATAGAGGATGAGTGTCCCTAAAAATCAGCATGGATATTTCAAGAGAAGCCATGCCACAGATATGTTCTATTTTTTTCCATTGAAAGGAAAATATCTTTATCAAGGAAGCCCACTTTTTACACCAATTTGTCTCTTGAAATAGAGAACTGAGGAATAAAATATGCAATTCAGTGCAATTTGCCAGTCCAGAACTCCAATAAGCATGTGTTGGACGTGCCTGGCAATTTTCCACTTAAATATATAATAAATATGATAGCAATTGCTTTGACAATTGCTATCAGATTCTAACTAGTTCAGCAATGCTCATCCCAGGAGCCATCACTTAAGATTTATTCTTATTATTCTTATTATTATTTACAACATTTATATACTGCTTAGTTATTTAACACAGATTCCAGAACGGTGAACATAGGTATAAACAGTAAAAGAAAGAAGATATAAAAAGCAAATTGAAATTGTACAATTTAAAAACCAGAAAAAAAAGTAGCTGGTCAGTTGAGGAAGGTTTTTTGAAACAGAGTTGTTTTCAGGAGGTGCCAGAAGCAGCCTAATGTTGATGCCTGCTTGACCTCCAGGGGCAGAGAGTTACACAGAGAAGGGACCACTACACTAAAGGCTCTTCTCCTGGTGGATTCTAATTGGGCCACAGGTCCATGTGGAACCACCAAGAGCATGCCCTCTGATGACCTCAGTGATCAGTCAGGTTGGTAAGGGAGAAGGCGCTCTCTCAGGTATCCTGGTCCCAAGTTGTTTATGGCTTTGTACACCATTACCAAAACCTTAAACTTCGCCCGGTAGCCAATAGGTAGCCAGTGCTCTTCCCTCAGCAAAGAGTTATATGCTGAAAAGGCATCGCCTGACAACAGCCGAGCTGCTGTGTTCTGCACTAGCTCCAGCTTCCAGAGCAGTCTTAAGGGCAGCTTCACATAGAGCGCATTGCAGTAATCCAGTCTTGAGGTTACCACTGTACCACTGTGGCCAAGTGATCCCAGTCCAGAAGAGACCAGGTTGCCTCTCCTGTGGTTGGTTCCATGACCAACTGTTATAGGACATTGAGAAATTTAACATCTTTGTCATGACTGAAACATGTATTTATCCAGTCAATGTGGGGGTAACTGAAGTTACCATTATTATAATATCTCCTTGTTTGGATGCCTCACTGTTTACATTTTCCATCTCAGTACTTCCCTAGTGCTTCTGTGGAGGAGTCTGCTCCTATTAGGTTTTCTGGTCTGCTTGACACTATGCTCTCTTTGACACACCGAGCAACACCTTCTCCAGTACACCCTTTCCTGTCCCTCCTGTAGAGTTCATAACCAGAGTTGACAGTATTCCAGTTGTTCTTTCCATTATACCAGGTTTCTGTTATGACTACTATATCTAAATCTCCTTTAAAACCAGGTACTCCAACTCTTCCATCTTAGCTCAGAGTCTTCTAACATTAGTATAGAAACAGCTATACATGATGTTCTTTCCCAGATGTCCTTGGTATGTGAATCTTCTGCTATGACCCTTCGACCACAGCAGAAGATGCACACAGTAGAACTTATTTCTGAGTAAACTATGCCAAGGATTGTGCAATTACTCTAGCAAAGAACACTGAAGTATTGGCTGTTATTGTTTTGGGAATGAGTTATTGTTTTGGGAATGAGCTAAGCCTCCCATCAGATTCATGCTCCCCAGTAGGAGGAAATTGGTAGCATGAAAAGTAAATTGGGAACTTTTATTTCTCTTTTAGATTAACTGTAGTTTAGCATGTTGTCCAAACATTAGTATTAACTAAGATTTGTTAAAATTAGACAGCTTCACAAACCTTAATTTAAAGTTGGCTTGTTTCAAATAAATCATAGTCAAGATTAACCACCGTTTGTCAGTTCAGATGACATGACAAGCCACTATAAGCAAAAGCTTCTGAACTCTTCCTTATGGCCATGCCAGAGCAAGGGGGCATGAGGGGAGGCTAGGCTCACTTCCTTCACAATAAACCACGGTTATTTTGACATCTAAATACAGTCAATGTTTGCTAAAGCAATAAATAATAATGAAAGCTTATGAGGAGAACTTGGGTGAAAGAGAAGCTTCTGAACTCTTCCTTATGGCCATGCCAGAGCAAGGGGGCATGAGGGGAGGCTAGGCTCACTTCCTTCACAATAAACCACGGTTATTTTGACATCTAAATACAGTCAATGTTTGCTAAAGCAATAAATAATAATGAAAGCTTATGTGGAGAACTTGGGTGAAAGAGAAGGAATTGTCATGTTCTTCATTTCATTAAAGGTAAATGTGTTGGGGAAAATAAAAGCAACTTGTTCTCTCTCTTAATTATGACAGTAATGTGCTAAATGCCACTTTCAGAGTGGGAACAGAAATATGATGGTATGAGAAATTAAATGGATGGTTTCCCACTCAATAAGCCTCAATTAAAACATTAAAAGATTGCTGAAAACTGCTGTTCATTTCTTTCACAAAAGTCATCTAGGCTGTTCAGTCAAAATAAAACTCTAAACCTGGGAAATAAAAATTGTGATAGCTTTGGTAAAACTACACAAAGAAAAGAGAGGATATCAATAACAGTGATGATAATGGCAAACAAGCCATCAAAATTAAACATGAGTATAATGCTTAGTGCCAGAGATCAAGTATCCAGAAGGGACATAGCTAAGTGATAGAGTAGATGCTTTGTAAGCTCCACTGACCTGCCCCATTCTGGAAAAAAGTGTTTACACCCATTTCGTTTTGCTTCAAGAACTGGTAGTTCCCCATTCTGCTGGCATCCTGGCAGCAAAGGATACTTCCCTTAGTTGCCTTGGCAGATGACATATGCTGGGGAAGGGATGGGGAGAATGTGATTCTGTTGGTTCTCCTGGACCTCTCAGCAGCTTATAGTACCAGCAATCATGGTATTCTTCTGGATCATTTATCTTAGCTGGGCATAGGAGACACATTGTTACAGTGGTTCTAGTTCTTCCTGGATGAACGATCTCCACTGGGTGGAGCAGAAGTCCCCAAATACTACCTTCAGAGACTGGAGGAAATCCTTTGGGGGTTTGGGCTGAAGCTCCACCAATATTTGGATGACACTCAGCTCTGCCTCTAGTAATCCCAAGGAGGTTGTTGAATGCTTGAACTGGTGTCTGGAGGTGGTTTTGGAACAAATGAGAGCAAAGACTATATATATAAACAAAATGGAGGTAGTGTTGGTGGGGGCACTGTCAAGTCTGGACTGAGAATTATATCTGGTCATAGACAGGATTGCTCTCCCCCTGAAGAACCAAGTGCATAATTTTGGAGTACTCCTGGACTTAGTGCTAACTGGGGAAGCTGAAGTGACAGTGGTGGCCAGGAGTACTTTTTACCAGCTTTGACTGGTACATCAGTTGTGATCCTATCTGTAGAGGGAGAAATGTACCTCAGTTCAGGAACTTCAGTTTGTACTGGAGATCGCCACTCATTATTTGTGGCGCCTGGGTGGTTGACTCATATGACATTGATACTGTGGCAGCTATACCAGCTGTCAGTGCATTTCCAAACCCAGTTTATACTACTTTTTTTGACCTTTAAAACCTTAAATAGTTTGGACACAAGTAACTTTAAGGACATCCTTTTCTTTTACCAGACTACTCACACTCTCAGGTCATCAGCAGAGGTCTTCTCACTTACTTGTACCACCAAGTAAGTACAAGCAAAAGGAACTTCCCAGTGGTTTCCCCACACCTCTGGAACCAAATTCCATGAGAGCTTCATCATGATAATTCTTTGCAAGTCTTCAGGAAATCTCTGAAATGCTGGTTCAATCATAAATAGTTAAACCTGTTTAACCTATTTCCCCTGGTTTTTCCATAAGTTTTTGGACTGCTGGTTCTGAGTCACTTCCTTTTTGTTGATTTTATCAGTAAACTTTGCTTTTATGGGAATTTTTAATGACTATATGATTACTGGATTTTATTATCTGTTTTGTATAAATTTTAACTTTTATGCCTCCTGAAGAAAGTTTACCCCTTAAAGGCAGCCTAAAAATAATTTCAAATAAATAAACATGAAGGTGTTTCTGTGAAGGACATTGGCACAATCCTTAAGGTTAAAAACTAACTGAAGGTCAAATTCAGGCCCAGGGGCCGGGGGGTCAGAACCAAAACCTGGATTCTTCAGGTATAGTTATTTATAACAGAAGGCCTTATAAATACTTTCACTACTTTTGTTGTAGGTGCAGGATGTCTCAGACCCTGTATGACTCTCAGGGCCAGTTCATACGATCAAGCCACGCTGGCTTGTTTAAATCAGGCCAGCACATGTCAGGTGTCATTAGCCTAATCAACTGCCAGGGCACAGCTTGTCATGTCGTCTGAACCTGAGCAGCATGGCTTGTTTGAGGGGGGAACAACCCTCAAATAATCCAACAGAAGTTCATGGGTTAAATAAGTGATAATGGGCTGTTTTCGTCATGTGAACTGGGTCACTGTCTAGCATTGTCTGTTCCCACTGTCTTGGAACCCTTTATAAACTTTTCAGGTCAAGTCTCAGTCCTGGACTTTGTACCTATTGCCAGAAAGCTAAGTTGGCCATCTTTTATCCTGTTGTCATTCCCACTCTATGGTTTTCATACCTGTTCTTTTGCCCTCTGCTGAACTGGTTCTTGGAGCATCAGTCTCTGCTTCTTCTTGCCTGCCTATGACACTTGCTTCTCCACTAAAAATAATAAATATGAGACTGATTTTACCCAACAACCAGCCACTGGTGGTTGAAGTTTTGCTACATATTCATAAAAAATAGTAATCTCTTCCCTTTAGCCATTGAGAATGTCTAATATTTTGATGATATGAGCCATGTTATGAAATCATCAGTCCATTGTATTCCATACTATTGTTTTAAAAATAGATTCAGATATTTGGCTTCTGTCTCTAAAAGGTAAAGGTTATTTTAACACTTGCGTTTCATGGAACTTTTTTTCCCTAATGGAACACTATTTTGCTATGGACAGTATGTGCAACGTTCTTATATGACCTGACAGAGCTACTTCACACAGATCTAAATGTAATTTATTTATTTTTACAAAATACTGTGAGGCAATGGCAATACTTGTTAATCCCCCAAATGCAGTAAAACATCTGCAAAAGATAATAAGTACCAGAAACATTAAAAAAATATATCAGGTAGCAAGGTCATAAGTTGAAAATTAGTATAAAATTAGTATAAAAGGTGATTTAAATATTCATTCAAACATTCACCTGTTGCAGTTATTTTATTATTTGTTATGGTTATGTTCCACCTTTCCATCAAGAAACCCAAGAAAGCATGAAGCTCCTTCTATTATTATTGTCCTTGTTCACATGTGCACAAACACACGTATGTGTGTGTCTGCAAAATATAGAGATATTTTGCAGAGGTGTGGTACACACACAAAATCCATGTCTGCCTCCTGCACCTGCCTTGGCAGACACTTGCCCTTCTCTGCTGACATCCTCCCCTGATCACTGGGCCATGCGAGCCTCTTCTGAGGCTCGGCTTGGCCTGGTGAGCCCTTGGCAGCCACCTGCCCTGGCTGCCGAAATTGCACATTTCCCCCTTCCCACATTAATGGCAGCCACCATGATCACAGTGGGGAGAAGTGCACAATTTCCGGAGCCTACGGAAATTTCACACTTCCTCCCACTGCATTAATGGAGGTTGCCATTAATGCAATGGGAGGAAGTGTGCAATTTCTGGGGCCTCCAAAAGTTGCAGGATGGATGGGTGTGATTTCAGCAGCCAGGGTGGGCGGCTCCCAAAAGTGCCTGACTGCATCAGTGGGGGCAGATGTTTGTGTGGGAGGGTGTCCGTTGGCCTCCTGGACCCAGTCGGACACTTGCTTCAAACAAAGGGGCATTGACTTTGGGTGGATACAGTGGTTGGGTGTAGATAAAAGGGATCAGTAGCTTGACTGACACTAGGAAAGGAAAGTGCAAAGAGGTTCCTGGCTACTTGATTGAATTAAAGCTAGCTGACTTCAAAGCCACGTGCCCAAGAAATTAGTAACTCCAAGAGAACTATGAGAGATGCCCAGGGGGTGATGAACCCACTGATCTCAAGATGAGGACACTTCAGAATTTGACCATATTTCCCACTGAGCCTACATATTGGCAAATGTAAAGTTACCCTTGTGGATTGCCTAGCTTACATGGCAATTTTGCCGTGAAGAAGGCATTTGATTATATCCAGAGTTTCCAGGATTCACATAGTGCAGCAGGGCAGCTCCTTTAAGTCACAGCCAAGGACATGCAGGTCAATGAGCTTCAATTACAATGAAAGCGCATAGCATTAGAATCCTGTTGCTCTTAACTACAATTAAACCCTTGCTCAGGCAGTCTTTTTCAGAACAACAGTGCCCACATATTAGACAACAAAAAACCAAAATATAGACAACACATTTACAAAGCCTTCATGGGTGAGCTTCTCAATAGCACAACCTTTGTACTTAAGGTCAACAATGGCTTTAACCCATTTAAAATGAATACTGATTCATATTTAGTCAGTCCTTGAACTAATCCACAAACCTCATATGCAGACTTCATATTTTCCCTTCAGTGACTCCGGTCATCTTAAAATAAAAATTATGTGGGCAGAGAATTGGTCTGCAAACTGTTGTCTGTTGCAAAAGCTTTAGCAGAACCTCACCCCACCCGCCACACATATACGCACACTACTGGTGGATTCCCTACTGAATTACTTAGGAGAGCTGTTTTCGACTGATAACAAGGATCTGAAGCTAATTTTGCCCTCTAACAATTTGCAGGACTCACATAGAATGACTCTAGCTACTAGATGGGAGTCTTCAGTGTTTGGTTTTGATCTGCTTTAATGCCTGGCCAACAGTTTGTGAGAAAGGGATGATTGGCTTCTACATATAGTACTTGAGAAAAGAGGGGAAACAGAAACATTGCTGTGGTAGATTTATAGGTGAAGCAAGTGTGACACAACTTTTGGTTCTGTGTTTCCATTCTGTTCACACAAGCATGAACATAGATCTGATGAAGTGGACTCTAGTCCATGAAAGCTTATGCCTTAATAAATTTCTTAATCTTTAAGATGCTACCAGACTGTTTGCTGCTTTTCTTACAACAAACTTACATGGCTACCCCTCTGGAAGCATGAACATGGTGTCTTCATATATGAATCCCTCAAGTTCTGGCCATTAATGTGCTTTTTACTATTAACTTTTTATATTAATATTAATATTAATAATAATAATACCATTACATTGAATATATCAGACAGGCAGATATAACCAAACAAGATCTAAATGGGTCCTGGAACAATCAAATGGTCTCAGGTTTCCAGAAGAAGAAGAAGATACAAGTAATCCATCAAAACTCACAAATACTTTCTAGCTATTCAAAATTCAGGACACATTTCAACTTTTCTGCTTGGGAGGAATCAAACAATTATTTGCCACAAGGGGATCACTGTTGGTGAGAATGATACCAAGCAGCACAGGGAATAAATTAGTTCCTGGTTTTGAAAGCTCTCCTGAACTTGTGTGTGTAACAACACTGTGCCTTGACTGACACAGATGCCATGAGTCTCCAGAGAAGTACTCAGCCTGGAGGCTGGACCACCAAACACTCTCTTTATAATGAGACATTCTAGAAACTTGGGATACACATGTGGTTCATTAGTTCCTTGTCCATCTAGATTCTGCTGTGTTTTCTTCCTGTTCTCTAGCTTTGTTTGAGTGGTTAGCAGAGTGGCTTGGCAGTCTATTGCAAAGTCATGAGTGCAGTGAACCACTTAGAATCACAAGCCCAGTTATAAGTTCTAAGAAGACCATTAAGGAATGGCAGAAAAATCTGGGCTAGACTAAAATTCTGGGGAGAAGATAGTATGATTTTTTTTAATTAACAAACTTTAAGCAGCTGATGGGATATGGAAACATTCCTTTATCACATTATTGTTGCTGTTCATGTAGTATATGCAAAGTATTTAAACTCTAGAGAGTAGTACATTAAACTATGGGATTTTGCAGTTCTAAAATAATTTATTTGGATTTTAAGAGCTAGTGTGTTCCCTGACAATGGAAGTGGTGCGGAGAGCAATCCTATGCCCACCAGATAGCATAGGGAGAGGGGAGCATAGGATAGGTTGGTTTCCTGGTTCCAAGCTCAAAGACAGGGCCCCAAGCTCAGAGACAGGAAACCATGCTTTCTGACTATTCCCCATCCCCCTTGTAGCCAGGCAGAGAGAACTGCACCAGCTACCTCTCTATGTTTGGAAAATGAAGCACAGAGATGGAGAAGGGAGGAGACTGTGGGAAGCTGCCTTATATCATTTCCTATGGCTGCCCCAGCATCCTTCCCTCCCCCTCCAAGGCACTGCTGCTAGACAGGAAAAATCACCCATCTAGCAGAAATGCAGGGCAGCTACAAGGAGGAGCCACCGTCTCCTCCTGCCCTGTATTAGATACACAGCAGCCTCTGAGTTCAGTCAATAAATTAGAAATGATTATTTTGTAATGGATTGCAAATGGAGATTGGTAACCCATTTTTGTTGATATAAGAAACAAAAAATGTTGGTATTCCCCAGATTTAGAAATAGGAGCCTAAATCGGGGAAAGGTAATTTGAGTGGCCTTTTTTCCTCTTCCAAATATAGTGGGTGTGACCTGTTTAAATGTTGATATTGTTTGAAAGCTAAACAATCCACAACACTGTGAACATCTCAAGGGATGTCTCTTTCTAGTAGCCCTAATAGTTTATCAAACCTTGGGTTGACAGAGTTCTTGGAGTCAGAAATGGCCGACCCTACCAGTTCTGAGATATCATTTCTGCAGTCAACACAATGACAGAAAATTACAGTACAATGGGTTTCATGTAACCATTTTGTCTGTCCTGCTCATGCAGTTGTGAAATGTATAACTGTGTAAAGGATGCTCAGATAGTATACGCTATGGTTAAATACCATATAATATATATGCTGTGAAATTTGTTGCTGTTATTGTTACCAGTCATTCACAACTCATGATTCATGCTAATGACACAGTATTTTTGACTGTGTAAGAAACTGTGGGGTCAGCTAGATCCACCACATACCATTCATTTATTATTATTATTATTATTATTAACTTCATATTGTGCAAGATTATTGACCCTGATTACTACGATACAACGACATTGTTTTATTGGAAAAGGGAAGGCCTCAATAAAGGCATACTTTTTTAAAACCAGATATTTTATTTTTATGGCTTTCTTGGGGTGCATTTCACCCCCAACATTTCTATTGATGGAATGTTAAATAATTTATTTGTAGGTTGCTATTTCAAAGAAATTAACAAGTAATATAAGCAAGAAAATTAAACACAATCACACATACGAACTACAGAAATAAGCCACAGAACCTAGATCAGCCAAATACCTGTAGGAAGGGCTGGTTTTGCAATTCTGGTAAGGATGCAGATTTTTAAACTTCCTCAGGCAGGGCATTCTAAAACATAGGAAGCACTGTGCACTGATATCTATGTGTGCAGCCAGAAACATCCCATACTACTTGTATCTACACTTATATGCTTAGTTGAGAGTACCAAATATATTGAAAATCCAAAGGACACTAATAGTGTCATTCTGCAAACTCAAATAGCACTGGCAGAGCTCCAACATATCTTTCTGTTGCACAAATGGGTGCACATTATGCTTGAACAATTGGATGAACAACCACTTATGCAAGAGTAACGTGCAACCAGTTGCACAACTGTTTGCACAAGAGTAATGAGCAACCACTTGCACAATCACTCTTGTGCAAATGTAACTTTAGTTGTATTCTCCTCTTGCACATACTTCAGAACCTAGTTTCCACAAGCACAACAGCATTTGTGCACACAGATGGATTCTGGCCAAAGGCTTTTGTATAGGAGATGCATACACATATTAACTCTTATTGTGAACACATATTCAAGGGAAAAAATACCCACGAAAGTAAGCTGTAAATGGAAAGCTTTGAATGTTACTCTTAATGCAGCTTGGTTCCAGGCTCTGTTGTCACTTTCTTCATAGGGTGCCTTTGCTCTCAGTTGCGGTCTCTGATCTAACGGAAATTGCATACTGTTTCTTGCAAAATTTGCCACAGCATCTCTAGCAGCAAGCAACTGCCAGATCTTGTGAATGAAACTTTACAGTAAGGAGTGATTGATGATGCATGTTTCAAATTATATGTACAAATTCACAGTGTTTCAGGCTACCAAGTGGACCCAAAAGAGACTGGTCTGTGTAGAAACTTTCCAAAGAGTGCACAGTTTGCATACATTGGTTTCATGTGCATAGTTTAGCCTTGGAAGCTCTGTGCAGAAAGGCAAAGTATATTTCTGAAACAAATACATAAATAAATACATCTGTTTAGAAGCATAGTGCTGTATATGTTTATTCAGAAGTAAGCCCCAGGTAATTATATATAGCAATGCAGCCCAAATGGCATTTCAAATAAATAGTCAGTGGGCAAAGTTGAATAGTGGATTGTTAGAGTAGATATGAAATCTGATGTCAAACAGAAATATAACACTATGGATGGTATCCAATAATGCCACTGTGTTTCCACTCATTCCACTGCATCAGCAAGACTCACCACTAGCACAATGAGGAGTTAGTGCTGTCTAAAGCAAACCTAGAATGAGTGGAAACTCGTATCTACTGTAGATCGGGACAGATCAGCAAAGCTCCCTTCTGTGAGTTCTGCAAACAAGCATTTCTGCAAACAAGCATTTCCAATCATTTCTGATTGCTCCAAGAATCTCTAGCTCCCTGTTGCTCTGGTGGTGGGTCCCACTGACATTCCATGGAAGTGGTGGAGACACAGTGAAATGTAATTTGGCACATAGTGACCCTATTCAGATGACATGCTAAGCCACAGTGGTTAAGCATTCTGAGCTAAACTTTATGGCTTAGCATGTCATGGGAACCATGACTCAGCATGTTGTGTGAACCATTCCTAGCTATGGTGGCTACATAACCACAGTTTAAACACACTCAATAACCATTTGCTAACCTAAAAGTTTAGCCACTTAACCATGGCTTATCATGTTGTCTGAACAGGCCCACTGGCAGGATACCAAGCATGTTATCTTGGTCGTCGAAGGGGCAGTTGAATTGGAGAACAGATCAAGGAAGCGAATAATGTGTGCTTCCATAATGTGTGCTTTATTGTGCAATTGTACTGCTTCAGTCACAAAATTGTATGGGGGTCCAGAAATGGTTGTCTTCCATTTGTAGCCACCCCTTCTTTTCCCACTACTTCTTCTGTCTTTTTGCTTTCTTTCCAGAAAAATATCTGTTAAAGAAGAAAAGACTAAAGCTTTATTTATGTGTTATAAAAAGTGGTGAAACTTGCCATGCGAACAGGAACAGGGCTGCACCCAGTAGCCCCACCCATGATATTACATCACATCATAGCTCTGACCAAAGGCATCCATCCATTCAGTGAGAAATCTTGCAGTAGGGAAGACTGGCCCTTTCTACACCTAAGGGCCTTAGGGGAGGGAGGGGGAGATAACCTGGACTTACCTGCTTCCAAGATCATCCCCCAGTGTACAAATGCCAACACAACATCCTGGAAACAAACAGGGACATTGAGGGAACCATTCTATTTTATTATTTTTTAAAAAAAACCGGAGCCAGGAGCACAATTGCGCTCCACCAGAAAAGTAAGTTTTTTAAAAAAGCCCCGACCCCCACTCCCCCTCCACCCCCGATGTCCCTGGACTCCCCCCAGATGGCTCCTTCCCTCTTTGCTGACTCTGCTACTCACGGGGAGGAGGTAAGAAGCTGGGAGCCCTTCCCATCCCACCTGCGGTCCTCAGGATGGTCCCGGGACCATGGGAAAAATTGAGATAATTGTAGTGTGACCAGATAAAATCCAGGTCAGGGCTCATGTAACTTTAACAGTTGTAGAGAAAAGGTAATTTCAGCCAGTGTCATTTGTATGCAGTTAGTTCCTGGTGAAATTCCCTCGTCATCACAATAGTTAAAGTTGCAGGGGCCCTACCTTCTTTTGTATATGGTCACTCTAGTATAGTGCCTGCACCTTTAACTGTTATTTTATCTGGTCAGCCTAGATAACTGGGAACCAGTTACCCAGGGGAAAATGGAGGAGTCATCCCCACTTGCCCCCAGGATCCCCTGTGCATCATGTGAACACACAGGGACGACCTAGGAATGACCCCGGGATAAATCCCTGGTGTAGACATGGCCTTTGTATGTTCATCTGTATGCACAGAGGCTTTTGTGTGATTCAGAACCCCGACCTGAATTGTGTGGAAACCTACATACACACAGCTATACACACAAAGCTCCCTGTCCGCTTTTGCACTGGATGCATGGATGCCTATGGGTGGGGCTACGATGTACTGTAACATTGGAAGCAGGGCTACAGTGGGTGGCCCCATTCCCACTTGCATGGTGAGTTTTACCACTTTTTGCAAGATGTAAATAGGGCTCATATGGCTGCACAATGTCTTTTGATTGTAGTGATAGAAGCCCTCCATTGGGAAGCACCCAGGATAATTTGATTGCTGTTGCCCATCATCACCTCTCTCTCTCTCTCTCTCTCTCTCTCTCTCTCTCTCTCTCTCTCTCATTGTTTTTTATGCTAACACTGGCCCAGGTACCTAAGACCCCATGAATAGGCTGACCATATGAAAAGGAGGACAGGGCTCATGTAACTTTAACAGTTGTAGAGAAAAGGGGATTTCAGCCAGTGTCATTTGTATGCAATTAGTTCCTGGTGAAATTCCCTCTTCATCACAACAGTTAAAGTTGCAGGGGCCCTGCCTTCTTTTGTATATGGTCACTCTAGTATAGTGCCTGCAACTTTAACTGTTGTGATGAAGAGGGAATTTCATCAGGAACTAATTGCATACAAATGACACAGGTTAAAATTCCCTTTTCTCTACAACTGTTAAAGTTACATGAGCCCTGTCCTCCTTTTCATATGGTCAGCCTACCATGCACAACTGTAAGAAGTTCAGGTGTCCTATCCTGCTTATCCCATCTGTGCCTGGGCAAGGATGAGATAGCATCATTAGAACAGCAACGTATATAAAGCCAAAAACATGGTACATTCGCTCAGGATCTCTGTGAGAACGGTTTTGGTTTAAAAACAACAACAGAAGTTATAACTAGTTGTGAAGCCAAGAAAAAAAAATTTCAGCCTTCCTTTGGTTCCCACCCTTGTCCCATAACAGAGAAGGTTAGCCCTGGTGCCTAAGCTATATAGGCTTACTGAATCCAAGACAGTAAGCTTATATGCACCAGTTGCTGGGAAACATGGGTGGGAGGGTGCTGTGGCAACTGTGTCCTGCTCTGTTGGTCCCTGGCCGACAGCTGGTTGGCCACTGTGTGAACAAAGTGATGGACTAGATGGACCCTCAGTCTGATCCAGCATGGCTCTTCTTATGTTCTTATCTATACAAGATCGCAACCAGACAGTGAATGAGAAAATGCCTGAGCAAAAGAGAGAAGGGTCCTGGCCCTTCCTACTAATTACCCTACGAAATCCAAATCAGGTCTTACCCTACAATACACAATGGTGTGATGTTGACCAGTTGACACATGTGGCATAGTGGCATAGCAGATATGGGAGGCTCAATATGGAAGATTTCCCTGTATCTCCCCTACCCCCTCCCAACACCAGCGCAATCAAGACTTTATCTCAAGGCAGGTCTAGCTGTTCAAACAAAATCATGTTCTGAATGAAAATGGATTGAATAAAGAACAGCTTGTTGTAGCAATTACAGTCAGGGTAAAGTCATTTAATTTAAGAAATCAATAGCCAAATAGCTAATCCTTTTCATCAGCATTTTATTTAAGCTTTAAAGATTTCTGTGGAGATATTTCCTAGTAGTTTATGCCCAACTGAAAAGGCTGGAAGCTTAAGATTAAGCCAGATAACTATTCATATGGTTGATTATGAGCTGACAAGAAATGTTCAATCTGGAAGTATTAAATGGCATTCTAACTAGCAAGAATGTAAGAGTGTCAATGAAAAATAAAGTAACTGCTTTTCCATGTGGCAATGAAAGGAAATCTTGTCTGGTTTGGGTTAATACATTTGTTTCTGAAATGCTGCACTTAGGTACCAATTAAAGCTTCTGATGTGAATAAGAATGCCTTTCTTGACTTAAAAAATGGATAATGCCTTCTGCTCCTATGTATGTTTCACTCCAGTGGCAGTTGCTTCTTCCAAGTATGTGTCTTTAGGATTGCAGCCCCAGACTGTGATCCATGCATCTCCTTAGGATGCATCTTCTCTGGGCTGTTCATTTGTCCTTCTGTCTGTTATCTTTCTGGAGGCAGCCAAAGATGTCATTTTCTTTTCTCATATCTTTAGGAGCTAAGGCCTTTTAAACTGCAATCCTATATACACTTATCTTTGAGTATGAATCAGTGACCCTGTTCAGATGACATGCTAAGCCATGGTGGTTAAGCATTTTGAGCTAAACTATGGCTTAGTGTGTCATGTGAACCATTCCTAACCATAGGCCACATAACCATGGTTTAAACTCACTGATTAACCATTTGCTGCAAAGGGGTTAGGGGCCAAGCCATGGCTTAGTGTGTTGTCTGAACAGGCCCAGTGAGACGTACATCTGAGTAGCAACACCACTATGAATTGTCCATTATAGGTTCATGTTTAACCCTGAAACCTTCGTTTAAAGGAAAGCTGGGTTGTTATGCTGGAAAAGGCCTCTGTCTGAGGCCTTGGAGAGCTCCCTTAATAGAGGGTAAAGGTTTTTTGACTTCATTTGAAGGGGAAACAACATAAAGAACAGATACAATTCAGTACATATGCATATGGCAGCCTTCTGCCAATCCAGTACCCTCCAGATGTGTTGGACTATGACTCCCACCATCCTAAACAAGCATAGCATTCAGGCTGGGGGTGATGGGAGTTGTAGTCCAACACATCTGGAGGGTGCCTGGTTGGGGATGCTGGAATATGGGATAGACATGCTTGTGCATAGGATGTTGTTTGTCTGTTGAAGTTTAACAGTTCCTTGGCCTTTAACAGGCATCCTCAGCTTAATAGGCCATCTCCCATCTTGAGAGTTTCCTTCCACTTTTGCATGGGAAACATGCAAGGACCCTAGCCTGCCAGCTGTCTTGAAACTTGATGGGGTGGATTGCCAGGACATCACATAACAAGATAACATGATAATTCCTGGTATGCTTGGGGCACACGGAGCATACACGCTCTGCCTTCTGAATGCATCTTGCCATGGGTTGGATTATGTGCTATGAAGATATTTCTTATTTCATCAGCTTGATTAAACAATTTGGTTTTAATAGGGCTGTGCATCACTTCAGGCCTGAACCCCGAATCCGAACTGAAGCAGACCAATTTGGCCCGCTTCGGTCCAAATCCGGATCAGAAACTGGATTGCGCTGAGGCAGTCCAAAGTGCTTGGGCCTCCTCAGCCCAACTCGGGGTGATGGTGAGCAGCTGCCCCCACCTGCCCGTGGGACTTCTCTGACCTGTCCAGCAGCTACCAGTCTTCAATGAGGGCTACCATTTTAAACAAAGATGAGAACTCTGTTGTTTCATAGATTTAAGGCTGCAAACTACATCAGCTGTAAAGGGCCATTTCTGGATTACCTGGGATATGGATCTCACTTAGGATCCAGAATCAAAACAGGTCGGCCACAGCCCGAAGTGGCCTGAGTCGAATCAGGGCTGATTTGGAAGCTCCAAATTGGCTCCAAAGCAAAATGGGGGGAGGCATGCACAGCCCTAGTTTTTAACAGGAAACTAATTGATGAATCAAGCAGTTTAATCAAATATTTCGAATGTGGAATTTTAACTAGAGCTCTGTCTTGTGGGAGTATAGAATGGGGCTGTTCACATTTAATGGCACCAAATCATGGTTTAATTAACCTACAATTTGCCACAGTGTGTTTTGGGTGTATTCTTCAACATTTTTAAATATTCAACCTGCAATTAAGTCAATCAGGGGTTGCCATGTGACATCCGAACCCATACACTATAGGTTGATTGTGGGTTAAAGTCAACCTAAGTATGAACCAGGCCTGTTCGCACATCACAAGAAGCCACTGTGGATTAATTAACCATTGGGGCTCCACAGTGCATGCATGCCGGCCATCATTTTTGATATGTAACCCCCGGGCAGCAGTTACTGTGTCATGTTGTGTGAACCCAAGTGGTGGGGGTTGTGTGAGCATTAAACATCTGCTGTAAAACCCTAGGCCATGGATTATGTAAGGGTTGTTTAACCCTGCCATCTGGTTTGCATGACAGAACAAGCCACAACTGGCCAGGGCTTACATATTCAAAATTGTGACCAGAACACGTTGCGGCAGTCCCAAGGGATAATTAACCCACTGTGGTTTGACTTGACATGCCAACCAGGTCAATGTAAATTAGCTGTTTGTTGTTTACCCAGGATTAACCTATAGTGTCCAGGTTTGGACTTCACAAAGCAATCCCTGATTGGCCTGATCAGCAATTGAATATTCAAAGTGGTGACAGCATACACCCACCACTTGCTGCAGCAAATCGTGTGTTAATTAACCCAAGATTAGCCCCTGTTACATGTGAACCAGGTCAATGTTTCATTTACCAAATTATTCCTCCCATCACTGATGGGCAGAGGATACAAACTACATCCCATGTGATATTTCTAGCCCAATCCTACACATGTCTACTCTGAAGTAAGTGTCATTGTGTTCAATGTGGCTTACTGCCAGATAAATGGTAGACACCTGTAGTCTCAAAAAAAGGCCTAGTTTGTAGAAAAGGGTAAAACAAGTCTTTTACAGGAGTAAAATCCTGTTTTAGAGAACAAGCATCATAGGTGAAAAAATATTGCTGTGTTTCAAGAAAGTGCTCATTTTCTGATAACTGAGTTGCTAGGGAAATTAAACATGTTGTTGAAGCTAACTCAGCAGCTGGCTTTCAAATGTTGCCAGTTAAGTACATTTTCTACCAAAAATAGTCAAAAGGTTTTTTTTAACATTTTTGATAAGCACAAATATAATATAAAACATTGACTTTACTAGTATCTGTCAATTCAATTGACAGCATATTGATGCAGGGCCAGTGCAAGCTCTCTGCTGTGCCTCCCCCGCTGCGTTCTGCATCTCTCACCTCCGCCAGTGCTGTGCTCTGGGTCTTCCCCCACTGTTTACCCCCGGGGGCAACACCCCCCAGGCATGACTCTCCCCCAAGCGCACCCTCCCATTGCTGCTGCCACTGCTGCTGTTGTTGTTGCTGCCCTCTGGGTCGGCCTTCAAAAGCAGCCAGCAAGGCTCAGCAGAGGGAGCCAAGGCCAAATGCCTGCTTCTGAATAGTCCTACCCCAGCACCAGGGATTGGTGAGAGGTGGTGTCTCTTAGGGATGGGCAAGATTGGTGAGTGCTCGCCCCACCCCTGCTGTTGCCTGCCCCCACAAGCCGGACCAGGCTGCATGAGCCTCCGCCGAGCATTTGTGATGCTTGCGTGCACATGGCAACAGCCTGCCCTGGCTTCTCTCCCCCCCCCTGCATAAATAGTGGCTGCCATTAGCATGGAAGAGGGAAATGCGCAATTTCTAGAGCCTCCAGAAATTGCGTGTTCCTCCCCCCCTCCCCCGTGTCAATGGGGACCTTAAAGGCTCTATTAACACAAGGGTAAAGGTTTACCCTTTAAAGCCCCCATTGGCATGGGGGAGGAGGAGACGCATGATTTCTTGAAGGCTTTGGAAATTGTGTATTTCCCCTGTTGCAAGAAGGCAGGAGGCTGCTCTAGAGAGTCCCACCCATGATGGCATTTGCTGTAGTAGGAGAGTGGGGCCATGAGGACTTTCTTGAGCACCTGATCTTCTGCCACTGGGCTGGGCAGCAGCTCTAGAAAACCAGCATCACCCTTGGGGTGATGGGGGGAGCACATAATTTTAGGTTGACCAGATAAAATCCAGGTCAGGGCTCATGTAACTTTAACAGTTGTAGAGAAAAGGGAGTTTCTGCCAGTGTCATTTGTATGCAATTAGTTCCTGGTGAAATTCCCTCTTCATCACAACAGTTAAAGTTGCAGGGGCCCTGCCTTCTTTTGTATATGGTCACTCTCGTATAGTGCCTGCACCTTTAACTGTTGTGATGAAGAGGGAATATCACCAGGAACTAATTGCATACAAATGACCCTGGCTGAAATTCCCTTTTTTCTACAACTGTTAAAGTTACATGAGCCCTGTCCTGGATTTTATCTGGTCACCCTAATAATTTACCATTCCTCCCACTCTGCCACCTAAGTTGAGGGTTCCCCCTGCTTCGTGGGAGGGCTGGCTCTGTATTTATGAGATTGCTCCATTATTCTAACTGCTAGCTCTCTCATCAGCCCTTATGACTGAAAGAAGGAGGGCTAAGTTCAGGTGTCACTAATCACAAAGATTGAGGGAGGGCTAGAGATTCTTAATAAATTGGATCTTTGTGGATTCCAGTGTGAACAGACTTGATCCACACCTTGCTCAACTAGTAACAATGCAATCCTATAAATGCCTATTTGGAAGTATGTCCCATTGCATTCAGTAGGACTTACTCCCTGGTATGTGTATATAAGTCTTAGGTATTTGTATATTGCCTTTCAGGGTCAAAGGCCCTTCCATGGTGGCTCACAATTAAAAGCAGGGATTTGGCAACTTGTAGTAGTGATGTTATTACCTGGCGTGCTACTCAGGAGCAGGTCACGAAGCCTGCTCACAGTTGTGGCCAGCGGTGGAGGGGAGCGGATGTCCCCGAAAGGTAAGCAGGGGGGAGGGGGCCCACGGCCTACTCACCTGCCAGGCCGTCCGCTCCCCTCCGCCGCTGGCCGCAACTGTGAGCAGGCTTCGCAGCCTGCTCCTGAGTAGCGCGCCAGGTGATAACATCACCTGGCGTGCTACCTAGGGGCAGGCCACGAAGCCTGCTTGCAGTAGCGGCCAGCGGTGGAGGGGAGCGGACAACCCCGGCAGGTAAGGAGGGGGAGGGGGCTTACCCCCCCAGGGCCATCCGCTTCCATCCGCTGGCACCCGTGGGCACCTGCGGACACCAGCGGATGGAAGCGGACGGCCCCAGGTGGTAAGGAGCGTGGGGGAGGGGACTTACCTGCCGGGGCCATCCACAGCGGACGGCCCCGGGAGGTAAGAACCGCAAGGAGGGAGGAGGGAGTTAGGCCCCCCTCACCCACCCACCACCATTTTTCCCCATAGACTTGCATTGGGGGAAAGCTTTCCCCCAATGCAAGTCTATGGGGAAAACAAAAATGGCAGCCGATCCAAAAATTGGATGTCCGATTTTTGGATCGGGATCAGGTCCAATCTGATCTGAGGGACCTCTGATTTTGTCCTGAACGATCCAGGACAATCTCGGGGGTCCCGATCCGGGTCCCGATCCAATCCGGGGGGTCTGTGCACACCCCTAGTGGTCAGTATTGAGTGCACAATAAAACGCTCATCTGATGAACCCTGAAGTTCCTTTGACTTGTTGGCTTAATATAGGGAGTGTAGTGGGCAATCCTCATCTTAGGGCTCTGCAGTTGGGGCCCCAAAAGAGACATATCTCTGACCAAGAACAGGGTCTCTGGTGCTAGCTCTTATTAGGTAAATTAGGCTTATGAGTTACCTTATTTCATAAATCAGAGGTTTCCTTCCCAAAAGTATTGTGACTGGAAGTATAAAGGTATCCCCAGGTTGGATGGAAGAGCTGTCTCTTACAAAATTACACCCTGGCCCTCTTCATCCTGCCTGCTGGTTTCATTTTATGGGGAGCTTGAAAGGGAAAGGTAACCATGTGTAACAGGTCTGGGTCCTCCAAATTTCTGATGTGGATTTGATGCCTCTACAGCAGCCTGATTGGTAATGAACCATTTCAAGGGAAGCCTTGCTTCATCTAGGACAAAATCTGAAGCATCCTGCTTCGTTTCTGAATTTGGGCTTTGTCCGAAACAGGTGCACACCCTAATGTTTAAATGAATGTGTATGTTTAAAAAATCACAGATTAATGAGGAAATGGAATGGAGTGGATTTATGAGTGAACAAATGTGAAAGTGACTGATCCGTGCATCCCTGCTTTAGCTTAATTAGGTTGGGGGACTTCTCCAAGCTTGGCTAGGCAAGCTCAGGGATTTCACAGCTGCCTTGCTTCCCTCTGCCTTTTGCTCAGGGATCACATAGTTCCTTGGAGCCCTAACTATCGAGTCTTCGGGGACTTTTAACCTGCTCTATATCTGAACTGTAATTAGTGTCCAGGGTTTGGAGGAAAAGCAAACACTTTCCATTTCCATGCAATTTGCTTAGCTGTTCAGCAAAAGGTTCCCCCTCATCAAACATGCAAATTGTTCCATGAAAATCTAAATTCACGAGAAGTCAGCTCAGCTCTACTTTATACGATCTTTCAAGCAACATTTTCAGAATGCCACTATCAGCATATCTGCCTCCATCAAGGATATTTTTGGCCTCCTCCACATTTAGGTGGCAAGTGAAGAGGATTGCACTCAGGCTATTCCTTGGGGGCAGCTTAGGCTCGATCCTCCTGTCTGGGAGATGTTAAATCCCTCGTATGTTCTCTAAAAGAGAACTTCACTTCCCATTCCTTATCTCTTAAGATTTGGGATATATATTAAGAAAGGTGAGCTATAGCCTGCACTCTTCTTATAGGATTGAATTCTTAGGTCAGGCACTCTTGATGAAACTGATATCACTCTCTCCCTTGACAGTTATGCTATAGGGTACCACAGAGGTCTATTCTAACCTCCACCCCTGTTCAACATATATATGAAACTGCTGGAGGAAGGTTATCCATATCTTTTAGTCCATAACTCTATATGGGCTAAAGTAACACCAATATCAGATAACACCCAGCTCTATCTCTCCTTTTCAACAAATCCAGGTGAGGCAGTGGGTGTTCTGAACTAGCACCTGGATGCAGTAATTGACTGGCTGAGAACCAATAAATGAAGACTCAATCCAGACAAGGCAGAGGTACTTTAGTGGACAATTCATATGCATAGCTAATGATGTTCGACCTGATCCAGAGGGGGATACACTCCCCCTCAAGGTTCAAGTTCATAGTTGGGGAGTTTTCTTAGATCCACCATTGTCACTAGAGGTACAGGTGGACTCCATGGCATAGAACACCTTTTATCAGGTTAGGCTGATATACTATGTTCTTATCTGGACAGAGAAAAACTAGTATACAGTAGGGACGTGCACGGTCCAAAAAATCGGATCGGGATCGGAACCGGACCTGAGGCTTCAGATCGGATTGGATCAGATCAGAGGCCTCCCTGGTTCAGTTCAGACCCGATTCTGATCCTAAAATTGGACATCCAATTTTTGAATCGGACGCCATCCCCCCCCCCCCATAGACTTGCATTGGGGGAAAGAAAGCTTTCCCCCAATGCAAGTCTATGGGGGGGGAAATGGCGGTGCGTGGATGAGGGGGGCCTAACTCCTGCCTCCCTGTCCCTCCCCCCATCCCTCCCCCCTACACGCGCTGCTTACCTGCCAGGGCCATCGGTTTCCGTTCGCTGGCGCCCACAGGCGCCAGGGGACGGAAGCCAACAGCCCCGGACGGTAAGCCCCCTCCCCTCCTCGCACACCTTACCTTGCCGGGGACGTCCACTTCCCTCCACTCCTGGATAACATCACCTGGCGCGCTACTTAGGGGCAGGCCGTAAAACCTGCTTCGCAGTAGCGTCCAGGAGTGGAGGGAAGCGGCCGCCCCGGCAGGTAAGCCCCCTCTTCCCCTTGCACACCTTACTGGGTGGGACTGTCTGCTTCCATCGGTGGGCGCCTGCTAGCACCCACGGATGGAAGCTGATGGCCTCGCCAGGTAAGCCTTCCCCTCGCGCACCTTACCTGGCAGGGCGTTCTCCTCCTTCTGCTGCCAGGTGAACTACTGCAAAACAGGCCTCGCAGCCTAGTTTTTCAGTAGGATGCCAGGTGATGATGTCACCTGGCACTCTACTGAAAAACTAGGCCATGAGGCCTGTTTCGCAGTAGTTCACCTGGCAGTGGAAAGAGGAGGACGCCCCACCAGGCAAGCCCCCCCTGCGCTGCTTACCTGCCAGGGCGCCAGTGGGCGCCCGCTGATCCTCCGATCTTTTCCGAACCAGATCGGGTCCTTCCAGACCAGTTTGGGAAAGATCGGACAATCCAAAGGGGTGATCGGAAATCGGAGAATTGTATCCGATTTCCCCTGGATCGGGTCTGGATCATGAAACGGACCCGATCCACTGCACACCCCTAGTATACAGTTATTCATGCTCTGTTAACTTCTCGTCTGGATTACTGCAATACACTCTAAGTGGGGCTTTCCTTGAAAATGGTACAGAAATTTCAACCGGTCCAAAATAGGGCAGTGAGATTGGTAATGGTGACTAGCCAATGTGATCATATTATACCAATATTTTTCTGTCTGCACTGGCTGTCAGTCAATTTCTGGATCTAATTCAAAGTACTGGTACTAACATTCAAATCCTAAATGTCTTAGGCCAGCTTATTTTAAGGATATCCTCCCATATATTCCTGCCCAGCCCCATCTTCAGCAGTCCTTCTCTGGCAGCACCCACCAAAGATGGGGGGCTACTAAGGCCAGATCTACACCAAGCAGGACATAACACTTTGAAAATTGTTTGAAAACAGTATGTGGAATGTGTTCTGGGCCCCAACAGTCAATACTGTTTTAAAATTTAAACCATAATAAAGCAGTAGTGTAGATCCTGCCTAACAGGGCCTTTTCTGCTGTGGCAACCAGTTGTGGAAAGAATTTCCCAGGCAAGCTTGCCTGGCACCTACAGTGTGCTTTTCCCAGTGCCAAATGAAGACCTTATTTTCTTGGGAATTTTAGTAATTCAGGTTCTGTTGTTTTAAATCTATTACCAGGGCTCACTCTTCCATGAAGCAGTATGAGGCAGTCACCTCAGGCAGCAGGTTTTAGCTGTCATAAAGGACAGCAAATTGTTTGTTATTTACTTTGTTGTTATTGTATTTCTACTGCCAGGGATGGAAAGACATGCTTAGGGGTTGTTGTTCCTTATGCTGGCTTTGCATACTATGAACCTTGGGTGAGTGATCGTGGGTGCCACTTGCTGTTCTGCCTCAGAAAGCAAAATGTCTTGGGCTGGTCTTGGTCTATTACTGTATTTTGAACCTTTGCACTGCTGCTAGGTTTTATTTGGTTATCATTTTTATTTGATACTGTAGTTTTAAACTTTTATATTGCATTTTATCGTGTTGCATTTTATTGTTTTAATTGTTGTGAACTGCCCAAAGAGTTTTCTCTAGTGGGAGGTATAGAAATGTAATAGGAATTAATTAATTAATTCCCATCCTGTTTGCTTGTTTTTGTCAGTCAGAAAGGCCTCAAAAGATAGTCAAGCTGTTACCCACTTGCACTGTTGCAATAGGCTTCAGTGATATGCTGTCCATTTGGACAGGAACCTGCTCAGCTACAGTGGTTCTTCTTTCCAGTGAAGACGCACTGAGCTTTTGTGAGGTTTCTTTTTACTGCCAGTTTCCTCACAATCAGCTGCAGAGTTGGGTTCTGCTTGCCCTCAGATGTTGATGGATGGGGAGGTGGGATTAAAATGAATACAAACCACTGAATTGTAGATGAGGCTAATTAGCACTGGCCTTCAGAAGTCTCCGTTGTAACTTCATGTCTTTGCAATCAGTCCATAGTAGATGCCAATGTGTTTTTTGATACATAGCAGTCATTTTGAGAGGTTCCAGCAGGGGTGTTGCTAGGTATTGAAAAGATCTGGGGCACAGGCCCTGACACAAACTTGAATGCGCTAACGCATGGACACTTGGAATGACTCAAATTTATTTATGTTTCACCAATACTAGGAAAAGTAAACAGTTTTGATTTCATAGTGATGGGATATATTCCACACACAGAGGACCTATCTACACCAAGCAGGATGCAACACTTTGAAAACATTTTGAAAACTCTATATGGAGTGTGTCCTGGGCCCCAACAGTTGTCCCTGCTGTTAGAAACCGTTTTTAACCGTTTTAAACCATTTTAAAGCAGTAGTGTAGATAGGCTCATTAAAACCCCAGCATTTCCTTTTTAAAGATTGATTGCTGACCACACCTGTTGCAAGAAAATAACAACCAGATTACATATACATTTTCTTTCCACCCACACAACTATCCCTTCTCATGTTTACGTCCTCTGGCAACTCTTTATAAAAATAGAAGTTTTGTTTTTTGCAAGTCTCTTCTAGCATGTGCAAGCTCTTGTTGTCTCCTCCTTCCTGTAACTTAATTTCTGCCAAGACCTCACTAGGATTCAGCCAAGGAGTCTGTTTTCAGTACTACACTAAATTATGGAGAAAGTACCTCTCTGACCATGTTCCACATGCTTTTCCATCACCACTGAAGCTAGAGTCCATGCAAAGAAAAGGAAAGAAAAAAGAATAGCAGAAATGACAAAATGTACATAGGATTGCACTGAAAGAGTAGCCAAGTCAGTGGAGTGGAAGGGGGTAGCCAGTTTATTAAGCCTGCAGCACCCCGCACACAATTCAGGATCAGACTGCAAGCCTCTCCACAAAGGTAACTTCCCATGTACAGTTTCCTGGGAGAAAGACCCGTTGAACATAATGGGACTTACTTCTGAGTAGACATACAGAGAATTCTATAGGTGAGAAGTATTTATCTCCACCCCCCACCCCAAATATGAACTGCTGTTTTTATGAAAGCTTGTCATTCCATTGTTGGTTAATGGAAAGTGACAAAGTAGTCCCAGATTCTTTCCTCTGCACCCAAGTGTGAACCCACTTTTCTCAAGGAGTAGGGTGAGGAGGAGCATCGGGGGAAACAAAAACAAATATGTCAGTTTATATAAAGTCAAATACAGTTCAGCACTTTTCTTAGTGATCATAGCTAAGTGATACGTGCTGTGCATGCAGAAGGTTCCAGGCTTGATCCTCATCTACAGGAAAGACAGGGGGGAAAACTCCTACATGAAACCCTGAAGAGCCACTGCCAGTCTTTGTCAACAAGCCTTGGCTAGATAGACTAATAGTCTGACTCTGCATAAAGCAGTTTCCTATGTCCCTATGTTCTCCTCTAGATAATTCTCCAAGACTTGTTCTAGATCTGGGGACTCCAATGAAGTGACTATGGGCAACAGTGAACCTGAAAGGCCAGGCAAAGGCACCCACCAAGCTATTTTCCCCCTTCTGCAAGTGAATGGCACTGTTCCTCCATGGAGGAAGATGGAGGAGTCCTCTTTGCCTAGAAATGGCTGGATCAGGGGACAGGAGGAGCCAAAGAGAGAAGGGAGGGAGGGAGAGAACCCAGAGGAATCAGAGAGAGAGAGAGAGAGAGAGAGAGAGAGAGAGAGAAGGGAGGAAAGATGAAAGGAAGAATGAAAGGAGAGATAAAGAGACAAACCAGAGAAAGAAAAAGGAATCAGAAAGAGAGGGAGAAGGAGGAGAAGGAGAAGGAAGGAAGGGAGGAAGGGAGGGAGGGAGGGAGGAAGGGAGAGCCAGAGAGAGAGAGAGAGAGAGAGAGAAAGAGAGAAGAGCCAGAATGAGAAGCACATGAAGAGGGTGCACATTCATCTGCACACACATACATAGATAAGGGGGGGCACTCCCAACATTGCCCCTCCCCAATAGCAGCCATTTGTGGTGTGGCCCAGACCAAGGCACTTTTTAAAAATGCCAAATGTGCCCACAGCCCTATAAAGATTGGGGAGATTGATCTAGATGGAGTAGGAAGAAAGACCAGGATAGGGAAGGGAAGAAGACAAAAAGAAGAATAGTAAGTTCTTGTAAATAGAGGCAAAACAGAGGATTTCCCAAGCCAAATGGTTCTTTTCAGACAAGTAGTACTTGAAATGGATTTGGGAAGCAGTAGAGGGGGGTGGAAGGATTGTACATATCTTGATGAAGTTAATGAGCTGAGGTGTTTTTATTCTGTTTTATTTTGGGTTTTAATTTTTGTGAACCACCCAGAGAGGTCTGGGTATTGGACAGTGTAGAAATAAAATTAATAAATGAATGAATTAGAAGCATTCTACATATAGCCTCTCCAGCACTTCCTGGAATGTTATAGTCTAACCTTCCTTTTGGCCTAATCTAGTGCCTGTAGCTATATGGGAGAATATAGAGGAAAGGCAGAAAATAAATTTGTGGAGGCTAATTAAATGCTTTTCTATGCTGAAGCCACCGGACTTCTGCAGAAGCCAAAAGCTCCAGTTTGCAGCAGTAAAATCAGATGCTGGTGTGAAATATGAGTATTTCGCAGGGAACATACCCAGCCCTTCCCCTCCGTCTTCAAAATTTCATGGCAACCAAGCACCCAGCAGAGGACATATAAGAGAAGAAAGATAGCACGTGCAAGAGAAAACAATGAGTGGACTGTAGAAGGAAATGTGGCAGTGTACTTTATAGTTTCCTATTGTTTAACAGCCTACTGCCTTCATGCTAAACCCCTACCGGTCTGTTACGGGAGTGAGGCTTAAGTTATCCTAATCATCACAAGGCTACTGAGCTCAGAAAAAAAAGGCAGACTTGCGTTAAGGTAGATGATGGTACAGCTGAAAAAAGATCCAGGGCACATGCTCGGGAGTGACCCTCAGTACCAACACCATGGGTTCCAGAATGGCAGTGGCCTTGGTGGAAACAGGGACAGGGATATGACATTGCAAAGGAAAGCAGTGAGTGAGTGGGCATGAGGTCACTTTGGTTTCCTATTTTGGTTGTACATGCAAATATGCAATTATAAAATAAATGCAAATATCAAGGACACAAGCACTCCTCCACTGTGGCTTAATCAAAATGTGGCATCCTTATGGTTAAGGTTTGTGAGTGTCACATTCTAATGTAAACATTTTCAGGTGTACACTAGAAACTCAAACACCTTGGATATTTTTCTTATAATAGAATTAAACTCTCTTTCTCTCTCTCTTTCTCTCTCTCTCTCTCTCTCACACACACACACACACACACATCCACACGTAATCTGAACCTTAAAGCAACATATTTAGTTTGTGACTAAAACACCTTCCCCAACCTGATGCCATCCAGATGTGCTGCCCTGCAACTCCCATAATCTTACTGCCAATTTGAGGTACACTGAAGCTGAATTCAGACAAGACGGAGGTGCTTGCTGTCAAAGGCCACAACCTGGGTTTGGAGGAGTGTCAACCAGTTCTGGATGGGATTACACTCCCCCTGAAAGACTGTGTTCGCAGCTTGGGGGTGCTCCTGGATCCGTCGCTCCAAATGACAGCCCAGATAGATGTGACGGCCAGGAGTGCCTACTATCAGCTTCGGCTGATACGCCAGCTGCACCCTTTCCTAGAGTTGGAAGACCTAAAGACGGTAGTGCACGCGCTGGTAACTTCGAGGCTCGACTTCTGCAATGTGCTGTACATAGGATTACCTCTGTGCCTAGTCCGGAAACTTCAACTGGTTCAAAATATGGCAGCCAGGTTGGTCACCGGTACACCTAGGGGTGACTATATTACGCCAGCTTTAAAATTGCTCCACTGGCTGCCAATTAGTTTCCGGACGAAGTATAAAATGTTGGTTATTACCTTTAAAGCCCTACATGGTTTGGGTCCAGGTTACCTGCGGGATCGCCTTCTCCCATACAATCTGCCCCGCACGCTCAGGTCCTCTGGGAAGAACTTACTACAGTCGGCCAAGACTAGGCTGACAACTATTACCCAGAGGACCTTCTCTTCTGCCGCTCCCAGACTGTGGAATGACCTGCCAGAGGAGACTCGTCAACTTAACAGTCTTTTAGAATTTAAGAAAGCCATAAAGACTGTTCTCTTCCGGCGGGCATATCCAGTGGAATTTTAGAATGTTTTTAGGATGTTTTTAGGATGTTTTAATGCAGTTTTAATAATGTGTGTCATGTTTTAATCAGTTTTATGTATTTTATCATATTGTTGTTCCCCGCCTCGATCCAAATGGAGAGGCGGGTAAGAAATACATTATTATTATTATTATTATTATTATTATTATTATTATTAAGCATGGAAAAAAAATCTTATAGCACTAACCTTCAAAACTACACAGAGGCCAAGCACGATTCAAACTGAATTCTCAATGACACAAGGTCAGATTCTAATTCCTGTTATCTTATGCTTTTATGCACTTTCCTTTTTCTAAACAGATTTTTTTCATGCATTTATGTTGAGAGAGAAAGCAGCTAGATAAAACTGAATCTAAAGAAGATGCTCTTCATTTAAAAAATCTTGAACTATATTTCTGCATATACAAGGAGGGAAGGGACATTTTGATGTCCTTCATAGTATAGGTATTTTAGCCATCATGTGCATGTTTATGTCTATCTTTGTCTGCTGTAACCTTCCACTGAATACTTATAGGCATGCTTTTAGTTATGAATAATATGAATTAATTAACCTTTATAAGCAGCAAGTTCTATATCTTGTACTACCAGCAACAAATTTGAACAAGAGCTCTCTTACTGCGAAAAAAATATTATTATTTCAGAGGTTATAGTCTACTTTCTCTTTCTTTCTTTTTTTGCAAGGAACTAAATTATTCACCTAAGATGCATTCATTCAAACTTACACTATGTACTTGTACTCCCAGACATCTGCTTTACAGTCTCATTGTTTGCTGATTCCTTGACATTGTCAGCCAGCTGTAGACCATGCAATCGTGATATAGCTTGAACACCATGCCAACAACAAACAGAGTATTAAGGAAAATGTCCTCACACTGAGAGTTGTTCATCAATTGAATGGGCAGTCTTGTGAGATTATGGCTCAATTCGGACGACACGATAGTCAATGGTGGGGTAATAATCAACTTTACAGTTGTTCATCTAGGGGGTACTCCCCACACAACATGGTAATACATAATCAACTGTGGTGTGGATTAGGATCAGCGCTGAGTTGACTATAGCAGCATTCGGATGACACAATAGTCAAAACAACTGACGATTGTTTCCCCCACACCAGTTGTTTATTGTGTCGTCCGAATTGAGCCAGTGTGTTCCCCTTTGTTCAATGTATTTAAGAGAGGCTGGATGGTCATCTGTCAGGGATGCTGTAGCTGCATCTGGAATTGAAAAGTCTGCATTGAGCAAAGGGTTGAACAAGATGACTTCCAAGAGCTCTTCCAGCTCTATAGTTCTGTGCAGGAGTATTGATTGTTTGAGCTGCTGTAAGTGGGTGTTTTCCAGTTCCAGCATTCACTAGGGAATGTGGAAGAGAACAGCAGCATCACTAGTATGACCCTTTGAGTGAAGGTTAACATACTTCCAGATAGGTACAACAGAAAGATTGCATACTTAACTGGGCAGTCCTGCTATGCAGCCTTGCCATTATCACCATGGATGAATTGTATATTTTCCATGCACCATTCATTTTTATTGAGAGCTTTTCTACGTTAGGCATTTATTCTGTGCTCTTCATTCCCTACTCATGTTTGTTTTCAAGTTCTTTGGATGGCATTGTGTCTAAAGAGCAGTTTCAGTGAGTTTTTTTTTTAGAGCAGGAAAACAGCAATATTTAATTGGAAAAACTTAAAGAAATCCCTTTTTAACTTGTATATTTGTGCTATTCTGCACAGTACCACCCAGAGATTATGTAGCAGGAAAGCATGAATGGAAATACTCCTTGTGTAGTGCTAGGATCTCAATTCTGTGACAAAACTGAAAGTAGACACAATGGATTATCAGCCAATTAACCGCCATGTGTACAGAAGCTTTGAGTATCACTGCTTGCCATAGGATACAGAAGGAAGACTCACAGCACAATCCTATGCATAGCTACACAGATGTAAGTCCTAAAATGAGTTTAATTGGACTTAATCCCATTGTTGCTTTCGATTCAGAAAACAGATTAAAATGGGCAAAATTTCAATTGTTGTGTGTATGTGTATGACTTGTGACCAAATTTTGCAGTGTGGGGAACTCCTGCACCACCTCAGGTTCCCCCAAGTTTGCCAATATCTCCCTTTTTTGTGTGGAAATGATGATGATGTTTTGGCTATGTGAGGATCCACACTCAGAAAATGAGTTTGCTATCAATAGAATGATTAAGATGAAATAAGGGTCATTGTGAAAGAATGCTCTCTTAACTCTCCTCACTGTGAATGTGCTGAGAGAGCCATTCTATGGACTGAACAACTGAAGTGCCTTCACTGGCAAGAGGAGCATGTCTCATTTCTTTTATTTATGGAAGTGGGGGAGCATGAGCCTCACTTCCAAAAATCTGTTATCTCATACAAGAAGTAAAGTGTAAGTTGGGCCTCTGTCTTTGGAGAGACAAGCATCTTAAGAACATTAGAAGACCCATGCTGGATCACACCAAGGGTCCATCTAGTCCAGCAACAGCACCCTCCCACCCATGTTCCCCAGAAACTGGTGTATATAGGCTTACTGCCTCTGATACTGGAGATAGCACATAGCTATCAGGACTAGTAGCCATTGATATCCTTCTTCTCCAGGAAATTATCAAATACACTTTTAAAGCCATCCAAATTGGCAGCCATCACTACATCCTGTGGTAGCTAATTCCATAATTTAACTATGCACTGTGTGAAGAAGTACTTCCTTTTATCTGTCCTGAATCTCCCACCAATTAGCTTCATGGGATGACCCTGGGTTCTAGTATTGAGAGAGGGAGAAAAATGTCTCCCAATCCACATTCTCCACACCACCCATTATTTTGTACACCTCTGTCATGTCTCCCCTTGTCCTCCTTTTTTCCAACCTGGAAATTCAAAACAACCAGGTAAATGCTAATTCATTGGGAAATAAAAGACAACATATTTCTGACAGAGGAGTGACTGAGAGGAAGGCTTTGGGGGAGCTCTGTGTTTACCTTAGGGCAACAGTACGATGAGATGAGGGACTCTTCAGAATGGGAGAAAGCCAGAGAAGAAACATATTTCTGTAAATCGTTGTCATAAAGATGGTAGAAGAAGACATAAGAATGAATTGGAGCACACAGAGAGAGCATATTAGAATAAAAAGTGGGCCATGCGTAATAAGGAGAGCACAAGTCAACAGAATACTTTAATATTTTTTGTGAATAACCACATATTTGCTGCAAAAAGTACATAATATTATCCAGGATCTATTATTTATAGTTTCTTACAAAAATGAAAAGGATTTGTTGAAATAAGGAGTCCTTTTTGTCATCTTTTCCCATATTTGTCTCCAACTTGAAATGACAGGCAGAATGTTCATATAGCAGAAGTAACTAACTGACAAAGAGAGGTGAGACAGATGTAAATTCTGAAATTGGGGCCTACTGGAATGCCTCATTTCAACAGAGAAAGAACTAAATCACAAAATAAATAATTATCCTATTTTTGGTAATGAGATTATGCATATCAAAGCCAAATAAATGCATTCTGCAACCATATCACAAAAAAGGCAATCTAAACTGGACACATGTAAATTAGATCAGATCAAATCAGGAAAATACCATTTTCGATAAGATTTTCAAAATATTAAAGTTAGGGGAAAGCAAGTGTTAAAATGCTTAAGAAAACTAGATCATGCACAAGTGTATAAGCACATGAAAGTCACATTATCATGGTTACTTTGTATCAATACCAAAATGAAGATTAGAGGGTAGAACAAACTTAAAAGTTGCATTAATTCCCCACCCTCATCCCCACGTCTGTCAGTGGAATCAGAATTTTACCAACTTTTTAAAAAGTGAAAAATGTTATTAGTCTGGCAGGTGATTGTATTGATCTGTGCAGGAGCTGTGCTGGTACAAACAGAACCTTGACAACTAGTGCAATATCTTGTTTGTAGCAAGAAAACAGACCTATTTGGCTCTGCCATCTTGCCACATAGAACACACACACACACACACATCAGACCCTTGCTGTCATGATGCCAGTACAGGATTTGCCAGCCTCCACAACTTCAATTGCCACTGTTCCTCTTGGCAGTGTGTCAATTGTATCATTATGTGGCATCCATTGCACTGCATAAGAAGTAGGGATTCCTTGGTAACAGCACAGTTCTGGGGTCACTTAACAGTACCATGCTGCCTATCGTCATGACGTGTTAATGGTAGCGTGCTGAATCAAGGGACAAGAATCAAATGCTTCCACAATCTTTGAGACAAAGTTCCGTAGAAGACAGTCATTTTGCAAATAGTGCTTGCCTTCTTTTGTAATCTAAAAAACAGCTTCAGGTTTATTTCAGGTCCCTTCTGAGGAGCTTCAGTTTATCTCACATGTATTCCGCTGCTTCCTGTCATTGTCCTGACTCAGCAAAAGTATAAAATATTCAAAATTCATAATTAAGCATGTTTCATTTTGCATGGGTCATTCAGATACGATGCTGCCTCATTCAGACACTTTGGCCTATGAGCACTTTACTTAGCTTGCAATGAGCAGATTTACATCCAAAATGAGCTAAGTTCAGTCATTGTTGTCTTTGTTATAAATAATCAATTACTGCAGTTACACAAATAACTGCTTATGCAAGTGGTCTACTTGTGGAGCAGTGTGATGTCAGTGGAAGGGAGGACTTGGAGGCCTGCTTCTGCTTATTCACTGTTAGAAATGTGTAACAAACGTTTTTATCCTCATAGAAACGGAGGCATGATTTTCCACAAATCTGCTCCTTCAACTTTACACTGCTTGGCTGAGTGGGTTATTTGCCTGAGCCTAATTATTTGCACAGGTAAGCCAGCCACTGTAACATCTGCCCTGTCTCTTAGTCTATGCATCCCGGCTGAGTTTCAGACAATGACTGACATGTAATTTCAGGTTGGTTAGAAGGAGGCCTAATATGCCAGTTAGCTAAGCATCTTCTAAATTTAACAATGTTCTCTGCCCCAAGTTTACAGGGTATGGGGACCCAATACTTCGCACCAGAAAGGAACCGGAACTGAAATCTGGTTTGATATTAAGAGAATGGTGTGGACACACAGTTGGAATAGGATATAATGAAACCCAGAATAAATTCATGAATGAAAAAGGGAAAGCACAGTGAGTAGCAGCTACAAACTCCTCTTCTGTAGAAAATGAAGAGCTAAACAATTATTAGATAATCTATTCAGGAACTCCAAATGAAGCCATACAGGACTATACCCGGGGGGGGGGGTGTTTAAATATGCAGACATCTGTTGAGTTCAGCATGCAATAAGCCTACAGTCAACTTACTATTCCTGATTTAAGCAGCTCCTTGTAGCATTATTTTTGTCTCCTGCAGTGATAATCTAGCCTAGGCTGATTACTATTTTGCTGTTATTTACCTCAGTTTTATGATAACTGTGCACATCTAAGCTAAAGGTTAACTCAACTTGTTTCTTCCAGTCACTGGTTTTATGGAGGACTGTATCCCATGACACTAGGTTAAAAGCCATGCAATAAAGGGATCATAAGCAATTGCACAGAGTATTAACTCCTAATACAGCATAGAATGCCAGGAATAAAATATGGTCAGGTAGAGCCCATAACACTAATTAACCTGCTGTAAGTAAAGTAGAAAAATAATTCCAAAGACAGGCTCAGACCTTTCTCAGGTATAAACAATGATCCAGTTTGCATGATCACCACAGCCTACCATGGCTTATTTGTTGTTCTAGGGTTAAACGAGGGTTATTTAACCATCCGCATAACCCACACAGCCCAGCTTCACATGACACGACAAGCTACGTTTTATTTATTTATTTATTTACAATTTTATTTCAAAACATTTTTATAGCGCCACTTTGCCATTTCTGGCATCATGGTGCTTTACAATAATACATCAAACAATTTTGATTAAGAACCCTCAACCCACATTAAAATTTAAACCATCCCTCCCCCAAACTCTTGTGAAAATAAGAACCCCTTACAGAGGCGTTTTAAAAAATTGACAGTGGGAGCCTGTCTAATCTCCAGTGGCAAATTGTTCCAACCACTGAAAAAGCCCTGGCCCCCGCACATTCCAAACTGTAGCAGGGGGTGATCAAGTCACCTTGCCCTTGAGAGCGGGTCTGCCAATGGTGGGACACAGAAGCAAGGCGAGCACTCAAGTAACCAGGGCCCAAGCAGTGCAGGGCTTTATACATAGTTAATAAAATATTGTAGCGCACCCTAGCAGCCACTGGCAGCCAGCAGAGCTCTTGAAGCAACGAAGTGATAGAAGACCACTTCCGAAGCCCCTTGACCAACCTGGCTGCTGCATTTTTTACAGCCTGTAGGCGCTGCATTTGCTTCAAGGGAAGCCCTGTATACAGCAAGTTGCAATAGTCAAGCCTGGAGGTGACGAGGGCATGAACTGCAATGGTAAGATCGGCCTCTGACAAAAGGAGCAAACTTGGCGGAGCATATGTAATTGGTAAAAACAGCTCCGGACAACAGCCCCCACCTGTGATAACATAGTTAGGGACTGGTCAAGAATGACACCCAGGTCTCGCGCCTCGGTCACAATCCTCGGTCAGATTTCTGAAAATGAAACATCTGCAAGCTCCTGCATTGAACCTGCCAGCCGCTGACCTCGACCAACAACCATCGACTCAGTCTTCTCCGGATTAAACTTCAACTTGCTTCTGGACATCCAATTGCAAATCTCAGCCAGGCACCGAGACAGGACAGCAACTGCCTCACAGATGTCTGAGCCCACCGAGATGTAAAGCTGGGTATCATCGGCATACATATGGTACCTCAGCCTGTGGGCTTTAATTAACTCTGCCAGTGGCCTTACATACACATTGAACATGAAAGGTGAGAGGATAGAACCCTGTGGAGCTCCACAGGGGAGGGCTGTGGGGGCAGATGAACAAGTGCCCATGGTAACCAACTGAGCCCTTCCATCCAGGTAGGACTGGAACCAGGCAAAAGCCAGGCCCTCCAGTCCCACCTGGGTCCTCAACCCTCTAATCAATAATTCATGGTCCACTGTATCGAAGGCTGCTGAGAGATCCAATAACAGTAAGATGGACAGATGGCCTTTGTCCATTGCTAAAAGAAGATCATCACAGACCGCAGCAAGGGCAGTCTCGGTGCTGTGACCTGGCCTGAAGCCAGATTGAAAAAGATTTAGAAAATCTGAGTGATGGAGGACCCATTGGACCCACTCCAGTACCACTTTTTCCACCACCTTACCAAGAAAAGGAAGGTTGGAGACTGGTCGGTAGTTTGCTGTCAGTGATGGATCAAGAACTGTTTTTTTAAGGAGTGGCCGCACACTAGCCAATTTTAGGCAGATGGGCACCCTAGCCTCCATCAAGGATACATTCACTACTATGGTTAGAAGTGGACTCACCACTGACCAAGCAGGGTGGATCAACCAGGTTGGACATGGGTTCAATCCACAGGTAGTAAACCGGAGCTGACCAAAATTGCTCTCCAGCTCAGTCAAAGATACTAGGCCAAAGCATTCAAGTTTAGGTTGTGTCCTGGGAGATTCCAGCGGCAACTCTGCAGGTAGACCTGGAGGAAAACCAGCCCTAGTTCTGCTAATCTTTCCAATAAAAAATTGGGCAAACTCATCACATCCATCAACTGTAGGTTCTGTTGCTGCACAGTCAAAATTTATCAGGCTGTGTGGCACTGAAAAGAGGCCGGCTGGTTCTTTGTTGCATCTAAGCAAGAGGAGAAGAAAGATTTCTTTGTCCTCATCACAGCCCTATGATACTGTTGGCAATGCCGCACAAGGGAGTCATGATCAACAAGGGAGTGACTCTGCCTGTCATAGCTTGCATAATCAAAATGGTGGCCAGCACATGCTGAAATCTATCATGGCTTAAATAAGCCATGGTGGACTGCAGTGATCGTACAAACCCAGTCAATGGCATGCCATCAGTATCCTGTCAGAAGGGCAATGCTTTGATGACAAGGTTGTGCGGCTGCCCAGTTTAAACAGTTACTGATAATTTGGAGTAAACACTTCATCTGAAGGTTTCCCATGCTTCAGTGTTTCACCCAAAATGCATGTATTTTGTCTGGGGAGATATACATACTGACCTGCCATACATTGGGTGAACACATATCTCCATGTTCAAATGAGAGATGGAAAGTGTGGATCACTCATGTACTCACATGTCCTCACTCTCTCTCCTTTAAAAGGACTAAAATTAGTATGAGCAAGTTCCTTCAAAGCTATTGAATAGGAGTGGGGAATCTTATTCTGATGTTGACCCACAGGAAAGGGCCATCGGGAGCAAAACTGAAGGTGAGAACAGCCAAGTGTGGGCCGTTGGCAGCATTGCAGGACTGCATAGAGCTTGTTCTCTATGCCATTCATCTCTCTCTTCCTCTGTGCCATCCATTTCTTTCTCCTTCTCTCTCTCTCCACATGAAACAGGGCTAGGGGCCACAGCTATTTCTGCGCTGTAGAATGTCAGCAATGTAGCTTCAGTAGCATACATAATTAGTCTAATTATTTGTGGCTGGATGGGGGAAGCTAGAATTTGTAGGACTTTGTTCTGTCTAAAAATGCATAGGATGACATCCTGAAGCTCCTTTCCATAACTAATATAATTTAAATTATCATCAAGTTTAAAAAAGCCCAAAAAATGGGGAAAAAATCTATATAATTTGATCTCAACTTGCCAAATTACAATGTTCAGGACAACGTCATCTGAAAATGGTGCAGCGATGAAAAAGTATTATTTAGCACATTTCACCCAAATTGTCTGATGTTTATGAGAGGCTATGATATGTATTACATGGGAATTAATATAATTTGGATGAATTAATGTGGATATTAAGCTGTAGTTCAATAATTTTTCCATTACAACTCTTCTTTTAAATGTGCTTTATGAAATGTTCATTTTCAGATGCTATTAACATTTGATATTTGGCAGTATGGTATTGCAGTCGTCATAATACTTTTCACAGAAAAAGTTAACTCTTTTCTTTTCTTTATAAGCCAGAGCAAGATATTACAACAACTCTCAGCAGCCTCCCATTGATTTTTGTTGAAATTATTTCTGGCTATGATTGCAATCGCAGCCTTCTTCGGCTGTGCCCAGCCTTACTCTTTTCTTATTTCTGAATATACCTAAACCAGGGACACAGAAGCACTTTCAGCCAAGGTCCAAATTTTGCTTTGGCGCTCAAATATGGGGGTCTATACAGAAAGTAAATCTCAACATTATTCAAAACAAATATTTACGAGCCATCCTTGAGCTCCCTAAGACAATGGAGTCCTCTATCCTACGTCTGGAAGCGGGCTTCTGTTTGCTGAAGACCAAAGTACATATTCTTGCTCTCAGATATTGGCTAAAATTGAATAGTATTACCCTAATATTACCCTAGTATTAATTGCTTTTAGGGAGATGTCAAACTTTAATAGTAGAGCGCCTGTATCCTGGAATCAAGAAATGTTACAAATTATTGAAATGTACGGACTCTCTCTTGACATTTTGAGCTCTTCAAACTTTGAAATGGCATCTCGATATTTAAAATCCTACATGACAAAACAGGATGTTTGAGAGGACCGTGTTTCTGTCTGTCTATCAAAATGTGTACCCTAGTATGTTAAATTACCCGTTCAGACTCCCTATCCACAATATATAACAACTATTACAAACTTTAAATGGAGGAAAGCCTTTACAGCCCTACGAGTCCAATCCATGAGCTCTGCCATAATCTCTGGACGTTATAGTCAGATTCCCTATGAACAAAGAGTCTGTCCATGTGGGGCTAACCTGCCTGAAGACCTCCCCCATTATCTACTTGTATGCCCAATTTATGAAGTCTTAAGGATAGCCTTATTGAGGGATTTAGACTTGGCATCAGGTAGATCCGATGGGTATCTGATAAATTTCTTATTGGGGGACAGATTCCCTCAGGTTTCTGAAAAGGTAGCCCACTTTGCTTTCAGAGTAGCAATTCTAAGGAGGAAATTTTGTGACAAGCTGAACTGCACTGAGGAATATCTTTTATTGTTAGGTTTTATCATAGTTTTAAATGGATGCGTAACATGCTCTTGGTTTTTGTACTATTTTCTTTATGTGTTTTGTTTATAGTAATGGCTTTTGCTACACAAATAAACTATTACTTACTTACTTACCCAGATTCTATTTTGGAGAAGTTTTTGACAACTATGTTCCAGTGGTGGGTAGGGCTGAAATACTAAAAAAAATACCAGCATATATTTGCTTAAAGCATGTACTGCCAGTAACTAAGCCTTAGGATTGGCATTTCAACCTTTTAGAATGGAAGGAAAACTTTAGAAAAGCCAGGAAACAACTAAATGATCAGTGGTGAGTGGAAGTGGGTGAGACCATGACCATTTGGGGAATGCCAGAGAGCTGCATTGGGATATCAGGAGGGCCGGATTTGACCTCCGAGGTTCTGCACACCTGACCTAATCTTTCCCTCTGCATAAATACCAGTTGCTTTCCCGATCCTTTATGAATGCCACAGAGCATGTGTTGTCCAAATTTGTTTTCTGCAGGGTGGGTTATTGTGTTGTCTGAACACAGCGCATTTTCTGCAGGGTGGCTTGTTAACCATGCAGTGTGGTTTACTTTTCTAGACTAAGCCATCCTGAGAACCCACAGCTTGTTGTTGGGTGGTTAACAAGCCACACTGCATGGTTAACAAGCCACCCTGCAGAAAACACCCTGCGGTCATACAACACAATAACATGCTCAGGAATGTCCACTGTCTCTGAAATACATAGTAATGATACTTTCCAATACCTCCTGGTTCAATGAAATGGTCTAGGGGACATTGGGTAGTATCCAACTTGCCATTCTGTTAATGCAAATGATGTGCTAGTGGAAACTGGGGTCCAAACGATGCACAAGAGGAGAATGTGCAAGAGGTTGTACATTACACTAGTGCAACCTGATGTGCAACCAGTTGCACATGACTCTTGTGGAACCTGTAGTGCAACCAGTTGTATATAACACTTCTGCAACCCATGGTGCCTGTCTGCACAACCAGATGTGCAAGCATAATGGGCAGCTGCTAGTGCAATGGAAAGATTCTGCAAGTGCTTGATGAGTTTGGGGAAGGACACCATTGGTTACTGTTCATTGAAAACTATGTTATAAATTTGTTAGTCTTCTGCTTTTCCTGCAATTTCCCTGTTTCTCAGCAGCAAAGGATGACCCTCATCATACTCAGAAGACTCCAAGCCTTGAAGATTGCAAGCTACCTCTGTCGTCACCTCCCAGCTCTTGCCATGGTCAGTTTCCCTCCCTTCACAAGACAGAGAGAGACTCAAAGTATATGTTACTTATTTTTAGGGATATGCATGCCAAAAAATATTGTGTTTTATCATTATTGGAATTTCTGTACAAAAAAAATATCGTCTCTGATAATATTGTACATTAATCGTATCATCTTCACAATAATTATCGGAAATCCGATATTTAATTTGCAGCCCCATTGTGCCTTATAGAGCTGAATCATTTAGAAAAAATGCCTATAACTTCTGTATTTTCAAAGTTACAGGCTTGAAACTTGGTCACTATGCTTATGGGGGATGCCTAAGTATGAAATTTGAGATCGATCCATCCAACCCTAGATTTTATATGAATTTATTAAAGATCGTTTAAGTTCTGACAGGTCAGAATGACAGCTCGCCACGTGCGTTCATTCAGATCTGTCAAAAAGTTGCACGATCTTTTAAAAAATCATATAAAATACAGGGGTGGAGGGATTGGTCTGAATTTGTCACATATGTGTAGCAACATGTGCTAGACATGTGTATGAAATTTGAGATCGATCCCTCCACCCCTCGATTTTATATGAATTTATTAAAGATCCTGCAACTTTTTGTCAGGTCTGAATGAACACACGTGGCGAGCTGTCATTCTGACCTGTCAGAACTTAAACGATCTTTAATAAATTCATATAAAATCGTGGGTTGGAGGGATCGATCTCAAATTTCATACACATACTTAGGCATACCCCATAAGCAATTGGGTTGACCTCAGCTTTCAGAATGAGCACGATCTTTAAAAAAAATCATAGAAAATTGAGGGTTTAAGCAATTGCTCTGATTTTTTTTTCCAAAAATGATCAGCCAGATCCCATCTTCAATGTCCCACAAGTTTCAAGTTTTTATCTTTAAAAATGAAGAAGTTACAGTGGGGGGAGGGGCTTTGGGGGACCCCCTATAACTTTTTAATTTGAAAAGATAGAGACATGAAACTTTTTGGACATTGCAGATTGAATCTTGCTAGTCCTGACTCCCCAAGTTTCATGTCATTATCATTTCAAATAAAAAAATTATGCATGTGTTTCCCCCAATGCAAGCCTATGGGGAGAAAAGCAGACAAGATGACAGCACGGAGACCAGGTCAACCAGCGCTCAATAAAGTTGCACGAACTTTAAAAAAATCATATAAAATCAAGGGTTGGAGAGATCGATCTCAAATTTCATACACATGTCTAGCACATATGGCTACACATATGTGCCAAATTTCAGATCAATCCCTCCACCCTTGTATTTTATATGGATTTTTAAAAGATCATGCAACTTTTTGTCAGGTCTGTATGAACGCACATGATAAGCTGTCATTCTGACCTGTCAGAACTTAAACGATCTTTAATAAATTCATATAAAATCTAGGGTTGGAGGGATCGGTCTCAAATTTCATACACATACTTAGGCATCCCCCATAAGCACTGTGACCAAGTTTCAAGCCTCTAACTATTAAAATACAGACGTTATCAGTTTATTTATATGGCAGTCCAATAATCCAATATAATCGGGCTGAAAAATTTTGGATCGGATATTTATCGGAGGTTTTTCTATCGTATCATTATCGTTAATTGGATGTCCGATACTGACCTTATTGTATCATTATTGGACATTTTAACGATATGATACACATCCCTACTTATTTTTAACTTTAGAGTAAGTGTAGGGATCCAGATTAGAACTTTACTGTAGGGAATATGGGACATTAACCCTTCCCACCACCAAAACTGTGATCCTGATCCAAATTGAGGGGCCCCATGCCGACAATTTATATTGCTAAACAGTGATCCATTATTGTATTGGCATTATTGCAGATGTGCAGGTAATCCAGATCCAGACTTCAGGAAGGGAGGAGGCTAACCCTCCCTCCACGCCCAGCTAGGGTCCTGGTCCAGACTGGGACCTCTGTGCTTACTCTAGAGTAAAAACTGAAAAAAGTTGCTACTAAAGATGTAGGTAGACACTATGTTTGCTTTGGCACTAAATTTATTTCTTTTATTTGTACCTCGCCTTTCTACCAAAAAAAGCCACTCAAGGCAGCTTACCAAACCAATTAAAATTGATTAAAACAATACATGAAAATGTAATAAAAACATAACAATTTCAGAAAAAAAATTAAAACAGCACCCGACCAACCAGACCCACTTATTTAAGAAGGGCCTTCTTAAATAAAAAAGACTGCTGGTGGAAGGACATCGAAGAGGGAGCAAACCTAGCCTCTTTGGGGAGGGTTCCATAGCCTGGGAGCAGCCACCGAGAAGGCCCTCTCTCAGGTCACCACCACATGTGCCTCTGAAGGCCGAGGTCTCAAAAAAAGGGCCTCTCCAGAAAATCTTAGGAACTGGGCAAGCTTGTATGTGAGAAGGCAGTATTTCAGCTAGGGCTTTATAGATCATAACCAGCACTTTGAATTCTGCCCAGAAACAAGACTGGCAGCCACTGAACATTTTGTAGCATGGGAGTCATGTGCTCCCTGTAACCAGCCTCAGTCAACAGGCCTCAGGGTTCTGAAGTATCTAAACAGTTTTCAAAGGGAGCTCCCCACAGAGCACTTTACAGTAATCCAAACAGGATGTAAGTAAGGCACACGTGACCATGGCCAGATCACATGTCTCTAGGAATGGGCTCAGTTTATTTATTTACTTACTTTTAATACCAATTAATATAACTAAAACTCTAAGCAGTTCACATATAAACATTAATGGTCACAGTGTATTATATACACTATTTAAAAACAATTTCAACTGCAGAAACAATACAAAGAACAATACAAGAAACAAACAATACAGTAATATGGAGTAGCCCGGGTGAACAAGGGCATTTTCTGAAGTCATTTGAAACATTTTGCCTGGGAAAGGAGAATTTGAATTCTAGCAGGGTGGTCTGAGGGGCTAGTTTCCTAGGATGTCTTTCCAAGTTTTCCTGGAAAATTCTTGGACAGTTCTCAAACTTTCTCAGGGCAACAACAGGGAAATCATATCAAAACATTTATTTTCTCATGTATAATGGTTTTTCATTACCGGACATTCGATGTATTTTATACAATGCATAAAATTTGAAATAGACACACATGTTAAGATCTGTCCAGATCACTAAGCAATGAGATGTCTGGAGGTAAACTGTACAGGGTTTAGGATGAAATCTTATGCATACTTGCCAGGGAATAAATCCCATTCAACCAAATGTGGCTCACATCTAAGCAGACATGTATAAGATCATAGAATCATAGAATAGTAGAGTTGGAAGGGAGCTATAAGGCACTGTTAACTTTGGATAAGAGAATCCCAGAGACCTATGATATATGTAGTTTCTGCTGGTCTTGTGACCGTAATAAATATTGATTGATTGATAATGTATGTAATATTATTGGTTTAATTTGCAAATGGGATGTAAGGTGGGTGAGCATCAAAGTCTCAGGATGCTCTAGACAAATTGTAAAAAAAAAAAGCCCAATGCATTTCATTTTCTTGCTTTCTGTTAGGCATCTGTATGGAACACTGCGGCCCCCTCCCTGGGCTATTTCCAGCACAGTTAATTTTAGTTACAAATTTACAGCTCAGTCTGTGCCCAGATTCAAAACTTATTTTTTCTGCCCTTCCACTAGATTAAAGATGTCACCTTCAAGAGATCACAGCAGCAAATTAAGGAAAACTTCCCCAGGCATTAGCTTCCATTGAAGAAATATCAGCTGATCATCTCTGGCTATTAGCAAGCAATCAGCTTAACAAAAGACACTCACCCAGCAGCCAGAACACATATATGCAGAAACAGAAACAGCCCATGTCATCACCTTCACTGCAAAATGAAGAAGTGTCTTTCAAAACATCTATCATTTTAGAAAGGGTTGACGAATTTAGGATTATGTAACATTGGCCCAGTTTGCACTATCACCACTGCTTCAGCAAGCCATTTGCCTAATTACTTGTCCAGGCACAGCTTGTTGTGTCATCTGAACCTGGGCAGCATGGCTTGTTTGATGTGGAAACAGCCCTCACATGACCCATCACCTCTAGTTGGGTTGTTAAAACTGTGGTGATCGTGCAAACCAGGTCACTGTGAAAACTGCAGGACCAAAACATTTTTTCTGTTCTCCTCATCGAAATGAATTTCATTTCAGCAATCCTCTGGTGAATAATCCAAACTAAACTGCACTGCATTTCATCTCTTAGTCATAAGAATAAGTTGAGATTGCTGAATTGTCAGCAAATCTTTGATGTAAATCAGTGGTCACAGGAGACTTCTTTAGAAGGTAGAAGGGGGAAAATTATGTAGCCATCAGCTCATCAAAAGAAAGCTTTTTACCTTTGGAAGAAAATACAGCTAACTTTTAACAAGCAGTTTTAGTATCATATAATTCTATGGCCTCATTATTGAAGGATACAATTGTTTTTGTTCAGAGTGGCTTTTAAAAGCAACATAATGAGGCTTAATTTATTCCAGGAAGTGGTTACAGCAATAAAATGCATAAATTAATAATGGCCATGTTTCCTCTCTCCCTCCCTCACCCTTTGCTTGTTAGTTAACTTGCTTTTACTGTCCTTGGCTTTTACCTAAACATTTCTGCCACAGAATGCACATGATTATTAGTACTTCATTACACAAAAGCCAGATTAGATTCACCTTTTGCATAATAATCAGCACAACATGTACTCTTGTGATTTAGCTTATCCTACCTTTTAGGGGGAAATAGTTATGTGGAAATACGCAGTGGAGACCTGAAGAAAGAGTGCCTCCCAAGGCTTGTGCCAGCCCCCTAATCATCATCATCATCATCATCATCATCATCATCATCATCATCATAAATTAGCACTGGTAATATACAAGCACTCTATGAGAAAAGGATCAATTCTGCCCACTAGAAGTCAACAGTGGAAAAAATCTAAGTCTAGGATTTAAAGAAGGATGCCACTGTATGGTAAAGCTTCAGATGTTTGCATTGTACAGTATACCTGGACCTTTACTCAGACTTCAACATAAGGACAATTTAGGAACAGATTATAGGTTTAAATGGCTGTTGGGGGGGTTGATTATCAGTAAGGTTTTCCATAAACTTTGAGGTACATGCAAATATGCTTGAAAACAGGAGTTGCAATAACTTTTTCAACTCTGCCCCTGGCCACCACCACACACACACATTGCAATTGACAGATGTACTTCCCAGGCATGTGACTGCTGACAGACACAACGGTCTTGTCCTTTTCCTACTTCAGGTGTGCTATCTGCCCCTTTAAAAAAAAGAAGTATATTCATTCAGCTTGTTCATTACTTTGTTTATGAGAGAGAGAGAGAGAGAGAGAGAGAGAGAGAGAGAGAGAGAGAGGCTCAATTCGGACGACACGATAGTCAATGGTGGGGTAATAATCAACTTGGGGATAGCTGCTCTTCAAAAAAGGAGTTGCTATGTGGTGTACCACAAGGTGCCATCCTTTCCCCAATGCTGTTTAACATTTACATGAAACCGCTGGGAGAGATCATCCGGAGGCATGGGGCGGGGTGCTATCAATACGCTGATGACACCCAAATATATTTCTCTATGCCTTCGACAACATGGTCAGCTAAGGATAGTGTGTCTCCTCTGAATGAATGCTTGGAGGCGGTAATGGGCTGGATGAGGAAAAACAAACTGAAGCTGAATCCAGACAAGACAGAGGTGCTCGCTGTCAAAGGCCCCAACCTGGGTTTGGAGGTGTGTCAACCACACACTCCCCCTGAAAAACTGTGTTCACAGCATGGATTACTCCTGGATCCGTCGCTCCAGATGACAGCTCAGATTGATGCGACGGCTAGGAGTGCCTACTATCAGCTTCGGCTGATACACCAGCTGCGCCCCTTCCTAGAGTTGGAAGACCTAAAGAAGGTAGTGCACGCGCTGGTAACTTTGAGGCTTGACTTCTGCAATGCGCTGTAGATAGGGCTACCTTTGTGCCTAGTCCGGAAACTTCAACTTGTTCAAAATATGGCAGCCAGGTTGGTCACCGGTACATCTAGGGGTGACCACATTACACCAGTTTTAAAATCACTTCATTGCCTGCCAGTCAGTTTCCGGGTGAAGTATAAAGTGTTGGTTGTTACCTTTAAAGCCCTACATGGTATCGCCTTCTCCAGTACAATCCGCCCGCACACTTAGGTCCTCTGGGAAGAACTTACTCAAGCCAGCCAGAACTAGGCTGGCAAGTGTTACCCAGAGGACCTTCTCTTCCATCGCTCCCAGACTATGGAATGGTCTGCCAGAGGAGATTAGACAAATTAGCAGTCTTCATGACTTTAAGAGAGTCATGAAGACTGCTCTCTTCCGGCAGGCCTATCCGGATAAATTTTAAGATGTTTTAATGATGCATTTTCTCTTGTTTTTAATTTTTTTTAACTGTTTGTGATTTTTATATTTTACATTGTGTTCCCCGCCTCGATCCGAAGGGAGAGGCAGGTTATAAATTATTATTATTATTATTATTATTATTAGTATTACTACTACAGTTGTTCATCTAGGGGTACTCCCCACACAACATGGTAATAAACAATCAACTGTGGTGTGGATTAGGATCAGCGCTGAGTTGACTATGGCAGCATTCGGATGACACAATAATCAAAACAACTGACGATTGTTTCCCCTACACCAGTTGTTTATTGTGTCATCTGAATTGAGCCAGAGAGAACTAAAAGTTGAAATACTGGCCCAGGCAGCAGGAATGTAGCCTTAGCATTCTTAGGCAACAGCCATTCCTCATCATCACCATACAAAACCAGTTTTGCCCAGGCTTGACTCAGAAGGCAGACTGAACAAATTATCATGTAAGAGATCCCACAAGGCTGCACTGTTTAGATTATGTACGTCTGTATCAGTGGAGACTGATGGCTCCAATTTCAGTGGGGCTGTGAATCCATGCTAGGTTTCAGTCAAAACTGGCCAGAATGGAGCTATCCGATGTGCTGAACCTCCATCCCCAAAATAGGTTCAGCACATTGGATAGCAGCTTTAAACCCAGAATTGATTATCAGCCCCACTGAAATCAGAGCTACCAACCTCCACTGATCTGTATGCATCCTTAACATAAAACAGCATGCACATCTAGAATTGAGTGGGGGCAGTCAGCAAGCGCTTGGTGAAACCAGACAGAGGTGAGCCTGTCCAACCCTAACCCTTACATACTTTCATGACATAAGATCAGCTAGAGAGATGTTGCTTCAATTACAAGCACCATAAGATGTATGGCTGACCACCATTAGCATTATGGCTGCCTCGATATTTTATTTTATTTATTACATACCTATGCACCCAAATATCCAAAGATCTCTGGGCAGTTCCCAACAATTAAAACCATGAAATACAATATAAAAGTTGAACTGTTTAAACTACACTGTAAAATCAAAATAAAAAACAAAATAAAACCTAGCAGTAGTGCAAAGATTTAAACTAAGAATGTAAGAACAAAAGAGCATAAAAAGAGGTGTGCCAGATCAGACCAAGGTCCATATAGTTCAGCATTCTGATCACGCAGTGGCCAACTAGCTGTTGACTAGCAACCCACAAGCCTCCTTCCAGGTTCCCCAGAAATGGTATACATACCCCCTCTGATACTGGAGGTAGCATATAGCTATCAGGACTGTTAGTCACTGGTAGCCTTCTTCTCCAGGTATTTACCCAGTCCCTTTTTAAAGCCATCCAAATTGGTGGCCATCACCACAACTTGTGTTAGCAATTCCATACTTTAAATATGTGCTGTGTGAAGAAATACTTCCTTTTATCTATTCTGAATCTCTCACCAATCAGCTTCATGGGATGACCCCGTTGGGTTCTAGTATTAAGAGAGAAAGAGGGAGGGAGGGAGGGAGAGAGAGAGAGAGAGAGAGAGAGAGAGAGAGAGAGAGAGGTGTCTCCCTATGCACTTTCTCCAAGTCATGCATAATTTTGTACACGTCTATCATGTCTGACTTTACTTGTCACTTTTCTAAGCTAAACACTCACAGCTACTGTAATCATCCCTCATAGGGGAGCTGCTTCAGCCCATGATCATTTTAGTTGCCCTTTTCTGCACATTTTCTAGCTCTACAATATCCCTTTTGAGGTGCAGTGACCAGAACTGAATATAGTATTCTAAGAACCTATCTACACTACTGCTTTAAAACAGTTTAAAATGGTTTATAACAGTTTTGAGAACTGTTGGGGCCCAGGACACACTCCATATACAGTTTTCAAAATGTTTTCAAAGTGTTTTATCCTGAGTGTGTAGATAGGCTCAGTGTGTGGCCACACCACAGATTTGTGTGAGGGCAGTATGATATTGACAGATTTATTTTCATTTCCTTTTCTAATTATATCTAACATGGGATTTGCCTTTTTTTGCAGCAGCTGTACACTGAGTTGACATTTTAATTGAGCTGTCCACCACAATCCAAAGATATCTTTGATAGTCAGTCACTGCTAGCTCAGATCCCATCAGCATATAAGTGAAGATGGGATTGTTTGGGCTCTATGTGCATCATTTTGCACTTACTTACATTGAACTGCCATTTGATGCTCATTCTTCCAATTTGGAAAGATCCTTTTGGAGCTCTTTGCAATCCCTTTTTGTTCCGACCACCCTTAATAATGTGGTGTCATCAGCAAACATGGCCACTTCACACTCACTCCTAATTCCAGATAATTTATAAACAAGATTATAAACATTAGTCTCAATTCAGATCCTAGTGGGACCGCACAATTTACATCCCTGCACTGGGAGAATTTACCATTAATTCCTACCATCTGTTTTCCATTCTTTAACTAGTTACTAATCCATAAGAGGACCTCCCCTCTTATTGCATGGCTGCTATGTTTGCTCAGGAATCTTTGGTGAGGGACTTCATCAAAAACTTTCTGAAGATCCAAGTAAAAAATGTCTACCAGATCATCACTGTCCAAATGTTTATTGACATACTCAAATAATTCTAAAGGGCTAGTGAGACATGACTTACCTTTGCAGAACTCATGTTGATTCTTTTTCAGCAGGGCTTATCCTTCTGTATGTCTACTAATTTTATCTTTTATAATGCTTTCAAGCAAGCTACCCAGAACAGACTTTAAGCTAACTGGATTGTAATTTCCTTGATGCCCCCTGTATCCTTTTTAAAAAATTGGCATTACATTAGCCATTCTCCTCTAGTACAGACACTGGGACATGTTACGTATTTTTCTTAGAAAATCAGCCTGTTTAAGAACTTTAACTCTAGGATGGATACCATCAGGCCTGGTGATTTGTTAACTTTCAGCATGTCACTAAGGTTGAGGACTTAATCTTTTGTCACACTATATTCCTCAGTTCTTCATATGCTGGAGGTATTCTACTGGCATCAGACGAGTAGCCATTGATAGCCTTATCCTCCATGATTTTTTCCAATTCCCCATACTGCCACAACCTATGGAGGAATTACTGCTTCACTGGGCAATTCCTTCTATTGGGTTTCTTTAGGGTGACCAGATAAAATCCAGGTCAGGGCTCATGTAACTTTAACAGTTGTAGAGAAAAGGGAATTTCAGCCAGTGTCATTTGTATGCAATTAGTTCCTGGTGAAATTCCCTCTTCATCACAACAGTTAAAGTTGCAGGGGCCCTGCCTTCTTTTGTATATGGTCACTCTAGTATAGTGCATACACCTTTAACTGTTGTGATGAAGAGGGAATATCACCAGGAACGAATTGCATACAAATGACACTGGCTGAAATTCCCCTTTCTCTACAACTGTTAAAGTTACATGAGCCCTGACCTGGATTTTATCTGGTCAGCCTAGTTTCTTATTTTAAGCCAATGCTTATATTTCAGGGTCTAAGGAATTTACCTCAGGCCAAATTCTCTAAACTTCCACTCCAGCCACATACACTCACAACCAGGTCCAATTCTTGGATACAGTCTTCCTCTGACTCTCAAAGCTCATGCAGTGTACTACTGACTGTTTGGACAGTCTATCTAGGATTTTACTTCCTGCTTATGTAACTTTTTTCTGGCAAGTTCTGGGCAGCCTCATGCCATAACACAGCCACCTGCTCCCTATACCTTAACTTCACCACTCATGTATGGTTATCCCTCAGAGAAGGAATACCTTAATATTCAGAACTTAGCTATTCATTTTCTCCTCAGCTTTCTCCTAGGCAGGATCTATACTACTGCTTTAATAACAGCAGTGGTTTCTAACAGCAGGGACAACTGTTGGGGCCCAGGACACACTCCATATTCAGTTTTCAAACTGTTTTCAAAGTGTCATATCCTGCTTGGTGTAGTCCATCTAACACCACCCACCAACCAGTAGATCTTCTCCCTGACTTGCTAATAACCAACTTCCTGAATCCTTGTCAACTCATTAAGTGTCAGCTGTCATTCCCCAACCGTTCTTTTCCACCTAGCCAGATTCCCCCTGCTAATCAAATTAAATTTACCTGATCCAGGCCCCTTCTATAAGTATTCAAAGCAATTCCCTTTCACCTCCCCTAATGTCAGTAAGGAACTACTACACAGGCACTGACAGTAACAAAACAAGGCCTTAGTCCAACTCAGATACATTACAGTCTCTCAGAAGCCACACAAATTAAATATTACAGAACAACAGTTATATAGTTGTCAACTGCTGGGTTTGTTTGTTTGTTTTAAAAAAGCTTGAAGTTTTTAAGAACTTTGTTTTTATGATGATTTAATTTAGATAATTTTATTGTAAGCTAAATGGGCATGTATTGGTAGTAAAGTGGCTATAAATTTAAGTATTAATTGTTCACCCAGTCAAGAAAACAAACCCCAGTCTTCAATGAGGGACCTGCCCTTGACAGAAACCAGCTCATCCTCTACAATCCAGAACGCTGACTGGGAATTTACAGCTATTTTCACTGGTGAATACACGTGTATAATTAAATATTGCCTAATAAATTTCAGTCAATAAAATCGTTTCAATAGCCAAATAGCCCTTGTGCTGTGTAGAAAGAAGGCATCTGAGTGGTCATGAGAGTCTATTTGACTCTTAGTCCTATTCCAGTTCTTAGTTCGCTATTTCTTGGTCTATGTTCCATATCTTTAAAAATTACTTTAACATGCTGTAAGTGTTGTTCTACTGTCCATAACCATTGGGTTAGTTTTAGATATTAAAATGCATACAATCAGAACATACGAAAGGTCAGACCTGAATATCAGATTGTGTTTGATTGTTACTGTTGCGTCGAGGTTGCATTTGTTTCATTGTCATGGCTTTTCCAAGTGTGCTAGAAAGATTAATTTGGTATGTTAATACTTTGCTCAGAAGTGCTTTTAAAAAAATCATTATGCCAAAGTATACAAAAATAATCAATTCATGAAAATTAGATCTATGGCAATGAATTCAGATAGTGAAAATTCAATCTAATTGAATTCTAGGCAGTAGATCAAAACATTTTTTTAAATTCCCCCACCCCACCACTCCACCAAAGGATTTATTGTGAGAGGAGTATTATTGTAAGTCTTATTTGTATAATACTAGAATGTAATATGGTTGCCAGTAAATTTGCAAATTAACAACACTGGGCCAGCTGCGGATGCTTAAAGATTATTTATTTTGAATCCATTGTTCATGGAAAATTTCTGATTTCTTGGCTTCTAGATTGTTGCATGACCCAGTTAAGCTGAAACTGCAGAAGATTTCAGTGGAGACTCCTCATTTGGGGTTAATGGTATTTCCCCACCCCCAGAAAAAAGGCAATTGGTTAATTATTTAATTAAAATTAACCCACTAAAGATTAGTGGGTTAATTTAATTTAATGATTAATTAAATTATTAATTACATTATTATTATTATTTATTATTATTTTTAAATATTTTTAAATATTTTTTATTTCAACTCTTAACTACAATTATACCATTCTTTTCCATTTTTTATACACCAAGTGCACCCCTCACCAGGACCAATTCCTCTTCATTACATTTTCCAAAATTGTGATACTTCTTGCACAGGTTTGTGTCCTTTCCCTCTCAACAATACATGCTCTAAAAATAATTTCCATATATTTTCAAATTCATTTCTATCACATATTCCCTTTTCTACTTTAATATTACATGTTAGTTTGTCATTAATAGCAATATCCCATACCTCTTTATACCACTCAACCATTTGATAGTTATCCTTCATCTTCCATTTCCTTGCTATTATTAATCTTGCTGCAGTTAGTAACATAGTAATTAAATCCTTAGTATTCTGATTACTAATCTGATTACTTTTCATCCCCTCATACATTGATAATAACGCAATCTTTGGGGATGACTCCAAATCAATTCCCGTTATCTCTTTTATCTCTTTTGCCAAAACTTTTGTACATATTTACATGACCACCACATATGAACATACGTGCCAGTTTGTTGACATCCTCTCCAACATAATACCGAATATTTTTTATCTATTTGATTCAATCTAACTGGTGTTAAATACCATCGCCATATTAATTTATAATAATTTTCTTTTATCCTTACTGATAAAGTTTTCAAATTCCTTGCTCCCCATAACTTCACCCAATTCTGATTACTTATTAAAATTTTCATATAATTTTCCCACACCAGTTTGCAACCATCCCCTTGTTCTTCTTTTCCCATCAATATTTTATAAATTTTACTTGTTATACCTTTTAATACCATATTTTGTTCCTTCTCTCATCTTTGTGTTATCATTTTTTCAAATATCGTATATTCTCTACATTTTTTATTTTCTGTCACCCACTTCTTTATCCACTGTTCCAACTGCATACAATTAATCCATGAAACTTTCTCTTCCCTTAATGTTTCTTTTATTTGATTTAAATTGTCCATCTTTATCACTCCTTCTAATCTATTTATGTTTTGTTTTCTTAATATTTTCCCCATTACTTCTTTTAGATTTTCTGGGAAATTCTCCATCATCTCTACCGGAGTTAATGGGGAGACGGCGGGTATTAATTTAATCTTATTCTTAGCCCAAATCTCCAAAATATTCTTCAATATTGGAATCCTAACCCTTTGTAAAAAATTCTTATTAATTTTATTAAAATATATATTTTCCAATTCCATTTCTACTTCTTTGGATTCCAATTCTAACCAACACTTTTCTCCCAAACCTAGAATACCTTCCACTACGTATCTTAATTGGTTAGCCAAATAATATCCCTTCAAATTAGGAAGGCCTAACCTTCCTATTCCCTGTTGTTTATACCACATTTTCTTATTTATTATAGCTTTCTTATCTCAATTACTGAAATTGTTAAACATTGTTTGCCATTTCTTCAACTCTATTTCTGATATTTTAATTAATATTTTAGGTAGAAATTAATTTTTAGGTAATATCTTCATTTTTAATAGTGCTATTCTACCAAACCATGAAAGTTTTATTTTCTGATATTCCTCCAATTTCTTTTTAACCTCCTGCCTTAATCTATTATAGTTTTCCTCTTCCAATTTATCCAAATTCTCTGTTATATATATTCCTAAATATTTTATTTTTCCTTTTAATTTAATATTCATTTCCCTTTTGACTAGTTCTTGCTTCCCTTCTTCTTTGTAATTAAACATCATTATCTCTGAGTTGGGCAAGTTTATTTGTAATCCCGTCATCTCTCCAAACTCCTCCAGATAATGTCGTAGTTTCCTCATCTTCTCAATCGGTTCTTGAATTGAAAGTAATGTATCGTCTGCAAATAAACTTATTTTAATTTCTTCTTTTTTCCCTATCCCCTTTATAGTCATATCTTCTCTAACTGCATTCGCCAAAAGCTCTATAACCATTGCAAATAAAATTGGGGAAAGGGGACAACCTTGCCTAGTTCCTCGGGCTAGCAACAATTGTTCTGTAATACCATCATTGACCATTACCTCCGCTACATTTTCCAAATATAACTGATCTATTAATACCTTAAATTTTCCTCCAAATCCCCTAGTGTCTATTAATATTTTTAATGTTGGCCACTCCACACAGTCAAAGGCTTTAAAGATATCTAGGGCTATTATACCTGCTTGTGATTTATCATTCTTTATAATAGTTATCATATTCAATACCCTACTTATTAAACTTGACATCTGTCTACCTGCTACAAATCCACATTGATCCTTATTAATATATGCATAAATTTATTCAATCTTTTTGCCATTATCGCTGTCAATATGTTAGCATCCTGATTTAACAATGATATAGGTCTATAAGATCCCGGATCTGTTAGTTCTTTATCCGGTTTTGGTATTAAGACAATTAGAGACTGCTTCCATGATGGTGGGGCCTTCTCCCCATTTATTATTTGATTATATAATATTTTTAATTTAGGCACCAACATATTCTTAAAATTTTTGTAATATTCTGGACCCAACCCATCCATTCCCGGGGATTTCCCCACTTTTAATCCATCTATTACTCCTCCAGTTTCTTCCTCTGTTACCGGTTGTTCCATTGCTTCCCTATCCAGTTCTTGTATTTTTATTTTCTAGTATTTCTCAATATATTCCCTAATCTTTCCCAATGACTTGTTATTTGATGTATATAACTCTTAATAGAATTCTTGAAAAACTTGTAATTTATCCTTCATTAAATTATTAATCTTACCTAATTTATCTTTTATAGCCCCAATTGGCTTTCCCATTTTCCTTGACTCTGTGGATCTGGCCAACATTTTAGAATTCCTGCTATACTAAAAATATTCTCTTTTTAAGTATATCAAGTTTCTCTGTATTTTCCCAATTTCTATACCCTCTAATTCCTTCTTTTTTGCCTGTAATTGGGCCCCAATAATTTTATCTTTATTCTTTATGTATTCATTCTCCAGTTTCCTAATATTCTTTTCCAATCTTACCCTCTCCTCTCCTTGTTGTCTCTTTAATTTAGATGATTCCCTAATGCATATTCCTCTCATCACAGCCTTCATTGTATCCCAAATTATAGCCTGGGTGGACTCCCCATTATTATTTATTTGCCATATATCCTCCATTTCTTTCTGAATATTTTCTATTGTTTGTTTATGTTTAAATATTCTTGTGTCCACTCTTCATCTTTTAGCTTCCTTATAATCTTTCCGAATCTTCATCTCCATATTTATTAATGCGTGATCTGAAACTTTAATAAGCCCTATTCCTACTTCTAATACTTTTGTTAATAAACTCTTAGAAATAAAAAGGTAATCTATTCTAGTATAGCTCTTATGTACTGCTGAATAGAAAGTATATTTCCTTTCCTCCCCTTTGTTTAACCTCCAAACGTCAAACATCTCCTTTGCTTTCATTAATACATTTAAACTTGTTACATTTTGCCGCCTATCATTCATATTGGGATTAGATTTATCTTTATTTTTATCCATTACCATATTAAAATCTCTTCCCATTATAATGTGGGCTTTTTGAATTCCTTGCATTTCCTTGAACACTTTATTATAAAAAATTTCTTGCTTTTCATTCGGGGCATATATATTCACCAATGTATAATCTTCATTAGCTATCTTCCCCTGAATAATTATATACCTCCCCTGTTCATCTTTTATTCCTTTCATATCAGTAAAACCACATTCCTTTGAAATTATAATTGCTACCCCTCTAGCTTTAGATGTTCCATATACTTTCTTGTAGATGTTTGCCCATCTTAATTTAATTTCATTAGCCCCTTCTTTAACTTGATGTGTTTCCTGTAAAAATACAATATCAGCTTTATCCCTATTCAATAAATTTTCTATTCTCTTTTGTTTTATCATCGTCCCCAGCCCTTTAACATTTAATGATGTTACTTTCAATTTATTACCCATGATATTTTTTACATAGCAAATTGTCTTTTCTATTGGTCCTTATTAGTGCTCTACCTTCTCCCCACCCTCTTCCCACCCCACTTCCTCCCCCCACCCCCATTCCTCTCCCTCCCTCCCTCCCTTCCCCTCCCCCAATTATTCATCCCCCCTCATGCCCGAGGAGTTAACCTCATCCAAAGACCCAAGATCAATCCAGGGGGGGAGACACCCTCCAGGATCCCCAGCGACAGCCACCCTCACTCCTTGGTCAGTTTATATATCTCTTGTCATCCGATAGCTTATATTTAATTCTCTGTCTTAAGAAAAAAAAACTTTCTTCTATTTATTGCTTCCAACTGCTCCTTCCTCCGGCTTGTTTCCAGCTGCTCCTTCCTCCGGCTCCATTATTCCCAGCTCTTGTAGTAGTTGTATGCCTTGTTCTGATGATGTAATCCTGTACTGTTGATCCTTCCACTGAAACTTCAAAAACACTGGATAGCCCCACATGTATCTCACATTCTTCTTCATCAGCACTGCTGTACAAACTTTCACAGTTTTCCTCCAATTGATTGTCTTTGAGCATAAATCATGATATACTTGTACTGGAGTTGATTGATACTTCATTCTATCTGGGGCTTGTCTTGCTGCTTTCATAAATTGCTTTTTTTTATAATAACTCGCAAACTTTATGATGATATCTCTAGGCATTACTCCGCTTCTTCTGCCTCCAATTCTATGTATTCTTTCCATGTCCCATTCTTCCCATGCAATGTCTGGAGTTATATCCTTAATCCACCACATAACTCGATCTCTCAAAATTCTGGGGGTTTTACCTGATGATTCTTGAAAGAATCTGAGATGAAGGTTAGAGCGTCTTGCCCAATCCTCCAAATCAATCATTTTCAGCTGCATTAAATCAAATTGTTCTGTCTGGTTCTGTATGGCTATTTCATTTGCCATAACTTTTCTCTCCACCTTTTCAATCCTCGAATTGGCCTCCTTCATTTGCCTTTCCATTTCTGAAATACTCTTATCTATTTGAGCTGTAACTCCCATCAACACCTCTTTTTTCAGAGATTCATTGCTTTCTTCCATCATTTTTTGCATCTTTCCATTATTATGTGTCATCATCTGCTGCATCATGTCTTTAATGCTCTCAACCAGCTTTGTCTGCTGCATTGTAGCATCTGATGTTTTAGATCTAGCTTCAGCTGCCTTCGGGTCAACTCCTCCCTCCATCCCTTCCTTCTCCCTTCCAGTTTTCTGGGAGTCTTTGTTATTATTATTGTTATTTTTGCCACTTGAGGTCGGCTGTACATGTGTGTTGTATGCACACCACTATAACTGTTGTAGTTGTGCACACTTTGCACAAGCAAAAGGAATAAATCAGTCACACCAACTCCAAATCTCAACAGCTACCACTAGGATTGTTGGAGGAATCTGGTTTGGGGCTTAAGTTCGGTGAGTTGTCACTAGCTCGGGCCCCTGGATGCCAGTTTGGGGTCCTCCAAGCTTGCCTGATTCAGTGTGCACCAAGCCGGGCACGCTTTTGGCTCCCCGCTTTCCCATGAGCCGCTATTTTACACAAAATTGCAGTTAAGCCTCTTATGGAAATTGCCAGTTTGCACAAAATAATGGCTGTAAATAGCATGATTCACACAATACTGCAGCCATAAATGGCCTAATTAGGCCATTTATGCCTGCAATTTTACGTAAATCATGCTATTTATGGCCTCTATTTTGTGAAAAATGGCAATTTCCATAAAAGGTTTACCCATGATTTTGCATAAAATTGTAGATTGCGGGAAAGCAGGAAACTGGCATCATGTGCCAGGCACTCACGGACTGTCCAGCAGGTTGTCCTGCATGCCCATCAGGGTTGGGCAAGCAGCAGGGATCTGGTGAGTGGTGTGCAAGGGGGCACAGGGTAATTCACCCATCCCTAGTCACCAATGAAAGAGTTTCAACTTATTTGGCTCATTGCTTGTAAAGTTAGATGTATTATAAGAATTCAGTGTTTCATACTAGATGCGATGACATTAAATACAAAAGCTATATAATATTCTTTATAATAGGGATATAGGATGTGAAAACTTTCCTTACTGAGTGATAAGACCCACCCACCCCAGAAGCAATTTAGTATCTGTGCAATCCCTGAGAGATCTAAATATCTCCAGTTTCAGCTTTGGCCTAGAGAGAGGTAACTCATCACAGAGCTCTATATCTCCTTTCCAACTCAGTAAATGTATATCCTGGCCCTGGAATCCTCCACAAATCCCCATAAAAAGAAAGCTTGCTTGGTCTCTACAACTTGGACTTCCAGCTCTTACTCTTCCCTACCTCTTTTTTGTCTATCTCCCCCACTCATTTCCAGAATGCCATAATCATCTCCAGGTGGAACAACACTGGGAGTCAACCTAACTGGTTTTTCATTCTCACAGCATCTCTCACATAGGAAAAGAGAAAGGACTTTCCATCCTGATAGAGAAATTCTTGAGTTTGCTTTATAGTCATTTTAACCTATCCCAATGGCAAAGGTTGTTACTCAGTAGCTTGGAAAAGCTGTTTTCTTTTAAGAAAGCTCATCCTGATTTCTTTTAGATACTATGTTACACATTTTCTTCTCATCTTCTAAGAGACTTCAATGAGAAAAATTCTAATTGTCTGTCTTTTAATCTATAGATATTTTAGGGTTTTCTAATAAGATGAACATGGAACATCTTCCTCAGCATAGAAACAACCAAATGAATTGTCTTGTTTTGTACATAATTTAAATATGCAAATTTGTACCCAAGATATGTCACTGTATCACTTAACCCCAAACACTACTTGAAGTCAAAACAGTATAAGCCAAAAAGATTTTGCTTCCTTTGAGTCACCACCACCTGCAACACATAATATTTGTGTTCTTGTGGTTCCTTTATTGTTTCTATGATATAAGTCATTTCCCCATAAACTTGCATTATTTGCATTTCATAAACCAAATCCATTTTAGGTGAATTGTGCCCAGAATTATTTCTTCATAGTAACACCCTTCCCCTGCATTAGGCTTGCCTGGCCACAGGGAGACTGTTGCAGGGGGTGGGGAGGAAGAGATGTGCCCGATTGCCATTTAGGGAATCTGAGTGTGCCACCGGATGGGGCAGTGGCAGCAATATTAGCCAGCCAGGCCCTGTCTCCCAGCCTCTTACCTTTGCAAGTCCCTCCCTCCCTCCCTGTATGCAGTGTGGTCACCTTATTGGGAGCAGAGTAGGAACTTTTATCTCATAGATGAATTGGCAGGGGATGTGTGTCTTTTTGCCTACTTCACACTGTAAGTGGGAGCGAGTGTCTTAAGGCAAATGGATTGTGTTTTGGTGTTAGGTTATTTTGGTCACATTTGGATGCAGGCTGGTAGGGCGGGCACAGTTAGAGGAAACAGGGAAGGTGATCATTCTGTGTCACTCTTTTGGTGACAGATAATAATAATAATAATAATTATTATTATTATTTATTTCTTACCCGCCTCTCTGTTTGGATCGAGGCGGAGAACAACAGTAAATATAAAATATGATAAAATACATAAAACTGATTAAAACATGGCACACATTATTAAAACTGCATTAAAACATGGCACACATTATTAAAACTGCATTAAAATGTCATTTTAAAAAATCCTAAAACCATTCTAAAATTCCACAGGATATGCCTGCCAGAAGAGACCAGTCTTTATAGCTTTCTTAAATTCTAAAAGACTGTTAAGTTGACCAGGTCTGGGAGTGGCAGAAGAAATGGTCCTCTGGGTAACAGTTGTCAGCCTAGTCTTGGCTGACTGTAGTAAGTTCTTCCCAGAGGACCTGAGCATGCAGGGTGGATTGTATGGGAGAAGGCGATCTTGCAAGTAACCTGGACCCAAACCATGTAGGGCTTTAAAGGTAATGACCAACACTTTGTACTTCACCCAAAAACTAATTGGCAGCCAGTGGAGATATTTTAAAGCTGGCATAATATGGTCACCCCTAGGTGTACTGGTGAACAAACTGGCTGCCATATTTTGAACTAGTTGAAGTTTCTGGACTAGGCACAGAGGTAACCCTATGTACAGCGCATTGCAGAAGTCGAGCCTCGAAGTTACCAGCGCGTGCGCTACCATCTTTAGGTCTTCCAATGCTAGGAAGGGGCACAGCTGGCATATCAGGAGAAGCTGATGATAGGCACTCCTGGCCGTCGCATCTATCTGGGCTGTCATTTGGAGCGACAGATCCAGGAGCACCCTGAAGCACCCGTTTAAAACTGTTATAAACTGTTTTAAAGCAGTAGTGTAGATAGGCTCCCTGCCTTGGTTTAGGCTGAGTGTTTCACCTTTGGCTAAGACATAAAACTTTGTAGGAATGCACTTTTAAAAGGCAAGAGTTTCAAGATCAGAGACTCCATGCTATTTTCCATTCTCTAGGAAGCTGCATGCTGCCCTTTAGGGTGGACCATTATAATGCTAAGTAATTACATCTTCTGGTTAAGCATTTCTTTAACTGTTATACTGACACAAAATGTTCTCCTTGGTTCTGTTATATCTCCTTACAGCGACACTAAATCCTATTATCATTATCTTTTCTGTAACTCCCGTCTCATTATACCAACTACAAGCTGAGCTCTGAGGACAAGTGTTCTAACACCGATGTGCACACATAGAGAGAAACAAAATGAAAGGTCCTTTCTTTCCTCTCCTGTAATAGTGCATGTGATAAAGTTAAGCCTGTTGCACTTTTTAACAAATCAGGCAGGGGGAAATTGCTAGGGAGAGGGTATTATGGTAATACAGATAAATATGGCTGGATTAAGGAATTCCTTCCATTTTTCTACTGTTAAATATTATCGACTTAAGTTCTTCTCTAGCAACACACGATGCAAGGATAGGGCAGGGTTTCCATTCTCAAGCCACCCAATAGTAATTATTATTAATGGGACTTCCCTGGAGTAAACACTCTGAGCTTTGCAGCTAAGAATTTCACTTCTGAGCCCAATGGCATATGCTAGTAAATCTTATTGAAGTTCATGGCTCTCATAAGCATAAAAACATGTTCAGGATTACAGTTTATCACAGGACGACTCTGATCAGTATGGAATCACCTTGAATTTTCCTCTGAGAAGAATGGCTCTAATGTACTTCCATAGTGGAAGGGTGTGCATATTCTCTTTTTGTATCTTGTACCAGAAGCACAAGCCAGTGTAGTGTAATGGCTAGAGTGTTGGACTGGGAGTCAGGAGATCAGGGTTCTAGTCCCCACTCGGCCATGGAAACTCACTGGGTGACTTTGGGCCAGTCACAGACTCTCAGCCCAACCTACCTCACAGAGTTGTTGTTGTGAGGATAAAATGGAGAGGAGGGGGATTATTTCTTTGGAGGTAGTAAGGTAAGATATAAATCAAATAAACAAACAAATAAACAAACAAATCTACCTGTAACCCACGTGTATATTTCTTTAAGAATTATGAGCCTATACACACATGCTCAGTACAGAACAGAAGTGTGGGAAATCTACTATTATGGTCAGGGAGTGAGGAATAAAAAGGAAAGTACACTCCACCCTCTGTGCAATTAGGAATTGGTGGCTAAAGGAGAAGGTGGTCCTAGTTGAATCCTTTCTGTAAGACCCTGACTTTTAGGAGCAAGTTGGTAGTTCGACTCCTCGCAACTTTAAAAATCAGTGTGTTGAAGATTTGAAATCTATATAAGAATATTGTAGTGTAAAGCATATTACTCGAGATCTACCAGATCAATTTTCCTCATTTTTGTTTTAAACTGAAGCTTGAGCAGTGTGGCCATGCAGAAAATTTTAAAAAGTTCAAAAAGTTCAAAGCTCAAGTTATAATAGCAATTAATTTCCACCATGCCAAACAGGCAGAGCCATCTGATATCCACCAATGGGATATTAAATGGCCCTGCTCTGCCAATCAGTGTGGCATGAAGACAGGCTCCAGGCACAGCTGCGCAGTTAAGCTGTTGCCACCAGTGGGAGGCGAAAGAAGGATGTAGCCAATCAGAATGTGCAAGGGAGGGGGCAGGGCCACACCACATGGAAATTTCGAGGGGGGATTCACTATGCATGAACCATATTTGTATTATTCATGAGCCCCTCTGTGCTGAGGTGACTGAGGGCAAAAAGTGGGAAAAGAGCAGGACTACTAGTGCCCATGACAACATGGGCTTTACCCTAGTATTATAAGAGTTTGCTCTAGTGATGTTCTTTTTATCTGCTATGAAGGGCTTTTTCTATTTTAAAATTTAATTTCTTTTTTTTTATTTCAGCTCTTAACTACAATTATACCATTCTTTTCCATTCTTTATACACCAAGTGTACCCCTCACCAGGACTAATTCTTCTTCATTACATTTTCCAAAATTGTGATACTTCTTGCACAGGTTTGTGTCCTTTCCCTCTCAACAATACATGCTCTAAAAATAATTTCCATATACAACAGTTTTCAAAAATAGTTCTTTCAAAGCCTTTTAACCTCTCTTATCTCTCCCACACAACATTTTTTTCCTTTCTGCTCACATTTGACGAGACTATTAGCATTACATTTTATTTACGACCGGAGCTCGAGAAATCGCCGCTCACCCGTCAGCCCCAGAAGTCCATCCCCCCCCCCCCATGAAGGGCTTTAATCTTTCTTTTATGTGTGAAAATGATTGGGAGCCAGTTTCGCAAGACGATTGCCCTGGAAAGGCAGCGAGTGCAGCAAAAATCCAACCTGTCTTCATAAGCAGAGAAAGTTTCAAGAGAAAGAGAGAGCTGCAAAGGAAAGACTGACTGAAATGGACCAAAAATGGTTTGGGACTTATTTTTACTCATGAGGCAACTGAGCTTTACTATATTGCCTGAGGAACCCTCCTGTGAGTTGCCCCATACTTCCTTGTTGCTTACATTAGTGGCTGGCAGGATATTTCAAACAGTGAGAGGGATCTCTCTTCTATCAACCTCACCACTCTCATGCTATTTTTTGTAGCGCTACAGTAAGCCTGAATTACACAAGAGTTCAAGTTTCTTTTTCTGGATTGGAGCCGCACCATGGTGAATGAGAAAAAAAAAGCCATCGACACACTGAGATATCCACCAGCAGGCATACTGCAAGATATTTGGAGTTGCTTTCAAATCATCAGCTCACCAGGTGTCATTTTTATAAGTAATAGAATTTTGAGACTTATAATGGTGGAACCTTTCTTTGTGTATGTTAAGACTCACCTTAACTAAAGGGGCATATCCATGTCCCATTAATAACAGCCACACAACAAAGAACACAGCAATTTTCCACAAAAGTAGTTGGGATGAAATGCCTCTAAAATACCCCCACACTTTAAAGGCTCTCCTTTCACTATTCAGAATCTTCAGTATCTTTGACTATTGTATTGTAAGGGGAATTTCAGCAGATGTCACTGTTATGCCTGCAGCGCCTGGTGAAATTCCCTCTTCATCATAACAGTTAAAGCTGCAGGATCCCTGCCCTCTTTTGGGTCTGGTCACTCTAGTCATGACTCCTGCAGCTTTAACTGTTGTGAAATGAAAATTTCACCAGGCACTGCATGCATACAAATGATACCTGCCAAAATCCCCTTTTCTGTACAACTCTTAAAGATACAGGAGCCCTGCCCTCCTTTTTATATGGTCACCTTAAGTATAGTGTATATTTTCTTATCTTTTCTCAATAAAATGTCATCCATCAACTTCTTCAAGGAGTACTTCAAGTGTCTGTGATTCAGATGCTGTCAACTGAGCACAAAACAAACAAACAAAATCCCTACTTTTATTTTTCATTCACCATAATTTCCTAAACCTGAACCTATCTTTCGGAACCTTTGCAGGTTTCCTACTTGGAGGAATCTCTATGATCCATGCAATTTTCATACAAATTACCCCAGGAGCCATAGGAGTGAGAGGAAGTGAATCTCCCACCCTCAACTTTAAACAAATCCTTCTGAACCTATCCTTACAAAAGTTTGTGTGTTAGTTTTAAGGGATACCCCATGATTTATGTCACTTTGATACCAATTGGGATAAGCTAATCCTGTTTTGAACCCCTCCCCTGCACTTTAAAGACTCCCTTTGCACAAAATCCCTGCACCTGTGTGCCTGAAATTTGGGAGGCTGCATCCCATCACCAGGGGACACTTATGCCTCCACATTTCATCCAATTCCATCAAAAACAAAAGAGGTATAAGCAGTTCCTTAAATACACACACACACACACACACACACACTGCTGCAAAAACATTCACAGGAAAAACTGAACATTTACAGTAGATCATTGGGTGCAACACTAACAGACCAATGGGATGCAGAACTGCAAATACTTCACTTGTATCCCAATAAGCCTCCATTCATGTAGGATGTGGCAGTAATTTTTATCTCAAACAACTTTTATACCATGATTACATTGTCATTTTGAATGGGTGTTTTATTAAAAAGTATTTTGCATTATGTATTCGTTTTGCTTGAGGGTGAACAAACTGAGAATAGATCCTGGGCTGCCCTTAAATGGTGGTTTGTGCTCTCTCAGGAACTACAATTCCTCTCACACACACACTTCTCTTCACCTGAAAATGCATATTTTCAATTTAGCCTTTTAAAATGTGTAGCTTTAAGGCATCTCTACGCAAGGTTTTTCTTATGCGCTAGTAATTGCTTACTCATGGTAGTTTACGGGTCCTTTACTCGATATTGTCATCCTTCAGGAACTTTTTTGTGCTTAGCAATCTTTATACCTTTATTTTTAAAACTTGGGGAAAGTCCAGCATTTTCTGAATGCTACTATAAAGAGAAGAGTGTGTATTTTTGCAATTTCACTATACCACAGTGCCATCTAGTGGTTACATAATGAAACATATAGAGCAGCAGAGAAATAAAATTACCTGAAAAAAGCTTGTGTAAAGGAGCTAATCTTTATGCCACAAAGAATCCAGAAGCAGAAGCCCTACTGTAGAAATGCCCCTAATATTTCAATATGTGCACGGTTTTTAATTTTCTAATTTTTATTGTTTTAAGATTTTATTGTTTTAATTTATTGTATGTCTCTTTGATACTTTTTAGCACTATATAAATAACTATAGCTTCTGCTAGAGCTTACTATTATACACTAGTTTGCATGTGAAGCACACATCATTTATTAACTGCTGTCAGAAAAACAACAAACCAACTCATAACTCAGGGTGGGAGGACACAAAATATTTTCTTTGCATTTTTAAAGCTTTGATTAAATCAGAATAACACATTTTCTTACAGAATTCCATTTTCCAAAGCACAGAAGAAGACCCCATTTCTCAAACCCTTTATACTATACCCTCAAACATTTTAGCTATGTATCCTTTTGTCCATTCTTCTCAAGCAAAGTGAATATTTTAAAACCACTCAAGGATGGTAGGTTGAGGAAACAGAGAGAATATGTTGGTCAATAGGTGGTTTGTAGAAAAGTTAGTATAAATCTTGACCACTGGAGTTATCCTGACCTCAAGGAGGAGAAAATACTTTCCAACTGCATAATTAGTAGCATCCAGGACATAAATACATTAATCTGTTTTTTTTAACTGATCACAAGGAAGAGAGTAAACTAAAAGAAACACACCATGAGACATATGATAATCTTTGCAAAATAACTCTTCTATAAAGTCAAAATGGAAATTAATTGTAAAAGTCAATGGATCACCAATAAGATGGCTGACTATAAATTCTAACCTGCCTTACAGATACGCCAGCAAGCAAGTAACAAGAGCTTTCTGCTGCTGACTTTCTAACCCACATCTTGGCATTCAGAGCACAGGTGTGTGTCTTCTTTGGTGAATTTGAATGTCATTCCCTGCCTCCCCACCCCTTTTCCCATCATACAATACGGTGGCACTTGTTCTCCAACCCACATAACAGGCAACAGTGATAATTTTTTATATAACTTCCCACTAATTATATATCCCTTAAAATGCTGCTGTTCAGGAACCAAAGATAGTTCTCCCAGCTTGAGAGTGTGAATCTTGTCTCTTTTAAGGTTGGCACATAGTTATTAACTTTCCCTTGGCTGACAGATGTAGTGGGCGACAGAGGAATAAGAAGAAAAAGGAGGAGAATGAACCAATCATTTTATTCTAGGTAGAAAAGGAAGGTGAGAAAGAATGGAGGGGGGCTGTCAAAGGGTGGAGGGAGGCTGCATTTATAAATACACTGATCAATTTCAACAGACCATATATCTGTAGTGTATATATGTGTATTGTTTGGTTCAAGGTCTACACGTTTTCTCACTGAATGAAACTCTATGCAAATGACTGCAACAACTTTCCTTCTGAATGCCTTGGAAGAGTTTCACCTAGTTGTGTGGGAAGTTTTTGATTAAGAGTCACATTGGCATGAAATGCTGGCATATTACAAAAGTTACATCTCTGGTTTCCTCTCCAGTAGCAAATGTATGAAATGTGCCAATTTTAGTTTTATCTTCTGCCAACCCACTCCAAAGGAAGCACTGCAGGTGTCCGGCATCCAGCTCGAAGGAGGTTAGCAGGCATCTGCACCTTCTTTGTCTAAGTGTCACTGACATTAAAGAGGAAAATCGGTGGTTTCAGAAATAATTATTAAGTGGGGAGAGCAAGGCCATAATGATGAAGTTGTTGAAAGCTCCAGCTTGCATGCCTGAAGAGATACCCAGCACCTCATCAACACTCTGCACCTTACATCTAAGATTGCACAGCCTCTAGTTTGATCAAGCAGATCCATTAATGTACGTAAGATAGCAGCTGGATAGCAAACTTTAGTGTACACCAAAGCAGACCTCTTAAAAGTCCAAAATTTGAGCCCAATAAAGATTCTTAGGCTTTGTCCTTTTCATATTAAGATATTCTGTTCCATGATATTCAGATATGTTCAGAAGCAGCAGCTGAAACTTAATCCAGACAAAACGGAGGTACTGTGGCTTACAGCTGGTCTTAGATGGGATTGCACTCCTCCTAAAAGACCAAGTATGCAGTCTGGGAGTCCTCCTAGATACTGAGCTAACTGGGGAAGCCCAGGTAGCTGCCGTGTCCATAAGTGCATTCTACCAGCTTAGGTTGGTACATCAGATGCGGCCCAATCTGGAGAAGAAGGACCTTGCACTAGTCATATCCAGGCTGGACTACTGGAATGCACTATATGTGGGGCTGCCTTTGAAGATCGTTCAGAAACTTCGGCTGGTGCAGAATGCAGCTGCCTGAATATTGGTGGGGGCAAGCTGATTTGATCATATAATGCCTATACTGCACCAGCTGCACTGGTTATCAGTGTGAGCATGATCATATGAGCATTTTATTGCATGCTTGTTACTGGCCACTCGTGGTTTTTTGCGGGTCCTTTTGATGACAATGTCTATCTCCTGCACACCTCCCACTGTTTTCTGTTTTAGAGTAACAAAAAAAAAAACCCTGTTTTGATCCGAGTCTTCAGAGGTTGCACTACTAGAGGGTGCTATCCCCATTGAAATCCATTGAAATCTACAGGACACGTGGTCACTGATCTCTTCTCAGTGAAAAGTGCTAGTTTTGAAAATGGAAGAGAACCAGCAAGAGAGCCTGTGGTAAGGAAACACGATTTCCCCCCATCTGATGAGCCCCTGTGTTTACAAGCCAATTCAAAGTACTGGTTTGGGACCAAGTTATTTGAAGGACCACCTTCAACCATACCATGCCTGCACTTGAAGATCAGAAAGAGAGGCCTTCTCATTTGCTCATCCATATGTGCATTTAGGTGGGTAATCACACAGGACAGGGGCTTCTCTACAACAAACTCCCATCAAAGGTTCACCATGCACCATCCTTGCAGGCTTTTGAGAACATCTTGAAAACATATTATTTTACCATGGCCTTATCATGATATGAGTACTGTTGTTGTTGCTATTGCCATTATTATTCTTGCTGGTTCTATTGTTGGCTTTTATTGTTTTTAATTGCTATTTTATTGTGTTTATGTAACCAAACATTAGATCCGCAAGCTTTGTCCATGAGTCTGGGACAAGCTGTAGCTTACATCCTTTATTTTTCTTCTCACAGCTTGTGAAACTTGGACCAAAAGTCACACAAGATGCATGTTTAAAATGAATTCTGTTATGCAGCCTAATTGATCTAAAGTCTCAAAACTTAAAAAAATAAAACAGAGGCTGAATTCGGAAAACACGATAGTCAGTGGTGGGGTAATAATCAACTTTACAGTTGTTCAACTAGGGGGTATTCCCCACACAACATGGTAATAAATAATCAACTGTGGTGTGGATTAGGATCAGCGCTGAGTTGACTATGGCAGCATTCGGATGAAACGATAGTCAATTCAACTGACTATTGTCCCCCCCCCCCCAGTTGCTTATTGTGTCATCCGAATTCAGCCAGAATCGTATCACAACTTGTTGAAAACATAAGATTTAATTTACTCAATAGGAGTCAGTGATCTATTGAACTATTGCTAGTTTAAACATAGAGTGGGAGTAAGTCAATTCCTCATTCATCTATTGCACTTAGGACCTAACAAGACGTTACATCATGGATAGGCAACTCTTTGGGGCCGTGGGCACATCTGGCACCACCACAAAATGGCTGCCATGAGAGATGTGGCAAAGAACAAGTAACTTGCCCAAATGACAGAACAAAGCAGAGGTAGGTTCATAGGCATGTGCACAGAGTGTGCTGGATGTGCCGAGGCACACCCTAATTTCCCAGGGCACCTCTGCTTTCCTGCCCCCTCCCGCTGAAATTGGGGCTTTTAAAAGGATGGGAAAGCGTCCGGAAAGCCACCATTAGCATCCCCGGGGGAACTACGCACTTTCCAGAGGCCCTGGAAAGTGTGCTTTCCCCTCCTCCTTTCCAGTCAGGGCCTTTAAGGTGCACGCCCTAATGAAATGAGCTGTGCACGCCTATGGGTAGGTTCTGAGCACCAACACACTAAGCAACTCCTTTGTACTCGCAGTTTATAGGACCAACAGAATCACACTGAAGGGTGCTAAAATAAGGTATCCAGAGGCCCACAGGTACCATATTACATAGCACACACTGTTGCTGCTGAAACACACATGCCTTTATGTGCCTCCTCCGTAACCATAACCCATGGACTTTTGCTGGGTCATTGGAGGGTTGATTCTCCTTCCATCAAGCCATGCTGCCTGGGTTCGAATAAAAACAACAAGCCATCTCCCAGACAGTAATTATGGAAATCACACCTCACATGTACCAAGAATTAAATAAGCCACCATTGCTCAAATTAGCCAGTGTGGCTTATTTTGATTATGTGAACCAGGTCACTGTCAGCAACTACACCAGATTACTTTCCATGAAGTTTTGGAAAAAGCCATGGCAGTTAAAACTGGTATAAAACTGATAGAGTGTTGTAGTGTAGAAATACCTTATATTTTATGAAAATCTCTTAGAGCCTATCTACACTACTGCTTTAAAATGGTTTAAAATGGTTTATAACAGTTTTGGGGCTCAGGACACCCTCCATATACAGTTTTTAAACCAATTTCAAAGTGTTTTATTCTGTGGGTGTAGATAGGCTCTTAGTCTCACATTGTGTTTAGGATCAAAATATAAATGGATTGAAGTCCCAATCCATCATTTGGTCCATGCTGTTAGGCCATCAGTTCATTTGCACTTGATTGAAAATCTGCTACCTAGAATTGATTGGCACAAGAGATGGTACCCTCCAAATGTTTTGGATTTCTACCCCTATCAGCCCCAGCCTCAGCCAGCCTATATACACCAGCTACTGAGCAACATGGGTCCTGCTTGTGGATCCCTGGTCAAAAGCTGGTTGGCCACTATGTGAATAGAGTGCTGGACTAGATGAACCCTTGGTCTGATTCAGGATGGCTCTTCTTATGTTCTTATGACAGGAATGCTCGGAGTTTTAGTCCAAAATATCTGGAGGGCACCTGGTTGGAGAATGTTGCCCTAAATTGTCATCTGCTATGCCAGTCATTAGGTCTGATTTCTAGATAGCAGATTTTAGATCAAGAAGCAAGTGAACTAATGTTTACCTATAACACCATTATTCCCACCTATATTTTCAAGTTCTTTGATAATGGTTTGCTGCAATGCTTCAGATTCTACCATGGTTGCAATACCAAAGCAGTGAAACTAAACTTATGCTCAGTAAGATGTGTCAAAAATAAAACCGTTGTCAGTCAATCATAACCTAAATAAATGTTCCCTTCAGGCAGCAACCTGTCATGCTTAGTGTCAATCTTGTAGCAAAGTCATCTGACAACCAATTCATACGAAATTTCAATTTAAACTGCCATTTTTAAAACAACGTCTAAAACAATTTTATTATAAAAATGCAAGCAAGGCTTCATTTTAGCTTTTGAAATTGCTATTGCAAGCACATTTCTTTTCATAAACTCAAAACTGAGGTTGAAGATGAGTTTGTGGACTAAAAATCTGCAGGGGGGAGGAAATTACATTTAGCATATTTTCTTTAAAAATTATGCTTTCTCTCTCAGTATATGCATGAATTTCTCTTCCTCTTAACTATTGCTGATATTACAAAAGCCGCAAATCAAAATCGATGCTGCAAAATGTAGGATCTGCAATGTTCTTTTAAATCTGTTTGTAAATGCAGGTCTGAACTGTTCTGTACACATTTGCTAAGGGTTCAAAATGTCATGCTGTTTTCAGGGAATATGAGCTAGTGGAATGCATGAGGCAAACTGTATTTCTGATGCCCTGCTGCTCCAAAAAGCATCATCAGTAATGCTTTTTTTTAAAAAAAGAAATGTGCCATTATTATAATAAAAAAATATTTTTGCTGGATTTACACATGCACAAAAACGGTAGAAAATGGGGTGGTATAAGCTACAAGTTGCACATGAAGAATGCATAGGGTTTTTAACTGAATGTTTGGACAGGCTTAAAAGTTTAAAATGTTTTAAATATCAGTTGTTTTCTGTTTTATGGTTTTACATTTTGTATATTGACTTTTTAATGTTCAATCTTTTAATTTTTGTAGACCACCCAGAGAGCTTCAGCTATTGGGGCGGTATATAAATGTAATAAATAATAAAGAAGAAGAAGAAGAAGAAGAAGAAGAAGAAGAAGAAGAAGAAGAAGAAGAACTTTTGATGCATTTAGCACCCCACCTCTGCTTAAAAAAAAAAAAATCCCTGCAGTTATTGATTCATTCGTGGATTTGTTTATTTAACACATCTAAACCATTCCTTTCCATCAAAATGTTCCTGGATTACAAAAGTTTAAAAAAACAAACAATTGTGAAACCAAAATTAAAAACTGCTCCATCACAGCGAAAGGTTTGAGCTTGACCTTCCTTCTCCTCCTCCTGCTGTCCTATTTTCTACTTACAGAGAGGATTGTGTATGTGTAGGAGGCATTTTTACAGGGGAAGAGCATTAATAAGATGTGGTCTCCCTACTTATAGTATGACTTGCATTCTACCACTTTACTACAACAGTCGCCTCACTCCTCCCGCATTCTGAGGCATGTGTAGATCCACTCGGAGTCATGCTAGTCTGGTGCAGCACCAAGAAGTTTTGTTGGGGGGGGGGGGGGGGGAGGAAGCACAGGTTCTTATCTCACAAGTTCAGAGAATACATGACAGCAGCACATCATTTGTTTAAACCCAATTTTTCCAGTGTCACATATAGGGCCTGTTCAGACAACACACTGAGCCATGGTTAGGCCGCTAACCCTTTTGCAGCAAATGGTTAGGATGTTTAAACTGTGGTTATGTAGCCACCATGGTTAGGAATAATTCACATGACACACTAAGTCATGGTTCACACAACACGCTAAGCCATAATGTTTAGCTCAAAATGCTTAATGTGTCATCTGAACAGGGTCATTATGAAGAGTAGGGGGCCTATTTTAAGGACAAAAGAAATATGAACCCCTATCCCCTTTTCATGGCTTCATTTCCTGCAGCCTAGTGCTAGAACTCTTTGCTTAACCACCCAGGTTATTACTGGAAGAGAGCAACAGCAGGCAGAAAAGTACCAGGAGGGGTTTATGGGGAACCATGGGAAGGGAAAATTTCAACTTTCTTCATGCATGCACCGTTTTGCTCTTACAACTGGCCACTATCCCCTGCTTTGAATATACTTGGGGCAGGCCTAGTATTTTGGTTTTTAAAATAATTCTCCTGCCATCACATTTAGTTTAAGTCAGGGATGGGCAGCTTGTAGCCCTCCAGATGTTTTGGCCTACCACACCCCTCACCATTGGCTGTGCTGACTGGGCCTGATTGGAGTTGTAGGCCACAAGTTGGCCTTCTGATGGCTTAAGCCTTTGCCATGTAACTCAAGGTTTGACCTTGGGCAAGTGACTGTCTCTCAGCTTGGCCTTCTTCTGAGGGTTAGCATGTGGTTAAAAGAAGTCACTCTTTCCTCTGTGGAAGAGGAGTGGGATACTAATGTAGAATGTAAAATCTCACCAATGGTATAAATCTAGAGACACAGTTAATGGAAACTGTGAAATGCTGTTTACTTCCAATATCTTTGTTGAAGAATTGCTGCACCTGCTTGTTTCAGGCAGTTAAGAACATAAGAAAAGCCCTGCTGAATCAGACCAAAGGTTTAGCTAGTCCTACATTCAATTTCCCACTCTGGCCAACCAGGTGCCTATAGGAAGCCCACAACAGGACATGAGGCCAATAGCACACTTCCGCTCAAGTTCCCCAGTGACTGATGCTGGAGGCATACTGCTTCAGATTCTAGAGGTAGTATAGCAATCATGTCCAGTAGCCATGGATAGGCATATCCTCCATTAAGTTCTTATTGAGTTTAAGGTTCAGATGACCATGCCTCATCTATTTGATTTATATTGCTAGCTTATTAATAATGGTAACCTTAATAATGTAGATGCTTTTCTTTTTTTGCTGCCTGGTGAACAGACCTCAAGGAAGCACTTCCGTTGCTTTCTGCCTAGGCTAGCAAACAGAACTGGTTTATATCTGTCCCACTGTCTCCATTAAAGTGGATCTGCTATGTAGCTTAAACTCATTGTGTTATTTCACTCTTGAAGCTTTCTTTAACGGAAGGCTTTAGTAATTTTCCTGTCCTACTGTCTTTTCATTATCTCTGGTTGTGTGATCTGTCCTGCCTTTTTACAAATCTTATTCTGATTTGGATAATAAACCTCTTAAAGACTATAAAGCAGATGGTACCTTTTGTCACTTCCATAGGGACTTAGGCTAGGATCTAATTGGAAATTCCCCTGTTGCGTACTGAATTACATTTTGCTGTCATCACCAGCAGAGGGAAGAAGGCTTAACCTTTGTTCATTTGCATACATTGCAAGCTCTTACTTCTCTCTAAAATCATAATAGATTTGCCAATATTTTACAAAAATCCCAACACATTTCTGGTATGTTTGTTTGTTTGTTTGCTTGTTCGAAACAACTACCGACCTGAGCATTCTACTAAGAGGTAAATACACAGTGTTGAGTTCTAATTTGAATTGCATTATTTTTCCTTTAAGATCATCTGGAGTTGTTTTATTTCTCTAGCACAAGAGATCTTATCTAGCAAAATCTTTAGCACACTGATATCCTGATCCTTAAAGTAATGCGCTTGTGCAATCAAGAATTAAAAATTAAATTCTGCAGCAGTGAAGTACTCAAAGGGTGCTTCTCGGTAACTGTCAGTGTGGACTAGATTCCTCTGGCATTAAAAAATAAACAAGAAGATGGTAGAAAAGTATACACATGTCTGATAACACAGAGGTTCTATAACACTGCAAAATGTGGACAATTTTCTATAAGCTAGGGTGACCATACGAAAAGGAGGACAATGCTCCTGTGTCATTAATAGTTGTATTGAAAAGGGATTTTCAGCTGGTGTCATTTGTATGAATGCAGCACCTGGTGACTTCATCACAACAGTTAAAGCTCCAGGAGCCCAGCCTAGTATGACCAGATACAAAAGAGGGCAGGATGGAATGGAGAGAATCTCTGGGATATGGTCAACTCTGGATATAAATTCTATAGAAGGACAGGGAAGTTGCCTACCATGGTCAGAAGAAAAATCATAGTGTTCCACATATTAGCAGAAGTGGCTAAATAAAGCATATTGAAGGACTTGACTGAGTTAAACAAAACAATAACGATAAGACAGCTTTAAATAATAGTGTACAAGTAAAGACCCCAAATTAAGCAGCAGAGCAAATGAGGCTGGGGCCAGATCTACACCAAGCAGGATATAGCACTTTGAAAACAGTTTGAAAACTGTATATGGAGTGTGTCCTGGGCCCCAACAGTTGTCACAACTGATATAAAACGTTTTAAAGCAGTAGTGTAGATCCTGCCCAGGCTTCTAACAGAATGAAACCATTACTACCACAGAACATAGTGAATATACTGGTCTTTTATAACAAAAAACCTTGGCTAAAAGAAAACTTATTTAGCTCCATCTGACTACTAAGCAGAACCTCCCCCCTTGTCAGTCCTCTTTGCACCCAAGGTTCTCTGATGGATCAATAGCTGTTAATTAGTTCAGCACCCTAAGTGATATTTGTTATTACACCTTAGCTTAATCATCCTTAGCTTACCCTTTTTTTTGGTGTGGCTCCCTGCCCCCTCCATTCCAAACTCTACTGAGGTTGGCAACTAAACAGGCATGAGTCCAACAACCCAATATTATTTGGGTGTGACTGAAGTTATAGGGACAACACATACTCCACAACTTTCTCCAACAGGCAAAGTTGGGGACATAATGATAGCTGGCCAGGAATCAACATTAAGAACTGGTTTTATAAGCAAGACCTGGACAACTGCAGGTTCAGGATTTTCTTGCATTCATTTCCACTGAATAAAGGTTTATCCCAGGCATGAATGCCCCCAACTTTTCTCAGGTTCATTACACAACCCAGATAAGTATGGGTCAATTATATTAAAGTCTTTAATCCATATAAGTTTGTAAAAGAAATTGGCACTGGTCCAATCAGACAGGACGAAATTAAGCTTCCCTTCCAGATTGAGTAGGGAAGTAAGTATATTTGTCACAATATAAAGTTTACCATGACAACACACTGTAATCCTATTAGTCTACTTTTCCAGACACTGGAAAAGTTAAATTCAGCATATTGCATATACACCAGACATATGTCAGCATGTTTTCTGTATATTTGTATTACATAGCCTGCTATTTTCAGTCATCCAGCCCTCTGAATGACACATTTCATGTTAGCTGAGGGGATTGTATAAATAAGGTTTATAGTTTTGCTTGAAAACATTCATTTTTTGAATTTTGTTATATGGCATTTAGATGACAAAACTCTTTTGCAAAATAGTGCATGCGCACACGCACACACACACACACACGTATGAAGAATAAACCCACCCAGCCCCAAATACCATTGGACAAACCAATTCTCAGTCAACTTTTGGAAGGTTCTTAGTGCTCTAGGCCAATACTGAACCTCTCTCCAGGGACATGGAAAAATTGCAGTCAAGTGGAAGTAGCCTCTTCAGCATTCAACTAGACCTTGTGCAACACCAATAGCATTTGCTGATTTGACAGATTTCTCCAAAAACCTGTTGTGCCAGACGTTGCATTAATAATGTGTCACACTAGCACAACGTAATTTACATTAGCATTAGGACTGAGCAGGATACTACCTCGGGTTCAGGGGTGCAGCTGGCTTTGAGGGGGGGCCTAGCAAGTTGCCACTCCTCCCCAATCACACATACACACCGCTGCAGTTGCTCTTACTAACCTGACCCCCTTCCTCCTTTTTTAAACTAAAACCCTCTCATTTTAAAACTTATCTGAGTAGTAGTGATCTGAACCAATTAGACTCTGCCTTTGGGAGGGACACAGCCAACGAGAGTGCAGAAGTGGAAAAGGAACTGTCTTTCAGTGACTCCTGTGCCCTCACTGGGCATGACCTCCAAAGGCAGTGTCTGATTGGTTCAGATCACTGCCGCTCAGTGAAGATGATGATGATGATGATGATGATGATGATGATGACGACGATTACGACTACTGTTGAAGTGCTTCTTTTTCCTAGTGGGGTCAGGCTGGGCCAGAAAGAGAGGGAAGAAGTCACTGATCACCAGCATCAACAACTTCTTTAGTTCTGGGGGTTGTACATCCTCTCCATAAATACAACAACATGAGAATGGTGTAATCCAATGGTAAAGTACTCAACCATCAAGAGTAATGCAATTCAGTTAAAATATTAAATTATGTCAATTGTTTGTATCAAATTTAAATAGAGGGAAACAAATGCTTTCCTGAATTTAAACTGTTTAGCCTCATTAAAGGTACTAAAACTGTTTTTCATGCTCTCAGTACAACTAGTAGTGTTGAGCACATTTTCTTCTGTATTTTTAAATAAAACAGTGGGAGTCCTCCTGGTAACTTTGAAACTTATTACCATTGGGTTTTTATTTTATTATTTTATTTGTTTATTTTGCAGTACCAAAAGGATCATTTTTAAAATTATTTGGTCTCCCCACCACCATTCCATACCATATTGCAAATCACTGGAGGTAGCAGTAGCTTGCATCTGATCCACAGTGTATCTTCTCTTTCATGGCACAGTAGTTCAAAATGAGAGAGAAGGTCATTCTTTCACAGTAAGGTAAAATACAGGTATCACAGATGTGTGCACAACATGGCTTTCTGTATATTGTTTTGCAACCACTGAAGCTTGTAGAAACCTTCAAGTGTCAGCTGCCCTTTCCACACCATAGGAGCGGAGAGGGCAGGAAGCGGGGAAACCATTTCCGGGATTGCCGTGATTAGGCTGCACCAGAATGCAACGGCCCAGGCTTCTACCGGGCCATCGCAACTCACACCGGCCATTTTTTAAAAAGATCCGCGGAGGTGTGCATGAGCGCTCCTGAGCAAATGTAAGTATATATCCCTCCTGCCATCCTGGGATGGTGATTTCGCTGCCCCCCCAATGGCCTCAGAGCCACGTGCTGCGGCTCTGTGGCCATCGGTACAGCTGCGCTTACTCACGGGTAAACACAGCTGTGCCCGGGATGGGCGGCCACTCCAGCCGCCCAGCTCACTGCACTTCCGGGAGCAGGGAACAAAGCGGGATAATAGTGTTCCCTGAACTCCCGGGAAAAAGGAAGGCTGGCCCCTGCCTGCTTGCAGGATGCTCTGTGCGTTATGCGGATTCTCCGCAAGCAGGCAAGGGCAGCCCCGGGAAAAATGGCTGGTACGGAAAGGGCCAACATTTCAGTTTTCCAGGCAAGGGTAATATTTTATTCCTGAACATATATTGAAATAGCAATAGTATGCACTGCCATTCCTTTCGACTAAATCTGAATTTTTCAGTCAATTATTTGATGGCAGCGCTGGCTAACTGTTATGATATTTCTAAAAGGCAACCTCTCTTACACCTGCATCACAAGCAGAGAGCAGGGGGAAGAGAGGAGTAATTGTGCAGAGACAGGAATTGGTTATAAATAGCCACAATCTTTTAATCACAGAGGTTGACATGGCATACAAGAAGGATCCAGTCACTGGGAAGCCTAACAGCTGGCCAGTCCAGTACTGCCAGCCCATTGGGAATGGCAGGAAATATCAGACCACCTCAGCATGGAATGATAATGTGGGCCCCTCCTACAACTTGGGTGCATGGAAGCCCCCATGTTGAGCTGGAGCCTTAAAGACCCACTGCAAGATCCTTTATTGGGAACACCCTTTGGAGAATGAGGGAGTGTCCTTACTCCTGAAATGGATCCATCCCAGTGCCTTCAACATACAAGTTATGACAGAAATAACAGAAGCAAGTAGTGATAGGATCGACAGTATTGTTGTAAGGCCAAAAAAAAAACACCAAACTGCACAGCCTCAATTGTGCCAACAGATAATATTCCTACCCCAAGGGCAGACCAGAAAGGGAATTCTCCCTCCCAGGTCTGCCCCCAGGATCCACTCCCAGTAACCAACCAGTACTGCTGTGGTGATTGGCTTCTCATGCCTGCCGCTTCTCATGTTGTGCAATGGCGCAAATGGTACCCCAGTACATGGGGACCTGAGATTCCAGGAGTTAACATCCTAGATTATGCCTATCATTTTAAGCAGACCTAGCCGGGAATAACCCCAGTTAAACACAATAGGTCTCATTTCCAGGTAAATATGCATAGGGTTGCACTATTCACCTTCTATAACAATCTGTTGTGAAATGAAAGCATGTAAAGATTCGGACATAGTGGCTTACTCCACTAGGTTTATGACATCGCTCTATAGCCTTTTTATTCCATTAATAAGCAAGAAATTTGTTTTGACTCAAATGCATTAAGTTGTTTTTGTTTATTTGTTTGTTTGTTTTTTGTCCTCTTAGCTTGCTAGGGTTTTGTGGACAAAGAGCAGAAATCTTCCCATGTTATCTCACAGATAAATTTTGCTTACAAAAATGAACTAGTTACTTGGCTGACTCTTTGCCATTTGGTCTGTAAAACACTGATCTATGTATTTAACACCCAAACTAGTTCAGGATACCTACTATGATATTTTACATCTCTTTTTATTAGGAATGTGCACGCCCAAAAATATCGTATTTTATGGTTATTGGAATTTCGGACCAAAACAATTATCGTCTCTGATAATATTATAGGTTAATCGTATCGTCTTCACGATAATTATTGGAAATCCGATATTTAATTTGCAGCCCCATTGTGCCCTATAGAGCTGATTTTTTTAGAAAAAAATGCCTATAACTTCTGTATACAGGCTTGTTACAGGCTTGAAACTTGGTCACAATGCTTATGGGGTATGCCTAAGTATGTGTATGAAATTTGAGATCGATCCCTCCAACCCTTGATTTTATATGAATTTATTAAAGAACGTTTAAGTTCTGACAGGTCAAAAGTTGCACAATCTTTAAAAAATTCATATAAAATATAGGGGTGGAGAGATTGATCTGAAATTTGGCACATATGTGTAGCAACATGTGCTAGACATGTGTATGAAATTTGAGATCGATCCCTCCACCCCTCAATTTATATGAATTTATTAAAGATCCTGCAACTTTTTGTCAGGTCTGAATGAACACACGTGGCGAGCTGTCATTCTGACCTGTCAGAACTTAAACGATCTTTAATAAATTCATATAAAATCGTGGGTTGGAGGGATCTAAAATAACACTAAAGAAAACTAAAGGACTAAAAAGCTTTGGGAAAATCTCAATGGGCATTTTCCAGTCCTGCCCGCACATTACCAGGATCTACACTAGTACAATGGAAGATCTGTGGAGCTCGTGAAAGAGTATCCCATTGTGGAAACAGATGATTCCACTCTCCTTAAGTTGTTTTAAGAAGTGCTACTTCCTGTTGTTTTAGCTGTTGGTCCCACAGGTGCAATAGAATGGAGACATAGTAGAGCTATTGGATACTGACCAATAGCTGCCACCACCTCATATCTTACCTCCAGCATCCATGAGCTGTAAGAAATATTCTCATAGAGCTAGCCTTCTGAGCTTTGAATTTTTCCCACATCAATGAGTTGGTTCTCATAACTTTATGTGCATAGTATCAAAAATTTAAATATTTCAGGAGTGTCAGCTTTTTTGTACATTAAGATCCAAAGATTGAAAAATCAGGATTCCAAATTACTTCTGTGGTGATTAATAATCAAAACCTGAAGGAATGTAAAGATTCAAATAATTGTCTGACTTAAAACTTTATGATGACAAGACACACAGTAGGATTCCCTGATTTCAAAAGGTAAAAATAAGTGATGATATACCTAGAGTTACTATTAAATTTGGAATATCTATTCAGTAACTAAAGATAAAACAAATAATATTGGTTAGATTAAAACATGATCAGGATATTTATCTGGATCAGGTGTTTCTTCACCGTATTAGTGCTATTTTCATTGTGTTAGTGCAAAGGAACCAGAATTTAGCGTAAACATCATTAGCTCTCTGATTAGATTTTTAATAGGGCTATTACTTGGTTCCTTTCTAAATAGCTTTGTTCTGTAAATGTGCTCTGTTTTCTGGTATTTGTCTATAAATGGGTAATTTCCATTTTTGTTCCAGATATATTAAGTTGTTGTTTTTTCTCCATCTGCATTGCATTTTGTTGCCTTGCCTTTTGGAAAAGTTCATATGTACTTATTCATTCATTCACACATACATATATACAATATATATATATATATGTCATCCTATAACGTAAGTTCTTTGGGCTGCTTAGAGGAATAAACTATTCAAATTAAAACATGAAGTTTTAACAAGATAATATAAATACCATAAAACATGGCTGATGCAACACAACTATAAAATCAAAAGAGAACAGAGAAAAGGGACTTTGCAGCATGTATGTACACAATTAAAAACACAAAGCAGACGAATAAAAATCCACCTAGCTTAAACTGCATGAAACCACTTTATAATTTTAAAGGCCTGAAGATGGGAAGATCTTTGGCTAGTGCAAGACGGTCATTAAAGTATGTGCCAGGTGGACTACTCTAGGGAGAACACTCCAGAACTGAGGGGCCATAGCCACCCTCATACCTTGCTAATCAAGTCAGATATCTTTGGTCTCCCAAGAATATCTATGGAAACACCACTATGTCATGACAGAGCTTTGTTCCCATTGGGTCATTCTGCCTCAGGAACACTGCTGGGCTGTTGACATCACCCAAGCCACCATTTAAAGTTCACTAGTGTGTAAGCAAAGCCTAAAATTATAACAAAACTGATTAAAACATCATCTATTAGCAGTTCTCAGTAGTCCAAGAAAACAAACAAAAATATCGGGAGCACCTAAAATATGTCAAAGCTGGTATCAAAGGATCTACCAGTGAGAGCATTCCAAAAGTTGGGAGTATTTCCCTGGGCACCATCCACTGCATTTCAGTTAGGTGGGGCACCCAGGGAAAGGGCCAAAAGGATGATCTCAGTGGCCAGGCACATAGATATGAGACTAGGTGATCCAACTGATATCTGGGTTCTCCACTGTGTAGAGCTTCAAGGGTTAAAATCAGCATTTTAAATTGAGCTCAGAAACTTACTGGGAGTCAATGCTAGGCTGACCATTTGAAAAGGAGGACAGGGCTCATGTAACTTTAACAGTTGTAGAGAAAAGGGAATTTCAGCCAGTGTCATTTATATGCAATTAGTTCCTGGTGAAATTCCCTCTTCATCAGAACAGTTAAAGTTGCAAGCCCCTGCCTTCTTTTGCATCTGGTCACTCTAGTATAGTGCCTGCAACTTTAACTGTTGTGATGAAGAGGGAATTTCACCAGGAACTAATTGCATACAAATGACACTGGCTGAAATTCCCTTTTCTCTACAACTGTTAAAGTTACATGAGCTCTGTCCTCCTTTTCATATGGTCAGCCTAATCAATGCAATTGTTTTAAAATGGGCATCATATGATCTTGTCAGGCCAGTTCTACACCATGCAGGATATAACAATATGAAAGCAGTTTGAAATCAGTATATGGAGTGTAGATTGTGCCCAACAGTTGTCAATACTGTTACAAAGCAGTGATGTAGATCCTGCCCTGGTCCCGATTAGCAGTAGTATTCTGAGCTAGCTGCCATTTCTAAACTGCCTTCACATAAAGAGCATTGCAACAGTCCGGTCTAGAAGTTACCAAAGAATTACAGAACCATAGAATAGTAGAGTTGGAAGGGACCTTTAAGGCCATCAAGTCCAAACCCCTGCTCAACGCAGGAATCCACCATAAAGCATACCTGACAGATGGCTGTCCAGCTGCCTCTTGAATGCCTCTAGTGTGGGAGAGCCCACAACCTCCCTAGGTAATTGGCTCCATTGTCGTCTTGCTCTAACAGTCAGGAAGTTTTTCCCGATGTCAAGCCAGAATCTGGCTTCCTGTAACTTGAGCCCATTGTTCCATGTCCTACATTCTGGGTTGATCGAGAAGAGATCCTAACCCTCTTCTGTGTGACAACCTTTCAAGTATTTGAAGAGTGCTATCATGTCTCCCCTCAGTCTTCTCTTCTCCAGGCTAAACATGCCTAGTTCATTCAGTCTCTCCTTGTAGGGCTTTGTTTCCAGACCCCTGATCACCCGCGAAGCCCTCCTCTGAACACGCTCCAGCTTGCTGCATCCTTCTTAAAGTGTGGTGCCCAGAACTGGATGCAATACTCAAGATGAGGCCTAACCAGTGCTGAATAGAGGGGAACCAGTACCTCGCACGATTTGGAAGCTATACTTCTGTTCATGCAGCCCAAAATAGCATTTGCTTTTTTTGCAGCCACTTCACACTCTTGGCTCATATTCAACTTGTAATCTACAACAATTCCAAGATCTTTCTCGCTTGTAGTTTTGCTGAGCCAAGTATCCCCCATCTTGTAACTGTGCATTTGGTTTCTTTTTTCTCGGTGTAGAATTTAGTATTTATCCCCATTCAATTTCATTCTGTTGTTTTCAGCCCAGCATTCCAATCTATCAAGATCACTTTGAAGTTTGTTTCTGTCTTCCAGGGTATGAGCGATCCCACCCAATTTTGTGTCATGTGCAAATCTGATAAACATTCCCTGCACCTCCTCGTCCAAATCATTAATAAAAATGTTGAAGAGCACTGGGCCCAGGACTGAGCCCTGCAGTACCCCACTCGTTACCCCCCCCAATGTGAGATGGTACCATTGATAAGCACTCTTTGAGTCAGATTCTGTAGCCAACTGTGGATCCACCTAATAGTTGTTCCATCTAGCCCACTTGTCACTAGTTTATTAATCAGAATGTCATGGGGCACTTTGTCAAAAGCTTTGCTGAAGTCAAGATATACTATGTCAACAGCATTCCCACAGTCCACAAGGGAGGTTACCCAATCAAAAAATGAGATCAGATTCATCTGACAGGGTTTGTTCTTGACAAATCCATGCTGGTTTCTAGTAATCACTGCATTGTTTTCAAGGTGCTTACAGATTGACTTCTTTATAATCTGCTACAAAATTTTCCCAGGGATGGATGTCAGACTGACCAGTCTGTAGTTCCCAGATTCCTCCTTTTTGCCCTTTTTGAAGATAGGAACAATATTAGCCCTCCTCCAGTTGTCCGGCACTTCACCCATCTTCTATGATTTTGTAAAGATAATAGACAGTGGTTCTGACAGTTCCTCTGCCAGCTCCTTCATTACTCTAGGACGCAGTTAGTCGGACCCTGGAGATTTGAATTCATTCAAAGAAATTAGGTGTTCCTTGACCATTTGTTTATCAATCTCAAACTGCAATCCTGCCCCTTCAGCTTGTACTTCACTTTTTCTGGGGGGGGGGGGGGTCATAGACCCGCTTTTGGGAGAAGACTGAGCCAAAGTAGGAATTGAGCACTTCGGCCTTTTCTTTGTCATCTGTTACTGATCTGCCATCCTCATTAAGCAGTTGAACCACCATTTCTTTCCTCTGTCTTTTACTATTCACGTATCTGAAGAAAGTCTTTGTATTGCTTTTAGCCTCAGCTAGCCTCAGCTCGCTAGCCTCAGCTCCTTCTCAGCTTTAGCCTTTTTGATACCATTCTGGCACTTCTGTGCTACTTGTTTGTACTCTTCTTTTGTAGCCTGGTCTTCCTTCCACTTCCTACATGTATCCTTTTTATTTTCAGGTCATCTCTAAACTTTTTGTGGAGACACTTTGGTTTCTTCTGTTGTCTTCTATCTTTTTTCCTTGTTGGAATTGTTTGTAATTGTGCCTTTAAAATTTCCTTGGATAAAAGCTTGGATAATCATGGCCAAGGTATCTCATGAAAAGGTCACAGTCCTCGTATGAGCCATAGCTCATAGAAGCTACCAAATAATTTAATATTTGCTAGATGCAAGTTAGATATTGGTAAAATACATGTTTCTCTCAAACATCTTTGTTAAATGCACTGATAATTGAAAAGGATAGTCTCAGTTAAATAGGCAATAATGGGGGGAACAAACTCATGGGTGGGGGGGGGGGTTAAGGGCTGCACCCAATGTTCTTTTATTTTATTTGTTTTGGAAGTAGCAGATTTGATGCAGACAAACAGATTAACACGAAAACATCCACCTTGCTGAACATTCATGTGGAGTTTTTGTTTGGCAATCTTTTGTTCCACTGGCTTCTGCTTAAAGCCATTTTCCTCCTCCTCCTGTGCTGTGTTTGGCTTCATTTGCTCAAGCTGCAGTTTAGTCCAATTGGATATGACAATCCATGTGATTTTGTTTATGAAAATCAGTGACACCACACCATTCAATATAATATTATGATGTTATCAACAAAATCATGTGAGTCACTGTGATGTTCTACTGTTTGTAGTTGTAAATATATTGCAAAGTTTATTGTTTGCGATATGCATTTGTTTATATCTTTAAAAGGAAGTAAGAATAATAACAGGTAAAGTAAATAACTAGGCTGAAATGTACTTACTGTTTGTAGTTAAAGGTCTAGGTAAGTATGGAGTGCCTGGATTGGCTGGCTGTGTGCCTGACTGAAAAGTGAGTGCTGATTGACTAGTTGTTTAGAGTGCCTAGATTGGTTAGTTGTGTAAGAGTGGGAGGAGCTAGAGAGCGAGGGGTTATATATATATGTGTCTGACAGAGAGAGCTGACGGTTGATTGGGGGAGATTTGAGGGGGATTTTTGAGAGAGATGTTGAAAGGGATTTGAGAGAATTGAGATAAAATTTTAGAGTATAGATCAAATGAAGAACAGTTTATAAATGTATAAGAGTTCTGACTGAAACCAATAAGCATTGAAACCTTGTAACCGATACGCAATTGAACTGAATTAGCTATTAAGCTTGTTGACACACAATTTCTTATTAATAAATTCTTGTTAATTCCCTCTACTGGTGTGGTCTGTGGGTGTACCTGAGAAGGTACTGGTGGCAGCAGAACAAAGAAGTTATCTGGAGGCCAGTTGCTGGGCTGTTGTGCTGTGGTGCCTAAATAGTAAAGGAGAGACAGGGGCACAGCAGCAAGTGGTCGAGGATAACCTCACAGTCACCATTGCTAATAGAATTAAATGGCAGTGTGAGCAAATCAGGTTGATGACTATGGTGGCGAGGAAGAAGAAGAAAATAGCACTAAGAAGAACATGGGTGTGTGTTTGGAAGACATGCTGAAAGTCATGGAAAAGAGGTACTTTCCAACCTTCACACACACACACACACACATACACACACACACACAAAACCACAACAACTCACACACAAGGTTAGGGCCAGATTTACAGCATCATCAGTTGGGGGGAGGGGGGAAGAATCATGGTTCCCTACCATTGCTTCTCCACCCCTGCTCCTTTTCTGCATTACTTCCTCTTCCCAGAGAAGAAAGAAGAAGTAATTAAAGACCACATGGCCCATCCAGGGGACATTTTTATCATGCCACTTTTCCTGCACAGAGCAGGAAATGGCGGCACATTCCGTTTCCCCAAAGAAAGTCAGAATAAGAGGTGTCCATTTTGTGATGGAAAAAAGCAAAGAAGGAGCAGGAGGCAGACAACAGCATCTAAAGGATGTGCCAAAAATTGTGAGTGGGCAATAGTGAGCGTGCGATAAAATGTTTGACTGATGAACCCCTTAGTCATTCATGGTAGACCCACTGAAATCAGTAGGACTCAAGTTAATAATACGTAGCTTAAGCCCCACTGATTTCAATGAGTCTGTTCTAAATATAACTAAATCTGAATCCATTCCAAAATGAAGTGAGTCATTTTGGCTAAGCCCTAGTGTTCAGTGTAGCTGAATACATGATGTGCACACATTATATAAACTCATCATTTGTCATGCTATGAATTTTGTAGAGCAATCCTATGTCCCCTAGATGGTATCTGGTGGGCTACAGCTCCTCAGTCCATAGACAGGGATATGTCCTGTGGGGAGGATCTGTGGGATTTCCCCAACCCACTCCTCCCAGCTGCCATGGAAAGCTGTGCAGCAGCTCCTTTCCCAAGGATGGATTCATGACCTCAGAAGAAGACCGAGAGGAAGGAAAAGGGGTTGCTGGTGGGCAGGAAGAGAAATAAAAATAGCACCCAACTCAACAGACCGGCTTACATTCCAAAAGGCTGCTTGAATAAAACTGCATTTGCCTGCCAGCAGAAGACCGTAGAGAGGAAGCCAACCAATTGTCTCTTGGCAGGGAGTTCCAAAGTCTGGGAGCTACCACTGAGTAGAGAACATTGGTGCTTACCAAGAAGGTTCCTTCTGGGTTGGTGAAGGCATCCAAAAAGGGTTAACTGACTCCCCTCTATCACCCAGGAAAAGCAGGAACTATGTGAGAAATTTCTCAATGATATACCAGCTCCGGATTCCTCTCTGCCCAGTTCTGTCCATAGCTACAGCTCAGGGATAAAAGAAATCACCCTCTCAAGCCTGAATTGAAAGAACATTATAGGTGAGTAAACAATTTGATAGAGGCAGAAATTGCATAGGAACAGGAGGTGCTGGTACTCTCTGGGAAGCCCTGACCTCATGGGCACAGAGGCAGGTGGTCAACATAGATGTGTATAGATTCAGAAGTGAAATAATGTGTGGTCTGGATGCCTTCTACATACCAGTCCAGAAGGAACCTTCTCAGTAAGTACCAATGTCTCTGTTCTTCAGGCTGGTGTGAAGAAAGCATCCAACAATGGGATATGCTAAAGCTATTGTCCAATGGTGGGGAAACTATTAAACACTGAGTCTATTGCAATACAACTACCCTTCTGAAGGATTCTCCTGCCAAGGAGACATCTGTTGAGGAGCATATGTATCAATTTTATAGTGTCTGGTAAAGAATTTGGGTTTGCCCAAGTTTCCACCTTGCACATGACACCTCAGGATGCATTGATGCTTAGAGCTCCTGGAGTGGCTGCTGACATATTTGAGTGTGCTTTAGTCTTAAGAAGTTTAGAAAGGCATGAAATCTTATATGCTGAAAATAGGCATGCTTTTAATTATCTAGCTAGGATGGGTCTAGATACTTTCTTCCCTATGGAGGTAGGGTGAAAAGAAATGAATAGTGATCCTGATAGCCTGAAAGACTTTGTGCACTGATAATAGGTTTTAAGTGCACCATGTTTGTTCAGCTTATACCACTCCCTTTTGGGGGGATGATGTGGCTTAGGGCAGAAGGAAGGAGGAACTAGCTCATAAGACCTGCGGAATGATACCTTCTTCACACCAACCTGGAGAAGGCCCACTCTCACATCCCCACCAAATGTATCTCTGATAAGAACAGGACCTAGTCTTTCAGGTAGCCTGGTCCCAAGTCATATAGAGCTTTATACAGCATGGATATTGAAGGATGCTTATTAGGTCAACCTCTTACCAAATCTTTGTCTGCCTTTATAAAAAATGGCAATATAGGATTTACACACTAGCTGCATAATACTAATAATAATACTAATAATAATAATAATAATAATTTATTTCTTACCCGCCTCTCCATCTGGATCGAGGCGGGGAACAACAACATGATAAAATACATAAAACTGATTAAAACATGACACATATTATTAAAACTGCATAAAAATCCTGCATAAAAATCCTAAAACATCCTAAAACTCTGTATAGTGAGATTTCATAGCTCAGTTTTGTAATATCACAAGGGTTATTACAACAGCACTTTCTATCCACTTTAAAATAAGTTGGTAAAGTAGTTGTATTTTCAACAGAAGGAAGATGGAATCTTTTTAATTATATTTTTAATACTGGGATTGCTAAGAACTTTTTTCTGAGGCTACAGAGTGGGAGGCAATAACATAAGGAACATATACTATTGCAGTGGTGAATTGCTGAATTCCATTCTGTTGTTTGAAGTATTTAATATATTAAGTACAGTAAATACCAGAAATGTTCCAATGTTGTGTTTATATAAAACAGCTTTCTTCTTCAGCTCTTGAACTGTTGAGTTCTGAGAAGCTAATAGATTTAGCAATTACCTGAATAGCAACTACCTACCTGGGTTTTAATTTTTTTTGTCCTGTTCTCAAGTGTACGGTCATTAGCAAGAAAGGACAGTAAAACTTCCCACTTCAGATATAATATTGAAAAAAGAAAATGGGTCGGATCCAGACTTAGTCATACTTAAAGTAACCCCATTGGACTCAATGGGAATAAAGTTAGTAATAACTAACTGAAGCACCATTTATTTCAATGGCTATCCCACGACCAATCCTGGGTCCAATCCAATGGTAATATCTTAGTGACCTTTTCACAGCATCTGTTGATATACCACTGAGATTAGGGCTGCATTTCAAGATATCTCCTGGCTATACAGTTGTGTTTTTTTGCTAAATATTAGAGCAAAGGTGGACAACTGCAGTTGGGTAAAGAGACTATTTTCACCTCTTAGATCCTTCCCTCATGAACCACATTCTACAGGACTGCCTAGTCTGCACATCAAATACAAAAAGGAACTTCAGAAAGCTCCAAAATTGACCCTTTTAATCCTCCGTAGCAGCTACAGCATGGTTAAAGGGTCAGTTTTAGCTTCATAACTTTTATTGCTCCATAGCCACTAAGGAATCCCATTTTACTCCCTAACCCCCCTGCAAAAAAAATTAAAAAATCCACTACCAGATTTGGCAGCATGATGGTTGTGGGGAGGTGACAATGGGGGACAATGGGAATGGGTGCCATATGTTGCTCACCCCTCTATTAAGGCATGGCAAAAAGATCACAGTTTATTTGGTTGGTACACCTAGAAACAGGAGTCCTTCAGTTCTATGAACAAGTAAATGTATTTTTTAAAAATGGTGGGGTACTGGTGTCATTGGGTGCAGAATGGGATTTGACACGGTTAGATTTATTTATTTATTTATTATTACATTTCTAAACCGCCCCATAGCCGAAGCTCTCTGAGCAGATTACATAAGATTAAAATGATTAAAAACAATATGCAAAATTTAAAACCACAAAAACATGTAAGATACACAGAAACATATCTCTAAAAACAACTATAAACAACTTTATAAATAACTATAAAAACATCCAGGATCAATGAAGCTCAGCACATATTGCTAAATGCCTGGGAAAAGAGAAAAGTTTTAACCTGGCACCAAAAAGATAGCAATGTTGGCGCCAGGTGGGCCACGTTGGGGAGACTGTTCCATAATTGAGGTAGGCTGACCATATGAAAAGGAGGACAGGGCTCATGTAACTTTAACAGTTGCAGAGAAAAGGGAATTTCAGCCAGAGTCATTTGTATGAAATTAGTACCTGGTGAAATCCTCTCTTCATCACAACAGTTAAAGTTGCAGGGCCCCTGCCTTCTTTTGTATATGGTCACTCTAGTATAGTGCCTGCAACTTTAACTGTTGTGATGAGGAGGGAATTTCACCAGGTACTAATTGCATACAAATGACTCCAGCTGAAATTCACCTTTGTCTACAACTGTTAAAGTTACATGAGCTCTGTCCTCCATTTCATATGGTCAGCCTAAATTGAGGGGCCACCACAGAGAAGGCCTTCTCTCTTGTTGCTGTCTTCCAGGCCTTCCTAGGAGTAGGCACCTGGAAAAAGACCTTACATGTTGAACATAGTGTTGGGAAAGGCATTCCATCAAGCGGTCCCGAGCCATGTAAGGCTTTATAGGTTAGAACCAGCACCTTGAATCGGGCTCAGAAACGTACAGGCAGCCAATGCAAGTGGGCCAGAGCTGGTCTTATATGTTCAAATTGTCTGGTCCCTGTTATCAATCTGGCCACCACATTTTGCAGAAGCTGCAGCTTCTGAACTGTCTTCAAAGGCAGTCCCACGTGGAGTGCATTGCAGTAATCTAACTTGGAGGTTACTGAGCATAGACAAGTGAAGCCAGGTTATCCCTGTCCAGATAGGGGCATAGCTGGGCCACCAACCGAAGTTGTTAAAGGCACTCTGTGCCACCGAGGCCACCTGAGCCTCAAGTGATAGCGATGGTTCTAGGAGAACCCCCAAGCTATGAACCTGCTCCTTCAGGGGGAGTGCAACCCCATCCAAAACAGGTTGAACACCCTCCATCCAGTCAGAAGAACCACCCACTAACAGCATCTCAGTCTTGTCTGGATTGAGCTCTGAATGAACTAGACTATTTTCCAGTGTATGTGTGTGTAGTTGACTAAGCTCAGTTCTCAGTTGAGTTACGAGATGGTGTTTCAGTCAAATCATTAGATAAGAAATAGTGAATTTTAGAAATATTACAGGGAGATTGCACACACACACACACACCCCTCAATGGGTTTTTCTGTTTTGAAAAGTGCAACAGTCCTAGTCTAATGGTGGTGTTTTAATTAACTGGGGCTCAAGTATACACACTTTCAGCCCATTTCTCTGTAATTATGAAAAAAATCTGCATATGCTTAGAGGCACTCTTTGTTATTCTTCTTCATTATTACAAGCACACACTGAAATGCAACAAAGCTAGTTTTAAAATAAAATTGAATTACAAATCTTTTAATGTGTACTAACACTGTTGTGAATGATTTCCCTTAAGTGGGAAAAATACAGGCAAGTAAAAAGAACAGACTGTTTCTACAAGAAGCAAACTGTATATGTGCTAATTCAAAAATTATGTTTGGAATGGATCACAATGGAAATAGACAGAGCTGAACATGGGCCACAATTTGGCTGTGGAAGACTTGAAATGGAACAGGGGAAATCTGTCGACCCCTACCAATGACCTTCGAATGTGGAAGTAGACTGGACCAATGTAGCACATAGTTGTTGCTGCCGTTTTCTGTGCTGCTATTCCAGTCTTCATCTTGCTGAGAATGGGAGGAAAGCACATCGCTGTTATTCTCCGCAGTATGATGAAATCGACTCTGCTCCATCAGCGTTATATGGCTGTCCCTAAAACCCGGATATTCAATGCCAGGAAAATCATATTTCTGGGTGGGGGAGCATGGGAGTAATAGCTCCCACCCACCCCACCCGCATTATGCCCACTTTTCTGAGAAGAAGCAAAAATCCCAAATTATCCAGGGCAGGATCTTAAGGGAGTATCTGCACATTTGTGGAAGGGAACTTTTATCCTTTACTTTGCTGATGCACAGCTATGCATCTCCAGTTTATAAAAATAGAGATCTGATGTGTTCCCTTACAGTTTGCTGGAATGGGGTGAAATGAGAGCACCCACGCCCCAATTGTGCTCTGTTAGAACAAACTGTCAGGGAACACAGCAGATCTCTGTTTTTATAAACTGGAGATGCACAGCTGTGCATCAGCAAAGTAAAGGATAAAAACTCCCTCCATAAATGTGCAGTTTTGATATAAATTGTGGTGAATTAATGCAGCATCAAAGAAGTTAATAACATAACCCTGCCTTCTGCCTGGCTTCCAGCGACCATTCAAGAGTCGCCATCCAACCTGGCTTGACCCCATAGGAAGTTCAAATGGTGCAAGGGCTGTGGTGACCTTGCTTTGAAGAAAAAAGTCAGGGTAAGTGCCTGACATTTTTACCATGCAGCTTCAACGAAAAGACCCACGGTGGCTGCGAGTCGGCAGCTGTGTTGTATAAGTGAACCAGCACCACTGTGCAACCACTGCAAGGCTTAGAAGTCGTATAGACAGCCCCTGGTCACTGTGAATCAGTATATCCGTTATGTTAAGCAAGGCCATGTGCCTAAGTTTTAGTTGTTGCAAACTATATCTTTAGTTTCTAACGGTTTTGGGCAGCGAATACATTTCCCGGCCTTTTAAAAAAGACTTCCTGAAGAGGTTACTATTGATGCATATATAGATTTTCACATGAACACACTTCACTTTCACAAGAATACTGTGGAAAAGGAGTATTTGATTATACATAAAAAACAAAAAGCAACAACACCAACTTTACTTTTCCCTCTAGTGAATCAAAGTATATTGTCCAGGATGCAAGGAAACATTCCAGCCAAATTGGCACAATCTGAACAAAGAGATGAATGAAGAATGGCACCTCCTGGTTGTAGGGCTGCCTGCTGTTCTTTGTAATGAAGTTCATTTTGGTGTAGGATCTTGGATATGTTCCCATGATCCCACATTCTTGTACACATGTTTGAAGCATTTCATGTTTAAAAAGTGAATGGACTTCAATGGACTTGCATCCCTTTCTCAATTTTCAAGGCATGCAACATCACATAAACTAATTTAGATTGGTGCTTTCAAAATAGCATCCCTACAATATTTTAAAAAACCTAAATATATTTCTCTTGTCCATTTCATGATGGGCTATCAATTCAGAAGGGGTCTTCTTGGATAGATGAAGCAAGATGATCAGGAAAATATAATGCACAAGGTTACCTGAAGCATCTTTTAAAAGTTTTGCAGGATCCCAACAGTTGATCAATGCATTTAAGTAGCTAGGTTATAAGTGTGATCTGGTGGGTATAGCATGTAGGATCTAGACTTCTTGACAAAAATCTCAAGATGCTTGGTCCTGGTGGTATTGTGGTGATCTTGGCCTGTATGCTTACCTTTTCATCAATCTCAAATTGTCTTGTTAACTTCAGGTTTCCTCCATTGTACATCAACCCACTTGTATATGTTGCCACCCACATTTCTGGTCTATTTCATACACGTATGTCTATGAAAACCGATGCTACAGTAAACTATTGTGCCACACAATTCTTTTCTGCAATAAACATAGGCCCAGCATAAAGTGCAAGTTATACCATTGATCTGGATGTATGGGGGTGGTCTGGATATTGGGGTGTGTGTGTGGAAAACATCTCGTTGTCATAGTCAGAGCACTTTCTGGTGAAATTTGGTTTCACAGTACTAGTCCATCCCTGCAGGAGCAGGGGACCAATTAATATTGTCTGCCCTCTGGAGACCTATGGAATCCAGATGATTCCTGAATGCTCTGGGCATTTTTCAGTAGGCAGAGCCAGTGATTCTGTTAGGCTAATGATTCTGTCAATGATTCTGGCAAAGTGTGACGAGCAATTGACACAATAGCTCCTGAGGCACTCTGGAGCTCAGACAGCTCCTTGGTTTACTGGGGAGCACCAGACAATGAAACAGAAGGTGGCTGGAAGGTATGTGGCATAAGACTCATCACGAAGGTGATCAAACATGCATAAGAGTGTATAATCGAGTTGCCATCCAGCTGAGCTTTTCCGAGTAGTTCAGAGGTTGCTTTCATCAAACCCAGTGAACTCAAAACTGGAACCTTCAGAAGCTCACTGTCATGATTTTGCAAGATAAAATTGTTCATCTTCATGCAAACTTGAACACCGTTGTTGTGCAGTGTCTGCTGAGGTGTCCAGTGCACCATCTTAACCTATTTTGTGGGATTAATTTCAGTCTTTGAAGAGGGACCCTGTTACTTTTCTTGGTCTCTCAAGGGCTGTTGACATTGTTGACTACAGTATAATCTTGGACCACCTCTGTGAGTTGGAGGCACTATTCTACAGTGGTTTGACTCGTATTTGCAGGGTTGGATCCATTGGGTGACTGCTCCTCAGCCCCATGGCAGATGAACTGTGTGGTACCACAGGGCACCATCATGTCCCCAATGTTATTTAATATTGATATGAAGCCATTCAGAATAGTCATCATGAGATTTGGGGCAAGGTGTTACTAGTATGCTGATGACACCCACCTCTATTTCTCTGTGTAATCTGAAATGGGAGAGTCCATGCACATTCTGAACTGGTGCCTGGATACAGTTATGGCTTGGGTGAGGGTTAAAAACTGAAGCTGAATCCAGATATGACAGAGACCATGTGGGTTGATAGTTCCCAGGTCTGGGAATTGAGTTGTTTGCCTATTATGGTTGGGGTTGCATTCCCTCTGAAGGATCAGGTACATAGTTTGGGGGTGATACTGGATCTATCTTTGTCACTAGAGGCCCAAGTAACCTCAGTGACCCAGCATGCCCATTTCTAACTTCAGTTGGTATGCCAATTATGCCCATTCCTGGTTAGGGATAGCCCAGCCATGGTGATCCATGCATTGGTAACTTCACAAGGAGCCTTCTATAATGTACTTACTCTATGTGGAGGTGCCCTTGTGCTTAGTTCAGAAGCTGTAGTTCCTGCAGAATGCAGCAGCTAGGATGCTTATTGGGACACCCAGCTTTGCTCACATAACATCTGTGTTAAATGAACTGCACTGGCTGCTTATTAGCTTCCAAGCCACATTCAAGTTTATGTTATACAAAGTCCTAAACAACTTGGGATCAGGATAACTAGCAGACCACCTTCCCTTATATATACCCAGCTGACCTTTAAGATCATCAGAGGAGAACAACCCACAATTTATAACCCAACAACAAACCATGGGCTGTCTTTGTGAGTTGTTCATGGTTAACAAACCATGGTTTGTTAATGTGGCTAGATTCCTACAACACAAGAACCCACAGTTCAACAACAACCTACAGTTCAGTGGCAACCCACATTCAACCCATAATCAAACTTGAGTATCCTGTTGCCATATTGTATGAACCCAGCCAGACAGTTCCACTGTTGAGCAGCTCATGCCACCAGACATTTCTTCCTAGTATTTAATCAAAATACCTTTTCTGGTAATTTTAATAAGTTGGTTCAAGTCCTACCCTCTGGAGCAACAGAAACCAAATTCACTACATCATCGATGTGACTTGTGATCTGGGCACTATACTTCTGTTGATGCAACCTACAATTCTATTAGACTTTTTTTTAACTTCATGTTGCACAGCTGACTCAGGTTGAGCATGTGGCCCTAAATCCTTTTCACATGTACTGTTGTCAAGCTAGATATGACCCATCCTATATATCTGTGTCTGATTTTCTCCTAAATGCAAAAGTTTGCATTTATCTCTGCTGAAATTGATTTTGTTTTAACCCAGTTCTCCATCCTGTCAGCCATCTTGAATCCTATTTTTCTCTACTATCAAGCCTATAGAAGGAACCCCAGCAGAAACAAAAAAAACAGCATGGCTTCTACAAAGGTATGCCCTGTCTCACTCATCTTTTAAAGTTCTTTGAGAATGTCAGTAAACATGGGGCAGGGGGTGATCCAGTATACTTGGTCTTCCAAAAGGCTTCTGATAAAGTCCATCATCAATGACTCCAAAGAAAACTTTGCCATCTTATAGATTTGTTATTGGTCACTTAACAGAAATCAGGGAGTAGGGATAAATGGACAATTCTTGCAATGGAGAGATCTAACCGTGTGGTCCTACAAGGCTCTGTATTGGGATCAGAACTTTTTAACTTGTTCATAAATGATCTGTAATTGAGAGTGAGCAGTGAAGTGGACACATTTGCTGATGACACCAAATAGTTTAGGGATTGTGAAGAGCTCCAAATGAATCTCTCCAAACTGGGAGAATGGGCATACAAATAGCAAAATGCTGTTCAATGTAAGCAAGTGTAAAGGGATACACAATGTGGCAAAAAAACACAACTTCACATATATTGCTGATGGAATCAGGTAGTGATAGACCAAGAAAAAGTTCTTGGGGTTGTGATGGATAGCTTGATGAAAATGTCAAACCAGTCTGCACTTGCTGTGAAAGGGGCCTATTCCATAGTAGGCATAATTAGGAAAGATACTGAAAGCAACAATATCATGCTGCTGTTATACAACCTATAGTGCAACCCCACTTGGAATATTGTATACTGTTCTGGTTACTACACCTCAAAAAGGATGTTGTAGAGGGGGAAAGGGGCAGGAAAACTCAATCAAAGTGATCCAGGGACTAGAGCAACTCCCCTATGAGGACAGGTTACAACACCTGGGATTTGTTCAGCTTAAAAAAAAGGTGAGTACTGAGAGACAAGATAGAAGTGTACAACATTATGAATAGTGTGGAGAAAGTAGAGAAGGAGACATCTTTCTCCTTCACTCATAATCCTAGAAACTGGGGCATCCCATGAAGCTTAATGGTGACCAGATAAAAAGAAGTACTTCTTCACACAGATCACAGTTAAACTATCAAATTCACTACCACAAGATGTAGTGATAGTAACCACTTTGGATGGCTTTAAAAGGGGTTAGACAAATTCATGGAGGATAATGGCTGGTAGTCATGTTGGTGATATGCTACCTCCAATATCAGAAGTAGGATACCTCTGCCAGCTACTGGGGAATATGAGAGGTAGAGTGCTACTGTACTCATGTCCAGCTTGTGGGCTTCCCACAGGCAGCTGGTTGGCCACTGTGTGAACAAAATATTAGACCTGGGCCAGATCTATACCAAGCAGAATATGACACTTTTGAAACGTTTTGAAAACTGTATATGGAGTGTGACAACTGTTGTCACTACTGTTATAAACCCTTTTAAAGCAGTAGTGTAGATCCTGTCCAGATAGTTCTTGGTCTGATTCACCATGTTTTTTCTTATGTTGATATATGTTCTTAAACTATACCTCCCAGTTTAGTGTCATTTATAAATTTAAAAAGTATCTCCTCTACCTCTTTGTACATGTCACGTACAACATTGCAGAACAACACTGGACCCAGAATGGAGCCTTTACAGCACCCCACTTCTCACTTCTTTCCAGGTTGATGCGGGGCAGTCTTTAGATACACTCATCAGATACAAATCCACCTAACATTAGCATTGTCTGGCCCACATATTTTATAACAGGGCTGGAGACAGAAGTGGAACATGGCTGTGAATTGATTGATGCTCAGCTAGACTGACGAGGGAAGGTATCATTTGTTTCAAAGTTTAAAAAACACAAGGAAACCAAATCAGACTGAGGAAGTGTCAAATGTTAACTGGGTTAAATGGTGTGCATGGTCACATGTTTGCAGAGTGGATGAAAACCTAAGCCAAGAGTTAATTGATAATTGGTTGAATTATTCATCTGTTATTAATGGTTACTAATGAGCAACACTGGAATAATCAATGTTCAAACCCCACACTTTGCCAGATGTCATGTTAATTGCTATTGAAGACAGCAATAGCCTCACAAACTGCGGAAACAAATTAGTGTGATTGATTCAAACTTAGCCACCTCATGCCTTGCTGGAACATTTTTCCAGCTGTACTTCAGCAAACTATTCTGAGCTTGTTGAAAGGAATTTTGCCTATGGTATGCTTCAAAATAAATGCCATAAATCTGACTTAGGCAAATATTTGCTTTGAGAGCGTGTGTTGCTGCATGATAATAGGGGAAGAACCCATTAACCTTCAGTGAATGAAATGTTTTTTTAAAAGCTGGTGTCTGTGGATAATTGAGTCTAAAACTCACTCCTTCCCAAAGAGACATTTGTTATAATTTTTCAAATTACGTTGTTGTTGTTGTGGCTTTTTATTATGGTTTATGAGTTCAAACAAAAAAACCAAACCTACTTACCAACAAATTGTGTTATTAAAAATAATGCAGAATTGTTGGGGTGTTTGGGGTGTTTTTTCTTTATCCTAAAGCCATTGTTATTTAAAGATATGCATAACATTCAATCTATGGCTAATAAGGAAATGCTGTTTGAAATGGGTCAGGTAGACTAACATGGCAGAGAAGGGAATGTTTGTCTGGTGGAAATGCATCGTCCCCTCACCCAGCGAAGCCTGGATGGGGGGGGCTAATTGCGGAGGGCGGCGAGAGAGATGGAGTGTGGCTGCAGCTCATTGGCTGCGGGAGTGTGGTGCCATGAGAAGAGAGAGGAGGCAGCTGCTGCATAAATAGGCAGCGTGGGCAGCCCTCCTACCTCTTCCGATCTTCTTGCTCCCTCCCTCCCTCCCTTGTAGGCAGTATGGGTTCGCTGGTTGTCCACATTAAGGAGGTCGAGTAGGAATTTTTTGCTCACAGTCTAAATTGGCTGTGAGTTTTTTTACCTACTCCATACTGCAAGACGGGGGGGGGGGGTGTAAATAGGTTAATTTGTTGGAATTGGTCACATTTGCTGGGTGGTCAGGTGCGGGCATCTAGAGTGGGGAAACATTGGTGAGCATTCTCAGGCACCCTTGGGGGCGATGGGTAGTGCCAGAAGCCCCTGGCTGGGAGCCCTGCGGCACCTGTTGGCGGGCCAAGGCTTACCTTTGAGGCCAACCCTACTCACCTACTCGGAGCCGTGCGGCACGAGCAGGGCAGACACCGGAAGGCCTCCCTACCCGAATAGGGAGCCCGTGGAGTGGCGAGATGGCGCGCCGCTTCATGGGCTTGAATGGCTCGCCCGATCCTAGATTGGCCTAGGAGAGCCATAAAGTAGATGTCCACTTTAGGAACTACCCCATTTGCAGATCTTTGAATAAAATGTGGCCCAAGTTTAAACCCAAACTATTGTCTCATCTCGTTATTTCGCCATCCAGTCCGCAATTTGTCTTGATGTTTTTGTCCACTCAGATCTGCTTGAGCTTAGTGCCCAGCACATAGTTGGTGTTATTCCGTTTACCTTACACAGGAGAACATCTGAATGAATTGTGCCCATGATAAAGTGTAGTCATTGAAGTGGTAGGCATATCATTTTGTTTGTTATAGAAGCTTACACCTTAACTCCAGTTTGCTGTGGGATGGCCATAACAAATAATGTTTTATAGCTATTGATCAACCTTTACTCTTATGCCTTTGGCTATCTATGGACTCCCATGTCAGGCCATTAGAAAACTCCAGGAAATGTCTAAACGTATCCTCTACATTTACTTGGGTGTTCATTTTGAGTAAGGGAAATAATAAAGTGCCGCTATAGCACTGTACTAACAACAATGTAAAAAAGTCTTTGCAAGTAATCTCAGCCTGACTAGATCCTTCATTTGCATTATAAAATAAGTATCATGTGTGAGAGCTGGATTATTTGTTCATTCATCAGTGGGCCTGTTCAGACAACACACTAAGCCATGGTTAGGCCACTAACCCTTTTGCAGTAAATGGTTAGTGAGTGTGTTTAAACCAAGGTTATGTAGCCACCATGGTTAGGAATGGTTTATACGACATGCTAAGTCATGGTTCACACAGCATGCTAAGCCTTAATGTTTAGGCTTAAACACCGTGGTTTAGCATGACATTTGAACAGGGTCAATGGCTCTTGGAAAATCAAAAGAAGTGAGTCACCTTTCTGGTAATGACCACAACTGTGTATTTGGTTTTTAGTACCTAAAAACATTCCATTCACATATTTGTCTTTTAATCATTACCAGCTTAATTCCTGCATTTTTTCATGACTGACTTCATGTTTGATTCTTGTTCCAGTTGTTTTAATTGGAGGCCACTCCTTGAACTATTACAACGCTTTGTAAACTTCCAGATCCCCCAGATCTAGAGACTGAAGACACGTACATTTGGTTGAACACTTCATTTTTGCTACCCTTTGGCACTCAATTTTGTGCAGTTGAGTCTTTCCCACATACACATAATAAGACAATCCTCTGTTTCCAGACCAAATCACTTGAGTGAAATGCCTAAAATCTTATAATTTGTAGACATTCAGTGGTTCCTTCCTTCCCTCCCTCCTTCCTTTTTTTCTTTCTGTCCCATTTCTAATGAGGTTCTTATGGGGGAAGGAATGGACACTGATGCCCTATATTGCAAGAATAATTCTAAGTTTGTATCTAATTTATTGGCCTTTCTAAGTAGTCTACTGCCAGCCAATTTAATGAGATATTCCACTCTTCTACATAGTATTGTTTAATTTCCCCCTCGCTGTTACCAGTAGGAATAATATTTTAGTATTACTTGTAACAGTGTGCACAGTCTGCAAACCACTCAGTTCCTTTACTAAGTTCTAATTCTTCTTCATGTATAACTAAATGGTTCTCCTATCATTAGGGTGACCATATGAAAAGGAGGACATGGCTCCTGTATCTTTAACAGTTACATAGAAAAGGGAAATTCAGCAGGTATCATTTGTATGCATGCAGCACCTGGTTAAATGTCCTCTTTATCACAACAGTTAAAATTGCAGGAGCCCTGCCTTCTTTTGTATCTGGCCACTCTAGTATAGCTCATGCAGCTTTAACTGTTGTGATGAAGAGGGAATTTCACCAGGTTCTGCATGCATACAAATAACACTGAAATTCCCTTTTCTATGCAACTATTAAAGATACAGAAGCCCTGTCCTCCTTTTCATATGGTCACCCTACCTATCATGGAATTCCAGAAAGTATAGTATGAAACACTATTTCCAGACTTTAGTAGTACAGCTCAAATATTCCTTTATATATAAGGAAATATACACAAGGAAAAAGCATAATCACTCAAATAAATGCAGGCCTAAGACAGCTCTTCACAGTCTATGGGAGCAAAATTAATCTTTTTCTCTATTAATCTGGGTGCCATCATGGGTTTTCCTGCCACCTACTATCTTTAGCCAGCTGCTATAGCCAGAGGCCATGCAAAACCCAAAATTTGGATTCTGACTGAATCTTGGTTAGAGTAGACCCATGCAAATCAATGGAAATTAATTTAATCATAACTACATTAAATTGGTTTAAATGGGTCTCTGCATAGCACAGATGTTTAAGTTGGTCATTACCTTTAAAGCCCTACATGGTTTGGGTCCAGATTACCTGCGGGATCGCCTTCTCCCATATAATCCACCCCGCACGCTCAGGTCCTCTGGGAAGAACTTATTATAGTTGGCCAAGACTAGGCTGACAACCGTTACCAAGAGGACCTTCTCTTCTGCCACTCCCAGACTGTGGAATGGCCTGCCGGAGAAGACTCGTCAACTTAACAGTCTTTTAGAATTTAAGAAAGCTATAAAGACTAGTCTCTTCCGGCAGGCATATCCAGTGGAATTTTAGAATGTTTTAAGGATGTTTTAAAGATGTTTTATTGCTATTGTAATAATGTGTACCATGATTTTAATCAGTTTATGTATTTTATCATATTTTATATTTACTGCTGTTCCCCGCCTCGATCCAAATGGAGAGGAGGGTAAGAATTAGTAGTAGTAGTAGTATTTCTGAGTTCACACATTGCTCCGGTATAACTCCTATTTTAACATCAGTAATAGTTAAGGGAGGTTACACATGTTCCACCGCAACATGGCCAGAGTGAAGTCAATGTTATTTCTTAATGTAATAAAATGGTCCAAGAACAACACCACATTCTACTTTAAATAAAACATGAGGGGTCTATTTTTTATCCTCTGGATTCATTTTTGTTCTTTTGTTTGTATCACTTAATTATTCAGCTATGGATGGGACCCAAGGAGCTTATGGGCTTCTGGCCTTAGCCCCTGTTGAGGCATTGGTGGGATGCCATATTGCAGCTACTGGTTGCCTCTAAAGCCCTTTCTGGATACCACCAACATCTCAGCCCCAGTACTGCCCTCCTTTCTTAGGTGATCCCCATCTAGTGTGAAGAAATGAGCTTGTTCTGGGGAACTCAGGTGAGGATGCCAACTTTAAATCAGAGGTGTATATCACAATCCAGCAGGAACTGAGCTTTGGCTTCATCATCAACAACAATCTAATAAATATAAAATAATGTAACTATAATTTAAAATGTATTGAATGAAATGAGGAACAGAAGGTGAATGGAAACAAAATGAATTGGGATTTTTTTTTAAAAAAAAAACAAATTCATACTGGGGAAAAGGTGAATTGGCTTGAACTGCCTGGCTCCCACAGCTACAACAGAAAGTAAGATGCAAAGAATAGGAATGAGAAAGGAAAGAGTTTCAGGAGAAAAGCTGGGAAGTAATAGTGTGTAGCGATGATGATGGTGGTGGAAAATATATAGAATGAAGTGAAAAACAAAAGGAGACTGAAACCACACATATTGGTTTAATGAAAACCACTTATCCATACATATAAATGTGGCCTGTGTCAAAAGATACTTTGAATTCATTGTACCACCAAGTTGTGTCTACTGTAAAGTCTAGGGTTAGTCACTAAAACATGGCTAATAAGAGTAGCATATTGATTCCACATCCAAAACTTTGAACAGAGCAGTTTGCTTGAGTTGGCTTCTTACGCTCCCAATGGAATTAATCTGATATTCTTGTTTACAGTCTCTGGCAGTCAGATTCTAATACCACCACCCCCTTGTACTGAATCATGGATTTCTTGCTTATTCCATTGACCAAAATGACAACAGTAGAATATCTCATGGGGAAAATACTACTAAATATGAATAACGTTGCAACATTTATGCCCTGAATTTGAATCTGATGTACATTTGTCATTTTGAGTTTTTTGGTTGGTTTGTTTTATTTTGTTTGCCATGTAATTTTATTTCTCCTGTGAATTTGTCATCATTCAGCTTTTGGACAGCAATTTTGAAATCAATTAATTGGCTTTCGAAAATGTGGAACCTGAGAAATGTGTTGACAACAGTTGTGGGGTTTTGTTTTGTTTTTGTGTTTTTTAACAAAAGCAACACACCCACATGGATGGAGGACAAAGTAATTTCTCTTAACATGTAATGGAAGTTGTTTTCTACAAATATGTGCTTCTCATAGGTGTTACTTCAATGCCTTCAGAAGCACAGCTGAGCAATAATGTGTGCCTTTGCTATGAGCTGTTGTTGCCAGAAAGCATGAGGCTCAGGTGACAGTGCATCAAGCCACCTTGGGCAAATGAGAGAGCCCCTAAAAAAAATTCTGCCATCTGTCCTGAAGAGGAAGGCTTCACTGTTTCCAGAGAGTGTAATAATGCTAGAACTTGATTCAAATATAAAAATCTCAGTGACCATATTGGTTTGACTTACCATTGCTGATTTTATACCGGACCATGGGGGTTTGCTTTATGATTCTACATCATAGAATCATGGAATAGTAGAGTTGGAAAGGGGCTTTAAGGCCATCGAGTCCAACCCCATGCTCAATGCAGTTATCCACCTTAAAATGCTACTGACATGCCCAGCTGCCTCTTGAATGCCTCTAGTGTGGGAGAGCCCATGACCTCTCTAGGTAATTGGCTCCATTGTCGTATTGCTCTGTCAGGAGGTTTTTCCTGATATCCAGCCAGAATCTGGCTTCCTGTAACTTGAGCCCATTATTCCATGTCCTGCACTCTGGGATGATTGAGAAAAGTTTCATTCTGTTTCCTGACTCCTTTCTGAGCAGAGCAGAGCAGAGCAGAGCAGAGGAAACTGCCGCAGCTGGCCTAGAAGGTACACAAGGAAGTGAGATCCCAGAGAGTGAGCAATCAGAGTTAATTTGCTTTTTATTTATTGCACCATGCTCCAAGATCTTTTGCTATAGGTCAGGTTAGAAATATTTTAATCTCTACCTATAAAGCAGAAAGTATTTGCATGTCACGTATGTCCAGAAATGTTTACCCACTTCCAGATGACTTAGAAACTTGATACAGTGATAGGTCGAGCTGTACAATGTACCAGAAAAATCTAAAATAATGAATGTTGGGGGTTGAAGTATTTTTAAAGAATTTAATAAAAACCTAGATTTATGCCTACAACTCCCAGCATGCCTTGGGTGAAACTCCCAGCGTGCCTTGGGCAGAGGGCCAGACTTACTGGCCTTTGGTGGCCATTGTGAGTGCACAGGCAGGTGGCTGCTGTGTGTCTTTCACAGCCTGACTCCTAAGGTTGGTCTAGAATAGTCAACCAAATTCCACATAAAAGGAAACAACCCACATAAATGGGCTGCATCCATTTGCAGTGCCTCCTCCCGCCCTCTGTGTGGTTTTAAAATCATTACTCAATACAACAGTGTGGCTTTGAGGGGCCAAACATGCTCAAAGGCACTTCACCCTGATATTGCTGGTAAATCCATTTTTTTTATTGAAGCAAAACTTGCCGCCATTTCTTGCTGTGTGCAGGAAAAGCAGCATGATAAAAATGCCCACTAAATGGGCCACATGGTCATTCCTGCTTCCTCTTTCTTCCCCATGTGAAGAAAGAGGAAGCTGTTTGTCACTATTGTGGGACAGCAGCAGGAGGCCAAAGCAATGGTAGGGAAACATGATTCCACCACTCCACCCCCCACCCCTGTCTAATGATGCGCGCTCTCTCTCTCTCTCGCTCGCTCGCTCTCGCTCTCCATTCACTGTCTGTCTGTCTGTCTGTCTGTCTCTCTCTCCCTTTATTCTACCTTCATTCCCTAATTATGTACCTTTTCTGCCCACCACCTTGCCTTGTTTGTCTTATCCAACAACAGCACACATGGCTTTTACTTTCTGAGCAATTTGTAATAGTGCAAGAGTTTCAGTCACATATGTGTCAAGTAGCAGACTGAAATAGATCGGAAACACTGGTGCAATCTCCACTATACACATCTGAATCCAGAAAGAGAAGGTTCAATATGTAGATGTAATGGTGCAAGGTTCATCCCATCCCCACTTCCACTTCTAATGGGCTTGAATGGTCTGGATTCAGACTTAGTCATTCTTACAGTAGATACATGCAAATCAATGGGACTTAACTTAGTAACTTAAGTCCCATTGATTTTAATTAGTCTGTTGTAAATATGACTGTATGGATCTAACCCAATGAAGATCAATTAATATTTTTTTTAAAAAACATTTCAGTTTAACATGTTTTGATAAGGGCTTTCTATGTTCACCCAAGCTCCAAACTTGCAATTGCCATAGCTTTAACAGACATGTTATTTAGGCAGTGTGGATATGATATGGTATCCTATGCTGTGGCTAGTTCCAGTTTCACCACTACCTTGGAGCTAGATGGCTGTCAGTGGTAGAATGTTGAACCTAAGACCCCTAGATCCATCATTGTCGCTGGAAGTCAAAGTGGCTATGGCGGCTCAGAGTGGCTTTTACCAGCTTCATCTGGTTCACCAGCTACGGCTGCTCCTGGACAGGAATAGCTTGGCCACAGTGGTACAGGCATTAGTAACCTCAAGACTGGATTATTTCATTGCGCTCTATTGGGGCTGCCTTTAAGGGAGCTAGTGGAGAAAGAAGCAGTTCGGCTGTTGTCGGAAGCTGCCTCTTTTCAGCATGTAACTCCTTTGCTGAGGGAATTGCACTGGCTGTCTATTGGCTACTAGACCAGATTTAAAGTTTTAGTACTAGTGTACAAAGCCCTAAACAACTTGGGACCAGGATACCTGAGAGAGTGCCTTCTCCCTTACCAACCTGCCTGTCACTGAGGTCACTGAACCTGTGGCATCATCATAGATTATCGCAGGAGACAATTATCTTCCTAGAGGACATTCTGCAGCCACTATCTTCTAACAACCCCCTGAGGAAGGCCTTTGAATAAAGTACAGGCCGAAATGTGTCGGGCTTCAGGAAAATAAATTATTCACATTCAGAGAACCTGTTTCTCCTTTTTCTGACCTGGTTTGGATGCTCTCCTCCTTTTGTTTTTGTTCTTAGAAACAGGCACCCACACTGAGGGAGAAGGGAAGAGAATTATGAGCTATATTCTTTAGTATATCTTACAGCAGTGGTGAGAAATCTCAGGCCCAGGGGCCAAATCTGGCTGTCCTGGATTCCCCAGATAGTCATGCCCTCTTCCCCTAGCCCCATGCCTTTCCCCCCCCAACTACCAATTAAGTGGCAGTTATTTTGATGCAGTTATTTCTCCATACTAAAATACTTCTCCTAATGCTCACTTACTGGCAATAAGAGCTTTAAGATACATTTTTAAAAAGCAGTATATTGTATTATGAGGCCCACCCCCATTGCCTTCAGCTCTGCCCACTACTGGAGTGTGGCCCCTGAGAGCTTCTCTAAAGACTGGACTTGGCCCTTTGCCTGAAAGGTTCAACATCCCTGTCTTACAGGTTAATTTAATAAAGTTGTGGCTCTTGCTTCATTTGCACTTCATGTTTTCAATCCCGGTCAAAGGGAGCATCACAGCGCTCCTTGTTGTTCAGTCTGACAACTGGGTTATATATTTCCTAGCAGGAGGGGAAGAGGAGGGGCAACTGACGTGTACCTTTTCTTTTTCCATTTCTTCCATAACTTCTGAAGCAGAACTCGGATATCTCACCACAGGTAAAATAGGCTGATAAATAGACACGATTAATGAGATGATGGATGGACTGATGAAACTACCAAACACATGGATAGAACAGTAATCTAAATTGAACTAAAATTTCATATTATCATGGTGCTATGGGGAGGTGACACAAGCATGACGTATTTAAATTTAACCCCATTCACCATCGTATCATATCCTGCACTTTAGCAATGCACCACATTGATTTCCTCCTGTCCTGCCTATGGATGGGTTAGAATTCCATTTTAGTTAGGTCTGAGAAAAAATTACCAAACTTCACCATGTTTTCTATATTCAGGAGAAAAAGAACTTGATATTTTTTAAAAAAATGAATATGGGAAAAACCAAAATGACAGATTTTGAAACTGCGAAATTAGGTCAGTCCAACTAAAATGCAGACCAAGTGGAAGTTTTACCATCCCTACAATAAGGCAGGATGACTGCACAATAAAAGCCTCAACTGGGAGCACCCTATGTTGCCCAAATGAACACATAAAATTACCATATTGCCTGACATTCTCAGAAACAATGTGAAGGAAAGGTCAGGCTTCCCTGAGCTTTATGGCTTCTGTTTTTGTACTTTTTTTCCTGCAAGGAAAAAAGAATCTTTAAATGCAATATTGTGTGCTGTGTTTTAATATAGGAGAAGTGGCATAATGATGGATAAGGGGTATAACTTTCTTTCCTTTGCTCCTAGGCCTAATTAGTGCAGCGCAGTCTGAAACAATATTAGAGGCTTTGTTCTAATTTAATAAGTGCAAACTCCAGGCTTGAACAGCTGTTTATTTATGTCAGATGCTGAAAGGGGCTCCCACATAGGGTAGGACAACAATAAAATCATAAGCAATTACCAAAAAAAAAAAAAAAAGTAATCTGGCATACAGTGTTTTGCTATATGAGAATAGGAAATAGATATTGATCTTCATGTAGCTTTTCCTCATGCAACTTTGTATTATCTATTCACAATGGAAAATGCCTCTTTTTAAAAAATTCAGTGGCATGGGATACATATATATATATGTATCCCAATATATATATATTGTCTTTAAGTAGATTGTGAGTTATGTAAAATACCTGCTGAGCTCTTCAATGAGTCATCCTCTGAGAATCGTATTAAAAAGACTGTGGCTGAATTCAGACGACACATTAAGCAACTGGGTTGGGGAAAACAATTGTCAGTTGTATTGACTATCATGTCGCCCGAATGCTGCCATAGTCAGCTCAGTGCTGATCTTAATCCACACCATGGTTGATTATGTATTACCATGTAGTGTGGGGAGTACCCCCTAGATGAACAACTGTAAAGTTGATTATTACCCCACCATTGACTATCGTGTTGTCTGAATTCAGCCATTGGCTCAATTCGGATGAAACGATAGTCAATGGTGGGGTAATAATCAACTTTACAGTTGTTCATCTAGGGGGTACTCCCCACACAACATGGTAATAAATAATCAACTGTGGTGTGGATTAGGATCAGCGCTGAGTTGACTATGGCAGCATTCTGATGACACAATAGTCAAAATAACTGACGATTGTTTTCCCCACACCAGTTGTTTATTGTGTCGTCCAAATTGAGCCATTGTCTCATAATGAATCAATAAGCTTTGAAGTAATTAAGTTCCTCATTGTTTCACTTGATACATGGTATTTCAAAATGTAATAAAAATATGTTCAGAAGAACATGTTATAGGATCACATTATGGCCACATTTAACTTCTTTAAGTCACCAATAAGAGCTAACTGCAGTCTGATGAGATCTTCAATGAAGTACATTCAGGAAACTTAGCGTACAAAAGCCAAGAGGAAAAGTCTTTTGAAGATGCTCTACATGCCATTTTAATCTGAACTTCTGTCTTAATTTTTTCTTCGTGGCAGAGTATTTAAGCCTGGATTTTCGATCATGCACTTTGCATTAGAAACAGCCAACTTGCCATGAACATGCAGTGATAATGTCTAACCATTTCCTCATATGGATTCCCCTCTCACATCTACTACTGTTCTAAAATAAAAGAGTTTTAATTTTGATACTTTTCACTTATAAATAAGTATTCTTTCTAATATAAAATCCCAATACAATTAAATGACACATTTAAATTGAACACGCTTAGACAAAAAACCAGAAAACAAGGGATGTGCATGTTCACAATATCAAATAACATCCTATAACATCTCTTTAAATAAATATCCATGCACTAGAAAATGTTAAATAGTGCAAGATCGTCTCTGAAGAATCCTTTTGTGAATAGAGAAAGAAGAGAGAAAATAACAACAGAAACACCAGAGCTTAGGGATAACTGGTGCCTCTTTATTTAAATTGGGTAACTCACCCCTCCCTGGATCTGCACGTGAGAGTGCAGGAATCCAACTACTCCTGTTTCCAGGCTACTAGCCTGCATAATGGGCAAGCCACTCAGTCAAGGCAAGAGCTGGATGAACCCGGATCCTACCTAAAGCTACACACGTGTGCTTGGGGAGAAACCACCCCATGTCATCCCCACCAGGATCCACATAACTCCCAGTAGATGAGACAGTGAGGTCCCCAAAGGCCAGCCGTATCCTGGGTTGAGAGCCACAAAGCCCCCAAGGACCAGGCCTCAGAACCTGCCAATCACCATAAAAGTGCCCAAAGAGTGCTTACTAACTTCACCTGATATCCTAAGATTCCGCACATCCCTGCCAACAAATTACCTATTTATCCACCCTCGAGCAATCTCCAACATTTCACTATGGAGTAGGCAAAAAACCTGTACACTGGTGCCAATCTGTGGCAGGTAAAATTCCTACTCAGCCCCTTCTGCAAAGGGGTCAACTAGCTAATCCCATACTAGATAAGGGTGGGAGACAGAAAACGAAAGAGGCTGGGTAAGCATGCTAGTCCTGCCTTTATAGGCAAACCCCACCCATGCCTCATGTTTGTCCTTTCCTCCCTCTCCCCCGCCCACAACAGCCTGCTCCCACCCTAGCTGTTTCAGTCTCATATCCATCATTGATCTAATATTAATACTAAACACTAATAAACCAAAAATAACTGTCCAATGTCTTGGTTATGTGTGTGCGCAACAAACGCCTACTTCTGATGTAGCTCAACAGAGCATCTGGTAAGTTGGCACTATGCCAGGGTGTCTGAATGGGCTAGATCTCACTTTTTGTTCCCCAATAAACCTTGAAAACCTAAGCTGTTGTGTGCAATGATTGTCCAGTTCAAACTGGCCAGTTATTTCATATTTCAAGTATAGGAACATTACAAAAGTGAGTAAGTAATTTTGTGACTGGCAGGCTAAACCATTGACATGAGAAATGGAGACAATTGCACTATTGGACAGAAGACGAGTGGCTTTTACTGAACTCAGATTCCCATAAAAGTGGATTTTTGCTCACTTCTCATCATCTTCACAATAATCTAATCAGCAGGTCAACATGCTCTCTCTCAAACTATCCTCTCTACAATGAACTCTACATATGATCTGGAATTAAAGATCATATTCCAGCAGGTAAAGATGTACTAGCTCAGAGCCTATCTACACAGTCCCTTGGAACGTTTTAAATAATATTTTAAAACGTTCCAAATAGGTGCGTTCTAAGGAGTACTCACGTTACAAGAGAAAAATTCTCAGTCTTCAAAGCACTCTTCTGCCCCGTCTCTTTCTGTTTCGTTTTTACAATGAGTTTAGGGCAAAGCATTGTGGGCATTGTAGTTCAATCACCCACTTCCTCCTTAGCCCTTCTTTCTTCTCCACCAATCAACTGCTAAGCATTTGGGCACCGGTAAATGAAGCACTGCCCCCACAAATCACAAATGGTAAGGAAGGACACATTATTTTACTTAAAATGATTTATTAAAAGTAAAACCGTTGTATATAGCTAAAGTGAGTTTTAAAAAACTTCGGGTATATATCGTTCATGTGGACCAAAGAGTTTTCATGACCCTTATAAAAGGTAAAAACCTAGCGTGTAGATCAGCTCTTAAAATCACTTCATTGGTTCTATTTAAAGTTCTTTGTGCGATTGTTGACTTCCCATATTCTTCCCCATTTATTTTATTTTCTCCAAATAAACTATTTTTTTTCCTATCTGGATAGTTGGCTGTGTTGTTTTTGTGAAGGCTTGTCCTGTTTTCTTGGATGAGTTTCAGTACAATTCGAGGACGTTGACAAGGTGCTTGGACAGGTTTGTGCAACCACTTCCATATTGGATCCTTGCCCCTCTTGGCTAATAAAAGCTAGCAGGGATGGAACAACTGGCTGGGCCAGGGAAGTGATTAATGCCTCTTTGCAAGAGGGAGTGGTCCCAGGCCTCCTGAAAGAGGCGACAGTGAGATCACTCCTAAAGAAATCTTCCTTGGACCCTGAAAATCTTAATAACTACAGGCCAGTAGCAAATGTTCCATTCCTGGGCAAGGTCCTGGAGCAGGTGGTTGAGAGCCAGCTCCAGGCACTCTTGGATGAGACCGATTATCTGGATCCATTTCAGTCGGGTTTCAGGCCTGGCTTTGGTATGGAAACAGCCTTGGTCGCCCTGTATGATGACCTATGTCGGGAGAAAGACAGGGGGAGTGTGACTCTGTTGATTCTCCTTGATCTCTCAGTGGCTTTCGATACCATCGACCATGGTATCCCTCTGGGACGACTGGCTGAGTTGGGAGTTGGCCTCAGTGGCACAGAGTGCCTTCTACCAACTTCGGTTGGTGGCCCAGCTACGTCCCTATCTGAACAGGGATAACCTGGCTTCAGTTGTCCATGCTCTGGTAACCTCCAAGTTAGATTACTGCAATGCACTCTACGTGGGGCTGCCTTTAAAGGCGGTTCAGAAGCTGCAGCTTGTGCAAAATGCAGCGGCCAGATTGGTAACAGGGACCAGAAGGTTCGAGCTAATAAGACCTACTCTGGCCCACTTGCATTGGCTACTTGTATGTTTCCAAGCCCGATTCAAGGTGCTGGTTTTAACCTATAAAGCCTTACATGGCTTGGGACCACAATAACTGACGGAACGCCTTTCCCAACATGAACCTACCCGAATACTACGTTCAACATATAAGGCCCTCCTCAGAGTGCCTACTCCGAGGGAAGCTCGGAGGTCAGCAACAAGGGAGAGGGCCCTCTGTGGTGGCCCCCCAATTGTGGAATGATCTCCCTGACGAGGCCCGTCTGGCGCCAACACTGTTATCTTTTCGGTGCCAGGTCAAGACTTTCCTCTTCTCTCAGGCATTTGGCAATATCTGAGGAGCCTGGATTTGTTTTGTTTTGGGGTTTGTAGCTTTTTGGGTTGTTGCAGTGATTTTAAATGTATGTGTGTATTGTGTGTATGTTGTATGTTTTTGCTGTTTTAATTTTTGTATAGGGTTTTTAATTGTTTTAATCCTATGTAAACCGCCCAGAGAGCTTCAGCCATGGGGGTGGTATAAAAAGGTAATAAATAAATAAATAGGAAAGATATAATTCCTTATGAATAAATATTTTTCCTGAAATCTTTGTTAAATTCTCTGAAGTTCTTTCTCAGATTCTTTACATCTCTCTCTTACTCATGACACATGAGTAACAAAGACATCTAAGTCCCATCACAGATAAAATTGATAAATCAAATCTTAGATGCAGAAAACCAACAGAGTTTAGTTAAACAAATAAAGTCATAATTAAAAGTGTTATTATGTAAGCAGTCCCATAGGATCCCTTCATGCTGGATTAATAATTCAGAAATTGCAACATATGAAAAAGCTCCTGGGACCAGTGTAATCAAAGTCTTTTGACTTATTCATTCTTTATGTATAATTATTTTATTTTTTTATTAGTTCTATACCCTATTAAAAAGCTGCTGTCAGTTCTGCCAGGATAGTTCTAAAGCCTGTATAATGAATGTAGTAGTTCAGCCTAATGATAGAAATATTTGTTTATTTATATGTTTGATTTTAAATTAAACTTAAGCTTTAAGATACTACTAAGGGCCATTGCAACTTTAATGAAATACATTCATTTCAAAGAAATAAAAAATATGCCATATTGAGATTGGGAGTTTAACACCTGGGGGAGAGGGACACATACCCTAGGACAACTGTATGAAAGTTTCACCTATTCACTATCCACCCCTACGCTACATCTGCACAACTGCTTTATAGCAGTATTGAAGTGCACCGATAACTGTTGGGGCAGAGTCCACATCCATATACTGGTTTCATAGTGTTATTTCCTGCTTTTTATTCCACATTTGTGATTATTTGACACAAGGTGTAGATCTGGCCCTAGAAGTATCACCTAATACAGTGTTTTCTTTAGGGAATCATGGTGTATTCTTACTCACCCCTGGGAATGATGTCAGTGCTAATATATTAGTAGAGAGAGAAGGATGGATCAGTGCTCCATGGGACCTCCCCATTATGACTACCTGAGAGTGGTGGACATACCCAATTAGGCATATGCAAATCAGCAGGGGATTCAACAAATTCCACCCCAAAACTCATTCTGACTCATAGGATCAGATTGTGAGCATTGGACAGTACCCAATGCAAGGTGAGCACTGATGTAAATTCCATTGCATCCGCATAATGGACCTCTTCTATAATGTCAACACTGTTAGCATGATGGGACTCCCTGGAAAACCCATCACACCAGCTAATGCCATTAGTATTGCATATGAAGCCACTTTGCTAACACAACATATTTTAAGTTAGCCCTCTTGATGCATCGAATGCTGCCCTTTGTTTTTTTTCATTTTGCATGACAAATTATGTGTGGTTTTGTGCGCAGTTTTTAAAAATGTGCACATCAATTCACATTTTTATACATACATGTTTTCTCCCATTGATTAAAGTGTGATTGTGCACATTTCTTTTTTTTATGTATTTTTTCATGTGCATTTTTCAAATCTACATATTTTTCAAACATTTTTTTTCTGGTTCAGCAAATTGCATTGCAAGCTTGGAAATGTAAGGACTTTGATTGCAAATTGCAATCAGGTCCATGTAGAGTTCTGGCAGATGTGATCTGGGTAAATTTGAGCTAAAAAAAAAAGAACTGAAATGAATTTCACATACATTCCTACACCCAATAGGATACTTAGATTTTCAAGGCACATTTCATCACTTCTTGTACCACATGAGTATGCCCTGCCATACAGATTGGGATGAACTGATCTAGGAAGGGGAAGAACTCATTGCCATGCTTTCTGCAAAGCAATTTATTCAGATGAATTCATGTATTACCAAATCCTAGGTTTATGCTTTCCTTAAAATATACAAAGTGTATTTACTGCTCATTTCTTTGCAGTCAAGAATGGATACAATTCATGTATTCACAGTCTGCAATAAAAACAATCCACTAAACTCTGCTGAGCACAGAGGGACTTACTCCTTTTGACTAAGCATCCATAAGAGTGTACTGCACCTGATTTACTCTGGCAAGAACTAATGTAGACAATGGTCTATTCATCTCTCCCATTTTGATAAAAACTGTCACCTCATTCTTATATAAAGGGGCTGGAGCAGATGTCCTCCAAATCTTGGTGACAAATGTAAAGTTTAATCAGGATGCCATGTCAGAAGGTCTGAGGGAAGGAAATGTCTTATTTGGTAAAGTGGCCTATGTGCTGGACTAAAAACAAGACAATGGGAAAAATATTTGCTAATCCATAGTTTAAAGTGGTCAAGACATAGTTTAAAGTGGTCAAGACTATTCTCATGGAGGCCCTCTGCATGAAACACCTTGAGAAACAGGAAACTAAGCACCATCTGGATGATTTAACTATTGCACAAAACTAGCAGCTTGGCTTGGTGCGACATAAAGAGAATGCAAAGACATGTTTGGATCATGACTGAAGCAAACATGATAGCTAGACCTACTCAAACACCTTGCTCAAGCCACTTTTGAAAGCTGTCACAAAGGGAGGCTGCTATTCCTTTACATACTTAGATTGAAGAGTGTGGGATTTTTTTTAATATTATTATTATTATTATTATTATTATTATTATTATTTTGCCTATAACAGCTTGGATTGAAGGCAGGTCAAAGAGAATGCAAGATGCAGAAAGAAAATATAATAAAAAAGCCTAGGTGGGACATTGGCCACCTGTCTCTTCTCTCTCTCCATTACTGCAAAACTAAAGAGCAGGTGTGACTTTGGGTGTCTGACTCCACCTGCCTGCAACTGACAAGACCTCATCCATCTTTGTTCTCTGCTGCTGGCATCCAAGGACTGGCCACCCAACTAACCCAGAGGAGCGACGCATGATCTATGTAGGTGAGCAAAATTTCCTTTGTATGTGCCTTTTATTAGATTATTGCTTATTGCTAAATGTGTTGTGCTAATAGGCCTGAATGAACTGTTTAATTTGAAACTATTCACCTAGTGTTGTGTGGTAGCATCTCTGTTCAGTTGGAATCCAAATGAACCTATGGATATGATAATTGGCCTAAAGAGGGCAATTCAGTGTTACTGAGTGTTTTCCAGCCTTTCATCCAAATCTGCATTTTCTACTACTGTAATCTCATAACATTACCTCCTACTCATAAAAATATTAGAAATATAAGGCATTATATAATATATTCTTTTTACAATAATACACAGGCACACACACACACACGTACTATAGCACTGGCACATCTGTTCTCCATAGTTGTTTCAAACCTAAACAGTTTAATGTTAAAACTAAACAAAGAGATGAATGTGCAAATGCACATACAATCAAACAACCATCTCTTTATTTTATTATTCAATCACCAATAAACCTGCCGGTTTAAAAGAGAAGATAAGGCTTTGGTCCAAACTCCACAAAGCCAGGAAATTGGAAGCTAAGGCTGATGCCATAACTGACATGCCCTGTGGTCAGTCATGATGTTGTGTAATGTCACAAATTGTGCTTCCTTACAACTTACCCTCCACGCACCCACACTTTTCCTGGGTATTTCAGTCCCAAATCAAGAATGGGTCAAACTGTTTCTAGGCTTCACAATTGTGTAGTAGCAGCTTTTACCATTCAGAGTATCTAGCCCCTATCTTGCATTCATAAAAGCACAATTGCGCTATTTCTAGTTTTCACAGTTGAGCAGTAGTTGATTTCCCCATTTCTCAGCCTTATGTCAGAGTGCAGTAGCTGGTGGGTGCCTGAACAAGGGTAGGAAACAAGCCTCTCTCATTTGCTGAGCAGCTCCTTTGGGAAAGATGACGTTCAGCTCTACTCCCTGGACTCCACCCAGCCAAACCCAAAGTTTCATGTGCAGTGTGACCAGAAAAGTGTTTTTTTAGGTGCAGTTGAGTCTGCTTTTCTTGCTTCATGTGCCACTGATAGACCAAAGCAATTTCAAGAAAATCTAGATACATTCTGGAAGTGCTACTCATTCCATTTCCATGTAGATACCAGGGGGCTGTCCATATGTTTTAAAAGCCCCACGGTGGCTGCGTGGTGCTGCTGCTTCAGTTACACAATGCATCTGCCAATTCACTGCCACCGTGGGGCTTTCCCGCAAAGCTGCACATTTAAAAATATACCCCAACTTTTTACATTGGAACAAGGTCACTGCAGCTCTTCTGCCATCTGACTGCACTCTGGTATTGAGCCGGGGACTTTCCCAGATGGAAGGTGACCTCTGATTGGTCACTGGAAGCTGGACAGAGGGAGAGGCGGGCCCATGCTGCCTCCTGTTGTTGAGATTACCCATGGCCATCCTGTAGCAGCAAAAGCATGGAGTTTTCCAAAAGCAGCGGCAATGTGGCAACGTGAAGGAAGCCCCCCCCGATAGTTTCTGCATATACTGTTGCTTTTCAGCTTGATGTACCAGTATTACAGAATGTTTCTTAGCAATGCAGTTCAGATACCACCAATCAATACTTCTCCAGAGACCCCAGAACATATGCAAAAACTTCCATTTGTAAAATAATTTTGCCCTTGGTTAGTTTTTCTTCTTTGGGGAGTTGAAAACAAGATTCTCTGACACTTTTCCCCCAAAAAAGTTTTCACTCAGATAACCCATTGCAATTATCTGTAGGATTAAAAAGAAGAACTTGCTTCCTAACTACAAGAAACATCATTGAAATCCTTTTCATGGCTTGTGACATGAAGCCTCCAAAGACCTTTTGCTACATGGAAGAGCACGGTATATATGCTGTGCTGTCAGCAACAAGAAGCACAGGAAAAGCCAGAGTATAATGAGATAACCTTGCCTACTTGAACATTCCCATTTAGTAGGGTCTCAGTTTGGGAGGCTTGAAAAATATATATATGATGCCCACAAGGTGTACAGGTTGATTCAGAAAATAGAATACATTTGGAATATGAACTCTCCCAGTTAACAAATCCATGCTGCACTACAAGCTCTTTCAGAAGTTTAGGCTCAGCTCATAATGGATTCTCTACCACTACTGCCAGCCAGCTATCCCTGATAGTTCCCCCCCTCCCATCCTAATCAAACTTCTCTTCAAAGGTGGAAGAACCAGAAATGAGAAGGACTTGCCATCTGGAACTCCTGGATGCTCCTGGCTTGTTCAGGAGAGTAGTTTCATACCCAGGATACATCTAACAGCCCTATAAACTGAAATGGTCCCAGGGCGTGGTCCAAAGACATATGATGTCACAACCTTGTAGATGCTAACAGCTTTGAGGTCAGGTCAGCATAAGGATGGGGAAAAAAACTGGAATGCTACCATATGTCCCATGATGAAAGTAAGGTGGGATGTAAATCTTCTGAATAATAATTCAAGACCTATACTGACCTATATAACCACAAGATTAATTTCTCTTGAGCACCTTCTCATTACTAAAGTTGCCAATGTGGTGCCCATGGCCCTTTCCATTGGTGACTACCTAGCTCAGTGCCCCCACCCAATCCTACAGCTCCCTTAGCCTTACAATACTACTTTTTATGTAGAGGCTGTCAGAGCCACACCCAAGATTCAGCTGTGAGCTCTTAGCAACTGCAGCTGAAAAGGTCCTCCTTGTGAGCAAGCCTCCTACACATGAGTAGATTTTTTCTGGCTCAGTCTAGCATTCTTTCTAAGCTCCTGTCTTTTCAGATGGCGTCTCTCCCAAGGACTTGAGGATCTCTCTACCTCTGAGGAAGAGTCCTTGTCCTGCACAGATGATGTTCTCATGTCTGTCAACCTTGACAGTCCAGGGTCCTCCTGGCAGATCATCCTGGGCATTGCTGGTGGTGGGTGGTTCCTGGTACTCCAACCCTTCCTCTAAGGAGGAGTCTTCTAGTGGGGGCATGACTGCCGAAGTGAACTTTTCCACCGTTCTTGGCAGTAGGAGATGGAATGGCCTGAAATGGATGAGGAGTCGCCAGCTTTGGATCTGGTGGATCCAAAACTGCTTCAGTTCCATAGACTGGCCCAATCTGGGCTCATCATCTATGTTGTCCCTGAAGCATGTGCACACAACCTTCTGCCCTACCCTGATGCAAGCCAGAAGGGCAAGGGGATGATGTGGGAGATCCACCTCATTGCTGCCCCCTTGCACTACTCAGGATTGCTCTGCCTGAGCTCCATTCAACAGCATCTGCTGAAGAATGTTTTTCTGTGTTAGATATCATTATCATCATCATCATCATCATCATCATCATCAAAGAAATACCAATGTCCAAAGAATATTGTTGCAGTTAACCTCAGCAGGGAAGAAAACAGAATTGTGGGGAGGAAAAGGAGGAGGGGGATCTCTTTGTAATTCTCTTTTTTGAGTAAGCTGGATGAGATTTGATTCTCTTATAACAAAGAATTGATAATACTTGTTAGAGCCTGTCAGAGATATTTGAAATCTGTACAATACTTCCTTCCAAGAATCAAACTAGTCATCTCATAGTGCTCCCAGAAGAAATTACCTTTGAATTTCATATATTTCATATAATAGTAAAAGTCTAATAATACAACGAAAAGAGGGGGGAAAGATTCTGACAGAATAGTTGAATGTGTGTGTATGTATGTGATTAAATATAAGGAAGTTCCATACAGAGGGTTTCTTATTATGACAAAAACCTTGTTCTTCTCCTTTCAAACGATTTACATATATCAAGTGTCAGAATGAGAAAGGTTTGAAGCATTGTTGACACATTGCACTTTTGGAAGCAAGCATGTATAACTCAAGTTTTGAAGATACTATGAATTCTGGGAATTCTTGGTATGTGCTTACACATTTCTAAGTTCATACCCCTCAAATACTATAAAATTATTTCTCCTTGAGAGAACTTTCTGATTCATATTCTGACTCTTTTCTCTCATGCCTTTGATTTTTTTTTTTTTTGAAGCTATGGGATGCCCCCCCCTTTAAGTGCAAAACATGGCTTGCTCCTATTTTTTGGTGTGTTTTGCTTCCAACACTCCATCATTCACTTCCATGGAGTGAGCTACTCTGTTCACCCATTATCTTCTGTGCACTAAGCTATCACCTCTATTGAAATGAATAAAGAAGGCTTTGAGGCTGAGGAAGCCCTGTGTGTATGTATACTACAGTTTTAATATCTACTAGTAATAAAGAGATTGAGGTATTTGTAACTCCACATATCCTGAAATGTATACAATCTACACAATGGAGATTGGAGGCTGTATCTGTGTTACGTTTTACGCATGCTGTCATTTAACACTTTCTCAAGTGGCTATGAGGAGCACATCTATTGATGTGGCCCCCAAATCACAGAAATGGACATGGAGGCAGTTAGTGAAAAGGGGGATGGACCAAGGAAGAGGACATAGTGGCAGGATATTAACAGCATGAAAGAGAAAAATGGATGGTGGACATTATATTTTCTACCATTCTGGACCTTGGATATTATGAAGATTTTATTGGTTTTCATGATAGCAAATCCATCCCATTCTCTATACCAGGAATAGGCAAACTTTCAGGTCCAGGGCAATTTTTTCATTTTTTCCTGGGTTGTAGGCAAATTTTTATAATGGGGGGATGTCCCCACTCCCTGGATTCAGCCCTCCCCTTTTTTTGCCTCTATCCCTGGACTCTGTCTTTCCTTGCTCCCTGCTAAATACTGTCTTTGCTTGCGCCCTTCCCTGGATTCTGTCTTTTCATGAATTCCCACTTCGGATTTCCTTCCCCTGATGTTTTTCCTTTCCCTAACCAACTCTCCTTTCTTCTTCCTCCTTTCTCCCTGTCCCGCTGTTTCTGCCCCTGCTACCTCCCTTCTCTCCCCTATAGTTTCTCCCACTTACACCTACTACTGCTTCTGTATCCCGCCAGGCTCACCTCAACAGCGAAGAATCAGGGAGTCGGGAAATTGGGAGATAAGTCTCGTGATTTGCTGACTTCCTGCTTTCTTGATCCTGGTTGTAGCAGGGAAGCAGAAATTATGATGGGGTGAGTGGGATAAACTATGAGGGCCTAGCAGGTGATCTTGGGGGTCCTGACAGGCTCAGCATGGACACTGGGTTACTGAGCCCTGCTCTATACTATTCTGTTGAACTACACGGAGAAAGAGCAACAGTCATAGAAACCAATGACTAGAGAGCCACACTTGTCTCAAGACACTATTATTTCCAAGATCTATATTATTATTATTATTATTATTATTATTATTTACATTTATATACCACCCCCTAGCCAAAGCTCTCTGGGCAGTTTACAAAATTTTAAAAGATTGAACATTCAAAAGTCAATATACAAAATTTAAAACCATAAAACATAAAAATAGTTATTTAAAACATTTTAAACTTTTACACCTGGCCAAAAGTTCAGTTAAAAACCTCAACTTAAACTGTTAAAATGCCTGGGAGGAAATAAAAGTTTTGACCTGGTGCCAAGATGATAACAGTGTTGGCGCCAGGTGGGCCTCATCGGGGAGATACTTCCATAATAGGCAAGCATGACCTTCATCAATGATTTTCCTGATTGCAGACCATCCCCATTTATCTATACAAATCAACAAAGCAGTATTCACTCCATTGGTTTGTATGGAGAAAAGAACCCCTTATAAATAGAATGACCACAGCTATGACCACCATGTTTGTTCTGAGGGCACAGCTAATGAGTATCTTGAGAACCATTGTCTTACAATACAATTCTCCATACAAACCAATGGAATAAATACTGCTTTCTTGATTTGTAAGGAAAATGGGGATGGTCTACTAATGCCACTTATGTATGCATCTATTTCACTATCAGACACCCATTTGGGGTGAGTGGGGGTGAGAACCACCTGGTGTATCAGCATTAAAACTGATTCATGTATAATTGTTCAATGACATTTCCAGCAGTTAAAAACAAAAGCCTTCAGAAATATATCTATTTTTTTTTAAAAAAAAACATGCCTTGACAAACTCTGAAACAGCTTTGTGAACTAACATCATTTTAATTGGAATTGGTTTGTTTTAAAATTTTCAATTGGTGTCTCAGAATAGGAAGCATATGAATGCCACAGCAAGCTGGGTGTACAAAATATGTTTAATATCCTGAAGGGGAGTGAAATAGAAACATAGAATATTTCATATTTGAATAAAGATTACTATGACAGCTTAACCAGAAGATAGATGGAATCAAAATTTTATTGTCTCAAGCTTTAGAAGATTCAGACATTCAGTTGAATCCCTCAGAAAAGACGAAAAGTACCTATATAGCACAGTTCACTGTTTGAGGATTAAGGGGAGGGAGTATGTATTAGCAATGTGCTGTACAGCCACCTTTGGCAGTGTCTACTAGTGCCTACTTGTGGCTTTATATTTCCAGAGATACAACAAATGAACAATGTGGATTGTCCATAGAAATGTTTGTGTTTGAGCTGTCCACAAAATTGTCCTACTTAAACAACAAATTCTACATCACCATCATCATCATCATCATCATCATCATCATCATCTATTTGTAGCCCACTTTTTGTTCCAAAAGAAAGCCCACAACAGCTAACATCATTATACAGAAACAAATACAATTGGGGGGGGGGGGATAACAATATAAGAACATATGAAGAGCCATGCTGGATCAGACCAAGGGTTCATCTAGTCCAGCATTCTGTTCACAAGGTAGCCAACCAGCTATTGATCAGGAATCCACAAGCAGGACAGCACCCTCCCAACCATATTCCGCAGCAACTGGTGTACATAGGCTTACTGTCTTTGCTACTGGAGGTAGCACAAAGCTACCAGGACTAGTAGCCAACAATATGAAAAAATATCTAACCACAATACTACAATAAATCTATAAAAGAAAAGTGTAAGTGGATGGAGGGTAAGTTGTAATGTCACTTTGTGATGTTGCATAACATAATTACTGAACATGGGGCATGTCTGATAAGGCATCAGCCTTAGCTTTCAGTTCCCTGGCTTTGTGGAGCTTGAGCCAACTTGAGATAGCTTTAACACTGATCTTAAACTAGTATATATTTTAATCATTGAATTATACATTAATTTTTTCATATGTGTAAGATTCCGCATACTTGACACAAAGGAATATAGAAGAGCAACTTTCAAAGTAATAGCAATTTTCTACATACAGCATGAAAAGCCATTTTGTCATTTCCAAAAGTATCTTCTATAGACACATTAGAGTAGATAGAGAATTGCCTGTAGTGTCTTGGTAAATGTCTCTTCTCCTCCTCTTCATCTTGTCCATTTTTGAATTTCGGCAGTTCATTTTTCATCCTGTGTGGGTCATTATTCTTACTTGTTCCCCTTTCCTGATTTCCACCCCCACCAAGCTAGCTCTGTTGGTTATTAACATTTTCTTTGGGCAGAAGCTGTGAAAGTTTGTGGCTACATGTCAGAATGCAAGTGTGTACTGGTGAGATCTAGGCACATGTGTTCAGTGGAACAATAGAAGATTAATGAGCCTGTATTTTATAGCTTTCAAAACACTTTAGCTGGAAAATTATCTGTTTTGGCTAATTGCTATATATCAGGGGAAATGCTGTTCTCAGTAATTCCCTTTTGCTTTGCATTTTGGCCCTGATTCTCCTGTTCCCCTGTGCCATGCACAGTTATTTATCTCTGCATAAAGTGGACATAAAATGTTACTATTCAAGTGACTGACGATTTGGGATAAGGTGCCATTTTACAGAAGCTTTGTACAGGTATAGAAGCCCCACATATCTTCCAAAATCCATAGAGGTTTCATTGTACACGTTTGTAGTTGGAGGGTGGGCAGAAGGGCTGCATATTCTGACCACAAGCACACAAAGTCAGGTGAAATATATTGCCACATCTCTATATAAGATATCACTTCACCCTCTATATTCTCAAACTGAGACAGAGCAAAAGTTCACAGAGGAAGATTTGATTTTTTTTTAATGTATATGTTTTTAAAAAATCAAAGATATCCTCCACAAATACCAGAAATTATAATTCAGATTTCAGAAGATGCTTTCATAAATCAGAAAAGCAAAACACAGAATGGAACGCTATTCTAGTAGGGTAACCATTTTATTAGTTTTATGCTTCTGTGTTTTCCGGGGAGTGCTGCATATGATAACATTACCAATTGCTCGTTGCCTTTCTTGCTATAGATAACCTGGATATAGACCTGTGTGATCACTGAGGTAAATGGAAGAGGCCTTGTTCGTTGTACCACAAGCTGCCGATTGCCATCTGATGACAGCCCGAAGTCTGGCTTTCTCCGTAGAGGCACCCACTTCGCGGAGTGTTCTTCTCCTTTGGTGCCAACTGTGGCATGTTTAAGTGCCAGGCCTTTCTTGACTGATTGTGCTGCCCAGTTTGTTGGTTGTTATTTTTCTGATCTAAAATGCTTTATTTGAGGGTGCCCTGTATTTTCTGATTTAAAATGTTTTAGCTAGGGATGTTTGTATTTTAATCTTGTGTTGTGAACCAATTTAAGATGTCTTTTAGGTGTGGTAAGTGGTCTATAAATTGAATAATAGATAGTTAAATAAATAAATAAATAAATAAATACCTAATTTTGCACCACCCAACTCAAAATAGCAATATAAGGGCACAATCCTATGCATGCTTAAACATTAAAAAGGCTTACAGTTCCCAGCATCCCCCCACCAAAACATGCATAAGATTGCGTCCGAAGACACAGCCAGGCTTTCTGTGTAAGTTTTGCTGTGGTTATGCTTAAAGGAGGGGGGAGGAGAGGAGGCAAGCAGTTGCGGAAACGTGAGGAGAACAGAAGGCACATGGTGTTGTTGCTGCTGTGCTTCCTGTGGCATTTCTGGTGCAGTCATGCTCAAGGGGGAAGCTCATAGTGAGGAGGAGAAGAGGCAAGTGGAGGAAGTAACTACTTTGGCAACAGGAGGACTCATGATGACCTCAAGAGTCCATCCCTGTACTAAAGCCATACGCACATGAAGCATTGGAACTAGAGGCAGTGATACGTCTTTCTTCCTTTGCTATATCAAAGTCATAAATGTATATCACAAACCTCAGCAACAAAACTATTGTTCTGCACTTTCAACATCAGCCAGTGAGAGAGAGAGAGAGAGAGAGAGGTATATGCACATAATATGCAAATATCTCCTATGCGGAGCTATTAATGTAGCCATGTGGAGTTGCTGATAGCAATAGTGAAAATTGCTTTCAGTACAGCTTTAGACCAAAAACCTGGCAGTTATATTACTGCTAATAAATGTACTATGGAGTTCTCAATAGCTGGAAACTAGTTTGCAAAGAAGCCTGTAATGAAGCCGCCCAGTCAACTATTTGGAACCACTATTATGGGACTATTTTCTATAACCTGCGTGAACAGATCAAAAGAGCATGTTTGTGCTTAATGTTTTCAGAATTGTCCATTCACACAGGCAGCAACATGGTGGCCATATTAAATGTTATTTAGATTGCATTGTATGTCACTTTGAACGGATTGTAGGAAAAGTGACTGAAATGCTATTAGTCATTATATGAAGGTGGTAGTCCATACACTGCTTAATTTTGAAGTGCAGGTGCTTATCATGACAGTTCCCATAGCCATGCCCCCAGGGTCCCCAAATTCAGGAAGCTGTGTTGTTTCATATCAACAAACCAGTTCTAGCAGTTTTCATTTCCTTCAGGAACAGGTCTTTTGGAAACGTAGGTCCTTTCTACACCTAAGGGTGTAGAGGGAGGGAGGGGGATGATCCTGGACATACCTGCTACTGGGATCGTCCCTGAGCGTCCAAAGCAGAAGTGTGATTCCTGGGATGCTGTGCTAATTGTGGGCGCCATTTTGTTTGTTTTTATTTAAAGGAGCAGTGAGCACCGGGAGCATGATGGAGAAGGTAAGAACCCCCCGTGCGTGTCCTCCATGGGTACGGAGCCACCCTGCGCGGTTCCATGCCTATTTCACGTCCCAGAATGGCGGGAAAACCAGGGTATCCATGGTTTCTGCCATCCCCAGGAAAAATCCCTGGTGTGGAAAGGGCCCTAATGCATCTTAATTGCCTTTTCAGGACCTGGGCATGATCTACACTACTGCTTTAAAACAATATATAATAGTTAGTGACAATGGTGGGGGCCAGGACACACTACATATACAGTTTTCAAAATGTCATATCCTGCTTGGTGAAGATCTGGCCCAAGCCTCCTCAAAATACTATGTAATATATTGTTGCTGGGAAAATTGTCTAAACTCAGAGGGAATGGGGAATTCTAAGTGGGAGTGGCAGCTGATATCATCATCCTTGCCAATCCAAAGTGCTGGTGCTGTGCTCCCTGTAAGCCCTGGCTTCACTACACCACAATTTTCTGACCACTTAAAAATTGTGCAACCTGTGTACTTATCTGGGAGGATTATAACTAAATTTATATCATAACATGTCTTGTCTCTTTGCCAGGTTACTGGTTAAGAGGACAAATGTATGTTAGTCCTTTCAGGAAGTTAAGTGATTGCGACTGAGGTCTGGCAACTGAGCTAGATACACTTTTATCATACATAAAAGTCCTATTGTTTTTATCATATGAGGTGGTGGGAGCAGTTGATATTATTGCATTTTAGCACTAAGCTGAAGTTCTGTAAAGGAAGTCTTTGGAACATTGCAGGGTGTGGGGGGAGATGGGGAGCAGATATTCCGGTGAGCGGTCAAACATTTCGGTAGCGGGGATTTAACTTACAATTTATGAGATTCCCAATGGCACCTCAGCTTTACCATTTAAAATGTGAAACTGCTGCTCCCAGCAGAGTTTTGGGTGTGGGCTGCTGCAAGCTTTCAAAACATTTGCATAATCAACCCAGGGAACAGAGGTACATGATGATGCAACGTCATTCCCAGCAAGATTGTGTAGGAAGAAAAGAAGGGTGCTCCCATGAGTCCATGGAGGCAACCATCATTCTTCCCCCTGGAAATGATGTTATATCATCACATAGCATTGCTCCCTGCTCTTATTCTGGGGAAATTATGAATGAGTATGGCATAAGCCACTCCTGAAAATGGCCTTTTGCCTTTTAAATGGCAACGAAAAATGATTCACCATTGATCACCTTCTAAAATGTAAGTTATCTTTGTTGATCTGAAAGTCCACAATGTTTCCCCCCTCCACCTTTGCTGACGAAAAGCTCTGGTTAAAGTGGAGTGGGGCAGGCGGGGTTCATGTACAGCCATAATGGATTTTATGGTCATTGAAGAGCATGTTCCTGGTAGTTCCACATGGACCTATGGCCTGTTTGGAATCCACCAGGAGAAGAGCCTTTAGTGTGGTGGCCCCTTCTCTTTGGAACTCCCTGCCTCTGGAGGCCATGCAGGCACCAACATTAGGCTGCTTGCAGCGCCTCCTGAAAACAACTCTATTTTCAGAAGCCTTCCTCAACTGACCAGCCACTTTAATTTGCTTTTTTTAATCTTCTTTCTTTTTAGTGTTTATCCCCATGTGCACCGCTCCAGAATCTATTTTAGATATGGAGGTATATAAATATTATAAATAAATAAAATAAATAAATAATATGATTAATTTAGTCCCAATGGTAATGCTGGAGCAACTAGAAAGTTATCCATCTACTTTGGCTTACTGAATAACTCTCTGGAGTTCATGGGCGAGCAAAGGGATAAGTACTTTCCAAAGATATCACAGGTTGTTATTCATCTATCATCTATGTATCTGTCTATCTATCTTATTGCTATCTGTTGAACACCAATTCTGAAACTTAGAGGAAAGATAGTGCCTAGCTGTCCTGAATATTGGATCCTATATATCCTGTAACAACAAGCTTCAGCTCTGCTTGATGCCAGATACATGTGTTTCCTACTTTATCTCTTCAATATCTATGTGGATTATGGGACGAACTGTAGCATTTATAGCAAAATGTATCATCTATATTTGTGAGTCCCAGTTCTGAGCATGATTGCTATGTTCTCCACATAGCTTGTAGATACTAAACAATGGACTGTTTAATGGGGGCACTATGAAATGCATAGATGACATGTGGCTTTGTACTATGAACCTCCATTTTATGGTTCAGGCAGGAGGTGAAGAATTATACAAAACTGTACTGTAGTGATTGTGATTTGTTTCTAATAATCGCCATTTGTTTTCCCGCTGCTGCCACTCTCCTCACTATTTGTGCTTCTTAATTCCACCAGCAAATCTCTTCTTTGACAAGAAACTCCTACCTTCATAGCTTATTCAGGCACTGTCTAATCAGAGCCTGAAAGTTGAAGGCATTTTTTTAAAAAATAAACAAATTACATTTCCCCATAGTGCTTCTGGCACTGCTCTGTGAAAGTTTTATACCTAAGAGTTAGAGAGGAAAACCCTCCCAAATACCTTACTGTGAAATGTAGTCAGATGGGTCCTCACACACACACACACACACACACACACGCACACACAGAGGAAAAGGAAGTTAAAGTATTTTCCTCGTATAATATTACAATGTTTATAGGATTGGAACAGATAGAATAAAGAAATGAATGAGGTTAATACCCAAGATATTTAAATATATTTCCAGGTTTTGTTTTGTTGGGGGGGGGGGGTAGCATCAGTATTGTTTTATCTATTACGTTACACCTGCAATTCACATGTGTTATTGAACATAGAAACACTGAATGATTTAAGGTTGTAGTTTCTACCATATAATCTGCATAATAATGTCACAGATGTTCAAGCATATCTGCGAATCTGTTTACCTCTTCCTGGAATACTGTGGGGAGGAAAGAGAAAGGGACTGTGTTAATAGATCTTGTTATGTTTCATCTGGAAGAAAGCCCCCATACCCAAGCTATATCTCTTTAGCAATAGTGGTAAGAGCCAGTTGTGGTTAGAGTGTGAGACTGGAATGTGGGAGACCCAGGTACGAGTCCTCACTCAGCCTGCCATGATGCTCACTGAATCACTTTGGGCCAGTCACTGACACTCAGTCTAATCTACCTCACAGAGTTGTTGCAATGATAAAATAGAGAGGTGGGGTATCATGTATGCTACATTGGGCTCCTTGGAGGAAAGGCAGGATATAAATGTAACAAATAATAAAATAATACCCGCCTCTCCCTTTGGATCGAGACAGGGACAACATAAGTACAATGATACAATATAAATCAAGTGCATAAAACTGATTAAAAGAGCATATAAAACGAATACAAAATTAAAATAATGATCAGGACATCTTAAAATTCTTAGGTTTAAAGTTCATCTGGGTAGACCTGCCAGAGACTAGTCTTTATAGCAGTCTTAAACTCGGAAACAGTGTTAAGTTGATGAATCTCCTCCGACAGGCCATTCCACAGTCTGGGGGTAGCAGAAGACAAGGTCCTCTGGGTAACAGTTGTCAGCCTAGTTTTGGCTGACAGAAGTAAGTTCTTCGCAGAGGACCTGAGTGTGTGGGGCAGATTGTATGGCAGAAGGAGATCCTGCATGTAATCTGAACCCAAACCATGTAGGGCTTTAAATGTAATAACCAACCCTTTGTACTTCGCCCGGAAACTAATTAGCAGCCAGTGGAGTGATTTTAATGTTGGTGTAATATGGTCACCCCTAGGTGTACTGGTGACAAACCTAGCTGCCATATTTCTGAACTAGGTACAGTGGTAGCCCTATGTGCAGCACATTGCAGACGTTGAGCCTCAAGGTTACCAGAGCATGCACTACTGCCTTTAGGTCTTCCAACTCTAGGAAAGGGCGCAGCTGGTGTAACAGCCAAAGCCGATAGTAGGCACTCCAGGCTGTCACATCTATCTGGGCTGTCATTTGGAATTATGGATCCAGAAGCACCTCCAAGCTGTGTAGCCGCATCCAGAACTGGTTGACACACCTCCAAATAAATAAGGAAATATGAAGGAAATATTATTTCCATAAAATATCCAGGAAACAAGAAATGGAGTTGCAGGGAAATCAGTTTCTTACATTCTTGCAAATGTTTATTTTGTCTATAGGCCAATACTAATTTTAAAAGGAGATATCTGTAATGTATACGTTGAATGTGTCCATCTATGCTTGTAATGAAACAGGAAACTTAAGTAACACGTTTTTGTCATCTTTGTGAATTGTGAGAATGGAAAGCAAAATCAATCAAATAAAACTTTATGTTCTATTAGATAGATTACATAGATAGATGATGATAGATAGATGATGATAGATAGATGATAGATGATAGATAGATGATAGATAGATAGATAGATAGATAGAGCTGGGCTCATGATAACTTTAGAAAATGTGAAGGGTTCCCCAACCTCCAGCCCATAAGAAGATCTTATAGAGCAAGCAAATATGATTTAAGATGGCAAATATGTGAACAATAGGTATCAAGTTGAGTGCTTCTGGCTACACTGTCTTATGATTTCCAGCTTGTAGAAGATTACAAAGTGCATTGATAGTTGGTTTGCAAAATAATGGCCATGAACAAAGAGCTTTCATGGCTAGGATGAAAGGGCAATAGTAAATAATAAGAGAAGGATACAGATAAATGCAGACAGACAAGAATGCTGAACGAGTAATGGATTAAAAAGACAGTCCAGTGCACATAAAGGCAAAAGAATGAATAGGCAGCTGAAACTTTATCACACGTCTCAGTGCCTTGTAAAATATGGTGTATAGGAAAAGACAAAGTCAAAAGGAGGTCTATCTGCATTTCATTAATGAATGATGTGAAATAGCAGAGAAAAAGCAAACAAATCTCACCACCTGCATAGAATGGTGATTGCATTGAATCTTTATCATACAACTCTCTATGCTTCATAAAATACAGGGAACACAAAAATAGGACAGCCATAAGCCAAGCCAGCGTGCAACATAAAAGGGAAGAAACAGCAGCAGCTGCTCTTGCCATAATGGAAATAATAAATGTGGTGGATCCAATTAAGAATTAAGAATGATGCAGTCCCATATACAGGAATTTAAAAATCATCCATATTCACTAGTTCACCAGAAACAGTATAGAATGACGGATAGACTGGTAGAACCATTTGCATTTTTCCCAGCATTTTTAAATTTTAAAAATAATTACTACAATGGGGGGGGGGGGGGAGATTTATAATGACTGCTCCCAGTACTTCTGAAATGGCATATACTAATTCCGCTAACAGTACAATCCAATTAATGTCTACTCAGAAGTAAGCCACATTGAGTTCAATGCCACTTTCTCTCAGATACGTGTGTATAGGGTTGCAGCCTTAATTATTAATACTTACCTTGACATCCATAAATATATATAGCAAATTTAAACCCATCAACTAGTTCTCTTATGCTAGACCATTAATGACAATTTATTTATTTGTTTGTTTATATACTGCTCTATATCTAAAATAGATTCTGGAGTGATGAACATAGGAATAAAACAGTAAAAATATTTTTTTTAAAAGAGCAATGGGCTTTGTGCCCATAGTGATCAAGGATCAATTGTATGATGGGAACACAGAGTCATACTTGGTTTTCTTTCCTGCAGTTCGTTCAGATTATCCCATTTGTCTGTTCGCATCAAAATGTTACAAACAGAAAAAAGGACAGATGTCAAAAATGAAAATCTTCACTATTGTGATGGTAGTGGTTGTCTCTGGAAACAGGAAGAAGTGAAACATACACTGCGTCTTTCGTCAATTCTTTGTAGGGGTCAGTGGGTGGGTGGGTTTAAAAAGATCTCAGCCACAGAGAAAGAGAGGGATCATAAGAAAACTGAATCAATGTTTTCCCTTAGAATATTGTGGAAAGCTGTCATCACAGTGTGTGTGTGTGTGTGTGTGTGTGTGTGAGTGAGTGTGTGTGTGTGTGTGTGTGTGTGTGAGAGAGAGAGAGAGAGAGAGAGAGAGATTTATTGCAACTATGTAGATTTAAGATGTTGAAATAAAAAAACTCTTTCAGAGACAGGATCCTTTATCCTTTTGGAGGTTGGAAATGCTACAAGATGGAACTTCTGGGTTTTGTGAGACTTTTGTGATGGTTGAAACTAGGGTTATCGGGGGCACCTGACTGGGTCTGGGTGTCTGACAAACTTCCCACATCCACCACGCCCCAGACCCAGTCAGGTGCCCCATCCACCCTATTATGGAGCCTCCATTGTGCACAACAATGGCGACTCCAGAAATTATGTTATTCCCCCTGCTGCATAAATGGCAGCCATAAAGGCCCCATTTACGCAAGAATAAAGGCACAAATAGGGCAGGCAGCAGTGGTGGCAGGGCAAATGTCCCATGAGTCAAATGCAGGTGAGTTCACCTATCCCTTACTGAGATCTAGTTTTGCTGACACACACTCCAAATGAGGTCTCCCCACACCGCACCACTTTCCTGAATTTTGTTACTCAATTACTTTTGGCTTTACTAACATGGTATACAGATTGCCTTTCAAAATTGACAGTAGTGCTATGCAATTGAGCTGGTGCTTGGTATTCCTCATGATCTCCAGCAAGCGTGCACCTGAAAGATATGGTGGCTTTAACTCTGTATATGAGCTTACCTCCTCCTCAGTGTTCTGAGGCTTTCCCAGTCATGAAGTCTGTGTTATCCCAGTGTCAGGATGTTAAAGAAATTTGAGATGGACTAAAATGAGTTCAGATGTCTGAGAATCCAACCTGTGGAATCAACAGCAGGCCAGCCTCCCCAGTATTTCCAGATTTATTTTTTTCTTCCATGAAATGTATGCAAATTTATTCACAGGAAAATACACTTGTTTCTTCTTCATGTTCTCTGTGCATCACACATATGGGAGCTCTGCACCTTCACAGAGCCTCACTCTGGGAGGTAGATTTTAAGTAGAGGTAGATTTTAGGCTGGAAGCCCTCCCCCTCCATCCTGTCAATCTGACGGCTCCCGCCTATTCCCTCAGTGCGAACCTTGTAGGGAACTTTGTCTCATTGAGACAGCTACTGTAATTGTGCTGAGGAGTTTTCTCCTAATTTATTTTTTCATTCGATCTATTCTTATCTATTGTTTTTCTAACTGTTCTTTGCGTTTTTATTTATTTTTACGGATACTATTCTATACATATATCTCCTTCTTGATGGAAGATCACCCCTTGGGGCGCATGGCCTCAAAAGCAATTTTTCATAAATGCACAAAGTGCGGTAGCAAAATTCCTTCCACAGATGGCCATAATTTATACCTGTTCTGCTTAGGGGAAGGTCATGTTGTGGAAACTTGTGGATTTTGCCAATCATTTTCCAAGCAAGTTCATCGTCATAGAATGGATAGACTTAGTTCAGAGCTGTGGAGAAGGGCATTGCAAGCTGTACCATCTGCAAAAGCTCCTGCGACCCTATCAGCTCCTTCAATGTCTCAAACTGGGCCCATGGGATTGCCTTGGGAGACTATGGTAAATCTGCCTACACAGGGCCATTCAATGGCCAGATCTTTGGCAAAGAAGCTTTTGAAAAAAGCCAGAGTGCCAAAGCCTTCTGATCCAAAGAAACATAAGTAAAGAAGGATTGAATCGAGAGACTCAACCATCCCGGCACGATTTCTCCCTCCGCCTATCCCAATATAGGTACAGATGCAACCCGGCACTGTCTTGGGAATCCCCAATCAGGGTGATAATCCCTGCATTGGATTCGGAGTTTATGGAACCGAGTGACCCGGTACCAATACCCTCGATATCAGAGGGTGAAATAAGAGACTCTGCCTCTCCTCGACGCCGATCAGATGAGGAAATGGCAGCTCTGCCACACTCATCTTCTTTCTTAGTAGATGACTCTTGGCATCGAGTTAGAAACCCAAAGTCTCTCTATTCTTAAAATGGATGAGGTCGAGGGGCTATTATACAACATACCCCATCGTGTCAACAATGGTCTAGATCTCCACCATCGGATTGGGATAAAAGGTCTGAATGGTCTCTTCCCACGTGACATTCCTATTATGACGACTGGAGGGATAGAAGAGATAGAGAATATTACAATAGAATACAGTACCTAGATGAGGAAAACAGATGAGAACCATTGGCTTCCCTGGGAAGACCACCTGATCATGATGCTTTCATACATCCATCGACACCTACTTCTCATCTGAGAACAGAGGTGCCGGATCGGGCAAATCCAACCTTACCATTGACTTTACCTTCAGCTCACTGCTCCTCTTCTCCAAAATCGGATATGGATGAATACCAATCTGATTCCACTTCAGTATCATCAATAACTCCATTGATTGCATCTCCAGATGAAGGAGCATCACCATCTGAGGATATGGCACATTTTTCAGAACAAATGCTCAGAATGGCTCAATCTCTCGGGCTTGAAGTCCAGCAGCCTGCCCAAAAAGTAAATGACCCTGTGTTCGACGCAGTTTATACAGAGACCGCATCACCAGTATCACTTCCATTCTTACCCACATTATTACAATCTGTCCAACAATCCTGGAAATCACCTTCGTCATTGGCCCAACATCTAAAAGATTGGAGAACATGTATAGAGTGCAAGAAAAATATGTCTCCTTTCTCTTCTCTCATCCAAAACCAAATTCAATAATCGTAGAGTCAGCACAGGGGCGATCTAATAAGATGCACTCTTCTCCCATTGACAAAGAGGGAAGAAGGCTGGACTTAATGGGCCATCACATCTACTCACTTGGCACTTGGACTCAGAGTTGCCAATTCTCGAACTACAATGGCAAGGTACCAACTTTTCTTCTGGGAAAAAATTGGATCACTCTGTGATTATCTTCCAGATGATAAAATTGAACTGGCCTGTGTCTTCCAATCTGAGGCTATGATATTGTCATGCCAACAAATAAATACTAAACGGCACCAAGCTGACTGTGACGCAAAGGCAATGATTGGAGGGATTGCCCTCAGACGACATCCATGGCTATGTTCAATGGGACTATCTCAGGAGGCTCATTCCTGTATAGAAGACTTACCGTTTGATGGGGATGGCCTCTTCAATTCCAGTATCGATGATGCAATGGAATCAGTCCAAAAGGCAAGAAACACGGCAAGGAAAATGGGGATGTCCCAACTAAATAAACAGCAGCAATACCAATCTCAATACTGCCACTGGCCATGACAGAATTTCTATCAGAATAAGTCACAAGTTGATCACTCAAATAGACAACACTTTGGTTCAGATTCAAAAAGACCATACCAACCTTTCCGTCAAAGGCCTATAAGTACTGCTATCAGAATAACTACCAAAATTTTGGGCACCATCTTACATATTTTCTCCACACATGGGAGTTTATTACAACAGACACATGGGTACTCTCAATTATACAGAAAGGATACAAGATAGAATTTGATGTCCTCCCTCCCTTCCTTGGCACATGTGTCACTCCACTTTCAGAAGTAATCTTACAAGAGACATCTTCTCTTCTCCAGAAAGTAGCAATCTTACATGTCAACATAAAGGACAGGGAGGCAGGATTTTATTTCCGCTATTTCACTGTGCCAAAGAGGGATGGAAGACTTCATCCTATCTTGGACCTCAGAGGTATCAATGAATTCATTACGCCACACAAATTCAGTATGACAGCTCTCACAGATATTATGCCATTACTCCAACAAAATGACTGGTTTGTGTCCATAGGCTTAAAGGATGCCTACTTCCATATAGCAGTAGAGGAATCCTACCATTGTTTTCTGAGATTCATGATAGGAGACAAGGCATACCAATTCTGTGTCCTCCCTTTCGGCCTCTCTACGGCCCCACAGGTGTTCACGAAATGTATGATCATAGTATGTGCACACCTAAGATTGCAAGGAATACATATTTTTCCTTACTTAGACAATTGGCTACTTGTAGGACTGACTCGGGAGTCACTTCTAGAGGAAGTATATATATCACCATCAATCTTCTTCAGAGCCTCGGCTTATACATAAATTGGGAAAAGTCTTCACATATTTATCTCTAACCAGGCAAGTCAGCTCATGAACCTAATGAAACAGATGCATTTGTCTTCCCACATTCCTGCCATCAAAGTACGAAGACTGTTAGGATACTTGGCAGCAACGGTGACAGTAGTGAAATGGGCAAAGCTCAGAATGAGACCACTGGAACTTTGGTTTCTTTCAGTGTTCAATTCCAGCATGAATGCCCATATGGTACACTTCAACCTACCGGCCCCGATAAAGGCGTCTCTCCAATGGTGGACAAACACTCGCAACTTCTTAGGGGGCATGCCTTTTTTTTTTGCCAACCTCCTTTAGTGATACTGACAACAGATGCCTCCCTAATAGGCTGGGGAGCACACACTGCGTGCTCTCTGATTCAGGTCACATGGACACTGGAGGAAAGGAAGCAGCATATCATTATCTTAGAACTGCTCACAGTCAAAAAAGCCCTGGTAGCCTTCGACACACTCCTCAGGAACAGGTTCGTACAAATTCTTTCACACAACATGATTGTCGTCACGTATCTCAACAAACAAGGAGGTACCCACTCCTTGGATTTGAACAACCTAACCCTAGATATCTATCATTGATGCATAAAGAGAGGAATATCTATGCTGGCAATGCATATTGCAGGAAAAGACAATATTGAGCCGTTCCTTCCAAGAAATGCACAAATGGCAACTACACCTAGGTGTTCTGAAACAACTGTTCAGCAGATGGGGGCACCTAACAGTGGGCTTGTTTGCAACACAATCGAACACAGTATGCAGCCAATTCTGCAGCAGAGTGGGTAGAGGTCGCGCATCCCTGGGGGAATGCCTTCATGGTACAATGGACAAATTGACTTTATTACCTATTTCCACCAATTCCCCGCCTTTTGAGAGTCATGGCCAAAATCGTATCAGATGATATGAATTGCATTCTAGTGACACCATAGTGGCCTCGACAAGCCTGGTTCCTGCTCCTACTGCACAGATCGAAAGGAACGTATCTTCAGCTTCCATCTATTCCAGCACTCCTCTCTCAGGATCGAGGTTGTGTCCACCACCCCGATCTACACACTTTTTGTCTCACACCGTGGAGATGCTCCTGACATCATAATAGATTCCTTTACACCACAAGTGTCAGCGATACTTGAGGCAGCAAGAAAACCTTCCACAAGGCTATCTTACACACATACATGGTCAAAATTTTGCATTTTTGTCCAGAAGGAAGGTCAGAATTCCACTTCATGCCCAATTTCAATGGTGCTAAAGTTTCTACGTACGTTATTTGATAGGGGACAAAAACATTCATCAATTAAGGTGTATGGCTGCCATATTGGACAAGCATCTTCATTCTCAAGGCAGTTCAATTTTTTCTCACCCATTATCTAGACAATTTCTAAAAGGAATAAGGAACTTAATCCCACCTATCATTCTTCAGTCCCATGTTTGAGTATTTCGGTTGTTCTTAAAGTGTTGGCGGCTAAGCCCTTTGAACCATAGGCTACAATGGACATTCATTGCTTTCTTAATAGCAATCACTTCTGCAAGGAGAGCCAGTGAACTATCTGCCTTAAAAATCAACACACTGTACACTAGGGATGTGCAGCGGATCGGATCCGATCCACGATCCGGATCAGATCCAGCCAAAATCGGATAAAACGATTACAATTATGATCCTACGAACCATCCAATCCGATCTGATGAGACCTGATCTGGATTGGAAAAAATTGGAAAATTGGACGCCATTTTGAATGCTTTTCCTTTAGCCTAGTATTGTGTTACAAAAAGCCTATAAGTTTTTTCATTTTTAAAGATAGAAGGATGAAACTTGAGCACTTTGTAGGTGGGTTAGGGATAGTTAACTGTGAGAAATTTCAGAAAGATTGGTGCCGGAATTTTGTGGCAATGAATTTTGTAATAATGAACCAGGAATGCCTATAACTTTTTCATTTTTAAAGTTCCACACATGAAACTTTGCCACATTGCAGGTGGTATGTTGGGACCCATGTTTGTGAAATTTCAGAAACATAGGTGCTTGCCTTGTGTGGCAATTAATTTTAGAAAAATGGGTAGTAGTGGGGTAAATACAGTTATGCCTTCAACTTTTTATTTTAAAGATACAAACAGGAAACTTGGGCACATTACAAGTACCATTTTGGTTGATATCTGTGAGAAATTTCAGAAAGATAGGTCCAGGCATTTGGTGGCTATGAATTTTTTAGATTAAAAGTTACAAAAGTTTTTCCACAGAGGCTTGATCTGTCAATTGCACCCCCCTCCCCTGCCTCCCCCTCCCTTTTTTATCTGTCAAAACTCTGTGTTGTTGTAACTTTTAATCTAAAAAATTCATAGCCATGCACGCACTTCCCCCAGATTCTCAGAAAACAGCAATATCAGGGCAGGATGCCTTTGAGCATGTTCAGAGTTTGGCCTCTCAAAGTTAAGCTGTTGTATCTAGTTATGATTTTATGTGGGTTGTTTCCTTTTATGTGGAATTGGATTGACTACTCAAGATTGACCTTAGGAGTCTGGGTTGTGAAAGGCATGCAGAAGCCACCCATCCATGCACTCACAATGGCTGCTAAAGGCTGGTAAGTCTGGCCTCCCACTCAAGGGCATGCTGGGAATTCTGCCCAAGGCATGCTGGGAGTTGTAGTCATAAACCTAGGTTTTTCTTAAATTCTTTAAAAATATCTTAAACCCCAAAATTCATGTTTTTAGATTTTTCTGGTACATTGTACAGCCAGACTTATCACCGTGTCAAATTTCAAGTTTCTAACTCATCTGGAAGTGGGTAAACTTTTCCGGACATACATGAAACACATACTTTCCGCTTTATAGGTAGAGATTGCAGTTATCTCCTGCCTTTTTTCCTCCTTCTGTATTCACTGGTACTACATATACATATCTAAGATAGCCATTTACAGTTGCCATTATGTATCATCTATCTTTAAAAAAAGAAAAACCTAGGCTACCATTAAGAGTTGAACCCTCTCAATGTGGTATACAAGATTAAAAACACACACAAAGTGGATGCATTTTTTTTAAAAAAAAAAACATAAAAGCAATTTTCAATAAATTCCATCAAAACAAAGATTGCCAATTAAAATCAATAAAAACAAAATTGTATCAAACTGCTAACCTACATGTATCAATACCAAATTATACAATATAAGTGTAGTCAGTATATCATTCTAAAGTGCATTTTGTTGTATGCTGAATACTCTGATACTTCCATACAGTTATTTTAGTTCAACATGCTGATAAAACTCTTTGTTTTCAATTATTTCACCTAATGTTTTATGAAATGATCTCTTTATTTAGCATTTGTTCCATATGTGTGTTATTTCATTAATGTTAATAAATTCCAAAGACAATTTAGGATAATGTAATGTAATGGTATAATTTGTATAATACAGCATGTATACAAATGAACTGAACAACACTTATAGACTATTTATTTAGTAGCTAAATTCATTAAATCCATTTTTTTAAAAACGTCATGCTCATCAAAAACTGAATGTTTTCCCTCAACATAATGTCTCAATTTTTATTTTAAAGAACTGTTGGTAAGGAAAATGATTTTTCAAACAAATGGAATTATTTTTATTCCTTTTTTAAAATACGGTTCAATGTCTTTTAATTATGAATTCAAACATTGGCATTAAAATATTTGACTGCAGCTATCTGTCAAGTTAAACTAAATCAGAAAGCAACACAGCATCTAGAGTAAAAGAGTCTATCGCCTGCAAATGTAGAAGCAAAATTAGATGTCTATTTTGCATCCCCCCAAAAATGGCCTTAAAGTACAATGCAATACACTTGAAAATATACTGTTATCCAAGACAGAGAAATTCTATGCAGCACAACCAATCATTAAAGACAAATTCTGCATAGGTAAACTTTTCATTCTTGCCTGCAGATAAAAGGCAACTTGGTGAACACAGAATTTGCTACCTACTTTATCTTCATATACATGAGCTGAAGTGCCCTTGGCAGTGAATGCAAAGTCACACCAATGGAATACAGATTGGAGAATCTTGTAAAGTCAGATAAAGCTACATTCAAGGTGCTTAAATGAGACTTCTTATTATGCAATCACCCTGCCTATTCATGGAATTTTACAGGAGGTCCAGACAATTTCTTCCACTTATGAAGCCCTATGTTTTCCTATTGCTTCATCTGGTAAGAAAAAAGTATGTTAGAGAGGAAAAGATACAACAGTCTACCAAAGCAAATTGCTTCAGTTTTGCATTCTAAGGGAGGACACACAAAATAATTATTTAAAAAAGAAAACAAGTTTTTGTTACTTTTCATTGTATTCACATTTCTTTGTGTTTACTTCAACTTTATATAGTGTTTTTTCCAAACAAATAATCACAGAGGCAGGATCTATGCTACTGTTTTAAAATGGTTTATAACAGTAGTGACAACTGTTGGGGCACTCCATATACAGTTTTCAAGCTGTGTTTTCAATGTATCGTATCCTGCTTGGTGTAGATCTGCCCTTACTGCTCAGATGAATGGCTTTGATTTGCATTTTTCAGAGTGGCCTAAGACTTTTGCACATTACTGTATATTTTCAGACACTTAACCAATTATAAGCATAGAGCTGCTCAAACAGATTACAGTACTAGTCACTGACTACAAGTGCAGTGGAGGCTGGTGGCTCCAATTTCAGTGGGGCAGTAAATCAATTCTGAGTTTCAGTCAGAACCAGCAAGAACTCTAAAGGGGCTGTCCAAGGTGCTGAACCTATTTCAGGGATGAGTTCAGCACGTTGGAAAGCTCCTTTAGAGTTCTGGCTGGTTCTGACAAAATCCAGAGTAGATTCACAGCCCCATTGAAGTTGGGGTCACCAGCCTCCACTGCACCAGTGGAACATTATGCATGGATACTTAAAGCTAAATCTTACTGAGGTCAATGAGACTTGCTCCCAGGCAGGTGTGCATATGATTCTAGCCTAAGGCAACAATAGTACATTGAGTAGAACATTCATTTTTACACTTGAGAGACCCAGGTTCTGTTCCCACTGTTCATGAAACCTCACTTAGTGGTCTTGGATAAATCACTATCATTCATTCTGACTTACTTCACCGGATTGTAGGTAAAAGCAAAATAAGGTTAGAAGAGTTATGTGTTTGCACAGTTAGTTCTATAGAAATTATCATTAGTTGTCTCCAGGGCAACAATCCTGCATTATAGTGTCATAGATGATAATTCTCCACCTTGGCCAATGGGGTTAATCAGACTAATATTAGAGCTACTGACTTCAGTCTAGAGAATCTCACATCCCAATGTACAAGAGATCCACCTCCTTTGGGTGGATCCACCTATCAGCTTTGACCCGACTGACCCCACTCCCTTTTGAAATGAATCCGCTCAAACCAGAGACCAGAGTTGTCGGTGGTACCTGACAGTTACAGCCATCTCTTTGGTTGTATGTGCACATTAGAGGAACTCTTTGTGCATGCTGTCTCTTTTCTGGATACATTCATTTCCCCCATGCAGTAACATTTTGCACACGTGGTCCTGACCAAGCAGAGCAGTCATGTTTTCATCCATACATCACCCATGCTAGTACAGGACAATTATGTCCAAGACCATGAGATGTTATGCTTGGAAAGGAGAGCAGTGGGAAAGAAACTAGGGACACTTCTATGGAGCATTTCTCCATGGAACAATATCCATCAAATGATAATTAAAACCATACACATTTGCCAAACAGCTGTTGTTCTCCAAGCCTGAATCTCTACAGGACCTTCTAAGTACTCTGTGGCTGTCTGTGAAAAGCCAAACAATGCAGCTGTTTTGAAATAGGTTTGAAGACACATTTACAGCTTGTCATTAATCTGAAATTAACAGGGTGTTTTCTTCTAATTCATATTTAAAATATTTGTAAATACTTATTTATTTAATTATTTTTGTAGGATACAACTTGTCTTTAAAAGCTTTCACCCACTGTTAAGCAATGACTTAACACTGTTAGCAATGACTGCACACTGTTAGCAGGAAAAAATGATGTCCTGAAGTACCAGGGGAGGAGGGGAAATAGACTTGGGGAAATGAAAAGCTTATAGACAATTCTAATTTCAGGACTCATTGCAAGCCAGAACTCAGATCAAGTGAATGGAAATGCTTTAGGAATGTTACTTTCTAATTTTCTTGTGGAATTAGTGTGAGATGATAGCACATGAAGCCTTCTCCCAATAAAGATAATGAATACAATCTAGTGAAAGCTAGCTACACTAATGTTCCACTGAATATAATGAGACTTCCAGATGTCACCTTCCCTAGCAATGGTAGCTGCAATCCGAGAAGTGAAATGGAACAGGCCTCATAGAAAGTTATGTGTTCTCAGCAAAATATAGAGCTATCACAATCGGTGATGCGCACTGGTTTCTGTTCCCTCTGTGCTGATGCTGCTAGGACATAGTGTTGCCCAACTAGTAATGACCTTTCCATTCTCAAAGACTTCTATGATCGTGGCCCACTGCTCTCCAGCAGTAATCTATTGTTGTTATAGTTGTATTTTATTGTTGCTGTGTGTTTTTTATTGCTTTTTAATGTCGTACTTCACTGGCTATTTTTAGAAACTATGATGGGGCAGAGAAATACTATGGCAGTGATGGGGGAAGAGTTCATTGTCACATTCAGAGCCCTGGCTGTTCACTGCAATCAGGGCAGGAGGCAGCTTTTTCTACTTGGGTTCTCCCCCCCACCCAATTATCTCACCAACACACCTAACCAAAAAAAACTGTGAAGGAATGCTTTGTTGATATGACCTTGAGCTCTTAATTCCACAGATAGAAATGATACATTTATTGGATGCACGGCTAACATATTCCTGGTGCCTGATATTTATATTTATTTTTGTTAGATCCAGCCGCTCTTCAGTTGGGAGAAGAAGAGAACAAGGCAAGGCCATGGCATGGCCAATTCAAAAGGGTGGTCTGGCATAGGAAACCCAGCAACAACCACCTTTTTGTTCAGATCCTTGAGCAAGCTTGACCTGAGTCCTGATACTTTTATAGGGTTGAAAGCAGATCACATGATCAATTCTGGCCTATTGTTCCTAAGACCTTGCTGGTCTACTGGTTTCCTTGATGCTCCCTTTTCTGTTCAGAGCCAAGTGGTGTTGCACAGGCTGAATTCTTACTAGACATCCCCCAGGCCTCTGTCTTAGGACCCTTTGCAAGCCTCAGACCTGACATTTTTCTACTTCAATTACACATCTGTGGTTAGACAGGAAGCAGCTTGAAGTGATAATTGTATACTATAGCTAGGTTATGTAATTTAGCTGCACCATAGAAATTATCAGAATACAGATTCTACAGATTTTAAAGGAGAAAATAATGCTTTGCTTCATGCATAAATGGTTCATGCTGCATGGTTTCCACATTTCTGCCACTTAATGATTATGGCTATTCTGACCAGACATCCCATGTTATCAGTAGAAGCAGGTCTTTCCACTGCCTCAGTATCTTCCCAAGTCAGATCTAGAATGGTAAAATAAATGTTAATCATAATCATTCAAGCTAAGTGTGAGTTCTAGCTTGTTCAAAATATAGAATAGTAATGTTAAATCTAGTTTGTACCATTATTCAATAAACTATCTGTGATAAAAGAGATAAATTAATTCCCTTCCCTAAGGCCATTTCTTAAGGCATATGTCCTACTTGTGCATCCTGAGATGTATTTGGTGCATTTTGTTGAATTATATAATATTATAAGGTTTACATTCCCTAGTGTCTCATAATTACAGTCCAACAGTGCCATCCACTGCATTTCTAAATAATGTCTTCATACAACTTTTCCCCTAAAATGATTCTAAGTAAGTCATGAGACAATGACCTAGCCAGTGCCCAGAAGGCACTAAGACAGCCTTTTTAGGAGGAGGAAATTGAAGCCAACTAGTTCCTAGTGTCTTTCGTTAGAATAAAATGAGATTTCACACACACACACACGATATGTTGACAATGCTGAAAGTTAGGATGAAACTTCAATAGCAACTATGATATGACTTATTGCTGATATTTTATAGGGAAATGTAAGCTATTAATGTTTTATTACAATAATATTAATACTAATAATAACTTTGGTCCCTAAACCAATTGAGCTGACTGCACCTGACAATTTCTGGTTAAGTTGTAATTGCACCTATCAATGTTTGAATGGGGGTGGATTTACTCATGTCCCTAGCAAAAAGCTGCTTGTTGGGCTGCATGTCCACAACCCTACCTAATTTGATCAGGGCTAGCCTCTAACCAAGTGTGACCCTGAAAACTATTTTTGTTTTGATCAGAGATTGGACCACATCATTTTTTATCATTCACATCAATTTGAAAATGGAGCATATAGGCAAACATGTAGATTATTCTACCCAACGCAAGCCATAATCATCATGCATCTTTCATTGACTTTCATTTTCCATTGCTTCATAAATTCATTCCAAATCTGCACCTTCTTTTAAAATAGCCCATGTATTTTATCATCCAGAATTGCTGGATGATGATGCTCCTTTGGCAACTTATATATAATATTTCCTTATCATCAGCTCCTTATCATCAGCCATGATACCAAGGTTTCACATTGACACTAAGATTCAGCAAAATTCTAAGCAGCTTGCAGCTAGGTTTTTCCATTGCTGTCATCCATTTTAGTCCATCATGGCTGCTCTGAGATCTGCTGAATTCAGTGATGTTTTGGAGCCTACCAAGAGCAGTCTAACATCAGAAACAGAAACTCCAAGAGTGATTGAATAATTAACTTTTTCCATATTGCCTAGGTAGTCAAATTCTGTTTTACTGCCTCCTAACAAGATGAGGGTTCATGTAAATCCTCTCTTTTATTATGCTAGTCCTTTTGATTTCATTTCATTAGGTTTAAAAATTATCATTACAAAATGAACCTACTAGCGAGAAGCTAATATGCAGTCACCAAACTTAAAACAGGCTAACTAATGTGCTAAACCCTATTTGTTTGTGTCATAATATTTCATTTATATCAATTTTGATCATGCAAATGACTTAGGCATCTTCCTATCCTCTCTGACAACTTACAAATATGAACTGATAACCTGGTGAGGTTATTTAGGATGACTAGGAGTGAAATGCCATTAAAATGTGACTTCATTAAATGGGAATTTCTGATATTAACTGCTTTTGTGTGCATATTTAATATTACCAGAATGGCTTGTTAACATATTTTAAACTCATTATTTATTCACTTTATTAGCAATTAGGTTTCAAAATTGCTTCACCTCTTATAATATCCACTATGTAAACTAAATGTCAGCCATCAATTCAGCTTCAAGAGAATGGCTCACAGAGCATTTCAAGGCCACAATTCAAATGGCTTGTTATAGCTCATTATGACTAAAATGTTCAGGTCCCCTCCCCTCCTAAAAATGTGATTTTATATTCAATAGACAAAACTTGGTTCATTAAAATTGTTCGCTGGTAGATCTGCAGCAAACGTCCTAGGGAAATGTCAAGGTAAGGCAGCAGGGCTTACTGCCAGACTAATACCCAAACATAATTAGAAGTAGGCTAGGTAGTTTACTACCTCCTGAAATGAGAAAGTATGCCAGGTACATTATGGATATTTGTTCCTGGGATTTCAGCTCACAAAATAAATATCCTGAATACTGCTGGAAATGTGGTGTAAAGGAGTAAGCTGTTTTTGTTGTGATCTATTTTATGGTGCTCCCCAGTTTTCTGAACATATTTTTTTCATTTTGGTATCATTATTTAAGATATTGAAAATGGAAGACTCCATCACATCATGAGAAATGCTGGGGGGGGGGGGTGTTCTAAAGCAGTTGTGCAGCTTGGATTCCCCCCCCTTCACATCAATGGTAAGATTTTCACAGGCTACAAGACCAGAATACTTTAATGTTCAAAACCATATCGGGGCTTTCTGGGTAGGGTTGCACTTCCCTAAAGGATGTAGTACACATGTGGAGATGCTCCTTCAAGGCTGCTGTCAAGGGTAGGCATGATTGGCCAAGGCTCCACACTCCAGCAGGGGTCCATTGGCAAGAGCCTCCCTGGAGTTGCTCGTTCTCTTCACCATTGCAATCTGCTTGTTCATCTGCCTCTCACTCTGGCCTAGACAATTGTGGTGGTGAGAAAGAGGACCAGTGGATGCCACTGCCCACTGGCTCACTGGCTCTATGCCTGTCAAGTAAACAAGTGATAGAAATGATGAAAAAGTGGATGAGGAGCAAAAGCAGAAAGTGACAATGGGGATAAGAAGATAAACTCACTGAAAACAGGAGTCCCATTAAGGCTGTCTTGCCCAAGGGCCCTCAAAAACCTAGAGCCAGCACTATGCTCCTTCAGTCAGTGTAGTGGTGTAAGTGGCTTCAGTAGCTCAAAGCACCTTTTACCAGCTTTGGTTAAGGATAGCCTGGCTACAGTGATCCATGCTCTGGTTGGATTACTGTAATAAATTACATGTGGGGCTACCCTTGAAAATATTCTGGAAGCTTCAGCTAACAGAGAATTCAGCTGTTCGAATTCTGGCTGGTTTGTCTAGATGAAGCCACATGACGTCAGTGATCCTGCAATATTGTGGGAGTGGATATGGCATGCTAGTGTCTTTGTGAGTCTGAGGATGGTAACACAACCTCCTCTAGATGCAGGGAACTACCCTGGGATTCCTTTAGAAAAGTGAGCCCTGGGGAGAAGAAAGTCTTGTGATGTCTTCTCCTATTAACTCCAGAGCCTCTTCTGAAGCCTTGTCAGAAACCTCTGAGGATGATGGTCCAGGTTGCTGGTCCATGACATGGTCAAGGATGGTGACTGCTCCTTGGAATCAGAGCAATAGAACTGAGTGTCATCAGCATATTGATGTCATCTCACTCCAAAGCTCTAAATACATCTACCAGCACTTTCATGTAGTTGTTACGTACAACAACTGTGGTGCCAAACAGTAACCCCACAACATCACGTTTGGCACACAAACTGTTATTGGCCTCTAACAACCCCTTTCCATCTTTTTAACTCCCATTCCACAATTTAGGGCTGATCTATTCCCAATCAAAAGAAGGAAGGTCTTAAGGAGTTGCAGATTCTGTGGCCTTCCTAAATAGCTGACTATGTCCAATTCCATTGTCCTAAGTGGCAGGATGAGAGCAATGAGCATCCTGACCATCCAAACTTTGGCACAGTGGTCTACCAGATGATATAAAATTAATCTCCTGAAGGTTTGTGTATAATTCTAAAGACAAGGCAAAGGTAGACTGAGATCAGCAATTGACACCCCAATGATTAGAATAGGTTAGGGAAGAGTCAGGTGGTCATGTAGCAAAGTTAAGTGAGATGCTCCAGGTGGCACCATGATGGGAGGATACATGGAGGCTCACTGAATGAATAGATGGGTGGACTGATTCTTCTAGCCCACACCCCTAGAGACATTCTGTTAGTATGGGAACTACTGGCTATAGCTAGGATGCAATGGCCACCATGACTTTGGGCTTTCTAAGAAAGCAGGACCTCTACTCAGGAAACCCCTTTTGAAACTGTTGAGCTTTCCAGATGAATTTGGGATACAGCACAGACAAAAATCCTACTAGGAGTACCCAACCTATAAGATCTGCCTAAAGTAGCTCTTTGGACTCCAGCCAATCATTGGTCTGCAACGCTTCATGAGTTTTATCCATAAAACAAACAAATGTTAAGTATTTTTTTCTTGTTTCTTTATGAACATCATCTCATGTCTGACTCATGCTTTCACATTTCTTCGGGGTTCTTAACCAGATGAAAGTAATGTTTCCATGGGAACAGCATGCAGGCAGCCAAAAAAAATATATCTGTCTCTTCCCAGACTAGCTTAACTTGTACCTTCTTATGTACTCAGCCTTGTGCCAAAAGCACTCCAACAGTCTTTAAAAAACAGCTACCATATAATAAAACCAATAATACCCATCTGCACTTTTGAGTGGTTTTACTGCTACCAGCTTTGGTAATATCGAACAATTGGTCTGTCATTTAGGTTTGGTCCACTTCATGTTTTGTGTGTTCATGGCTTAATACATAGGCCCTTCTCCTCCTAGTCCAGGGTGGGCAACACACAATTCATGGAGCTGCATGACATCCCCAGTGCAACCCCCTGCATCCCCTGCTAATCTAGTCTTGGTGTCTAATCTAGTCAAATGAAGGAGGGAGGCTAATCTAGTCTTGGTGTCTAATCTAGTCAAATGAAGAGAAATTAACATGAAATTTGCAATGATGGCTACCAACAGATGGCTTTCAAAGAAGATTAAATAAAATTCATGGAGGAATAGGCTACCAATGGCTACTAGTCAATATGGCTATATATTACCCCTTCTAGCTCTATGATTCTATGGTTTTACTTCTAGTATCACAGAGGCAATATGCCTCTGAATACCAGTTGCAGGGGGACATGAGTGGGAGGGAACTATTGCACTCATACCCTGCTTCTGGGCTTCCTACAGACATCTGGAGCTTATTACAGGAGGCTATTAATTGATGTATCTACTTTCAGTTTCGTCGCAAAATTGAGATTCAAGCTCTACATAAAGAGCTTTTCCTTTCCTGCTTTTTGGCTGTGTAACCTCTAGGTGGAGCTGTGCTATGGCAGAATAGCACAAATACACCACAAGAAATAGTGCACTTAAAAATAATGCCTGATTCTCCCCATTCTAATGAAAAAACTTGAGAAACTGCTCTGAAAAAAACAGATGCAAAACCGGAGGATGGCAACATTGTGTAAAGAACCCACAAACAACCATAAATTGGGATTCATGAGTGCCCAATAAATGCCTCATGTACAAAAGTGCTGGAAATATTATGAAAAAAAGCTTTCTAAATAAAAGTATGTTCAAAACACTGATGTCAGGGTCACCCGGTGCTCTACTGAGAGGCAGGCTACAAAGCCTGTTTCTCAGTAGATTGGACCTGCGGGTGGCAGCGAACGGAAGCAGATGGCCCCGGCAGGTAAGGAGCGCGAGTGATGGGGAGGGGAGGTCCCCATTTACCTGCCAGGGCCTCCCACTTCCTTCCGCTGCCGCTGGCTGGTCGAATCTACTGAGAAACAGGCTTCGCGGCCTGCCTCTCAGTAGAGCACTGGGTGATGACATCACCTGGCGCAATACTGAGAGGCAGGCCATGAAGCCTGTTTCTCAGTAGATTGGACCTGCGGGCGGCAGCGGATGGAAGCAGATGCCCCGGCAGGTAAGGAGCATGGGTGGGGGGGAGAGGGACCTGCCGGGGCCACCCGCTTCCGTCTGCTGCCACCCACTGGTAGAAGGGACCAGCAGGTGGCAGCGGGTGGAAGCGAGCGGCCCCAGCAGATAAAGAGCATGAGTGAGGGGGAGGGAGGGGGAGGTCCCCACTCACCCGCCCCCATGTTTTCGCCATAGGCTTGCATTGGGGGAAAGCTTTCTTTCCCCCAATGTAAGCCTATGGCAAAAACACCTAAAATAGCATCCAATCCGGAAATCAGACATCTGATTTTTGGATTGGAATCAGATCCGATCTGGATGACATCTGATCCGATCCGACGCCACAATGCCGGTCCCAATCCCGATCCCGATCTGATTTTTTGGGACTGTGCACATCCCTAGTTTTTAGCTAAGATTTAATTTGAAATAGTCTGGAAGAGTTTGTACCTATTTGGCTTGTGGAATGCTAGAATCTGTGTGAGCTTATCTCTGGTCCCCTCTACAAGGATTCGCTTTTGCGCCTGGTTAGGCGATTATTCGCAGAAGCGCATTTACGCCTAATCCCTCTGCACGAGAGGCGGCGAGAGGTGGCGAAGCGCATTAACAGATGTCCAAAATGCGCTTTACAAGTAGTTAATGTGCATAAGCGCTTATTCACACAGTCAAAATGCGCTTTAACGGACGGAGCAAAATAAAACTCGCGATTTAACGCGCATTCGATAATGCGCATAATCGGGGAGATAACGCGCCTCTACACCCGATTTGCGCTCCATTCTTGTAGAGGTAATTTTTTTAATGCGCCTTGAAAGAGCTTTAAATGACTCTTGTAGAGGCACCCTCTGTCAGTATTCTCAGAGCAGAGCAGGTGGGAGTTGCTTCACTCCCCCTGACTCAGCCTTGAGAAGCTGGGAGAGCTCTCTGTGAGTGTCTGGCAGAGTTGGGAGGAAGGGTGGGGGGTTGCAGAAGGATCAACCAATTGAACATCATTCTGGTGAGCTGAGCAAAGACACCCTGTTTAGACAGAGGCCTTGCTGAAAGGCCAAATGCCCTTGTCTGTCAAAGGGTCCGGAAGTGCTGTCACACCTCTCCTAAGCTGATGCAAAGGTGAGGAGCCTTTACTAGGAACATCTCGTCTGCATTGCGCAAACCCCATCCCTGATTGGATCCCTCCTCATCTGGGCCTCTGGAGGCACTCTGCCCATTGACTCTCCTAATTGGAACTTTGCATTGCTTAGGACTTGCCATGAAAAGTACTGTGAGGCTTTTCATAGAGTTGAACTCTCATTTTCTTTGGATTGTGTGTCTTTTTCATCAGTTCAGTGTACCAGCAGACTATGACTTTTGGACTTTCCTCTGCCTGGACTCATGAGACATGGAGTTGCCCATGCAAAAGCAGTGACATGGAACTCTTTGCATCTGTAGGTTTACCTTTCTCTTCCTTGATCTTGTTTAGGCCTTGACCATGTTGCATGACCAAGCTTGGACTAGCTCTCTTTGAGTGTTGGATGGTCTTTCAAGAATTTGCCTCTTTGATTTCCTGAGGAACCATGTCAGGAATCATTCCCCGCTCTTGTCTAGGTTTGGAACCCATGTATGGATTGACCCTTCCCTTGTGATCAGAACCATAGAGATGGCAACAGGGAAACTACATTGATGGGGATCTCAATTATGGCAGAAGTGATTTGACTGTTCTGGAATTTCTTGGAGCCTATAGCTACTGGCCATCAGCTATATGATTTCTGAAGTATGTAACCATTAAACTTTTGCCATGAGATTTCTAGCAATAAAGAAGTCTCACTGTTTGGCGTGCCCTGTATCAGTTTGCCAGAATGTGTGCTTGCCTGGGGGACTGGGAAACCAGACAACTGATAACTATTCAGAAACCTTAAGAGTGATGTTATATGCATCATATTCAAGGAGTTGCTAAGATTCTCACACAGGTTGCAGAAAGATAGGAGGCAAAACTATTCTAGCCATTTTGGTATTATAAGACTGGTTGCACCACAAAACTAATTAGTAGAGTAAAATTACTTGTGTTAATCTTCCAGTCTTGAGAACCTTGATCCTTCCTCCATCAACTAATCATATTAAACAAAATCAGAAATGGTTGCTCTCACTAACCTCCAGTCAGAGCAGCCACTAAAAATAGCATAATTACAAGATTTTTTTTAATATATTCAAATGCATTTAATCTTCAGCAGGATTTTTCTGATTGCTGGTAGTGAATATGCATACTTGACCTTTCCCAGCTCTTCATGCTCAGGCCAGAACTCAGCAACTAGTTTGGCTGAAAAGAGCAGAGCACTGCACAGGAATAGCTGGATATCTGCTAAATCAAAATAGTTATGGATTCAACAAAATTAATTTGGATTTATTTATTTATATAAAAATGCCTTTTTTATGATATCAAAGAAAAAGGCAGGTCTACAAAAGAGAAAATAATGTATATGGTTGTACGGTGTCTTGAAATTTTCTGTTCCAGTATATTATACATAAAATCAAGTATTCAATTAACCTGTCTCAATGAGTCATCCTTTAATGTCCTGTAATATGTTAACAAAGTTAACCGCTATAGAGTCCAGAGCTGAAGCAATACATATTTTTGCTGATATTAAAAACTTACTAATTAGAGATCATCATCTGAAATAGTATCCTTTAAGTGATACTATTTATTTAGATGATAAACTATCATCTGTTTGATTAATTCCAGCAGTTCCCACTGTAATCAAACTCACAACCTATCTATTTGTAAAAGAATTCCATAAGGGTGCATTACCTTAAGGGTATGCATAAGGTATCAGCATTTGGTACGTGAATCATCAACAATAACCATACTACAAGTTCCATTATATAAGTTATTTTCACATACACAGTTACACACAAGTGCAATTGAATAGGTGTTGATATGATTTTCTACCCAGATCCTTTAACGTTTATGATGTTTGACATTAATAATTTGCTTTATCATGAATAAATGAGTACTGATGGAGAAAACATAAACAATATCTCTTCTCTGGAAATACTGGAATGTGATGGTCTTATTTAGACTGACCATATGAAAAGGAGGACAGGACTCATGTAACTTTAACAGTTGTAGAGAAAAGGGAATTTCAGCCAGTGACATTCGTATGCAATTAGTTCGTGATGAAATTCCCTCTTCATCACAACAGTTAAAGTTGCAGGCACTATACTAGAGTGACTATGTACAAAAGAAGGCAGGTCCCCTGCAACTTTAACTGTTGTGATAAAGAGGGAATTTCACCAGGAACTAATTGCATACAAATGACACTGGCTGAAATTCCCTTTTCTCTACAACTTTTAAAGTTACATGAGCCCTGTCCTCTTTTTCACATGGTCACCCTAGTCTTATTCCCACTGCTTTCCCTACCTTATTGACCACTTTTGAAATGTTATATGTTATTAAATATCAAATCTAAGAGTCTGAAGGCCAAACTAAATATTCTCCTAACTATGCATGGTCTAGCTTTGTGCTATAGTATGACAGGCTATGAAAATAGTAAAATTAACACACAGTACAATCCTTTATATGTTTATGTGGCATTCAGTGGGCTTATTCTCAAGTAAGTGGGTATAGGATTGTAACCTAATTGTATTCAAATATATAGAGATACTGTATTATATATGTGTTGTAACCTTCCCTCTCCCCTGTGAGGGAAGGTTACAATAGCTGGGATTGTTTAGCTTGGAAAAAAGGACGGTAAGAGGAGACATGATAGAGGTGTTCAAAATTATGCATGGTGTGAGGAATGTGGATAGGGAGACATTTTTGTCCCTCTCTCAAAATACTAGAACCCAGGGTCATCCCATGAAGCTGATTGGCTGGAGATTCAGGACAAATAAAAGGAAGTACTTCTTCACACAGTACATAGTTAAATTATGGAATTCACTACCACAAGATGTAATGATGGCCATCAATTTGGATGGCTACAAAATTATTATTATTTATTATTTTATTCCATTTATATACCGCCCCATAGCCGAAGCTCTCTGGGCGGTTTACAAAAAAGAGGGTTGTATAAATTCCTGGAGGAGAAGGCTATCAATGGCTACTAGTCCTGATGGTTATGTGCTCCCTCTAGTATCCATGGCAGTAAGCCTGTGTGCACCAGTTGCTGGGGAACATGGGTTGGAGGGTGCTGTTGCACCATGTCCTGCTTTGTTGGTCCCTGGTCTACAGCTGGTTGGCCACTGTATGAGCAGTGTGCTGGACTAGATGGACCCTTAGTCTGATCCAGCATGGCACTTCTTATGTTCATACGTTCTTTTGTGCAGATGGGAGGTGCATTGCATCTACATTTAAGTGGACCATTGCTTTATTAAAAAAATGCTTGCAATTTGGAACCTTGTAATTGCTTTAAGGAAACATTGGGTTATATGTCACTTTACGCTAGCAGAAAACCTACATGAGTTAGCATTGTTCTGCTAGCATTTGCACAACAGCTAACAGAACAACTAACACAATTAGTGCAAGCAACACCTAAACTAATGAAACCATTCCACGTACAATGGTTCGTGGAATGCCTTGTGGAACACTTTGCAGAGCAACTTGCCAAACAGCTTGTGTCTTTTGCAATGCCCTGTGAAACAGCTTGTGAAACAGCTTGCACAATGGCTTCACAAGTGGAACTGAAGTAACGGTTTTAGAACTTGTGGAAGGATGAAAAAGGGTTTCTGAAGTGGAAGTGGCTTTCTACTAGCAGAATGACACCATGGGATACAAACCATTGTTTAAACAATGTGCAGACGCTAATCATTTAGTTATATCTAATGCAGAAGTCAAAATCCACAAATGTAGGTGCTCTTAAGCAAAATGGTTTCATCTTCTATATAGGGCATATACTACAATTGCAATCTACATCAGTAGCCTTGAGTAAGTGGGCAGAGCTCAAGGTATGCAGAGGTTTCTTATTTCTGCATGAAGTACCCTTCAGCCTGATGAAGAAGAAGAAGAAGAAGAAGAAGAAGAAGAAGAAGAAGAAGAAGAAGAATGGCCCTCACAACTCTCCCCCTTTTTTGGAATCTTCACAAATTAATATTATTTTGATAACACAATAAGGTCAAGCAGTAACTTTATGTTGTGTATGGAGCTAATAGAACATGAGAAGTTCTTTGCCAGAGTCTGCCACAGAAACAAATACAAGATGTGACAGGTTGGCACAGAACACCTACGGAGGTGAGGAAAAGAAATACCAGGGGCAGCGGACCACAGGTTGGAGAAATTAGTTCTAAAAAGAGTTGACAGCTTGATAGCCTACTACTTTAATGAGCAAATAAAATCCCAAATCACTGTCTTTTCACTTTCACCTGTTAGGGAAATGCTATAAAATATGAAGTAGAAATTATTTCACTAAAAGGCAGATTCTTTCCATCTCTACATATTTGTATTTAGCAGTAAGCAGTACCATGTCTCTTTGTTGTGAGTAATACACACAATGGGTCAGAGGTTATTTGGCCTGCTACTTGGTAACAGCACCCCCAATCCCTTCTTGCTACTCAAGAAGAGAGAAATTATCCACAGCGCAGTTCTGTCTCACTCCCAGTGACTAAACATCTCACGCTTTCTTTTCAGCTGAGAAAATACACCCTCTTTCAAGTGAATGCAAGTAGAAACTCCCTCCAGACATTCCCCTTCACCACAGGAAGGTTGGGGACTGAGGATTGGGGCCGATATGCACAGCCCCTTACACATGTTGATATACTCTGTTCCAGTGTCCCATTTCCCAATACAAGTGTCAGCATTTGGAGTCATCTCTTAAAATTAAAAGGTTCTAAGCATTGTAGGTTATAAATATGTCACATAATGGCCATTCCTGCACTTCCTATCCAAGCTGATGTATAGAAATTGCATTTCATATCTTGTTTTCACTGCCTCTTACTAGTGATTTGGTTAATTAACACTTCCAAGTATAACCTCTCTTCGTAATTCAGGAAAGTGTGAAATTGCTTTATTGGCAATGAGAAGGGTGAAGAAATGTTCCAAAGTCACACATATTGCTCCGTACCTGGAGTTAAAAATTAAATAAATCCACTTCCCAAGCACTGGAAGCTGAGGCAATAAACATACATGAGTCAATTCTTTACTCCACCAGATCTTTCCATTCTCAATGACTCAGGTCAGATTCATGGACAGTGCTTTCCATTCTAATTCATATTTGCTTTTTTGTAACCTGAGTGCAAGCATGCTAGGGCATGAGTAGGGATTTTATTCCTGTCTGGAAATAGGGCTGCATCGCAGTTAGGTGTTCCGAGGCAGAGTAATGTTACATAAATGAAAGCCAATTTACCACTGCCCCTATTGATTTTGTAACGGTTAACACCACCCAAGAATATTGTACAGTAGGAGGAAAACAAACAAAAGAGCAAATATGAATCACTCATGCTAGCCACAATTCAGCAGAGCTGGAGAATGCTTCAAAGCATAGTCTCAAATTCCAATTACCAGCAAAGCCAAGTCAGCCAGAGATGAGAGGGAAAACTCCCCAACACCAAATTGGTTGGAGGTGGCCTTTGTTTGTTTATTTGTTTGTTTGTTTGTTGTTTGTTTGTTGAATCTGGCAGTAATGAACTGCTATTGCCTGCAGACACAATGGCTATAGAGCATGGGCCACCCTTGGGTGGCATGGATAGAATATTTTTCAGTAATTTAAATCTGAACAGAACTCTACCTGTATGCACTGATTCCAAGGTTTTAAAAAATAAAATAATCCTAGGCTAAAACATTGTAACTTCTAGCAAAAAGAAGGATAAACAATGTAAAATGCAATGGGCTATGAGAGAGAAAAAAAACTGCCTTCACTTTATATGCAAAACATTCTACCATTCTCAAAAGAGCCCTTGTCAACACGTGGATTGAGTGACAGTTGGTACAAGGAAATGTTAGTTTCCCTTGTTCTTCTCAGCTTAGAGGAAAATTACAAGCTGCCTTCCACTTAATAATTGCAAATGTAAACCACCAACTTTTGTGGTCAGAGGAGACTGGTTAAATAAGTACTTGCTAAGGGATAAAACCTCTTAACTCAGAGTAATGTCAATGACTCAAAAGAATATTAACTAACAATAGCACTTGCAAAGAACATTTGCCTCTGCTCTAATAGTAACCATAGCCAGAAGCCTGCTTGGTGGGAAAGAACATTTTTTCAATGCAGATGAAAACTAGATCAGAGGAATTACCTTCACGCTTGCCCCATTTATGGAAATGACCATAACATGAGCCATGCTGGATCAGACCAAGGATCCATCTATTACAGTTTACACTGTGGACAACCAGTTATCTACAGGAAACCTACAAGCAGAACATGAATGCAACAGCACCCTCCCACCCATGTTCCCCAGCAATTGGTATACATAGGCATATTGCCTCTAATACTGGAGGTAGTGCATAGCCATCAGGACTCTAACCATTCCTCCAGGAACTTATCTAACCCTCAGTTAAAGCCATCCAAATTGGAGGCCATCACCACATCTTGTGGCAGTGAATTCCACAATCTAACTGTGCACTGTGTGAAGAAGTGCTTCCTTCTACCTTTCCTGAATCACGCACCAATCAGCTTCATGGGATGACCCCAGGTTCTAGTAGTATGGGAAAGGGAGAAAAATGTTTCCCTGTCCACATTCTCCACACCACTCATAATGCTGTATACCTCTATCATGTCTCCCCTCACATGCCTTTTTTCTAAGCCAAAAAATCCAAATGTAACTTTTCCTCATAGGGGAATTGATGGAGCACTATGTGAAGTGTAGGTATGGTGTGAGTGAGACCTCAATCAAAAGAAAAGCCAGGTAAATATGGAAGACAGACAGGATGTTACCAATGCTTGGCATGGCCTTAATAAACAGCCAAAAACTGAGATTGGGGTGGGGTAGGGAACGTAGCAGTTCCCCTTGTGTGCAAACTGAAATTTATCAACTAGCTTTATTATGAACATGCCAGCAGCCCTGATTGGAAGGGAAGAACCAAAGAGACATGGCTGTAGTAGTTTTTCTTGAAAGCTTCCTCCATAGATCATACAAAAAGAGGTGACCCAACATTCTCATATTTTGTTTCACCTTTTGAATCTCTCGTCTCATCATTTGAGACAGGATTGCAGTTTTGTGGCACCAACACCACACTTCAGTAAAATGACTAAATTAGAAATAGCTGTTCCTCAGGTCTTCAAAGAATGAAACCATAGTCAAGTCTAATAAAGTCCATCTTTTATTGCTCGCCCAGTGTGGGGTAAACAAATAACATTTGCTCATATTGTGCCTGCTTACAACAGAGGCTATGGCAGGATATAACATTTCAAAAGCAGATTGAAAATGGCATGTGGAATGTATCATGGCCCCCAACAGTGCACTTCAATACCATTATAAAATAGTAGTGTAGATCCTGCCTACGACTCGTATCCGAAGAAGCTTTCATGTAAAAGAGTTGTCAGAATTTTATTTATTTATTTATTCATTCATTCATGCATTTAATACATTTCTTGGCCACCTTTCAGCATAGGAGCCCTCCCAAGGTGGCTTACAATTTATCTCCACATCTTCTAAGCCCCCCCCCCTCAGTCTGTCCTGAGGGTCAGGAAACCATCCTGAAGGGTGTGGCCCATGGTACAGAGACTGAACGGGGCCAAAAAAGCCCCTTTACACCAACGTCTTTCTCAGAGCATTTTTCGGATCCTTATATAAGATAGGCAAGGGGGAGGGAAGGCACCAGCTCATGCCTCCCCAAAAACCCTTCTGCTGCAGAAACTGGTGAAATTCAGTCTCATATCTAATATGGACAGTTTCAATGAACAACTAGCCTAGTAAGTGTGAAGGACGTAGCTTTTGAAAATGAACTGCTCTGCAAGGAAAGTTGTTGGACGGGAAGCAGAAAGTGGGAACCTTGGAGCTCAAGGGAGGAGGGTGATGGAGGAACAGAATGTTGACATAGTTTCTGGGCTGGTTATCTCAAGCCGTACCAGCCAAGGTTATGCAGGTGGCTGATGTTAACGAACTTCAGCTGTGAGGAATTAGGGAGGGCTGGTTTCCATGGCAACGAGACCAGCCCAAGAGAAGGTAGAAAAATGACAGTCTGGGTGGAGTTCGGCATCTCTTTGGGGCAGAGGCTTTGCTCGAAGGTGATCTCCATCCAGCCGGATCAAGTCGGGTGCTAGTTAGAATTTTATTGTTTTATAACCTGCTCGGTTTGGGGTTGCTTAGCACTTTTAAGAGTGTGCTTGATTGGTTGGGGTCCTCATTGTTTTGTGGCTTTTGCTGGTTTGTGCTGCTAATACCAAACCTACCTCATTCCTTTTTTAAAAAAAAACCTTTTCCTTTCCTTCCCAACCACCTAACCCCTATTTTGCTATTTTACGTGTATAATCTCTTCTGCTTTGACCAAGGCCTTAACTTAGAGTAGAGTGTGAATAAACTTGCTTTGGTCCCTAAATTCTGTGTGGTTATTTCCAGCGTTGGCTCAAACCAGCTTTGGCTGGGGAACTGGGTGACGGGAAGGGAAACACCTTGCCATGGCAAGGAATGCTTCACGTTCTCTTGACAGTAAGGACTACTTTGTCATTTGGAAGGAGACTCAAAACCTATTCAGGCATTCAGATATTCAGAAATTCAGATATTTTAACATGAAGATGGGGCTATATACTCCTGTCCCACTCCGCCATCCCCAAACTCCCTGTGTCGACAAGGAAGCTCTGAAGAACAGCTGTAACTGTGTACAGCTTAACACAGTGATAGTAGTCTACATGACTGGGAACCCTGAGCAGGGCTCCCAATCATGTGGAGCATTGCCACTGCATTCGGTCGAATGTGGTTACAGTTCTCCTTCAGACCTTCATATCCTAACCCGCTGCATACTGTTTTTTGGAGAACATGAGCAGGACACTGCTATTCCATATGTCCTAATTGTGGGTTTCCCACAGGGAGCTGGTTGGCTACTGGACTAGAATGCTGGAATAGCTAGACCCTTGGTCTGCCCCAGCATAGCTCCTCTTCTGTTCTTAACCCTCCATTGCTAGCATTTTTGAACGACTAAAGAGGGCTTCATACAAGAGGCCCAACCATTCTGTTTAAAGATAGTTATGTAATTGCTACCTCAGAAGGATTCCATTTTGGTGTGTCATTGGTCTTAGCACAAGCATATTTTTACTTTCTGATTTAAGTTCAGTCAGTGCATGCATCCACTTATCTGCTCCTTACAAGGGAAATGTTTAGCTCAAGCCAGTATGGGCTCTAGCCCCTTGTAATATAACAACAAACCATTAAGAGACACAGTGGTGCTCAAGCATCAGGAAAGGTGATTGTGCAAAGAGAATTGCCCTCATGAGGCAAACAATCATGTGAAACTCCATTTTTCTTCTACCTAGTTCATTCAATACAATTGGATAGTTCTATCGAAACAATGAAGATGTGAAGTGGGATTCTAACCAAATCTACAAGGAATGTAAAGGACTCCCTGAGTTATTATTGAGGAATACACATTTCCTGAGATAAGCTTGTAATGCCTTTTAAAAAGTTGGCTAGCTGCCCAAAAGGCAGCTTAGCATATCTCAGTAATGGGAAATTTCCTCTAATTCTGCCCATGAGGAAGTAACCCTTTTAGTTGAATGAACTTTAATTTGAAAGTATTCTGAGTAGAGACTCGAGCAAGTCTCCTCTTCTAGGAAATAATCATTATTACTAATGTGTACCTAGAGACTGAGAGCCCCAATTTTGATTTCTAATGAAAAATAGTCTACATTAAGAACTCTTTCCACTATTTTTAGGTGCATTTGCATTTATATCCAGTACCCGCCATACCCTCTTCTAATTTGGAGGCATATGGTTTGAGACACCAGGTCACAGATCTCATTTGATAGATTTAATTGGCAAGGCTGTATCAGAAATCATGACAAAAGAATATGATTTTGTTTCAGTTCTCATAAAGAAAGATTCAGTGTCTTGCATTATTCTGGTGATCTTTGCTATCTATCTGGCACTGGAAATGTATTATTATTAGTAGTCGTAGTAGTATTAGTATTTAAAATAAATATATCACAAGTTCAAACTTTAGATTTTTAAAAAAATTGTCATCCAGAATTAATTTTGTTTACTTTGGAAATAGCCATTTGTTCATATCTTCGTAGCTCTTTCAACACTCCAATATCTGTTGGTTTTGTTTTTATTTTGTTTTTGTTTTTGTTTAAGACATTTTTTCTCTCTCCTTTAAAAAAAATATCCTAAGGAGGTTTACAAAGAAGAAAAACAAAACAACAATAAAGCAGCAATTAAAATGCATCTAACCGATTAAAAACAGATTGGCAAAAATTTAATCTAAGAGCCAGCAAGAAGGATAAAATCAAGCATAGAAAGTCAGAAAGAAAGGGATTTTCAAAGGCTGTCTAAAAATGGGAAGAGAAGGAACTTGCCAGATTTCCTGAAGATGGGAGATTTACAATTATGGCATCACCCCCAAAATGGCCCTGACCCTGTTAACTGCCAATCTGAACTTAACTTCTGATGTTGATCTTAAGTATTTGTCTATCAGTATGAAAAGCTTTTGAAGTAAAGAAGCTAGTGGATTGACTCATTAATCTTTTTGTGTGCAATGACTGACTTATCAAAATTGTGCTACAGGCTGATAAGAAACAGATTTGTTTCTGTCTTAACAGTGATGTCTTTCCTGCATTCCCCATGTTTATGGGTCCAATGTTCAACAATATCATCTAATAAAGAGCATATAACATGCTCATGAAATAAAACACTTCTGTGCAAGAGAGCTAGTCAGGCATGTTACTGAGAATGATGGAGCAGGATTAAAGAAACCCTGAGTCTGAATTTCCCTCTCAACAATAAAAGTCATCTGTGACCTTGGGTCAAGTCACGGACTGGGTTTGCGTAACACGCTAACCCACATTCAGTGGTGGAATGTGGGTTGTTGAACCATGGGTTGTTTGTTGAAATGTGGATTAGCATGTTGTCTGAACCCAGGACATTTGTGCAGGTTAGTTTGTTAACTATGCAGTGTGGCTTATTTTTCTCAAACAGGCCACCTTGAGAACCTATGGTTTCTGGTTAACAAGCCACTCTGAACATCCCTACTTTCTCTAAGTTTAACCTATGATTGCCTAGGGTTGTTGTGAGAATAAAATGGTGTGTTGTGTGTTAATACTGAACTCAACTCTCCAAATTTTATGTAACCACAATGGCCCAGGTATGCAAAGAGAGTGGTATTGCCAGGATTCAGGGAACCCAAAGCTTTGTACAAGTACATTTGTGAGTGGAGAAGGAAGCATAGAATAAAGACACAGGCACAGAACTTGGGTTAAATTAGGGTCTCTTTATTTGAAAAATATGGGAAGTTCACCTCTCCCTGGATCTGCATGTGAAAGTATAAGAATCGATGGGTCCTTCCTCAGGCGACTTGCCTGGCTTTATGGGTGAGCACTCTCCAAAGCCAGGAGTCAGACCCTGCATAGTCTCACATCGCAGGGCCACACCTGCCGGAACTCCATGGGAAGGGCTCCGTCAACATAAAACTGTTCCTGGAAAGAAAAACCCAGGAGATCAAATCATCCAGATGTACAGGCAAAAGTCAATGTATGGCTAAGTAGTGCACGGACAAGGCCGAGCCACCCGAAGGCCAGGGCCTAGGCGGGACCCGAACAGGTGCACAAACTGAGAGGGGAGGGGGAGGCAACACCAAACCATGCTCCACCGGTGCACCTCCGCCTCCTCTCAAGTCACCGAAGAGTGAGAGTGACACAGGTAGCTGGTCCGCACAGATGTGCAGCAGCTGCCCCGATTGTCGCTGCCGCTGCTGCCATTTCTCCCACCGATCGCAGCCACCGACTCCATCAGGGATCACCCCACGCTGCCCCACCTTTGTCTCCAAAGGCACACGTGCCTATGCACATGAGGTGCCTTCATTCTACTCCTTCCCCCTAGCCGCTTCCCACCCAAGCTATTCTGGCTGGATGGGTAAAGGTGTGATTAATAATAATAATAATAATAATAATAATAATAATAATAATAATACTTCGAGGGGATCCAGAACTTCCTAATGAGGATTGAGTGTGCTCAATGGCTACATAATGTTGTCTGTTTTCATGGTCGATCCAAGATATTTTACTGCTTCAAGCAAAGCACAAGATGGCACCCACCATTCTACCTACTGAAGCCCCCTGGACTGGCATTGAATCCTCTTTCAATACTGGTGACTAAACAATATCCTTCACCTCACCTAAAGGCAGCAGGGCAGTAGGCAGGCTTACTGGCATAGAACAGGATGCCTGGAACACACCACTCTATTCTCCCACAGAGAGACAAAGCCAAAAGGCTGCCACTGCTTCCCCCTCCACCCCACCCAGCATCTTCCACCTGAGGCGATTGCATTACTCTGCCTAATGGTAGGGCCGGCCCTGACTTTTTTGGGTAAGGGACAAAGGGGAATAGAATAGAATATCCTGGGAGAAGGTATGGCTGACTGAACTACGTGTGTGTGGGGGGGGAGAATGTTTTGGATGTGGTCAGGTTTTCAACACATTCATGGGTTTTGATTGCTGACAGAGCTCAAAATGTGTGCATAGGGAATCTCTCTCTCTCTCTCTCTCTCTCTCTCTCTCTCTCTCTCTCTTCTTCCACAAGGAAAGCCTGGCTAGCTCATAAGGGCTTTTTCTTGCTTGCTGCAGCCTGTGTGTGTGTGCTATGAGAACTTGATAATTTCTTCTATGTTGCTCACTTAACCTCTGTAATGAGAACATACTCTCAGTGAGATTTAGTTCTGTTTTCTTTGCTGAAAAAGATATGAGTTATAGTTTGCATTATTCACAAGTTGTGCACCACAAAAGACACTCCACTGCCCTCATTAACCATCACTTAAATCTAAATGAAACGTCTGAATTTCCAACTCAGTGAGAGGATTATGGGATCAAATATAATTAAATCACTGAAAGTGCTTAAATGAACAGCACATGCTAGGTCTCTCACAAAGTTGGGTTCAGCAGTTTATTTTGCCTTCCATTTAAAAGGTTTAATCATTATACTGAAACTAATAAGAAATTAATAGATTTCTAAAGTCCTGCAACCACCGAAGATCTTACAACCATGCATTAATCTTAATTACAAAATGTTATGCTTCAGCTCCTTCCATATGAGTGATTACAACATGGGCAGAACTCAAAAATCTTGTAAACTCTTCAGAAAATTTACAAGGCAAGTTTAATGGTTGTCAGTAAACTATTTATGAATGAAATCAAAATAGAAGTAAAACTTTTACAGCAGAGAAACTGAGGTCTTCATTCACCTGTGCATCTCTTTAATGCCAATCTTTTCAAATGCTGTTAAATTCAGTGACTACCATGATTGCTAATATTTTATTATGGCAGCATTGACATGTATCATGAATGCAGAACAAGACCTAAGAAGAGATAGATGATAGATTTAGGGTGACCAACTGTCAGGATTTCCCCGGATTTGTCCTGGTTTTTGTTCTATCCTGGGTGTCAGGGGGGATTTTCTGTAATTTTCTACAATGTCCTGGAAAGACACACTTTCCCCTTTAAGGCTGCCGTTAGCATGGTGGGAGTGAATGATGTGCTTTCTGGAGGCGGGTCATTTCCCTCCCATTGCTCCAATCACAGCCTTAAAGGGGAAAGTGTATCATTCCCAGACATTATAGAAAAGGCCCCGATTGGAGCAGTGGAGGCTAGGGTGACCAGATAAAATCCAGGTCAGGGCTCATGTAACTTTAACAGTTCTAGAGAAAAGAGAATTTCAGCCAGTGTCATTTGTATGCAATTAGTTCCTGGTGAAATTCCCTCTTCATCACAACTGTTAAAGTGGCAGGCACTATACTAGAGTGACCATATACAAAAGAAGGCAGGGCCCCTGCACCTTTAACTGTTGTGATGAAGAGGGAATTTCACCAGGGACTAATTGCACACAAATGACACTGGCTGAAATTTCCTTTTCTCTACAACTGTTAAAGTTACACGAGCCCTGACCTGAATTTTATCTGGTCACCCTAGTGGAGGCAGGATTGCCACACTTTCCCGTCCTCTGCTCCAATTGGGGCCTTTAAGGAGGCAGGGGGAATGACGCACTTTCCAGAGGCCCAAGAAAGCTGCTTTCCAGCCCACCCTCCCAGCTTGTCCTCTTTTTTGGTCTCCCAGATATGGTCACCCTAGATAGATTAGATAGATAGATGATAGATAGATAGATAGATAGATAGATAGATAGATAGATAGATAGATGCACACACAATGTTCAGTGCATATGTCTGTAATAGATAGGTTTTGATATGTGAAGGAGGTGATTCACCCATACAAGCCTGCTGCCTATACTTCCCATTCATTTGGAATTGTACAGAGAAATGTTAGTGTAAACAGGGCTGTACACAGATTCAGCAATTTCATAAATAAATAAATAAATAAAAATTTCAGTCATGGAAAACGTACTTGCTTGGCTTGACCTTCTGGAGGTAGCTCAGACTGGGAAGCCAGGAGAGAGCCAACAGCTTTATAAAGCTGTTTATAAAGCTAGGTGCAACCTGTGTGCAACCTGTTGCCCCCTTCTGTCATTACCTGACCCCCTCTAAACTGTTCACTGCAATCCCACCCACTGGTAGCCAGCAGTTCCCTGTTCTGGTGAACTTCTATGGTGGTAAAGATAGTGAGATGTCCATCTTACACACACACACACACACACACACCTCAACTTCCACCACTGCCTTTTCTTTCTTTTTCTGCTGTGGGGAGGATGTTAGAAATATGTAGCTGGGATTATGGTGTGATATACAGACTGAGACTCAAAACTTAAATGCCATTTTTAGAACACCTTTATTTAGACAGAATGCAGCTTATTTCAATCCATTCACTCTTTCTCCATTCACTCAGATAATTACCGGATGTGGGAGAAACAGAACCTGATGGCCAGGGAGGTTATATACTCAGAAGCAGGAGGTGCACTGTGAGCAGCTGCTTTTTTGGTGTTTCAGTCTTCCTCAGAGTTCTGCTGATTTGAGGGTATCTTAAATACCATTCCCCCCTCAAGACTTTGCATGATGTGGGAAAACATGCCTGTTGACTACAAATGTTACTACATGAGCCTGTTATCCAGCACCTTTACCGAGGCTTCTGCTTCGGGAGTAAGATCTGACCATATGTCAGGAAAAACCAGGACGTTAGGATTTTTGGTAACAAATCTGGGAAAGGGGGGAATTATCTTCCCCCCAACCACTCAAAGGGTTAGGGTTAGGATGTGTATAAGAAAAAGAGAGAAGAGAGGAGGTGTGTCTGAGTGGAGGAGGATGAGTACCTGTGCACAGGTATGTGTGAAGGGGGGTATGTTTTTGAGCCTATGCCCAGCATTACCCTATTTACTGCTGATCATGGTCTGCCTACCATCAGCCTACACACCAATATGCCCCACAAAGGATTCTCCAGCCACCAATGTGGCCTCTACCTGAAAAGAGCAAAGCAACTACTTGAAATGCAGTTACACAGAGGCAGTTCCCATGTGGCAAAGCCATTCATGTTAGATGATTTCCCAGCACTTCACCACACGAGTGCAAACTCTCACTAAAGGTGGTTTGTGACTGTATAGTACCCAGCTGACTCAGGCATGGTCGTACTTCAAGAAGCCGCCTGTGGTTGTTTGAGAGCCTATCTACACACACAGGATAAAACACTTTGAAAATGTTTTGAAAACTGTATATGAAGTGTGTCCTGAGCCCCAACAGTTCTCAAAACTGTTATAAACCGTTTTAAACAGTTTTAAAGCAGTATTGTAGATAGGCTCTGAATATAAAAACTCAAGCCTCAGATTATTTTCCCAGCCACTCTCAGATGATGCACCTGTCTCTGCAAAACAACCCAAGCATTCCTATTCCCTCTCCAGTGCCCATAAACCCATCTCCAGTTTGAGTGATGGTGGATTTATGATATCCCTAGTTTGTATTTTTCTAACTGTAGGTCTTTGGTTGTTGCCTACTATCCTTTGGCAACAGGCTTTCTCCGATGACTTTTCCTCTGCTTTGAGCGCACATACAGGGAAACTGTGAGATTAGGCCTCTAGGCTACAATTCAAAATCAATTAGACTGGAGGAATTGTTCCTTTGAAAGTAATGATACTTCCAAGTACTTTGGCTTAATTGGGTCCTATTTTGGCACCGTTCCTCCAATCAGTATAATCATTCCGATGAATGTTCACACATGACCTTTGTGTAGATTTAACATTCTAATTATAGTGGATGATGGGACTTCCTCAAAGGAGTAGCGCCGACCTTTAGCATGGCCTTTTTTCTTTTACAGGTATGTCATCCCTTGTGTATTGTCCCAGTTCATTACTCTTGCAATGAAAGATGAAGCTGTGTCTGGAAGAGGTACTGATGCACACCGAAAATGGCTTCTAGCTGAGCTAATCAGCTTATCCTCCTTGAGCTGTTGGGAGTAAATTTTAATTTATAGCTTCCCCCTTCAGAACCTGGCCATCAATTTTCATCCGGGAGATAACACCTCTCCATCGGGGAATTGGCTCCTTGCTTCACAGAACCATCCTAAACCAATGTCAAAAGTTAAAACTGCACCCAAAGTTCTAAAAAAAATTCTCAGTAAAAGTGTCACATTTTCTGCTGACAAACACATAGTAAGAAAGTGCTAATGGATCCAAGTGAGGGAACATTTCAACAAGCTGTAGTGAAAGACCATTCTGCTGAACTCTCCTATGAATAGAAGAAGAAAAAAGACACATTTAAGAAAAATAAAGTTACTTCTGATTTTATGTGTGACAGATTGCCCATGACAATACCGCCAAAGCAATTGTTTGAAGTTTTAACATTGGCAATGTAAAACCTGAAATCCTAAATAAATAAACAGATTTTATTTCCTTCAGCACAGTGATAACTTATTTGAGTGTGGCTGACGAAGTCAAAACAAACGTTCTGGAGTTCCCGTTGCACCATAGGTGGTTTTGGTTTTGTCAATCAGGATGTATAATTCTGAGTCAGGTGAAATTTTATTTACATTTGTGGAAAATCATGTAATTTGGTTTGCTTTTTTTTTTTTTTAAGAAGTACAAAGTACAATAATGTCTCCAAATATTTCTATACAAATAATCTCTTTCCCCATAAATCAACAAAAAAAATGTGGACTTTTGTGTCTGCCCCAAATTGTGTCAGCTCCAGTAGGGGGACTTTTTTATCCCCACCCCAAAATACTCAATTTGCTCAATAATATGACACCTGTTGGTATCAAAGGGTGCCCTCCTGTGCAATCTCCCCACCACCCCTAACCCCCAGGCAATACCTCCTGAGGGAAACCAAGTAGCATGAGCCATATTGCTCTGAGGAACCCATAAGAAGTTTCTTTCTTGTAGGCCTTGGCAGCATGATGTATGAAGGCAATATTGTATTCCTTAATGAGGAGAAGGCTGAGGGGCAGACCAGATGTGACATTAAATGCATCTTTGCATTTTACCTGCTGGCAAGGGGAGGTTTGATCATTATCACATCACAGGAGAGGAGAAGGAGTTTAACGCTTTCCTCCCCTTGCAAAGGTCCTGATAAAAATTGCTCCTCCTATCTGCATTGGGACAAAATCCCATCTTGGCAAGAAAAGGGATGCATTTAACATTGTACCTAGTTTGGCCCTAACTAGGACATTTTCAGGAGCAATGTCATGTGAACAATTATGTCTCCCCAGGAAGCATCTCCTAAGGAAAAAGTTGTTTAACATTGGCTGAATCATTCTTCTAGGGGCGGATCTATACTGCTGTTTAAAGTGCTTTAAAGTGCTTTATAACAGTAGTGACAACTGTTTGGGAGTGTGTCCTGGGCCCCAACTGTTGTCACTACTGTTATAAAGCGCTTTAAAGCACTTTAAAACAACAGTGTAGATCCTGCCTAGGTTTTTCTTAGCATTCTGCTGGTGCTATCCCAATTCCAACATGAGTGATGTAATAGCCTGCCTCCATGTAATGGATGGATGTTTAGCCTTAATTTTGTGACTTGCAGGAGTTTGGCCCTGTTGTTCAATTAAATATGAGAGATGTATGGTAGTCATGAGGATAGGCAGGGCAGAGAATTGAAAGAAAACTATAAGGAAAAGGGAGCATGGAAAAAGATGATAAAACTTGGCTAATGAGGTCCTGCCAATATTTGCTTTTAAAAGGGGGGACTATATGAGTTTCATGGGAGGGAGCATTTAGGCTCTAAAGCAGGCGTCCCCAACCTTTTTGAGTCAGTGAGGACATCTGCCGCTCCCAGACTGTGGAATGGCCTGCCGGAAGAGATACACCAACTTAACAGTCTTCCAGAATTTAAGAAAGCTATAAAGACTGATCTCTTCCGGCACGCCTACCCAGTCAAATTTTAAGAGTTTTATTGGTATTTTAATAATGTATTAGTTTTTATATGTTTTAATCAGTTTCATGTATTTTATATCATTTGCTTTTAATGTTGTTCCCCGCCTCGATCCAGAGGGAGAGGCGGGTAAGAAATAAATATATTATTATTATTATTATTATTATTATTATTATTATTATTATTTCTGGAATTTTGAGAGTGCTGTGGGTGCTTTCGCAACATGGCTGCCATGGAGCTCCTTTCCCATTCATAAAATGGCTGCCATGGTAAGTATGGCCATTTTTAAAAAAAGAAGGCAAACTGGTGAGACTAAAAGAAAAATAACTTACCCAAGACCCTAAGGCAGAGGTAGGGTCTAAGCCCCAAAACAAAAACAACCAATAAACATTCTAATGACCCCATATAAATATGGTGCTTGTTGGCAGCGCCTTGCTTTGCAGCAAGACAGACTCCCGGTTTTTAAAAAAAGACATTTAGTTGTAAAACAAAAATCTTAAAATAAAAATCAGGAAGGCCAAGGAGCCTAGTGGGTACTAAGAGACCTTTTCACAGGCATATCAGTGTCTATGGGCACCACATTAAAGACCCCATTCTAAAAAACAATTTACAATAAAATGACACCTAAGCATGTTTACTCAGAATTAAGTCCCATTGAGTTCAGTGATAATTAATTACTCCCTAGTAAATGTGTTTAGGATCACAGCCTGGGTCTGAGAATTATGCCTCAATATGTCCTGTAGCATTGCAAGGGCCTAGGGTGACCATACGGAAAGGAGGACAGGATTCCTGTATCTTTAACAGTTGCATAGAAAAGGGAATTTCTGCAGGTGTCATTTGTATGCATGTAGCACCTGGTGAAATTTCCTCTTCATCACAACAGTTAAAAGCTGCAGGAGCCATGCCTCCTGCAACTTTAACTGTTGCGATGAAGAGGGAATTTCACCAGGTGCTGCTTGCATACAAATGACACCTGCTGAAATTCCCATTTCTATACAACTGTTAAAGATGCAGGAGCCTTGTCCTCCTTTTCATATGGTCACCCTACAAGGACCATGAAGGGTCCTATACATCATCATTTGGTTACCTGAAATAACTGCTAATATTGCTTATAGAGACTCCAAATTCTTCAACCCAACATTGTTTTGTAATGATCCACTCTTGGAATACATTTAAGAGTGGACTGTAAATCCCTATAATACATATACAAATACATAAGGGGACAGTATGCCTCATGGTGCTTCCAAATGAGGCTTTGATTGTGCAATCACCCTGCTTCAAACACAGAATTTTACAGGGGTCCCGATGACAACATCTTCCATTCATATCCCTCCTGTGTAACTCACTGCTATTTCTGTCTTCTTTTTTTGCACACACACACACACACAGGGCCTGTTCAGACAACAAATGGTTAGGCTTCTAACCCTTTTGCAGCAAATGGCTAGTGAGAGTGTTTAAACCATGGTTATAAAGCCACCATGATTAGGAATGGTTCATATGACACACTAAACCATAATGGACCTGTTCAGACAACACACTAAGCCATAGTTAGCCTGCTAACCCTTTTGCAGAAAATTGTTAGTGAGAGTGTTTAAACCATGGTTATGTAGCCACCACGGTGAAGAATGGTTCGCACAACACGCTAAGTCACAATGCTTAGCTCAAAATGTTTAATCACTGTGGCCTCTCCCCTTTCTACACCATAGGGGTGTAGAGGAAGGGAGTGCAATCCCAGAAGTACCTAATACACACCATCGGCACACAGGGAGGGAAGAAGGCCAATCCTGGAAGTACCTACCATATTTCCTCGATTCTAAGACACACTCTTTTCCCCATATTTACCTCTGTAAAAATGGAGTGTGTCTTAGAATCGATGGTGTCTTAGATTCGCCGGATTTCTCCAGCACTGGAATGGGTTTGGGATACACCCACCCACCCATAGAGCCTTCACAAAGGGGCTTTGCATACCCCCCCAGCGACTTGGCCTCCCCACTCACCTCCACTGCACCCCGGGCCTCACCGCCAGCACACGGGATCGCAGCCCACTTTGTGGAAACGCTGCGTTTCCAGACCTTCTCTACCGCTGCCGCTGCTGCTGAATCCTAGGAAGGGGTGAGCGAGAAAGAGAAAGAGAGGGTCGGGCGGGGACAGGCACAGGCGGTAGCGGGGCCCAGGCAAGGGAGGAGTGGCAATGGCGGCGGCGGGGAGGTGGAAGAAGCAAAAAGCAGAAAGGGAAGGGAAGGGCATGGAGAGCTGGGCAGAGGCAGTGGCCACGGCAGCGAAGGCCCGCATGCGCCCCCCCCCAGCGACTTGGCCTCCCCACTCACCTCCATTGCCGCCCCGGTCCTTGCTGGCAGCGGCCTCCCCGACCTGGAAATGCAGCGGTACTACAAAGTAGGCCACGATCCTGCGAGATTTCCTAAGATCTTGGTCTCCTTCCCAGTACTGAAGCCTACACAAGCAGGGGTGGGACTTCTGGGATGTAACAAGACAGTCAGGAAAATCTTCCCTCCCAGTAATGAAGATCTTAAAAAGAAAATAACCCATCTTTAAAAAGGACAAACCGTAAGTGGAAAGCTGTTTTTGTCTATTTAAATATTCAAAGCACAAGACAGAGGAATTTGCAGAGTTAAAGATACCAGCAGTGACTTGTAATCGGCTAATAAGCCTGGGAGGGATGCCAAGCTTTGACTGAGTGGGAAGAGTTGTGAAAAACAGAGCTATCTGTGTTGATTACATTTTTAAACGAAAGCGAGGAGTAAAGGAATATTTTTGAGAACATCAGGCATTAATATTTAACGAGCAAAGATCTAAGAGGTGATAGAAAATCCGAGCTCCGTTTCGCTGGCTGAATGCCAGATGAGTAAAAAAAGAGACGAGAGCAAGAAAATTTCGTCACCTAAGTGGGCAAGAGTCAAAGAACATCCTTCTGATAAGAGCTGGTCCTGTTTGGAGCAAAAGGATTTAGAAAAAAATAACAATGGCGAACGGGAAAACGGATCAGTCGCAATCCGGAAGTGGAAATCACAAAGATGGAGCTAAGCCAGGAGCGATAGCCAAAACAGTGAAGCCACAAGCAGAGCAGATGCCTGACTTACTGGCTAGCATCCAAGGCATGCTGAATAAGCAGAAAGCAGAGATTATGCAGGAGGTGAAGCAGGAGCTCCAGAAATCTCAACGGGAGTTAAAAGACGGTTTTCAAATGATTAATGACAAACTTGGATCCATGGAGCAGCAGATAGATCAGAATAAAGATAACATTAAAAAACAAGATATAATCTTACAAAAAATGGATTTATGCTTAATCTCTATGGAAGATAGAGATAGAAGAATGAATATCCGTATCAGATCCTTCCAGGAACAGTAGGGGGGAAATCCAAAGATCTTGAAAACCAAGTCAATGGAATGGATTAAAGAGATGGCCCCGCAAATGACATGGGATGATGCAGATATTGAAAGGATCCACAGAGTGAGTCCTAAAAGGAGTGGAATGTTCCCAAGGGACATAATAGTAAGATTTGCCAGCTTTTATAAAAAAGAAAATCTGATGCAAGCCATTAGACGTGCCGAGCAACTGATGTCCCAGTCTGCGCAGATACAGGTTTACAATGACCTATGTCCTCAAACAATCCAATGGAGGAAAAGTGTGAAGCTGTGTACAACTACCCTGCGGAAGAATTCAATTGTTTATAGCTGGGGATACCCAGTCTTCTTGAGATTTACATACCAGGGGAAACAATACAGAATAACATAATGCAAGCAAGGAACAGATCTTCTGCGAAACTTGGGCCTGATGGAGAAAGATACCAACGGGAGACAGAAACAAGAAGAAGAAGAAGAAGAAGAAGAAGAAGAAGAAGAAGAAGAAGGGGCAGGAGGAGGAAACAGTTTGTGACTGGAATATAGATTAAAGGGGAAAGTAAGAAGAGTTAAGGGAGGGGGGTCCTGAGTTGGTACCATGCCAGATGGTCACCGCCCCCCCCCCGAAGGGTCCTAAGAAGAGGAAGAAAAGAACCGCCGCCCGGGGGAACCTGGGGTGGAGGGGGAGAAAATGGGGGTTATATGTGGGGGGAGGGGGGAAGGAGGGAAGGGGTATATGTGTCACATTAGGAGACCTACAAAGAAAATTAAGATTGGAGATATGGAAAATAAATTAAGATTGATAATTTTAAATGTTAATGGGCTGGCTAGTGTTGTTAAAAGGAAAAGGATTGAAGGGTTGTTGAATAAAAAGAAAGCTGATGTAATATTTTTACAAGAAACTCATCAAAAGGAAGATGGTATAAATGAGCTAAAAATGAGGAATGTGGGGGTATATGAGAATGTGGGGGTATATGAGAAAGCAAGAGGAATTGCGATAATAATTTCTAAAAAATGTGCATTTAACGTGGTTAAAGTGGTAAGGGATGTTCTGGGTAGATTTATTATTTTACATTGTTCTATGGGGGATGAAAAATATGTATTGGTTAATGTTTATGCTCCAAATGAAAAGCAAACAGAATTTTATGATAAAGTGTATAGAAAAATGGGGAATGTAGAGAGAGCAAATATTGTAATGGCAGGAGACTTTAATATGGAGATGGATAAAATGAAAGATAGAGATAATACAAAAGGTATTAGGAAAATGGGTTTAGCTAAGGTAGTGGAAGAAAAAGAATTGAAAGATGTATGGAGATTAGTGAAAGGGGAGGAAAAGAAATATACCTTTTATTCGCCAAAATATAAGAGTTTTTCCAGGATTGATTATATATTTATTTCAAAGAATATGATTTCTAAGATTTTGGATTGTGAAATAGGAGTAATTAAGGTCTCAGACCATGCATTAATAAGCATGGATATGGAAATAAAGAAAGATTACAGAGAAGCAAAAAGGTGGAGACTGGATAGTAATATTGTAAATTATAAAAAATATTGTGGAAAAAATGAAAATGGAAATACAGACTATATGGGAAATAAATGAAACAGGGATAAATTCGCAGGGGATAGTTTGGGACATGATGAAAGCAGTAGTAAGAGGGATATGTATTAGAGAATCGTGTAAATTCAAAAGACAACAAGAAGCACATAGTAAAAAGATTGAAGAGGAGATTAAGGAATTAGAGGAACAATTTAGAATAAATAAAGATAAGCATATATATGCCCAACTCCAAGCAAAAAAGAAAAAATTTGAGGAAAAGGATAGAGAGAGTCCAAAAAGAATTAATATACCTGAAAAGAAACTTTTTTGAATATAGTAATAAAAATTCTAAAATGCTGGCAAGGTCAACGCAATCAAAGAAAGAGAAAAATATAATAGGGATAATTAAAGACAAAACTGGGAAAAGTTGCAATTTAATGAAAGATAAATTAAAAATATTTGAAGATTTTTATCAGAAACTGTATACATCAGAAGCGGGTCCACAGACAAGGATACGGGAATATGTAGAGAAGAACTGGAAGATAAAATTACAAGATAAGGAGAGAGATTATATGGAGGCATTTGTGACTGAAAAAGAAATAGTAGGAATTATTGATAAATTGAAAGGAGGGAAATCTCCAGGAGTAGATGGATTGGGGCCAGAATATTATAAGATATTTAAAGAGCTTTTAGTGCCGAAAATGAAAAAACTGTATAACAATATAATAAATGGAGAGAAGACCCCGCCATCGTGGGAACATTCATTGGTAATATTAATCCTGAAACCAGATAAGGATTTAACGGACCCAGCATCATATAGACCTATTTCTTTAATTAATCAAGATTCTAAAATATTCACAGCAATTATGGCAACGATACTGAATACTTTTATAAACAAGTATATAAAAAAGGATCAATGCGGTTTTATTCCAGGGAGGCAAATGTCCAATTTAATAGGGAGAGTATTGAATATAATAAATGTTATTAAAAGAAGGAATTTAAAAGCAGGGTTGATAGCCTTAGACATTTTCAAAGCCTTAGATTGCGTGGAACGGCCAGTGTTAAAGATTATTATAAAGAGATTTGGTTTTGGAGAAAGGTTTATAGGAGTGATTAATCAGCTTTATGCAAATAATAAGGTGTAGTACTGGTGAATGATGGAATAACACAACAAATTACCTTAGCCCGGGGAACAAGACAAGGGTGTCCTCTCTCCCCAATATTATTTGCGATAGTCATAGAAATATTGGCAAATGTAATTAGGGATGATGAGAGATTGAAGGGGATAGGAGGGGAAGAAAAAAATAAAATAAAAATTAATACGTTTGCAGATGATACTTTATTGACATTAGAAAACCCGAGGGGTAGTATAGAAGAAATAAAACAACATTTGAGAGAATTTGGAGAGAATACAGGACTACAGGTAAATTGGGGGAAATCAGAAATGATGTTATTTAATTATGATAAAGAAGAAAGGGAGGAGTGCAGTTTAAAATTAGATTTTAAGATTAAAAATGTAGTGCGCTATTTAGGAGTTCAAATTACGAAAGATTTAGAAAAGTTAGAGGAAATAAATTTTAGAAGTTTAAAAAAACAGATAATGAAGAAGTTAGAGGCTTATAGGAAATTAAAGCATTCATGGTTTGGTAGAATAGCGGTTATTAAAATGAAAATATTACCAAAGATTAACTTTTTGTTTAGAATGTTACCAATTAAAATAACAGAAGTAGAAATAAGAAGTTGGCAAAGCGTGATAAATAACTACTGTAACGGAGATAGAAAAGCAAGAATTAATAAAACGAAATGGTATAAGATTCAAAGGGAAGGAGGGTTGGGACTCCCGAATATAAAGATGTATTATATAGCTAATCAGTTGAGATATGTTATAAATAGTATAATAGGGAAAGAGGATTTAGAATGGCTAGAGAATCAGACAGGAGAAATAGAGTTAGGTTTACAAAAAAATTTTTAGCAAAATACAAAAGAAACAATTGATAGATATGGAAAATCCCATCTTAAAAAATATTTTAGATATTTGGGGAAAGTATAAAAAGAAATTAATTCCAGGAATTTCTCCTTTAGCCCCAGTTGTTTTGTTGAAGAACTTCCCAGGTAATTTAAGAAGAGAACTGGAAGGGTTATTGAGGGGAAAAAATAATTAAAGTGAAAGACTGGATGAAGAGAATGGTTAATAAAAAGCAAATAGAAGAAGTTTTAAGAGGACAAAAAATATGGTTTAAGTGTATACAATTGGAACAATGGACACAGAAATGGAAAAAGAAAAATAAGGAATGTAGAAAGGAAACAAGGTTTGAAAAGTTAATTGAGTTAAGAGAGAAGGAGGGGGAAAATAAAAGTAAAAAAGGTATAATAAGTGAAATATATAATATATTGTTAGAAGAGGGAGTGCAACAAGAAATTTTGAAAACATTCTGGGAAGATGATTTAGCAAAACAAATTACTGAGGATAACTGGAGGAAAATATGGGAACTAAGAACTTTAAAGTTGTTATCAATAAGGATAAAAGAAAATCATTATAAAATAATTTGGAGATGGTATCTCACTCCCGTAAGATTCCATCAGATAGATAAAAAAAAATTCAATACTATGTTGGAGGGGCTGTCAGGAAGTGGAAATGTCCCACACCACATTTCCATATGTGGTGGACATGTGAGTATGTACAAAATTTTGGGAAAAGGGTTTTTAAAGAAATAAGTGAAATATTGGCTAATCAAGTGGAAGCAAGTCCAAACATAGCTTTATTGTCAATGTTTGAGAAAGAATATGGGAATAAAAGCATAACAGAATTGATAAAAAAATCTCCTGACACTGGCTAGATTAATGATAGCGAAGAATTGGAAAATACAAGGGAATTATAGTATAGAAGAATGGTATAAAGGGGCGTGGGATATTGCAACTAATGATAGACTAACAAGTAAAATGAAAGTTAGGTTGGGATTATCCAAAAAGAATGATTTTGATAGTATTTGGGGACCATTTATAGATTATGTTTTAATAAAGGGGAGAGGTTGTACACCTTCAAAAGAATCTTTGCAATTTTGGAAAAAATGTATAATATATTAGAGCAATGTAGGTCTCAAGGGTAGGGGAGCACGGGGGGATGTTAAGGTTCTGGTTATGTATTATGTTTATTTTATGTATTATATGTTGAAATTAAAAAAAAATTAAAAAGTCTACACAAGCCAAGGCAGCAGCGATCAAGGTGAGGGGGGAGGGGGGAGAGTTAGGGCCCACAAGTCCCACCTCCACCCTCGCAAGTCCCCCCTCCCCACAGCCTTCCCCACTCACCTCCAGCACTGCCCTGTCAAGGACTTCCTGCCCCTACTTTGTAGTAACCCCGTTTCCAGGCTGGGGAGGCTGCTGCAAGCGGCACTGCGGGCAAGGACCAGGGCGGCAATGGATGTGAGTGGGGAGGCCAAGTCGCTGAGGGGGGCGCATGCCTCTGCCCGGCTCTCCACGCTCTTCCCTTTCTGCTTATTGTTTCTTCCTCCTCCCCACCGCCGCCGCCACTCCTCCCTCGCCTGGGCCCCGCTACCGCCTCTGCCTGCCCCCGCCCACCCCGCTCTTTCTCTCTCACCCCTTCCTAGGATTCGGCGGCGGTGGCAGCAGTAGAGAAGGTCTGGAAACGCAGCGTTTCCACGAAGTAGGCTGCAATCCTGCGCAATGGTGGCGAGGACTAGGGCGTGATGGAGGTGAGTGGGGAGGCCAAGTCGCTAGGGGAGGATATGCAGGCCCCCGCTGCCACAGCCGCTGCCTCTGCCCAGCTCTCCACGCCCTTCCCTTCCTTCCCCTTCCCTTTCCTTCCTGCTTCTTCCTCCTCGCTGCCGCTGCCGCCACTCCTCCCTCGCCTGGGCCCTGCTACCACCTACCGTATTTCTTTGATTCTAAGATGCACTTTTTTCAAATATAAATGTGTCTGAAAATGGGGTGCATCTTAGAATTGACTCAAAGCTTTTTACCTATTGGTGGCCCTGAAATTAAGGTGCGCCTTAGATTCGATGGTGTCTTAGATTCGATGAAATACGGTAATACACATCATCGGCGCACAGGGAACAGCCGGGGGCCATCCCAGGCAAAAAGCCTGGTGTGTCTTCTCAACAGGGCCTCTGTCTCTCTCTCTCTCACACACACACACACACACACTATCTGTCAAGGAGAGAAAGACAAAATGGATGCACAATGCCTTTTGATTAGTAGCACTGGGAGCAGTCCAACTGGAAGCACCCACAGTTAAGCTAACCCCGCCCAACTATGCAACTATGCTTGCTTCATTTCCATGAATATGAGGAGGATGAAAGCCATTTCTAAATTCTTATTGTACGATGACTTAATAGGCCAAGGAATCAATAATTTACACAAGTAAAAAGATGAAGTAAATGAAACAAAAATTAACCTCTAGGTAATACGTTTTCAACTTTCTGTAACCTTAATTAGAATGCATAGTCAAACCAGAACTGCCCTTTCAAATCTTTATCAGACGTCTCTAATATTGATATTAAAATAGAAGTGTGTGAAGCATAGGGTTTGATCTGATTAGGATCAGCATTCGCTTCAGCATTCTTTAAAGAAGCATATGGAAAGAAATCTACAACGAGAAAAGACAGAGGTGTTTTAAAATAGAAAATCAATAGTTCTCAAGTCTTTTCCTTTTCTATTATCACAATTATCAAGTGAAAATGATAAGAAAACGAAAATTTACAGTAAACACTATGGTCCCAGTCTAGCTCAAATTTCTTGTATTTATGTCTCATTGAAAATAATGGGACAAGCTTCTCACAAATAACTTAAGCTCAACTGATTTCAAAAGGATGTAAACATGATTCATAATTTGAAACAAATACCCAAATACCAAGCATTGTTTCTGAAGTTTTATACAAATAGTTGTCCTGTGAACAAAGTTCTATTTCAGAATACATATATTCTGAAAACTTTCTCATTAATTAAGTGTGTGCTTTTCCCCTATAATCTCACACTGGTCACTTCCTCTCATAACAAACTAAATTCGTGAGTGCCAACCAGACACTAGGCAAAATGGAACCATATTGAGCCTATCTACACTACTGCTTTTTAAAGCGTAGTGTAGATAGGCTCTGAGAAACAAGAAGAAGGGATCAAAATGAGCCATTTCTACAGGAAGCTAAAACCCCATGCCCTTACCCAGGCTTCTGTTTATGGATTCCTATCAGGATTAAGATCAGCATTTTCACATGGTTTCATCTGTATTTTTTCCTCCTGGGGAAGTTCTATGTGTTTAATTATAAAGCCACTAGATGGTGATACAATATAGCGCAACTGTAGAAATTCACTTGAAATTTATCCCACTTTGAAGTCTCTTTTTCCGTACAATATTACAGGGAAAGCCAAATGTAGAAATGCTCAGAGTCTTGTGGCACTTTAAAGACTAACAAATTTATTCTGGCAGAAGCTTTCATAAGAATGAATTTGTTCATCTTTAAGATGCCACAAAATTCTTCTTTGCTTTTGCTGTGATAGACAAACATGGCTACCCTCTGGAAAATGATCCAGGAAAACCTGAGGTTTGCCAAAGAACAAAAGAACATTTAAAAATCCAAGGGCACAGCCCTCTAGCCCTCCCCAAAGATCAGCCCAATGAAGATGGAGTTTGCTAATAGCCATTATCAGTTGAAAAATAAAAAATGGGTTGGCTAGAATGGCCTTTTGAGCCTCTTGCAGCTTAAAATATCCTAGAGGAGGGTGTGCTTGGTGGGCTAGTACCCTGAACAGGAAGACTCCAGTTAGGGAATGAGAATATAGTAGTCACTGGGATGATCCAGTATGCTGCCAAAATATGGAGGTCTACAGAATCGTCTGTAGTGACTGCAGATATTGGTGCCAGCAACATGGGAGGAGGGGGTCAAGCTCATAAGAACCTAAAAAGCACCATGCTGGATCAGACCAAGGGCTCATCTAGTCCATCACTCTGTTCACACAGTGGCCAACCAGCTGTCGACCAGGAACCCACAAGCAAGACACAGGTGCAACAGCACCTTCCTACCCATTTGCCCCAGCAACTGGTGTACATAGGCTTACTGCTTCTGATCCTAGAGGTAGCACATAACCATCAGGACTAGTAGCCATTGACAGACTTCTTCTCCAGGAACTTATCCATCCCCTTGTAAAGCCATCACTACATCTTGTGGTAGAGAATTCCATAGTTTAACTATGCACCAGTTAGTCATGCAACCACAGTCACTAATCACTCAGCACAATTTCCCCCACAGGGTGTTGGTAAAGCTAGAATACTGCTCTGGGCAGTAAATAACTCCCTGGTTGGTATCTGTCTTGTCTTAATCTATAGAGTGGATGAATCAAAACACAGCGCTCCTGTTACCTTATTGAAAGAGGCCCTCTCAGGTTGGGAAGTAGGTTCCCTTTTACCTATTTTGCTCTCTTTGGCTCCCATACAGGAGTGGCTGGCTGAGGTCCATAATAAAGGGAGGTCTTTAACAAAGCTTCTGTTGCTGTTGATTGTGAGGAGGAAAAGGTTCAAGAGTCCTTTGCACTGAATTCAGAAAATGGCTCAGGTACATAATAGATCCTTGTGTCTGGGGACTCAGGTGGAAAATTAGAGCCATAACTCCCAGCATGCCCTAGCCAGCCTCAAGACATTCATTGCCCCATCCCTCAACTATAGAAGTTATAGGCATCAGGGCACTCATTGCCCCACTCCTCAACTTTAACACAAGCAAACAAACAACCTGATCCCTATTATTATTATTATTATTATTATTATTATTATTATTATTATTTTATATCCTGCCTTTTACTGGGACTCAAGGCGGCTTTACAAATTAAAACATGTACAGTTAAAAACAGATAGAGATATACAAAAAATTAAAATATAATTAATCATAGTACAATTTTTAAATATTTAAAACATTTAAAAACATTTAAAATATGAATAATTTTAAAAATCCAATATATAAACACTACATCAACAAAGGTCCAAATTACTCCCCAAAGCCCGGCCGAAACAGAAAAGGTTTAGCCTGCCTCCGAACGCACACCAAGGAAGGAGCCAGTCTAGTTTCCCTGGAAAGGGAGTTCCAGAGCCCCAGGGCAGCCACCGAGAAGGCCCTCTCCCGCATTCCCACCAGGTGTGCCTGTGATGGTGGTAGGACTGAGAGAAGGGCCTCCCCTGAAGATCTCAGAGGACAGTCAGGCTTCTCTCCATGCTCAAGCTACCAGTAATATTGGCACAGAGGCACGAAGATGAAAGATTACTGTAAACAGTATTTCTTTTCCTGGAAGTTTCATATATTATTGTACAGGAAAAAGGGTTAATTTTACAGTCTACAGTCATCAAACTCACTTTAAAGAGAAATGACACATGCCACCATCCTGCAACCTTTGCTGCTTGCAAAGAGCAAAGGGGCTTGCTCCAAGCCATCAATTCAGAAAGAGAAGCAGATGAACTACCTAATAAACAATAAAAATCAGATCATAAAACATTATTGTCAATATGTCAGTGAGCTGGTAACCACTGAAGGTTGACTAAGAAAGGGGTCATACAATTTGATTTCTTATTCCCAACAAGGCCATGAGCAGATGAGCTTTTTTCAGGATAAGTGAGACTTTATAGATCCTGTCCTGGGAAGGAGTCATATATTAGAGCCATCCATTCGCCTAGCATAAACTGAGCTTTAAGAACAAAGGGCTGGCAATTTGGAAAGTAAATGTGAATATAATTATGCAGGTAAACGTATTGGTAACCATGTGCACCCACTTTTTTCTCAGTGTCATAATATTGAATGTGGTCTGCAAGCACTGGAAAACAATTGTAAATAAAATTGTACAGGTAATTGAAAAGCAAAACTCATTTTGGTTTAATGAAAATAATATGTATGTCAGGCCATGTTGACTTCTTGAAAACAAGATGACCGATGAAAAAGAAGTGATCCAGTAAAATGCAAAAATGCAAAAATGCAGAACACAAGTCCTTTTTCTTTTGTTTTTTTATGGCTGTGTGTCTTCCTTGAGTTCACTTGCATGCAATACAAGGTTTATCAGCATGCAATACAAGGTTTAAATTCTTGAGAATCTCAGATTATGTATCTGTGATCATACTCAGAAATAAAGAGGCATGACATGAGTAAACCAGGGACACAACTTTATAATTTTACAATTATACATTACAAACTGTAATGGCAGTAGCTGTTATCTAGGAGCCTATCTACACTACTGCTTTAAAGTGGTTTATAACAGTTTTAAACTGGTTAATAACTGGTTTTAAAGCAGTAGTGTAGATAGGCTCTTGGTGAGTCTCACAGGGTCCTGAATTCAGGCAAAGTGCACTGACTGTCCCTGTGTTAAGGTGGCAAGGACCTGTAGGTGTCAAGAATTTTTCCTGAATGTAGAGAAGCCCAAAGTGTGGCAAACTGAAAGACAGGCAGATCTGAACTCACAGGACACAATGCACCAGGATTTTCTCCTGAGTAAGCCCCACTAAAATGATGAAAAGCTGTGAAATACTTTGCACATTGAGCTTAGCTGACGATATTGGAAAGTTCTGTGACACTGTAAAGGGTTCCCCCCCCCCACCAAAGAGAAACTATTTGCGAAGCGAGTGATGAGAAATGAAGAGACGACACCAAATTGGGATTTAAACATGGGCCACTTTATTATTCAAAAGTTAAGCAAAGGGGGAGGAGAACCTAAGCGGGCATTGGCTATGGCCAACTCGGCCATTTTGGGGATCGGGCGAGACATTCACAGCCCGGGAAGCAGCGCCTGCATTATCGCCGCCCTCCGAGCTCCCTCTATGAGGGGGGAGGTCATCCGGTGTCATCTCCCCTCGTGCCGCAGGGCTCCGGGTAGACGAGAAGAGTTGACCCCAGAGGCAAGCCCTATCCCCCCAACTGATGCCGCAGGGCTCTCAGTGGTTGGCCTCAGGCTTAACCAATCACCCTAACAGTGCCAGCGAATGCTCACCATTAACCAAACGTTAAGAAATGCCCGCACCTACCGCCACAGGGGGGGACAAGTCTCAGCTTAGTCCCCCACTCCCACTCCCCCTTGAAGGATTGCTTCGCGGAGGCCCCCTTGCAAATCAGCTAGAAACAGATCATTACCTAACTGTGACAGGTGTACCCCATCACACCTATACAGCTCCCCCCGAGAGCGGTGAATATTAGGATGCTGGATACTAATGTCCCCGTGCTGCTGCAGCGACTTGAAGATCTCAGTATTGACCCATTTCTGGGCTCTTTCCAAAGCTAACGGGTTGCCACTGACCCTCCAATACATGCGGGGCAGAATGCAGGACCATATGATCCTTATGCCTGGCCACAGCCGGCGCAAATGCTGGAAATCAGCCAAAGCTTGCAGTATAAGCGCTTTGCCTTTCAACAGGCCCAAATCATCCCCCCCTAGGTGTATAAGCAAAAATTGTGGGGGAAGCACAGCGGAATGATACTGCAGCAAGGTGGGTATCAGATTCTCCCACCGCATACCACGCTTCCCGAGCCAGCAAATAGTAGCGTGTTGACTTAAGCCAAACTGCGATCCAAAGCTGGAGCTGGATGCCCGTTTCCAAGCCCAAAAGATCATGCTGTGGCCGCATATGGAGACCCACATGGGTGTGGAAGCCACTGGCAGATCTAAAACAAACACGAAGACGTTAGCACGTGCAGCAATATCCTATTTAGCGATTCGTCTTACATAGGATTTAAAAGCCAAAGAGCGCCATCTGCCCAGCGTCTGAATCTGCGGAGGAGAGAACCCAAGAGAAGCTGCCGTAGAAGCTGCTCCTATGCAGAAGGAGTGCGTGCCAAACGTGTCTGAAGGCAAGCCTAATGCATCAAGAGCCTGTCTCGTGATCGCCCAGAATTGGTACTTAGTTAGCAGGGAAGCATCCACGTGGCGGAATAGGAAACCAGCAGAGCACCCCCGCAAAGCCAAGAAAGCGGACAAAGCTCTTACTGGGCATAGCTCGGGGTTGGCAGCGGGAAAAAGGCTAACCCAACATCCCTTACCTAACTGATCCGTTTTGGATTGCCTGAGGTGAAACTGAACCTTGCGTGCATCGAGACACAGGTCAGAAAACTGGAAAGCTCTGGAAGACCCATCCTGCTTTGAAGATGCCAACACCTCAGATATCCGAAATGCACCAAAGAAGGTAGTCAATGCAGCCGCATGAAAAAGTATTGACTCGAAATACGAGTGGCAAAGGACTGGCCAAAGAGCCTGTAATCTGATTACAATATTGGGGGACATTGGGTGCCTGGCATCAGGAACGCATGGGGTTTCCTTCTCCCAACCATTCAAAGCCCTGTGTATGTGGAAATCGGATGTACAATCTGGCATGCCTTGTGCTTTTGCCATAAATGCCAAAGCAGCCAACTTAAGTGATATTGTGCGTGTTGCAAGACCACGTTTCCTGGCATCAACACAGAATTGGAGGAAGCTGAAGATGATTAGCTGAACGAAACTCTTGGAATTTCCTACCTGCTTTTTGATAGGCTGACCTGGTGCTAGGTGCCAAAGACTGCCATATAGCCTGATTTATTTATTTCTTCCTTCCAATCAACCAAAGAGCTGGAGGCATGCTTTCCGGCCTTGGTAGAGCCCAGGGAGCCAGTTCCTGGAATCTCTGTACCTGGTGTCGTGACAAAGCATCCGCTATATCATTCTTTAAACCAGGTATATGCTTTGCCCGAAAATGAATATTTTGTTTTAAGCAATGCAGAGTAAAAGCCCTTACCAAGCTCATCACACATGGATTACGCGATGACAGGGAGTTAATGACCTGCATGGTGGCCTGATTGTCACACCAGAACAATACCATGGACTTCTTTATGTCGGCCACCCATATATGCACTTCCACAATTATAGGGAACAATTCCAGGAATGTAAGGTCTCGGGTGTCGTGGCAGATCCTGTGCTTCCTGGACCCACTTGTTGCTGAGCGGATGCCCAAATATTGGGTATGTTTGCCAAAACGTGAGGCTGAGATATCGTGACAGGAGAGATATTATGGCCTGCGATGTGTGCGCCCATACCAGCTAGCCATGGGAACCAACCCCATTGAGCAGGGCCACTGTTAGTAACCTGGGGTTGTGCTGTGCCGTGTTGTGCCTGCTGCTCACCTTGCCCCAATGGTGCTGCTCCTGGTGCTGGTACATCGGCCGGCATGGCTGGTTCTGAAGCCGCCACTGCTCCATGTACGTTGTCCTGGGAAGGCGTGGATGACAGGATTCCACTTGCATCGAGAATATGCATATCTCCAGCGGACCCACTGGAGGATGCCTCCACTGCTTTCAATCTGGCTGAGATAGAATCTAATAAATCATCATGCTTCTTCTTTCTAGTCAACCTGCTGCCTGAATGAGAATGTGGTATGGCAGATGTCGGGAGAACCTGGATGCCCTTCTCTTTTTCTAAGTTCTGAAGCCGAGCCAAAAGGTTGGATATACTGGGGTCTAATTCCTCTTCAGAGGAAGAATTCTCCACAGGCCTCTTCCATTTGGACTGAGCTGGGGCTTTTCCTTTGCCCTTTCCCCCCCCCCCCAGCCCTTTTTTTGGAAGCATTATTAAATTATGTGTCTACGCAATATTTCTGAATCCAGTAAGACTAGAAAATACACAATCCTAAAATTGGTGACCGAGGAGAATTAATTCCGTAAAGGAATAATCTTTGCCAATAATGTGCAAAAATGCTTGTGAAGAATTCAGGTCAGGGTCCTGAATTTAGGCAGATCTACCACCGCCCTGGGAGATTGCTGCCAATCGATCTGGGGGGGGAGCGATATAGTAAGGCATTGCTATCCTCCGTCCAAAGAAAATTAAATCTAAATATTATTATTATTATTATTATTATTATTATTATTATTATTGTCTGGCCGCTGAGCTACCACGCCTCCGCATGTTGCCAGGAAGGCAAAAATTCACCTCCTTCCCGGAGCCAACCAGCCAAGCCCCCCCAAAAAAACCCTTTGCCCGGGTCCAGAGACAGAGCCCTGTCTCGGCCAATCGCCCGCTTACTCTCCCCTGCTGCCCCGAAAAAACCTGTTGGCCTAGTGAAAAAGGTGCTCTGCGGGCAGGGGGCCGGCCGCTGCTGCCTCCTCCGGGATCGCCGCCTCCATTGCTGCTGCGCTGCCTCTCCATTGGGCTGCAGGCACGCCCACAGCCGCTGCGCGCCGGCACTTCCGGAGCTTGCCCCACTAGCTGCCGCCTTGCCGCCAACTGTCCTTGTCGTCCGCAGCCACTCCCCAAATGCTTCAGCTGGTAAGCTGCCGCTGCCACTCTTTTGCTGGGCTCCTCTTGTTCTTCAGGCCACCCGCCCACCCGGCCCCTACACCGCACCACTCAGCCGCCGCTGCAGTTCAGGTCTTCTTCATCCCCCGCCGCTTCTCTACTGCTTGCTCTTGATCCCCGCCGGGTCTCTGCTGCCGCTGATTCTTCTGCTGCTGAGCCACGCAGCGAACTGTAGAGATCTGAAGGGGTCCTCTCGGCTTAAATAGCCTGAGACCCCTCCTTCTCCCCAGTGGCACCACCTGGAGCCCACCAACTGTGTGGCCCCACGTCACCACCCCATCCCCGCTCGCAACCTCCTCCCCCCATCCAGCAAGCGGGGTGGGAAAAGGTCTTTATTAGCAAAGCCAAATCTACCACTAGGCAAAGTGAGGCAGGCAGGATCTACACTACCACGTTAAAACAGTTTATAACAGTAGCGACAACTGTTGGAGCCCAGAACACACTCCATATACAGTTTTCAAACCATTTTCAAAGTGTCATATCTGGCCCCAGCCTTCTCAGGCAGCAGATGCTGGGGGTAGGGCGGCCACATACGACTTGCCCCAAGAGGAGAAATGCACCACCAAAAAAAAGGACAGTGATTTGCAATATATATATATAAAATAAAATACATATGCTAATTTATATGCATAGATGCAAAAATAGAAATAATTATTGTAATTTAAATAGAAATACAGTGCATCTCACCTAAGTGTGGGAGACTAAGATCAGGTCACCTGTGTGCCTGCTGTTTATTAGATGCTGTTGATGAGCAACCTCTCATTTGGTTCTTTCTTTTTCAGCTGGAATTGGACAAAAGAGCTCTTCAAATAGAGGACACTTTCAGACAGAGGACTGTTCTCTGTAAAAGAGGTTCCATTGCCACTTAGGGCAAAAAATGGCAGCAAGCTGTTGGAAGTGTGTATGCCATGTGGCTGGCCTGATGCCTTCTAAGCTAGCCTATTGCCCTCGGGTGCAGTGGGAGACACTGTCCTGTCAACAACGTTGAAATAAGATTCGGTTTGAAATGCTTGGGCATGTGGCCACTTGGTTGAGTAAGCAGGTTTCTATAATGAAGTGCCTAAAAAGTAATATAGAAATAAAACAGCTTATAATTCTGTGACACTTTAGACAGTCTCTGTCAATATTAATAAATACAAAGAGAATATTTAAAAATGTATTGGCATCATATCCCAGTGGCAATAATAATTAAACCAGACATGCCATATAAAGTACAGAGTGCAAGGGATGAGACAGGAAAGTTGGCCTGGCATGAATGATTCTCACATCATTCTGAGGCAGAAAGGGCTATCTACATATTCATCATGAATCCCATTTCCAAAAGAAAGGAAATCATTGTGTGGGGGGAAGTCAGATAATTGTGTATGTCAAGTTTTAAAAGAAACTCTTGATATAAGAATGGCTGAAAGGAGATGAGAACTAAACCTGTTTGCTTAGTAAAGCAAATACAATATCCCCTAAAATATAGTGTACAATGTACATTGATCCAAAGGCAAGACAGAAATTCAATTAAACCCTCGGAGAAGGCAGGTGTACAAACACAGCTGTCAGGAGAGAAAAACAATGGGCTGTGAAATGATTTATATGCAGATATCTGTGTAGATCAGATAATAAGGGACCCAAGGCCCTGTGGTGCTCATTTTCTCTATCCATTTGAATCCCTGTCGGTTTGGTTCCCATGCTCTTGTGGTCTCTCTACCAGTTCCATTTCTATGGGCTGTGTCAGCCCGGATGGAATTTCAAAGGGCAATAGGCTAGAGCAAGGAAAGGTTTGCAGGAGGAGAGATGTGTGAGGCCTGACCCTACAAGAAAGCCAGAAACTGCTGCTTTTAGTGTAGCTTCACCAGAACCCTGAGCCTTCTTCAACAGTTTGGGTTTATGCTTTTCCAAGCCTCCAAATAAGTAGTTACTGGGATGGGAAGAAGAACAAAGCTGCCTCCTCCTTGTTTGCCAGGCTTTTTTGCCTGCTTGGGAGAAGGGTTTTGTCGCAATTCTAAGCCCTCCCGCTGAGATGTGAGACAATAAAGAGGTCTGCTGTGCAATCCACAAAGCTTTATTCAGTAAATAGACATCTCTTCACACCTGAAGGGAGTGTGAAGGCTAGGAGCTATCTTCTAAGCTTAATTGGCTTAACAAAGCAAAGCAGTTGCTTATCAACTAAATGAACAGTTTCCTGCACTGCTGGACAGGCTTTTACCAGACCCCTCCTTCAGGTAGGTTCAAGCTGTATATACCGGCTTGTGGCTAGTCTAGCAGACTGCCTCCCACCTCTTCTCAACTCCACTCACTTGACTTTATGGCAGACTCTGGGATTTGTCAATTCTGATGCTCCCTCCCTCTCCAACAAAGACTGAGTTCCTAGGGAGGGGGAGGAGGGGGAAGATGATCTTTGAGGGAAGATTCCTCTTTGACTCCTGGAGAGTCATGGAGAATTTCCTCTCCCATTTCCTGTGTTAGCTGATGTTCTTCTTCAGGCTTCGAGTCTGATTCGGGATCTGCACCAGAAATACCAAGCCTGATCCTAGCAGGTTTCTTTCTGGGGCTGTCTTCACAGAGGTTTTCCTGCAGCTTTGTTGCATTGTGAAGTCCTTTGTGCCACATGACTTTGTGGCCAGTTCACTTCCAACCAGCCGCTTCCGCCTGGAAAAGCCACAGTATTGTAGAGTCCATTTACACTGTTCTTTTTAGTTAAAGCAGTTCCCAGGCACTTGATCTGTAATGTGCCCCTGTGCCTCCATATTAAATCTTGGGCATGCCTGTGATCTAGGCTGGCCCTACCCTTTAGCATTGCCCTTCACTCCTTTAGCATTCCCACTGAGAGACATCTTTGTGCTTCCTGTGTTAATTAAATATGGAACTTTGTTAATTCACTTCTCTGATGTGTTGTTAGCTCCAGAGCTGCACAGCTTCAGAGTTGCAAAGAAACTGTGTTAATTCACTTCTGTGATATGGCGCTAGCTGAGGAGCTGCAGTTCCAGAGTTGAGAGTTGCATTAATTGGGTGGATGAGGAGCAAGAGCAGCTAGTGAGAATGGTGGTGAGAATACATGTAGACTCACTGGGGGGCCATGGAGGGTTAGTTACCAAGGGCCCCAAAAAACTGGAGTCAGCACTGATTGTTGGCTATTGGTATTTTTTGATATTATCCGTTAACCAGCCCCATCATAGGGGAGGTCAGCAAGAGCCAAACCTGGATGCCTCAGTGGTAGCGGTGGTGAATTATTTCTTACTAAAGTATGCTGAGGATTGTAGCCTCAATTAAGAAGATGCCTCCTTCTCCAGCACCTGGAAGGGGTTCCAAATCCTTTGCTCTCAGAAAGGTTTACAAGCCCTCCTTCGTTCCCTTCAGGCTAATGGAATGCCCAGAACCTGCAAGTAGCAATTGATCATCCTCAAACATCTGCATGATGGGGACAAACACATAACACACTCCCTTGCTACTTCTTGCTCAGCACACATTCATACACACAGACACACTGGCTGGCTTCGCACGACACATTAAGCAATGGAGCGGGGGAAGCAACCATCAGTTGTGTTGCTTATTGTGTTGTGTGGAGGGTTACATACCACACACACACACGCTATTCCGTCCAATTAAGCAACGGAGAGAAACAATGGGCTTGCATGTTGTTTAGCCCGAAGCCCATTGTTTAAAGTGTTGTCCGAAACCAACCCCCCTCTCTCCATGGACTATTCCATTTGGGCATAGAGTTCTGGGGCCAGAGCAGCCGAAAAACCCCAGCTGCTCCGATACAGCCAGCAGAACTTGCGGTGCTTGCTGGGATATGGCTGGAGAACTGAGGGAGGGGGGAGGGAGGAGATGCTGCACCCAAGATGGATGCCGGAACTTTCAGCCGCTCAATGGATGGAGTAGCAACATGTGTGGAGAGCACCACCTACCTAATGCACGGTCAGTACGCTATTTCCCCCTCCATTGCCTAATGTGTCATGCAAAACCAGCCACTGATTTTCTCACTGCAGCTTGCTCAGTGTTCCTCTTAGAGCCATACTACATCAAGCTATTTGCGTAGCAGTGCGTTGCCTATCTTAAAAACACTAGTAAAATCATGCACAGCCCAATTTTGGATCAGGACCATCATATTCCAGGAGGAGGAGGTTCCCCCAACCAACATTAGGCTGACCATATGAAAAGGAGGACAGGGTTCATGTAACTTTAACTGTTGTAGAGAAAAGGGGATTTCAGCCAGTGTCATTTGTATGCAATTAGTTCCAGGAGAAATTCCCTCTTCATCACAACAGTTAAAGTTGCAGGGGCCCTGCCTTCTTTTGTATATGGTCACTCTAGTATAGTGCCTGCAACTTTAACTGTTGTGATGAAGAAGGAATATCACCAGGTACTAATTGCATACAAATGACACTGGCTGAAATTCCCTTTTCTCTACAACTATTAAAGTTACATGAGCCCTGTCCTCCTTTTCATATGGTCAGCCTAACCAACATATTTCCCCAAAATCCCACATACATGTGCGTGTGTGTGTTAAAACATTGGGAGTTTCCACTGAAGTCAATGGAGTACCATGAGGAATCTCAAGGAGGGAAATATTTTAAAGAATCCCATACAAACCCCAGGTCACCATTGAGGTAGACCCACCATTTGCCTAACCAGTCTGCATGCTGATGCTCTATGCTGAGGCCTGTTATTTCTGCTCTGATGATACTTCAATTGATTCAAGGCTGTCTAATCAGAAAACTTTATAAAAGAGCAATAAAGATATTTACAAGATTGGACTGGTAAGCCTGCAGAAATGAATGACAGAAAGAAGGAACAAAGACGTGAGAAGGATTTTTAATTCTTAAGCCACCATGGGGTTTTGCTACATGTCTTCAATAACTGTTGTTCTCCATCCCTTACCAAGAATCCAGAAGAAGGAAAGTCTAGCTGAGAAGAACTGCCATAGGCACCTCTACTAGTTATAAAAGGTGGGGTGATGTGATCTCTACTTGAATAATAATAATAATAATAATAATAACAACAACAAAACATCAACAACAACAATAATAATAATATATTTATTTATTTCTTATCCGCCTCTCCCTCTGGATCGAGGCGGGGAACAACATCAAATACAAAGTGCATAAAACTGATTAAAAGCACATCAAACTAATATATTATTAAAATACCAATAAAACTCTTAAAATTCAACTGGGTAGGCCTGCCAGAAGAGATCAGTCTTTTATGGCTTTCTTAATGTCAAAGAGACTATTAAGTTGACAAATCTCCTCCCACAGTCTGGGAGCGGCAGAAGAGAAGGTCCTCTGGGTAACAGTTGCCAGCCTGGTTTTGGCTGACTGTAGCAAATTCTTCCCAGAGGACCTGAGTGTGCAGGGTGGATTGTATGGGAGAAGGTGATCCCACAGGTAACCTGGACCCAAACCATATAGGGCTTTAAAAGTAATGACCAACACTTTGTACTTAGCCCGGAAAGTAATTGGCAGCCAGTGGAGCGATTTTAAAGCTGGCGTAATATGGTCACCCCTAGGTGTACTGGTGAACAAACTGGCTGCCATATTTTGAACTAGTTGAAGTTTCCGGAGTAGGCACAGAGGTAGCCCTATGTACAGCACATTGCAGAAGTCGAGCCTTGAAGTTACCAGCATGTGTACTACCATCTTTAGGTCTTCGAACTCTAGGAAGGGGTGCTGCTGGCATATCAGCCAAAGCTGATAATAGGCACTCCTGGCTGTCACATCTATCTGAGCTGTCACTTGGAGCGACGGATCCAGGAGCACCCCCAACCTGTGAACACAGCCTTTCAGGGGGAGTGTAACTCCATCCAGTTCTGGTTGACACACCTCCAAACCCAGGTTGGGGCCTCCGTCTTATCAGGATTCAGCTTCAGTTTGTTTTTCCTTATCCAGGCTGCCGTGTCAAATTGTGGTTTAAAAATACAGAACCATAGGAACTGTTGGCCATCCACAGTTCACACCTGAGCATCAAATGGAGCAGGGAGGCACACAGGCCATGTGGCCACACTATGGTGAGATGTACTATATTTATTTATTTTAATTATAATAATTATTTCTAAGTTTGGATCTATCCCTATAAATCCTCTCTTTTGGCAATCCATAAGTGGGCACCCAATCTGTGAATGGGTGAAAGTGGAATACAAGAAGAGGGCTCACTTAATGTCAAATGATGGCATTAGAAGACCTGGTTGAGCCATGACTTGTGAAAGTTAAGCATCACCCAGAAGCAATTAAAATATAAAATTGGTGCTTCTTCAGAATGGAAGGAAAGGGACATCTCAGGGCCTTTCTACACCTCCTGGTGTTTCGGGAGGGGGGAGGCTCTCACATTACCCTGATTGTGAGAACCTCCCCCAGCATGCAAACGTGGCGCACAGCGTCCCGTGGCGCACAGCCACCATTTTATTTTATTTTTAAAAGCACCGGGGCCAGTTGTGCCCCGCTCAGTTGGAAAAAGGTAGGTTTTCTTTAAAGATTCCCCCCCAAAATTGTGCCCCTTTCCCCCCTGCCATCCCATGGATGGCAAAAATGTAGCTCCCCTCTCCCCAGTGCGGCTCCATGCCCATTTCTGGTGACTGCTTACTTGTGAGTAAGTGGACACCAGGCAGGACAGGCGCTCACACCTCCCACGGTCTTGGGACAGCCCCAAGACCGCTGGAAGAATTAGGTTTTCCCAGGGTTTCTTCATCCCTGGGAAAACCCATGCCCATCCCCCCTGCCCCTGGGAGTCCCTATGCATCATTTGGACGTACAGGGAGCACCCAGGGACAACCCCAGGTCAAAAGGCTGGTGTAGAAACAGCCTTAGTGAACCTTCCAATCCTACATAGTATCACTTCAAAAATGTTTTCACTTACTCTGGAGATTGAACTCCAAAATATTATGCCACAAAGAAGAAACCATAAAAAGTTCTGTTTCAGGAATCAAGGCTATGATCCTATACAGTTTCCTGGGAATAAACTCCACCAAACTTACTTTTGAGTGGACATGTATAGGATTGTGATGTAAGAGAAGAAGCCAGTTAGCAAGCATAAATTCAGGCAGATTAAATAGGTAGTCATTTTTTGTCAATCATTTGAGCTTTTCAGGCCTTGTTCAGACTCTTTTTATCTTTTTCTTTCAACCATCTATTTGAGAAGGAATGGAGTCCTAGCAGCGAAACAAGATGTATGCCTCATTCAGTTGTTCTGAATGGAGCCATTCAAACCTCAAAGACATGAATTGTTCATTTCACCAGTCCCAAAAGCAAGAATGCAAAGAAAATGTAATATCTAAAGAAGCCTGGTGTCGTGAATTCCTTAATTGTATGATTATTTGCATGATTATTGCATTATTTGATTGTAGGATTATTTCTGTAGGCTTGAACTTCTGATTTTGAGAGCGTGCTTGTTCTGGGGCTAATCTACACCTGCAGCCCTTTCGCAACGGAAGTGGCATACTCCCACATGTTCCCCACTTCCACAATTGCCCCTTACGGGGCACACATGACTGATCTTTCCTGCAGGAGCACGTGTGCCCCAGTGCAGCAGTTCACATGTGCATTGGTAGAAGTGGGCAGGGCTAGGCAGATGGCTACAGGGCACAGGATTTATCTTTTAATGAGTTGTTAGGGATGTACATGAGCACAGCAACACATTCTACTCCATCGAATATATGCTCCTGCGCAGAGATGTGTTTATATTTTAAAACACACACACACACACACTTGGCAGTAACGCCAATACCCATGCACACGCCCCTCACAACTGATTGGCTGTTCTTTGAGCCCGGAACTCCTAGCGAACAGCAACAACCTTGCAAAGGCGGGCACCCCACAAACATTCTTTGCAATGGAAGTGAGAGAGCCAGAAAAAATGTGGCAAAAGCAGTCAGTGATATTCCTGAATAACTGAGAGGTGGACCTGAGATCACCACTGGAGCAGGTGAATGTCATGTGCCCATTTAGTGACAACTGCAATACAACCTGCAATAAATGGTTGGTGTAGATTCCCCCTTCACTTAAACATTAAAAAAGCAACATTACAAGAATACAGTTCTGATAATTCCACGTACACCTACTTTGCCATAAGTTTACCCTCTCCTTTCTTCCTGCAGTAAGCAAATTCCCACAGAACACATTTTGGTTGGAGGAATTTGTTTCACTTTCCACAAACTAGACGTGTGACCATTAATGGAAGCAACAAAGTGTATTCAGTGCATATGATAAGAATTCTACTGCCATCATGAGCATTTCTTCTTTATAACAAGTTTAAAAAATCATTTTATCAAATATCCACACTCCATTTATATTCTGTAAAGATGTACTCTCTACCACTCTTTATCATGGTCATAATACTCATTCAAGTAAAAATACCAAACACAAATAGCAGAAAACAAGAAATACAAATGTGTAAAGGATGTTCAAGAACATAATACAAAAGTCCTGGCATCAAAAGCACTGTAATAAAGTATTTTTGGACATTAGGCAGAATCAGATATTTTACAACATTTTCTCCCTTTAAAGATTATCAAAATTGATATATTGTAATAATAGATAATGGATGAATATGCGCAGGTGTTATACATCTATCTGTAAAATGGGAATACAAAATATCACTTGTAAGAATACCATATAGAGTTTGGAAAGTATTTAAGTTTGAAATTACCACTTATGTATATTAATTGAAATAAATGGCATCAGACTTTTAAAACCCAGGGATTTCAATACCATATTTAATAGTTAATACAGGGGTCTCCAACCTTTGTGGGCTGATAGGAAAGTGTCATGGCACCATTTTAAAAAGCTGCCATGTGGCTGCCCATTCACAAAATTGTTGCTATGATGGGCACAGCAGGTCACAACATACCCATTTGATGGAGAAATTGGTGAGGTTCATAGCCAAATAATTTGCCAAGAACTAGGATACAAGGTAGAGGTGGGGGTAGAGCCCCAAAATACAAACCAGCTCCTTTGAATCCACCATTTTCCCTTTCTCTTTGGATAACCTCCCTCCCTCCCAAATACACACATACATACAATGCAAACAAATAAGATTCTATAACTGTAAATACTCAAGATCCTCTCTCTCAATTTCAGAATCCCCCCATTCCCCCAAACACACACACACACACTGCCTCTGGATCACTCGTAAACATACTGGCTCAATTCAGACGACACAATAAACAACTGGTGTGGGGGAAACAATCGTCAGTTGTTTTGACTATTGTGTCATCTGAATGCTGCCATAGTCAACTCAGCACTGATCCTAATCCACACCACAGTTGATTATTTATTACCATGTTGTGTGGGGAGTACCCCCTAGTTGAACAACTGTAAAGTTGATTATTACCCCACCATTTACTATTGTGTCATCTGAATTGAGCCTCCCTCTCGCTCTCGCTCTCGCTCTCTCTCTCTCTCTCTCTCTCACACACACACACACACACACCACTTTATCATTCACAGACATGCAACCAAGCCTCCCTAGGGAAATAAAGCCAAAGCAACTTGTTTTGTTAAAAATGTCCTGCCAGTTTAATTATATCCTGTTGTATAGTCAAAATAATTTTTAGTGGTTAAAACAAATGGCTCAGATTCATACATAAGAAAGAACATTCATTTCAGTGTTGAATGGTTATTGTGAGTCAACATTTTCTTCACATTTTCATAAAATGAAGATTTCTTCTGTATGTGTTTCAATTTGCTGAGATCCATCATTGTCGTGTCATTCAAAATCTACCACTTTCTGGGACATTTGTAAGAACATTCAGAAGACATCTTCACCATGTAAAACTCTATCTAGGTGAATCAATGGTCCTTACTAAAATGTGATGAGTTAAGTGGGGAAGGAACACTGAAGCCACGAGGAACACCACAGCAGCAGATAATACATAGAAAAATAAATCCAAAATGCACAGCTGGGCAATAGCTTTATTGGGACCAACCAAAATGTCACAAAACATTGTGGAAGCTTTCAAGTTCTCCAGAACTCTTTATCAGGCTAGATGGAGGAATCTGTGTGTTTGACCCAGAGCAAGAGACAAATCCGAGTTTCAACTGGCTATCATGTTTTCAGCAGTGAGGTTCAGCCATTGCTTCTATTTCCCAGAATTCTAAGTGTAATCTGTTACCTGCGATGCCTACCCATGACTAATTCATGGCCACATTGTTGGACGTTTTAGCCTAATTTTTGAACTTTTCTGTTTCTTCCCCCGTCCTCTGCCACCTCACACAATGAGGAGTTCTGGAGAGCTCGAAAGCTAGTATAGTCTTCTGTTGAATTGTCATTGTTCCTAATAAAATTATTGCCCAACTGTGGATTTTAGATTGTTTTTCTCATGGACCAACATGGCTGACTTAATTTTTTTTAAAATGGGAAAAGAAATAAATTACTATAGTGTGGGTGAACTGGAACTATGCAAAACTCCTCTTTAGGCAGGCTCTGAACCATTTCCCAGCAGCCATCCTAATCAAAACCCACACATTACAATCCAAACATTTGAAACAACAGAAAATGAAAGAATAGCATTTTGTGGCACATTATGCATTATTCTGACCAGTGGTGAGAAAACAAAGGGGGAAGAGAACAAAGCTAAGATATAAAATAGCTTTTCTCATATATATATATATATATATATATATATATGAAATGAACACAGAGAGGAGAGAGATGAGCTTTTCCAAAAGAGGAGAGAAATTAGGCCAGATGGTCTTTTTCTCTTTCTGTCATAACTTATGTCCTTTGCCACCACTGAAACTAAAGATAAGTCAGAGACCAAAATGCCGTCATCCTTTCCTAATTGCTAAACAGTGATGCATCTGGCTTGAAATTCCTCTCTCCAATCCCCAGTAATTATAGAATACAGAGACACATTTAACCTTATGTCCTTCTGCTCAAATACATCCATATACATTACAGTGCTACCATGATTCCCCAATCTGTCCTGCTCACCCAAGACAAGATAGAAACACTCCAGATTGGCTCTCACCTGGACAAAAAGCCTGAAGAGAAGATAGAGTTTCTATTGACCACAGCCACCCAACCCTCAAGCCTATGTGGTGCTGCACTGGGTACCCAGGAGGACAAAGCTGGGGGAAACTAACTCCACCCAGCTCCCCAACCCAAGTCTGTTACATAAACCAAGTCAGTCTTCTCATCCATAATTAAATAATGAATGAGGAAGCTCTTATTATGAACCATCTAATTGCATCAATTTCATTGCAACAAAATGCAAAACAGACACTTCTTTTCATGGCAAAGGAATTAGATGACATGCTCAGCTGCAGTAGGAAGTTTCTATGCACACGACACATCAGGTGTGGGCAGACTTCAGCTTGGGTGTTCTACTTTGCTTTTTACTAGAACCTTCAGATACATCAATGGGAGCCACATGCAAAAATGGCAACTTGAAGGGTGGTTTCAGATGCAATGGGTTGGCTCGGGGGGGGGGGGGGGCACCAGTCACTTACTAAATCTCTATGAGATAACTTCAGAAGACCTCCATATTCAAATACAAATCAACATCAGATCAGGGATTTCTAACCTGAATTAAAAGAAGGGGAGGCTGTTTTGTTGTAGTCAAGAAACCATTGCTGATCTACTGAAAATCATCCAGGTTTCTACAAGTAGATCCAGATCTACCTTCTTCCCACCTCGGCAAAACAGCTGCCACCACAAGCCTGGCGGTCAGTCTTTAGTTGATCCAATCTGTTGGTAAAGTTGCATGAAGTGATGTTCCAAGCAGCATAGAACTCTTAGTGTAGGAACAAGGATGTTCACATATGGCACACACTTTCTCATGAATCAATGAGTTACAACAGATTCTTCTGCTAGTGACAAATTGGCTTTTAGATGATTTGCCTTCCCAATGTTAAAGAAATACTTTGAAAATTTCCAGAGAAGTACAACATTAATCTATTGCAGCAAAACAACAACAATCAAGAGTCCTGTGGCATCTTAAATACGAAGAAATCTATGGCTGATTTTGGACAACATGATAGTCAATGGTGGAGTAATAATCAACTTTACAGTTGTTCAACTAGGGGGTACTCCCCACACAACATGGTAATAAAAAATCAACTGTGGTGTGGATTAGGATCAGCGCTGAGTTGACTATGGCAGCATTCGGAGGACATGATAGTCAATACAACTGACGATTGTTTTCCCCACCCCAGTTGCTTATTGTGTCGTCCGAATTCAGCCTATGTATCTATGTATTATTCATTATTCACGGACAAGAATTCACTTGTAATTCAGAGGTTTTGCGCTGCAGTTTTCCTTTGAAGTTCCTTTATTCAAGAATAGCCATCTTAAGAAAATGCTTTCAGTAGTAATTGTAAAGGCTGAGTCCACCTTTTCTTTCTTCAGTGCTATAAATTTTGGTGACCTTCGCTTATACTCTTTCCTGTGCAACCCCCCCCCCAAAAAAAAACTCCAAAAGGGCTACATCTAATATAGGTTTTTTTGCTATGTACTCTTGGTTCTGATGATAATTCTGCCAGAAATTATATGCCTTATACTGTGTCAGTGGTTATTTTCTCAGTGTTATATTATTGTCATTATCATGATTGTCATCGTTATTTGTGGATCTGTCACTTGGCAACCCTACTCTCCAGGTGTCTAATTGCCTCCTCCATCAGTGGAACAATTTGTCAACCACAGACTGGCTTACTTGGCCATCATGCAGCAGAGCATCTCCTGAGAAGCATTAACAGGATGGAGAAAGAAGGTCATCACGTAATGTACCTATAAGTTTGTTTCCAACAAAGAATGATTAAGGTTAAAAGTCTTTCAATATCATCTCTCCACAAGCCATCCAAAGTTTTGGTGTGTTTTTTTCAGGTTGGTACTAAAACCAGAGGCCATCTGGCTCCCTTGCATACATAATACGAATTTCGTGCCAGAATGCAGGGTATTTGGCAACCAAAAACTGTAATGACATCTCTGTAGCTACCAGCTACTAACATGTTTAGTAATGCATTCGAGCTTTCAGAATATCACGAGTCTTCCTGTAGATATACTGATCCATAATCAGAGATGAACAAAATTCATATGCTTCCTCATGTAATTTAAAATCCCACATAGGAGAAATCTAAATAAGCAAGGCAAATCTCTAGGAGAAAAAGATACTGTTTTTCTTTATCACAGTGAAGACTTTGTATTACAGCATGAAGTCCAATGTTGTAATGAAATTTTAACAATAATCCAAGTGGTAATAGCAAAATAGGGAGCAATAAAAGCTCTGCAGGTGTTTCAGCATAAACATATACTTTTTTTTAAAAAAAACTATTATTTGTATCCATTCATGAGAATACTTTTTTTAAAATATAAACAAAGCTTTGAATGACAAGTCGGCTTTGAATGCATGTCTCCTTTAAAGAAAATCAGTCTGTAAAAAAACGTTCAATGGCAATGTTGCTTTACTTTATTAAAGAAATGGAGAAAATATCAATTAAAATAACTCATTTTTCATTTATATGTAAATATCACTTTTAACCCCCCCCCAAAAAAGAGTGTGCTGATGCAAATTGATTCTAAATTTCCATCTGAGATACAATTGGTGGTTATGACAGGGGGGGGGGCTTTCTTGGTAGCGGCAGCCAGATTGTGGAACACTTTACCAGGGGCAATTTGACTGGCCCTCTTCAGACACCAATGAAAAACCTTTTTGATTAGGTGCACTTTTTAATAATGTGCTTTGATGTTTGTTTGTGTTGTTTGTTTGTTTGTTTGTTTGTTTCCTGCTGTTTCTAATTATTTGCCAGTGGTGCTGCTCACTGCTCTAGATTTTTGTTTTTGTTTTTTAGAATTGTTGTTTTTAGCTTGTATATTTTAAAGCAAGAGTGGGCAAGTTTGGGGGATCCAGGAGCCAATTTCCACCCCCTGAACTCTGTCCACTGCCATCACACTGGCAAAATTGTGGATTGGTGGCTGGAAAAGAACAGCTTGTTTTCAAGCTAAATTTGACCTTTTCAGCTTCTATCCCAGTTTGCTGCTGAAATTTGTCACCAAAACACCAATTATTTCTATGACCACCACCCCACTGAATTTCAGTAGTATGGCAGCATGGGTGGTAGGGCCACACTCGAGGCCAAGGGGACTTCATGTGGCTCATGTCCTGCCTGTTGCCCACCTGTGTTTTAAAGGAACTTATTTTCCACCTTAGGAGGGTACACCATGGAGCCAAAATGCAGAATGGAAACAAGAGAAAGAAAAAAACCTTAAGTTCTATCACAACAGGATAGCTCTTGATATGCTTCCCATTCATGCATATACAACAAAACATTGTGTTCTGGTGTGAAAATCGTGCATTTCTTTGGGGGAGGGGTGGACGTTCCTCAGTGGAAGTTCCTTGTGGTTGGGGTCAAATGTCATAGTAGTGATTGCATGTATTGTAGCATACCGCTCTTGTTTTAACATCGTCATTGTAGAGGAAATGAAGATTTCTACTCTTGTGCCTTTCAACCCTGCATTTAATTGGCACTTCAACCCTACTGAAGCCAATGTAACACCTTTGAAGCAGGCGTTGTGCCATTCTGACAGATGGACAGAAGTATAGATGTGAAGTGTGCCAGAAAACAGTATGTTCAGTAGGGCTGGATTTCCAACCAGAAATATTGAAAGGGCAGTCTGTGCAGATTGTCAATGGTTTATGACAAGAAAATGTGCCATTTCTACATCATATTTGATGTAGATTAACTCTGAGAAATGGATTTTAAAGTCCTATTAGGTGAGCATTTTGGCTTTGTGAAATCATGCTTACAGAAGATGATATCCTCCCCACCACACACTGAACTTTTACTCAAAGCTCTGATGAAACTCAACCAATATGTTTCCTAAAATAATCCAATATATCCCCCATTATATGTTAATATAGTATAATAATCATTCAATATATTTTATAATAATATCATATCATCATCCAATATATTTCCTAAATTCATCCAAGCTTCCTGCCAAAACCAATGCCATAAAGCTTCCACCCTACTGAAGTCTGCTAAAAGAAACATCACCTGGATTTTACACTATTGTGTACTCAATTAAATCTGTTACACAAACTGATGGGGATGAAATATCGCCTTGACTGATTATCACTAAAGACTTCACAAATTAACACAGAGGTGCAAATGAGGAAATAATGTGTCTCTTTGAGGAAAACATATGTTTCCTGTTACATGGTGAAATAGTTAACGTACATTGAATGCCATCTGCTGACTAATATAAAGTATTTACAAGGGCAAATATTCCTGATAGCTGTGCTTAGTAAATGGCTCTACAACTTGATTTCTACGGAATTTGGACAGCTACTGGGATCTACTCTAACACCAACTCCCTTTATTTTTTATTACTAAAGCTAAACTTTGACAGATTGGCTAATTAAAAGTGATTAAAAAATAACTGATTTAAGGTTAACTTGCAGAATAAACAGAATGCTTTAATATGGATCAGACTAATAGGAAGTAACCAAGAAACTAATCAGAATAAATTTCATCAATGTGGGCCAAAATCAGTTGTGTAATCTTAGTGCCTGAAATTCCTACAAAATTAAGACTATATCATATTATAGTTTCTTAATGTGGCTGAATCTATTTATTTATTTATTATTTACAGCATTTCTACCCCACTCTTCAGCCAAAAAAGGCTCCAATTTTTTATATAAATCTAGACAGGTCATCATTTTGCTATTATTCAAGACTCTAATATAAAGTATTTCTATTATTACATGGGGAAGCACTTTTTAAAGTTTAAAATCATGGTATTTCTCACAGCAGCATGGCCAGAATATGACCCATCATGCTGGGTCAGACCAAAGATATTTCTAACTCAGCTGTCTATCTTCTACAATGGCTCAATTCAGACGACACAATAAACAACTGGTGTGGGGAAAACAATCGTCAGTTGTTTTGACTATTGTGTCATCCGAATGCTGCCATAGTCAACTCAGCGCTGATCCTAATCCACACCACAGTTGATTATTTATTACCATGTTGTGTGGGGAGTACCCCCTAGTTGAACAACTGTAAAGTTGATTATTACCCCATCATTGACTATTGTGTCGTCCGAATTGAGCCAGTGTCTTCTCAGGATCACTTCATAAAGTATGGATAATGTGGTACACAGTACGACCATATTCTGTGTATATACATGATGTTCCATGTAACGTGCAAGATACATATATCTACTGTGTGTAAACACCAGGCAGAACTATGTAGTGCTTATACCTCTTTCTAGTATGTATGTATGTGCCATGTAACTGTAATGGGGAAAAAGATGTTTGCTTCTCTCTCCTGTTATGTACAGTACTACAGATATATAGAAACATGTACCAACTAATTCCTTTAAGGTGTGATGCCATTGCTAGGTTTTCTGGAAAGATCAAAAACATGCATGGTAATGACAACCATTTCTTGTATTTTATCCCCCAAACCATCCAATATATTGCTTCTCAATGAGGAGGTCCCATTTCTAGTTATCAGTGTTAATTAATAGCCTGTGAGGAACCTATCATTTATGAATTTATCAACCTATCAAAAACCAAGGCAGTTATTCTAGTGGCCATCATCACAGCCTAGAGCAATTATTTTAGAGGGAAGAATGCAAGAAAGGGCCTTCTCAGGGGCTGCTCCCAGGCTTTGAAACTTCTTGCAAAGAGAGACCAGGCTAGGTTCCTAGGCTGCAGGCTTGCCTACTCTCCCATTTAGAGGGGAAAATAGCCTCTGTTAGGGTTCCCTCTTAGATTAGAAAAACATGTCCCTGCTTTCATTACCTTTATGGAGGCTTCAAAAAACAGTTTTATTCACAATTAGTCTAAAGCAGGGTGGGCAACACGCGGCCCTGCAGAAGGTTTGGCTTCCAACTCCCTTCAGCCATAGCCAGCATAGCCAATAGCGGTTGTAGGCCAAATGGGAGTTGCATATCAAAACATCAGAAGGGTCACAAGTTGCCCACCCCTGAGCGAAGTTGTCCAAAAATTGAGCTTACTAGGTCAAAAGTGAAGATGTCCCAACACAACTCAACTCCTTGGCAAGCTTAAGCAGAAAACTACGACCTAATTAGCAAATACCTGCTACAATATTGTCACAACCCCAAGCAGAAGTTCATCCAACTTCTATGGCAAATAATATTCTGCTGGGCATCTTCCATGTCACCGAATCAACAAACAAAATGACCTATGCTGCGCAAGGAAGGGTCCATGACACCACTATCTAGCTACAATTTAGCATTTATTTAATGCAACAAAGTGCTTGGTGTTGAACAGAGCAATGAATTGGCATAGTCCTACTCCCTGTCCTTGGGACTTAAGTACCTAATTCAAAAAGTTCAGTCACTGGCAACCTTAGCAATCAGTATTTATGTCTGTATCCCAACAATTTAGCTGCCAACCCCCACCCACCCACTCACCCACCAACCTTCATAACCAGCCCTACAACAAGTATATAACCAATGAACAGTTAACAAAGTAGCACATCCTTTGGGAACCAACAGGAAAGAAAGAAGAAAAGTGTTCAATTCAGCCAAGTTCTGGGAGGTATTTGTTGTACAAACGTAGGTTTAGAATGACATTTGGCATTTTAAAAACTCCAGCATAGCAAAGCCAAAGGAAGTCTGGAACTGGTTTAGAGATAGCAAGCTCTTTTCAATTCTTTGAAATTTCAATTAAGTTAATACGAACAAAAGCACTCATCTCATCCAAAACATCCAGTGAGAGTTGAAATTGATGTTTTCAGTAGTGGACTCCCTCCATTTGGCTGTATTGATGCCTGGGAGTAAAGTTGGTTTCATCAGACAGACAGAAATACTGGCCATTTAATAAAACAGTCTTAGCATTTCTTTGCAACCTGCTATATCTCTTCCCCCTCCCCTCTCGTCCTCCACCCCACCCCAACCACACACACACAGAGAGATTTAAACTTCTATTTAACTGATGCAAGTGTGAAATATACATAGGCTTCATCTGAATTACTAAAATAAATTCCTACAGAGGTTAGGCTTCACCCTCAAAGCCTATTTATGTTAGGATAGACATGCGTGAGAGCTACTCCCAACTATATTTCAAAAGCTTCAAAGCCTTGAGACTCCATGGACTTCTTCTCCAAAGTATTTCCTAGCTTTGAAGTCAGCCTCAGGTGGTCCTATTCTTAGCAAACTGCTGCAACTGTTGTAAAGAAAGAGACTTGACATAAAGGTATCTTCCTTATTCTATTTTATTCATTTTCATTACTACTCCTGATAGTGGAAGATTTATGCAGCAATCTTGGCAATTTAAAGACCCTAGGAAATATGAAAGCAGGCAAAATGGCTTCCTTGAGATGTGGAGGTTTCCTCTCATTTTTATTTATTTGTTACCTTTCCGTCCCACTGTTTTGCCAAGGAGCTTGGTATGGCCTCATAACAGCCCTAAGTAGGTTAGTTTGTGAGATTTATTCCCTTCAATTGTCCTAGCTGAAAAATAAATACATACACAGAAACAAACTTTCTCTCTCACACACACACCCCACACACATACTGGAAGTATCCTGGCTTTCCTGGAATAAGCCTGAGGTGGAAATGTCATAACACATCCTCTCTTGCTATTTTATCATTTTTGATCCTATGACTACTTGCACTGTGCAGTAACCAGTGAGACAGTTTGGGCAAAACCAGTAGTGGCCTTTGCATGATGCAGGAGGGCAATACTCAACCTTGCCTTTCAACATTGAGAGGTAGCAGTGCTAGAGCTAACGTTGTACAAGTGCTGTATGGCTAGTCACTATAGTCCAAAACATTAGCTATAATATATGGAAATGTGCATGTCATTGGGGATGAGACCCAAATCATCCAGCTGCTTTGGCTTTTGAATAATAATACTTTAATATCTGTATAATGCTTCCAAGTATTCAAAGTGTTTCACATGCATCATTTAGTTGTAATCATTATGACAACTCTGTAAGTTAAGTTGCTATCACTATCCCACGTGTTACAAATGGGTGTGTTGCTGAGGCTGAGAGAGAGAGAGGCTTACCTAAGGCTAAATTCACCAAGCCTGCACATTGTTTTAATGGTTTTAATTGGTTTTTACTGCTTTTAAATGTTATATTGGTTTTAGCTTGATCAATGGTTTAATTTGTTTTTAGCTCTGTATATTTATTGTTTTATATTGTTGCATAATTTTATTTGTACGCTGCCCTGAGATCCTAGTGATATAGGGCAGGATACAAATAGTTAAATAAATAAATAAATAAATAAATAAATAAATAGAAAAGGACACCTTGTGAGTTCATAGAAGAAAGAAGATTTGAACTCTGGACTCCCTGAGTCATACCTCAGTCTCTTAGCTACTACTCTGCACCAGAGTTGCAGCTGCTTGTGAGGCAGACAAGCCAAAATGGATGCCTGTCAACTAATCATTCTGCCATTGCTTTGAGATTAACAGTTGAGTTGCTGCCTCCTTAAGGAGCTTTCTATGCTTTTGAGCTACATTTATTAGTAAATTAATCTTGTATGAAGTAGAATAAGAAAAATAGTTCTCTTTTTGCGTAAAACTGAAATGGTAAACTAAACCGTGACTTACTGAAATGGCAATAAGCAGGATATAATGATGGGGAGAAGATAGCTTGGGCAGAGTTTGACCATCAGAAGAACCGGAGAACAGAAATGTGTCTCCTAAGTTATACTTGAGAGACACTAGGGGGGTATCCACACAGTCCTTTGGAACGTTTTAAATTGTATTTTAAAACGTTCCAAATAGGTACGTTCTAAAACATCTTAGGCCACATTACTGAGTACTCACGTTACAGGAGAACAGTCTTCTGTCTTTAAAGCGGTGTGTGCGGTCACACGCTGTTCTGCCCTGTCTCTTTCTCTTTCGTTTTTTCAGTGAATTTAGGGCAAGGCATTGTGGGGGTTGTAGTTCAGTTACACACTTCCTTCTTAGTTCCTCTGTCATTCCCTAGCGAGTATAGGGCTAAGAATTGTGGGTGTTGTAGTTCACTGGTCCACTTCCTCTTTCTTCCCCACCAATCAACTGCTCAGCATTTGGGCACCAGTAAAGGAAGCACTGCCCCCATGAAGCACAAACGGTAAGGAAAGACACATTCTTTTACTTAAAACGATTTATTAAAAGTGAAACCGTTGTATATAACTGAAGGGAGTTTTAAAAAACCTCAGATATACAACGTTATAGGGAGTGCGTCATGTGGCCCAAAGAGTTTTCATAACCCTTATAAAACGTCAAAAAACTCGTGTGTAGATCCGCCCTAGTTATATGATGTCCAGTTTACCATTCCACTTAAAAAATTCAACTGAATATTTAGAAATTTATAGCCAACGTCACAACTGTATTACAGTGGATATTCTATAGGGCTGCCAAACCAGAAGAGCAACCAAAATGGAATACACAACATAAATCTAGAGATGGACACATTAGTTTCCAAACAATGCTTCCATAGGATTAAAGTTATTGTACTTGTAAATCTGCTTTATGTATGCTCCATTCCAAAGCTCTGTGGACATTTGGATGCATACACGGAGCTCCCCGCTGTTGTTGCTACATAGTAGGAAGATATTTAAGGTAGTGGTTTCTAGCTATGAAAGATTTAATTCGTTTTTCAAAGAAAACTAAATAATTAGGCCATCATTGGCTGGTAGTCTACAACATTGGTCTTAAGGCAGTGCCAGCAAAAGGTCACTGGACATAAGGGTTGGAACAAGAATGACAAATGATTCTAAAATACTCAGGTGGAGGGGAATAAAAAGCCCATGTTTGCTATTTTTATTGTCAGAGAAATCAATTTAACATGTTAATTGGATGAAATATTTGAGTGAAACTCTACAGAATTGAAAATAAACCCTAGGCATGGCCATTCATTTTCTAAAGATAGACTGGCTACAAGCATGTAATCTCAGGGGATGTTTAATTAATCTTGTTGATAAAAACATGAAAATGATGGATGATTCCTTCTTCAAAAATACCACTAAACAAGGTATTTTAAGAGGTTTTAGGCTTGGAGCTCTGAGTAATTTACCTGCTCTGAACTCTGAGGAAATGAAGCACAGTCTATGTCAGGTGAGTGACTGCACCTTCATTAATCACACTGCTCAATACCTACTTTTCGGTGGTAACCTCTGGCCATCAGCCAACACTAGACCTGGCTGCACTACATTAATGGGAAGAAAAATGCCAAACAGGATATTATGAAGCCAACTCATTCGTGATACTGCTGTTCAATTTAAATGCCGTAATTCTAATGGTGTATGCATGGGGTTCAAGTTATTTTTTCCTTATTCTTCAAAGGGTATTTTACATTTTAAACCTATTTAATGAAAACACAGATCTCAAGCCAAAAACATTCTTTCCGTTTTAATCCAGAAATTTATCTTAATCCCACAAATGAGCAAAGGCCTTGCTAACATCAGGAATAAATTCTGCCAGTTCCATGCCCCTATACTTCAGAGAGTGAACCCATGAGGCTATGTTCATGACTTGCCATTAGTTGTGGCAAGAAAAGTGCATTCCGGACAAGTGGTTGGGGATGAATGTTGTGTTGAAAGAACTGAGCATTGAGTTCATCAATGCTTTATTCTAGATATTTAGGGTTTGAAATAAAATCCTGTATTGAGCAGGGGGTTGGACTCGATGGCCTTATAGGCCCCTTCCAACTCTACTATTCTTTGATTCTATGAAATTAGAAGATAGATGGATAGATACAAGAAACATAGATCAGACTTCCTTGGTTAAATCTCCAAAGGTTATCATAGCCCAAATAATTAATTAATATCAGTAGATTTATACCAGACTACAATATTATCTTACAATCTGATTAATGCTGCACTTTTACACATGCTTACTTGAAAGTAAGTGCCGCTCTTTTCTGAGTATTCATACATAGGTTTGAGCAGCCAAACATTTCTTTTTTCTAGAAAGAGGAGGCAAACATCTCTGTATCAGCGTAACAGAGAGACTGAGGTAGCACAGCTGATGTGCAGTCCTTTAGCAAGGGAGGAGGGGTGATTGTGACTTTTCCCACTTCTGTGATCAGCACTCATGGAGCATTCATGGGTGCCATTGTGGTAGGACATGTGCCCTGTGACAGTGTTTCCGCATGAGAATCGGAAGAAGTGAGCAGGTGATGCGGCTATGGGGCAGTTTTTTTATGACTCGCCAGAGATGTGCACGAATACAAATGCACAGCTACACTTTGGGTGATTGGCAGTCCATCAAATATGTGATGCTGCGCACAGATATGTTTGTGTTAAAAAATAATAATACACACTTTTGGTGCCAAAACATGCTGATACACATCCAAAACATGTGGCGAAAAAGGTGGCCATGTCCACTCCCACACACCTCCAAAACCGCTGGACACACTCCTGGCCATGGGTTGGCTGATCGCTGAGCTGGGAACCTGGGCTGAACAACAACAGCTTCACGTGGGGGCGCGATCACCAGCCATGGACTTCGGGATTGTTGTGAAAGAGGGGGGAGGGAACCACAACAAATCCAGTCAGGGATATGCCGGAATAACTGAGTGGTGGACTCGAGATCACAGCGGGATCAGTTGTGCATCATGTGGCCTAGTAGGGATGACTTTGATATTATTCTGGAATAAACGGTTAGTCTAGACACCCCTGTAGTTATATGCTATGACCTTGTTCTTTGGAAGAAAAACCAAGAAATAAACCCCTGTATCTGCAACTAGAGTTTAAAAGTATAAAGGAACACATGTCTCAAATAATCTGTGGGGCTGTCTTCACAGGCCCTTTCCTGCAGCTTGGCTGTGTTGTACGGTCCTTTGCAACACATGATGCCATGGCCAGCGCATTCCAAACCAGTCACTTCTGCCTGAAAAAGCTACAGTATCAGAGAGTCCTTTTACTTCATTCTTTTACATTAAAGTGGTTCCCAGGCATTTCATCTGTAATGTGCCCCTATGCCTCCTCATTAAATACTGGGCGTGCCTGTGACCTGGCTGTGATGTGGGCTGGCCCTTCCCCCATTCACATCTTTAGTGTTCCAGTTGAGAGCCATCTATGTGCTTCCTGCATTAATTAACTCCGGAACTTTGTTAATTCGCTTCTCTGGTGTGTTGTTAGCTCCAGAGCTGCACAGCTCTAGAGTTGCAAAGGGACTGTGTTAATTCACTTCTGTGATGTGGTGTTAGCACTGGAGTTGCGCAGCTCCAGATTTGCAAAGGTCTGTGTTAATTCATTTCAACAGAGTTGCAAAAGGACTGTGTTAATTCGCTTCTGTGATGTGGTGTTAGTTCCAGAGCTGTTTAGCTCTAGAGTTGGGAGTTGTGTTAATAGGGCTCTCTGATGTAGTGTTAGGCCTGGTGCAATACTTTTTGGAGTGAGGTTTATTTGTGCTGGTGGGATGCTTTCATGGGGGGCCAGTATTGTGGATTCATTACTCTCCATTCCCATTCATTAAACTATAGTTGCATGGGGAACATGGAGAAGGGCGGCTAACAAGCATCTCTCCAGATGACATTGGTTCTACTCTGCCCCCACCACCACACACACACACACACACACAACCAGAAGTATGTCTTTTCCGGCATGAAAAGACAGGTTTTAGGGACATCTGGCTCCACCATGTAACAATGGTGGAGCGGAGCTGATTTCAGCATACTGCAGAGAATAACAACAATGCACTCTCCTCCCATGTTCATGAAGATGAGTTCTATGTTGATGAAACTAAGTCTGTTTTTCATGAATAGTTGCATGTTCCATTTAAAAATGGACTGAAAGATTTTAACTCTTATTATATTCTCATTTCAAATCTGTTACAGGGCATTTTCATGTAATGGCATATGAATTATTAGGTATGTTCCAATCTTTCCATCTATACTGAATTGGCCATCCACTTATGTACAAACCCTAATCATCTGATTTTTGCAGTTTATTGGGTGCCTAATATTAACAGACATGCCACCATACAAAAAGAGGTATAGGAGTCATCCCTGGCCTGAGAGAAGGAGGAGGATAAAGTACTTCTCTTTGAGGAACTTACTGAACTCCACCCTTGCCCAGGTGCCGGTCTGTTAACAATGGAGACAAATGTCCAGTCTTCTTCTTGAAAGCAGAGCATAATGATAACCTTCTTATGAAAAAGTGTGCAATGCTGATAGGTAAAATATGTTGGGGAAAATATCTTTCTGAAACCCTGGAGAGCCACTGCCTGTCATAGCCTAGAATCAGTGATTCCAAACTCCAGGTCCCCAGATATTATTGGATATAACGCAAAACATCTCCAGCTAGGATTCCCAATGGTCAGAGATGATGGGAATTGTAAATCAAGGTTGGGAGCCCCTATAATGCTGAATTAGATGGACCAATAGTTTGACCCTGTGACAGAACAAAAATAACTAGTGCTGAATAGCCCATGAAATAAGAAAAATACTTTCAATGAATGCCTTTGCTCCTGTGAGTACATCCTCAAAGTGTCTTCTTGTGACTAGGTGAGCATTGAAAAGTGGGCAAGGCAAGGGAAAAACACTGCCCAAAATGACTTCCAGCCACATTACCCTATGGTGAGGCAGAAATGTCAGGCATGCACATGAGTGGCTGTTGTTCTTTTATGGATTCCATGCACTAATGATCCTTGTAAAGAGGTTTTTACTTCCCTGTGACATCAGTATCAAGTACCATAACTTCACTCATCATCACTTCATTAATATTAATATGAAGGGGTAGTTTGTACAGAGAAAACATAGATCAGCTGACTTCCTTTTCCAAAGATCTCCTTGCATGAAGTGAACATTTATGAGTCTTCAGTTTGGCTACCTTCCCAGATAGCAGCAGGTTATGGGAATTAAAAAGGAGAATTAGGTTAAGGACTTGAAAATAAAACTTTAAAAATTCTCTTTTCAGCAGGTAAATGTCAGTTAACACAGACAGGAATATTCTCGGCTCCATTTGATTGAGCTGGCATTACAGTAAGTTAGCAACCTTTGTACTGTGCATTATCTTCCTCCTTACAAGTGACCAGTTTTGTAAGCATCTATCCTCCTACTGGATCTCCTTCATGGAATATAAATTGAACCAGATGCCAGTGAGCAAACTCAATTTTATGTTCTAACAGGTTCACTGCAATGTGACGGTGAAAGGCCCTTTGCCAAGAGGAGAGGCAAGCTGCTTCTCAATGCATTCACCAGGTGTGCCGAGAGAACTTGTTTGCAAAGGCCTGATTTTAAGATGTAATCACGTAATCTTCCGACAGGTACTACACAGGCACAAATGAAGAGAGGGAGAGTACTATGACACAGGGAGACGCTAATGGATATGATCTGGAAACAAATTGGCATGATCTCAGAGTAAAGTCATGGCATGCAAAGCAGAGAGAGAGAGAGAGAGAGAGAGAGAGAGGATAAAAATGAAGTAAAAGAGGTATATTTGCTAAACCTTAGTGTGAATATACAGAGGAAATAATGACTAGCTGTCTATGAGCTGCATGCAAATCAGGGAATTAATCTGCAAAAAATTGTTTTATGCTATAGAAGCCCACAAACAGATTTGCCTCGGCAACAGTAAATCAAACGTGTGGGTAGTTCAGCTTGACTGATGGCTACACATGCCACTGGCAGCAGGGCAGTGACATATATGGAATAGCAATAAATAGTTGCACTGGCAGCTCAGCAGCCCTTGCTCAATGTCACAAGAGGAAGATGGAAGGCTTAGGGAGAAAATTAAAAGTCAAACTGGAGAAAACGATTTGCTTTTCTGCACCTATTCTGATATTTTGCCTTTGCACTGGACTAGAACAGAAGCTATTCAACAAAGAGATGAAATTTTGTTTGAACCAAACAAATTGAATCTACCTATTGACCTTTGTATTGTAGTTCACCTTATGAGGGGCATCATCCCCGTTTCTCTCTCTCTCCTTTATTCCATAATACTGAGAAGTAGGACGGAGAAGTATTGGGTGCCAGGGGTTGGATCTAGGATCTGCCTTCTCTGAGAAGAAAATACCTTCTTCTAGAGGAAAAGTTCTGCTTGCTGGAAGGTCCCTCTACCCAATTTGGGGGGGATCTGCCTCTGCCCCACAGCTCATCCCTTTCACCAGGGTGTCCTGACTCTCTGAATAGCATTTGCAAGGGCTGGAGAGGCCACTGTGAGAAGGAGGGTGTAGGGATGTTCTGACAGTGCAGTTTTGGGTTTAAGACCTGGATTTAAGATTAAAGCTACCACCAAGTTTCACCCTTCAGTGAAACTCCCAGGTAAAGAGACATTAATTCCAGGGCATTCATCCAAATCCATGTAAGAGCACAAGAACATAAGAACTACCTTGTTGGATCAAAACAAAAGCCGACTTCATCTAGCACTCTGTCTTCAACAATGGCCAACCTGATGTCCAGCTTGGACAGAGCATTGTGGAAAGAAACATCCTCTCCATGTACATACATTGCTTTAGTTAGATATTATCCCATGGTGGATCAGCTGTTCAGCAGGGAAGGAAGAATGCAGGGCCTAAATCCACCCCAAACAGATTATCAGTAGTTTTTACAATCCAGCTGGGGCCCTGCTCTCACCATCAATGGTATTTAGGACCAGTTCCAGGTTTTGTGAGCTCTGAAGGTGAGACTTTGATCTGCTGTGGGCTTCTCTGCACACAAGTCTCTGCACCCCCTAGCTGAACCCTCTTCCTGCTCACAACCCAGCTAGTGGCACCTATGTTGTACCTACAAGGAGCTTTGTGCAAGCCCTGCCCAACCTCATCCATATCAAGCCTTGGGAGCTGGAAGGGAGCATGACAGGGTGAGATGTGGAGAGGAAGACAATAAGCTTTCCAGAGGGAAAACAAGTGCCTGCAGCAAGTGAGAATTGGCGAGACAGTGCCAGCCTAAACATATTATTATTATTATTGTTTGTTTGTTTGTTTGTTTATATAATTATTACCCGCCTCTCCCTCTGGATCGAGGCAGGGAACAACATCAAATATAAAATACATAACACTGATTAAAAGCACATAAAACTAATACATTGTTAAAATACCAATAAAACTCTTAAAATTCAACTGGGTAGGCCTGCCGGAAGAGATTGGTCTTTATAGCTTTCTTAAAGTCAAAGAAACTATTAAGTTGACGGATCTCCTCCGGCAGGCCATTCCACAGTCTGGGAGCAGCAGAAGAGAAGGTCCTCTGGGTAACGGTTGTCAGACTGGTTTTGGCTGACTGTAGCAAATTCTTCCCAGAGGACCTGAGTGTGCGGGGTGGATTGTATGGGAGAAGGCGATCAATTTATATTCTGCCTGTAAACAAAATACCCTAGTCAGCTAAGGAAGAGAAGGAAGTAGCCTCCTTGCCCAAGTCATGGCACACAGAGCCCATGGCCAATCAAATCATTTTGGCATCTGAGGCATAAAATCTCACAAATGCCTCTCTCCTTCCTGGCAGTAATAATAACAACAATAATTAATTAAATAACAACTAATTTGCTGTCTTTTCATGACACCCCAAATCAGCTTCCTCACTCTGTTAATGGTAGAGCCAGCCCTGATCTGTGCCAAGACAGAGAGGGTCATTCTGCTATTACCAGTCAAGAGCGTACAAAAACAATGACAATATTAGCAGCCCTTGGATGAAAGTGAGGCCACTGGGTGTGGTCTCTTCTATGCGCACTCAGTGCAATATGTTTTCTTTCCTCAATTTATATCTTACAGTAAGCTAATTATTCCAACCCCTCGTATTTTAGTTAACAAGGAAAACACAACAGTAGAAAAGTGGCCTTAATTTGTAAAATCCCTGTGGAAAAAAACCTATCCCTTCATACTATGCTCCACACAGCTATACTGCAATCTCAGCTGAATTTGTGAAGAGTAGTGCCATAATTTTATCAGCATGAATTTGGTAAAGCCTTTTCATCATGAGCAATGAATGATCTGTGTTGTTGCTCATTAGGAAAGGAATAGAAAATAAAACTGCCAATATAATCGTGCCTTTATATAAATCAATGGCTCAACCACATTTGGAATGCTGTGTGCAGTTCTGGTGGCTACACCTTAAAAAGGAAATTACAGAGGGGGGAACTATGCAGAAAAGGGCAACCCAAAAGAGGCCAGAACAACTGTGCTAAATAGGAAAGGCTACAAATACTACAAGAAAGGGTGTATTTTCTTGACTAGGTTGTAAACCACTGGGGTCCCCTCTACAAGATTTCGGTTTGACGCCCGGTTGCCCAATTATGCGCATATACACAGAAGCACATTTACTCCTAATACCTATTCACTAGAGGCGGTGAAGCGCATTACGGGCTATATGAAATGTGCTTTAAAGTTGTTTACACATGGAGAATCGCACGTTTACATGGCCATAAGGCACTTTAACTCCCAAAGCAAATTAAAACTCGCTATTTAACGCTCATTCAAAAATGTGAATAATCGGAGATGAAAAGCGCCTCAACCCCTGATTTGCGCTCCGCTCTTGTAGAGGTAAAATCTGTAATGCGCCTTGAAAGAGCTTTAAATTGCTCTTGTAGAGGCACCCCTAGAGAGCTTCAGCTGTTCGGTGGTGTAGTAATGCAATTATTGTTTTTATTATTATTATTATTATTATTATTATTATTATTATTATCAACAACAACAATAACAACAATAATAAGAAACATTTCAGGCTTTTTAGCTTAGGAAAAAAGCAAACAATAGGGAATATGATAAAGGTGTTTACCATTATGCACAGTATGGAGAAAGTGGATAGGTATTTCATAATACTAGAAGTTGAGGTCATCCAATGAAGCTGAATGGTGGGTGATACTGGACAAACAAGAGGAAGTTGTTCACACAGCTCATAGTTAAAACTATGGAATTCACTATCACAAGAGGTGTCATGGCCACCAGTTTGGATGGCTTTAAAAGGGAATTGGACAAATTCATGGAGGATAAGAGTATCAGTAATGGCTATATATTACTTCTTGTGTCAGGGATGGTATGACTCTGAATACCAGCTGCTGTGGAACATGAGCAGAGGGTGCTATTGTATTCAGGGCCTACTTGTGGACTTCCTATAGGTATCTCATTGGCCACTGTGGAGACCTAACACTGTACTAGATAAGCCTTTTTTTCTATCTAGCAGGCCTCTTCATATGTTTCTTATGAAATAGATGCATTCAGACTATACACGAATTAAACTACAGAGGCTAGGACAAGAGTTTATATCACTTTGTGGCATCAGACATTTCCTCCATTGTTTATGCCTTTAAATAAGTCTTTAAGGGAGATTTTAACCTATAATATTAGTACAATTTTTCAGACTGTTATATCTATGAAGCTTCAATTGCCATGAGACCATGAAATTCAGAGGGAGAAGAAAATTAAACCCACTATATTAAAGAAACCTTTAAATACCACCCCAAATGCTTCTGTGCATAAATTCCTGATCATAAAGTATGGCTTCTTTAGAGAGTTTTGAAAAAAAGCCCTATAGAGATGATGATGATCATCATCATCATCATCATCTTTGGTGAAGAAGATCCACTTGGAGCCAGAACTTCATTCCACTCTGAATTTTTCTCCCTGCATGTTGTGATGTCTGATATTTTCAAGATATTCTATATTTGATGTGTAATTTTTTAAAAAATCTATATTCTATTGAATATTCTATCTTTGACCATTCAACTTGGACAGCTGGCATGCAATAATTTTCATATTTTACAGTGCTTAACCACTGTCAGCTAATTATCAGTGGTTCTGGTTGGTGTCCGGCAAAACCACTCCCAAATATAAGAAAGGGGCAGACATTCAGGAGGAGGTCTTTCATTTGGGGATGTAGCACCTACTGGGCCTGATCAGACAACACACTAAGCCATGGTTACCCCACTAACCTTTTTGCAATAAATGGTTAGTGGGTGTATATAAACCATGGTTATGTAGCCACCATGATTAGGAATGGTTCACATGACATGCAAAGTCAGGGTTCATACAACATGCTAAGCCATATTGTTTAGCTCAAAATGCTTAACCACTGTGGCTTAGTGTGTCATCTGATCAGGTTTTTCAATATTGGGGTGGGGACATGAAGAGACCTTTGCCCAGCCCTATGTTTAACAGCTTAACAACAGGTTCAAAGTCTGCATTGACTTGGGCTGTACAAAATTATTTACAAGAATGATTCCCATGCCCTGTTTTAAAGAAGAAGAAGAAGAAGAAGAAGAAGAAGAAGAAGAAGAAGAAGAAGAAGAAGAAGTTTTTCTTCCCAAAGTTGGTAATTCTGAGAGTAAATGATGCAAAGCCTTTGGATAAACTGGCTTTGATAAACTGGATTCAGCCAATAGGACATGCATAGTTTAAATCAGAAAGGGAAGGACTACATCCGAACCAAAATTCAGCCCTAGATATCAAGAATCAATCCCATAGAGTAGAAATAATAAGAAAACACTTAGTATGTCTAGAATGACTTTGTACACACCCACTGAAGGCTTTGTACATATCCAATTTCAGTGCAGATGTGATTCCATTCCGGATTTCAGTCAGAACCAGCCAGAACTCTAAGGGAACTAGCTCATTTAGACTTCTGGCTGCTTCTGACTGAAACCCAGAATGGAATCACAACCTCACTGTACGTACCCATGGGATATGTACATTTGGGTTTTTTATTAATGTCCTTGCTCTATCTGATGTCCTCAAAGAGATTTGCAACCATTCCCACCTCTAAATGTTCATAGTCCTGACTCCTAGGGGTTTATAAGCAAAGCTAGGGATGGGCACCATTTTGCATATGTGGCAGAGGGTTGTGGGTAAGGGGTCAATGTGGTTGTGGTTGGACAATTCAGCAGACAGTTCAGCGGACATGGAGTCAGCACTATGTGGGGCCTGGACTGGTGGTCAATGTATCCAGGGTTGATGTTCCCCTCATCCTCCACACGAAGCATACCTGTATGTTCTCTCTCGTACATACAGTCTCTCTCTCTCTCTCTCTCTCTCTCTCACACACACACACACACACACACAATCATGGGGAGCACTGGCCCACTGACACACCATCCTTCCCAACACAAATGTGCTTTCCCTAGCCCACCAAACAATTGAGTGGTAAGTTTGTGAGAGCTCAATTTACATGGGGAGGACAGCATGCAGGAAGGATCATTATTTATTTGTTGAAGAAATTTCTGACCCACTTTTCCTTATAAAATAAACCCAGACCAGGGATTCTGTCTTTCCCCCTTTACAATCTCAGTCCCCATCAGTCCATGGAACAACTGAGCAGCAGCCATGTGGAAATGCAACTTGTGGCAGTGGTGGAGAGAATTTAGACAAGTTGCTCACATGGTCTACACCATTGTGTGGCTTCTGGACATGCTTGAAGCCTGAGCTCTCTGTTGCAAGCGGAGAAACGAATCAGAAATAAATATACGGACACCAGAGGTTGGGTTAACTAGGGCCTCTTTATTTAACAGCGGGTATAGATCATATGGGGGCATTGGCCAGGCACATGGATTGTGTGGTCAGATATATTGCCTTGGCGCACATGGCGCGAAGGAAGGGATGCCCATAGTTTAAATAGGGCTGACAAGAAGGTGAATAGGCAGATTCGGATGGCCTTACAGGGCCAACAAGGCTGGGTCATTTCGCATCCAGCCTTTGTACCTTAAAGAGAGGATATTTATAGGGCTGACAGAGTTCACCTCTCCGATGCAGGGAATGATATTTTCCTGCAGGATCTACATGTGGGTTTGCTGGACTTCTTCCAGAAGTGGTGGGGGTAGAACACCTAAGCTGAGGCTTGGTGCCCTTTGGTGGCGGAATGTGCTGGAATTTGATATTTATTTATTTTATTTATTACATTTGTATACCACCCCATAGCTGAACTCTGGCACCTAGCGGTGATTGGCATGTCTGAAGGTCCTGTTCAACGTGAGCTTTACAGCTCCCGTATCAGGATATGGTATGCCTTTGGAGATTTTCCTGCCTCATCTACTCAGAGTTTTACAGCTTTGCGTGGGGATGACGTGGGGATAGGCTCTGTGTCTTTATCTTCTTTTTTTCTGATAGTGCCATACACACTCACTCACACAAACATACACACAAACACACATACTAAACAGTTTGATCTGGTTACACTCTCACAGATGTCTTATTCTGTTGATACCCATTATATAAGATGTCATTTGGTCTGGAGGGCTACTTTATAAGCCGTAAGAAAATCATTTACAGCATTATGCTTTCAATGTATTCCTTCTGCTTTTTTGGAGGGGAGATTTGATAATATTCCAGTCCACCAAAACTTTGCATTTGTGGGTCTGGGAAAGTCAAGGATGTTTCCCACTATTTACTAAGATGCTCCCTCTATGACATCATAGCCATAAACTTCTTGCCATTTATTCTCTGGTCCCTGTCAAACACACTCTTCTTAGACCAGGTATGTGCTCTTCTTTCTGGCTTTGATATTTTTAGTACTGTCCAGGTAGCAAAATTTGCCTTGGCAGCAAGAAATATGCACACCACATCCCAAAAGGCTTGAGGGGTATGTTTAAGTATGCACAGTATATATAAATATGTAGCTGTACTGTTTTCTTTTTTTCTGTAAAATGTGACAGCCTATAGCTCCAAGCAATAAAGTTACAACTACAACTACTACTAAAAGAAATGTCAGAGTGTGTGTCGTTTCACATTACTCATTGACTTCAGTGGGGCTTTTTATGAAGTAAATTGCATAGAATTATAGCCTTAGAGTATCACCTTCAATGTACATCCCACTGCACAGTATCTGATCTAGCTTTTGGAAGCTATCATAGCTAACTTTAGTTATATAACGTTGCCTGGAATTGGGGAAAATATATTCTAGATATATCTACATCTGTGTATTTTAGTTTTGGTCTTAGCTGTGTGTTGGAGAAGGACAAGAAGGTTGTTGCACCCACGGTCCAGTATAACACCTCTAATATTTAAAGCTCTACATTTTTAGCAGTCTGTTCCAGTGTAGACCTGTCATGCTACTCTGGTGCATTCAATTGCAGTTACTCTGTGCCACCTCTCCATTGAGTTCAGGGCCTCCATGACATGCACTCCTAGAGAGCAACTTTCTCATGGTGTGATCCCATGATGAAAATAGGCATGTATGTGGGCTGATCAAATGGGAAAGGCCAGCTGCTTGGTCTTCGTTCAGACCCACCTACTTGATTATACTCCTACCCATAGGTTTATAGGATGATACTCTGGTGAATTATCCCCAGTCTTGCCTCCATTCCACTTCCATTACACACTTTGCCCATTTTCTATGGCACCAATGGCAATGGTGATTATTGCCAATGCACTAGCATAGTCTCCCTGCCATTCTGGTGAACATATGAACTAGCTTATATCACTGATCCAATGTCGCCTCTAGACATTCTCAAGAAGGATACTGCATGCTTCTTTGTCAAGGGATTGGGCTGTTTGTCAAAACAATCATTAGCAGCGAAGAAGGAACCGTCTCTGGCTGTTTATATTGCACAGACATCCTCAACAGCTTCTTTTTCCCCATTGTAAATCTTTTATTTTAGCTAACAGTGGCTGAGAGTGTTTATATTTCTTCCAGCAGGGAATGGTTGGTTAGCCATCCTCATCACTCTTCATTGCTTACTGTATTTGACTAAACACTCTATGGGTATCTTCTGCTAGCTCCAAGGTATCAGATTTTCTTCGGCTCAATAAGTAATGTCTGACACATCGCCAAGTTGTAGCAATCATCATACCAAGCGGTTTAACATGGGAAATGCACTGCGTTGTTTAAGACCCATTTTGGAAATGCAAAGACTTATATTGGTTTCCATCCAATCATTTCTTTCACTTTTTGTTGCTCTTTGGAATTTGTAAACCTTGTGCGACGGATCAATTTTTGCTCCTTGGTCTGCAGAGCCAGTGGGGATTTATCTAGTCCCTCAAGACACCTTCCTCCCCACACCCAAACTAAGCTGTCTGCTTGCCTTTAGCCATCTCACAATGATTGCTTGATTAAAGCCATAAAGAACAGCAAAGTTTTATGATTCTTAGCAATGTCAGGGCTTTGGAATGTGAATAAAATATGAGACAGACACAGTGAATGTTTCTGTCGGGTGATGCATTTCTCAAATCACTTGGACTATGCACAGGGAGCCATAGTTTAAATTATGTTCTGTCAATATGTCTGTTTTATGGATGCTTATGCCTGCATTTAATATGCGTCTTTAGAATATAAATACCAGTAGCAATTGCTGTTGCTGTTTGCAGCAGATTTGGTTTTACTACTATAAGAATAATGTTGACTAGAAAAGTCACTAGTGCTTATTTAGCTTTCCTTTATTTCCCTTCATCTTCAACACTGGAAATGCTGCACTTCTGTATTTTGTTTAGTTTTCAGCCAGCTTCATGAGAACCAAAAAACACCAGTGGCACTTTTTTCCTATATTAACAGGATTACTGCTTTCTTTTGTGCACTTTCCCCATAGACAGTCTAATTTGGATCTTGTTTTTTAGGGTTTAGTTGTCTGGAATAGAAGTTAAAAGCCACCATTTTTCTAACCCTGGGTGACATTTATCAGCCAATAAATACTTCTTCTATGCTGGAACGATTGTATACCAACTAGGGAAAATGCTGCTCTTGCTTTCAGTGATGGGATTCTAGAGTAACCACTGATATAGATAGAATTCTGCAAGCTTTCATTGGGTGTATAACTTCAGGAAGGATGAAACCATCCATGTTTCTCCCAGGTGACCGTTAGGAGGCACAGGAATGACAGCAAGACAGCATCATATACAGGAATTAGGGATATGGTTATTCCAAAAGGCATAATCTTTCCAAATCCCCAAATCCACTGAAAAAGACTGCACTTGTTCTCTCCTATGATCAGTATGCCCCATGGCCTGGCTCATGCTTCCACTGATATAAATGGCAATGTTCCCACACCTATTCAAGAGAACTAGACTAACCCCCAAGGTAACAGACCAGCTGCATGGGAGGCACATTTCTTCATAATGGTGGAAAATTCTATTAATCTAAGCACATGTTAGCATTATAATGAAAAATCAAGTTTGGCTCATCCCAGCCTGAGCCACCCCAGAATAATTGAAAGCGGCTGTTGGGCAGCATTATGCTAACTTTTATTTTGACTGTCTGTCTAGGAGTATATGTCTTGTTCTTTTAGAGCCTTCAATTTCTGAATCCATCTCAGATTAAGCTCCTTCATAATTCTGTGATGTTTTGAGCCATGCTCAATTATGGAATGATCTTCCCAATGAGGCCTGCCTGGCGCCAACACTGTTATTTTTTCGGCGCCAAGTCAAAACTTTTCTTTTCTCCCAGGCATTTTAACAGCTTAAGTTGAGGTTTTAAATGACTTTGTGGCCAGGCTTAAAAAGTTTAAAATGTTTTAAATATTAGCTGTTTTATGTTCTATGGTTTTAAAATTTTGTATATTGACTTTTTAATGTTTAATCTTTTAATTTTTGTTAACTGCCCAGAGAGCTTCGGCTATGGGGCGGTATATAAATGTAATAAATCATCATCAATCATCATCATCATCATCACCAAGGTGGGGGAAAAAATCATCATGGCAACAATGCAAGGGAAAGCATCAGCTGGTTCTACTTTCTAATGCAGCTGTTCTACCCAAACAGTGCTTTTTGCCTTGAAAGGTCAATGTCAGATATGAAACTTTCTGACTCATCTGAAAACTCTGAAGAGCTTGCACTGGAACAGCGCCAAAGCAGTTGCATGGATTTGGTTTTCTTCAGGTGAGTGAGTGGGTGAGACTGCACAAGCAGCTATTGGAAAGAACTGGGTGCAGAGACTGTGGCTGGCCATTAGAAGGATAGAGACTTTCAAAGATATGAACACTTCTGGATTATAAACAACCTTTGTACCCCAGGTGTCTTCTAATTTGAGCTTAAAGATAGAACTGTACGCTACTTTGTGCACCAGTTTGGGGAAAGGCAAAGTATAAATGTTATGAATAAATAAAAATAGATCATTTGTCTGATTGTTACGTCGCTTAGCTGGCTGAGTAACACTTGGAATTGTAGAGCTTTTTTCTATTTAAACATGCATAGGATTGCACCCCTAATGTTGCAATCCTATACTAATTCACCTGGAAGTAAATGCCATTGAACTCAGTGAGACTTTGTTCAGTGCAGACATGTATAGAATGACAGTCTCAGTATGTATTTGGGTCAAGAAAAGGCATAGCACTTAAGCTCATATCTCTAACCTAATATATACATAGCAGTAACAAAAACACATAAATATGCAGAGGCATTACTTTTTTATTATTATTACACTCACCTTGACACCTTAGTAAATTGCCTTCCCTTTTTAAAATTCACAGTTATATCATGAACTGTCACCTTTGCCTGGAAAATTTTATCAGAGGTCCTCCTGGTTTACTTACTTACTGCATTTTTATCATGCTTTTCTGACAATTATTGTCTCCCAAAGCAGCTCACATCAATAAAAGAGACACAGGGCCTGCTCCCAGGCTTACAAACTAAAACGGTTGTAAAAGGTTTGTTTGATACTGAGTTTTTTAGACATTAAGCCTAGTCTGTGTTAGTTATAAATAGGATTCAGCCAAAACAGACCCAATGACATTGTATTCTTCATGCAGGCTATGAAGTTAGACCCTTCCTTTGATGCTTTGAGTAGGCCTGCAAAGTCCACCCAAATGTCCCAATATTCCAGCACTGAACTGTAGCTGAGTAATGGAAGGTAGGAAGCATCGCCTATTTGTCTAGAAAAATAGGGAGACAGTTACCTGCTAACCAAAAGATGAGATATCCCCTGGGCTGTAATGTAGCACAGTTCCCAAAGATTAGAAACCATCCTCACATTGCCTTGGCAGCAAAACAACTCTTCCTGTCTCCTCGCACTAATCTGTCACACAGCAAGGAGAACAAAACAGCACATGTATGTGAGTAAAGGAAGAACCATAGCTCAGTGGCAGAGCACTTGCTTTGCATGCAAAAGAGCCCAAATTCAATCCCAGGCAGGTCCAGCTGAGGCTGGGAAGACCCCTGCCTGAAACTACTGGACAGCCCCTCACAATCAGATGGAACAATGGTCTGACTCAGTATAAGGCAGCTTCCCCTGTTTATATTGTGGCAAAGTTCATGCAGAAATGTCATTAAAGACATTGTGTGGAAAAGCAGGGCCTTAAATTCAGGAAAACATAATTACCATGGCACTTGGCAGCCCACCAACATACTAGGGAAATAACCTGGCATGAATCATCAGAAGGAAGTCAGACTACTCCTGCAACATCTTCCTTTGAAAAATCCACTGTGTTGTCACTTACACCCTTAACATTTGCCCCAAAACCCAAACCAGAAAGCTTACCTCTAGGTGTTCTAGAGGGCAGGTCGTGATGATGTAGAGCACTGTAAAAATCCACAAGAAGAGGCCAATGCAGAAGGAGACCCCTCAGTTGCCTGAATGAATAGAACTCTCCCCCTACTCTCAAGTAACTTGTCAGTGTACTAGGAGCCAGGGATCACATTATAGTTTCCTCCACTTCAATTCTCCATGTTCCCACAATGCTAGTCTGACCATCTGAAAAGGAGGACAGGGCTCATATAACTTTGTAGAGAAAAGGGAATTTCAGCCGGTGTCATTTGTATGCAATTAGTTCCTGGTGAAATTCCCTCTTCATCACAACAGTTAAAGTGCAGGCACTATACTAGAGTGACCATATACAAAAGAAGGCAGTGCTGTTATATGAGCCCTGTCCTCCTTTTCAGATGGTCAGCCTACACAATGCCAATGGCATAGGATCTGGCTGCCTTCTGACCCCAGGGTCCATGACTCCATAGTGTCCAGGCCAGGAATATGGTGCCAGAGAAAAGGACACTGAAGTGGAAGCACTGCTTGGTGTTATTGTTCCAACTAACTGCATAACCTTGATATAAGAGAATTAATCATCTGGACAGTAGTTTTGTATTCCACCAGAAGTGGAGGCGTTGGACAGAATGTTGACCCAAACACAGACAACTACCACAATGGGGAAGAACTCCAAGAATGTCAAGTCCTAGTAATCCCCTCTGTAGTCCAATGCTCTAGCCATGGCTGTGTGCACCAGCAACCTCTAACCATAATGCCAAAACCCAGGGCAGTGAATGTGTCAGAAAGCTGGGAAATGTTAATCATGATGATGTTGCATCACATGTCTGCTTTAGCTAAATGTTACCAGAAATCACAGGCAGGAGATGGTTCCTAAGATGGTTCTAGTCATACACCGAATGGTTCTAATCACACATTTAGGGTATTTTATCATCTGGTCCACTTGTGCAGGAGGGCAAAAAGTTATACCTGTAAACATTCTGTCAAGTATAACATTATTTGAGGTAAAACAGTCCTTGTTTTCTTTTGTGTCTAATCATCATAGCAGTCATAGAGCCGATCTACACTCTAGCTTTGTAGCGTTTTATAAGGGTTACAAAAACTCTTTGGGCCACATGACACACTCTCTTGAACGTTGTTGCCTGAGGTTTTTTAAAACTCACTTCAGCTATATACAATGGTTTTTACTTTTAATAAATTGTTTTAAGTAAAATAATGTGTTCTTCCTTACCGTTTGTGATTTGTGGGGGCAGTGCTTCATTTACCAGTGCCCAAATGCTTGGCCGTTGATTGGTGGGGAAGAAAGAGGGGCTAAAGAGGAAGTGGGTGAGTGAACTACAACACCCATAATGCTTAGCCCTATACTCATTGAAAGCTAGGGAATGAAAGGGGAACTAAGGAGGAAGTGGGTGAGTGAACTACAGCACTCACAATGCCTTGCCCTAAATTCATTGTAAAAATGAAACAGAAAGAGATGGACAGAAGGGTGTGAGACCGCACACACCGCTTTGAAGACTGAAGAATTTTTCTCTTGTAACGTGAGTACTCCTTAATGTGGCCTAAGACGTTTTAGAATGCACCTATTTGGAACATTTTAAAATACTATTTAAAACATTCCAAGGTACTGTGTAGATAGGCTCATAGTCTCTTCAAGACCAGGAGTGTTCCTGTCACCTGTACATAAGAAACCCCATACAATTCATGTTATGAAATTTCAGGGCTAAGGGTCAAGCAGTAGCTGCAAAGGTTGACTCCTGCACTTTCATGCTCAGTGCCTCAAGGTTAAGCCAAAAGATACTTCTCTTTTACTCTTTTGTGCAACCTCCTACAAATAATTTTAAAGAATCAAAGTTCTCTTCCATTAATTAGAGCACAATACTTTCAATGACTATTTGAAGCTGAAGCCTTCTAATTACTAATATGGTTCCATTTTGCATTTCACAACATGACATTTATCATTCACCTCTGAGAGACATGCTTCTTCAACCTTCCTTTTTTAATTAGCTAGTCTGAGCCAGGCAGCTTCATTACTTGAGGCAGCCATTATAAATTCTTTCTTTGAGCAGATTTCCTGTGCAAGGGTCTTTTCCCAGCTTCCTTCTTTTTTATCTGACTGAAATGTATCCCCCGGTTTCCTCTTGTTTTCATAACCATTTTTTATTTATAAAACATAATAAAATAGAAAAGCAGTTTTATGAAACTACCTTAGCCCTTCCAGGTAATCAATATTAGAAAACAGAGTCAGCTGTCAGAAAATATGTGTTTTTTTCCCAGACAATAATTACATGGAAGACTGGCAGCTTCTCATTCAACACCTTAAGCAGTTGTCTGGGAAGAGGAGAGAAATACCTTATGTACTTCAGGTTTTGCTACAGAAACACTGTTTTTGACACATACCCATTAGCTTGGCTGGATTGCAGAAGGTTTCTTGCTTTACAGCAAAATGTTGCCACTATTAGCAGAAAGTGGCCCATTCTGTCAGCTGTTTCTTGGTATAATTGCTCCACAGATGACAAATGATTTCACAGACTATTAGCACAATGTTTTATTGTCTTCCTGCAGTGGAGGTACTTCACTCACATTTAAAAGTGAAATAAGGCAATAGTATCTCTGTTTTATTAGCAAATGAGCTAAAAGAATTTGTGAGGGTGATGCTTGGTGAATGTTCTCAATGTGATTAATAAAAAGTGCCATTACTTGAACACCTAGGATCAGACTAGCACTGTACTAGATGACCCAGAGCTTAATTGGGGATCACACTGCTGTACAATTTTGCAGAGCACTTTAGCGCAGAAAATTTGTGTGGATGTTAGTTATCTTTAAAATCGCCCTGACAGCTTCAAATAGACTGACTCTTAGTGTCAAACTACATGTTATGTTAATTATTTAGCATGTAGCTATCCCTTAGCTTTATTTTTAATCTAGAGTAGGTGCATGCAACATGAAGTAAGTACATGGTTGGGGTGATCATTTAATTTTTCCCTCCTGGTGCATGGTGGTCCTGATCCAAATTAGGGCTATGCACACCCACAATAGAGTAAAAATAAAGATAAGGCTCAGCTACACACTACAGAATTAATGTAACGTGTATTTTGACCTTTATCGTCAGCATTTGATGGTGGTGAGCAGGTTCATTGATCTCAGTCAGTACACTAATGGGACCCAAAGTATTACATCTGCAACAGGAAATATGGTTTAAAGCCAAGCAATTGAGTTCAAGGTTCTCAGGGAACTCCTTCAAGTTGACAAGCCTTACTGTACACATTAGCTGATCAATTAGGGAAGCTCATTACTTAAGCTGTGTGATAAACCAAAAGCTGCTTTGTAGAAGAATTACATTAATGAGAAGGTTATAATAAAAAAAAATAAGAATATTCCTTGCACTGTCACTTTGGGGGGGGGGGGGGGAGGGAATTGTAAGATAGTCTGTGAAATCCAGAATACAAAAAGCTTAAGGTCATGAGTTCATTTATTTTCAATACAACTGTCTCCTCTACAGACAAATTAAGTTCCATCATTGTCATAATCTCTGTGAAGCTTTATCCTCTACCAATACTTCTGTCACTTCCCACTTCAATCCTGTCTCATCCACCAGTTATTTGACAGTCAAGCATACAGTGTTTATACTCTTCGGGTGAGCAAGCTATAGTCCCATCATGCATTATGCAGCAACCATGTTTGCCATGGCAACATCGATGTTACATGCATGTTTCCACAGTAGTCACGTAAAGTACAAAGGGCATGCCTACATCCCTTAACAGAGTCATGAGCCAGGAAGTCATAATTGGCTAAATTTCCTGGGCCACTGCTGAGGATCTCATCATACTTGGCATCTCTGGACACCACTAGGCATGCCCACTCAATACATCTGGTAAAATAGGTGGAAAGGAGTGCTCCTAGGAACTTCTGCCGGTTGAAAACCATCCATTGCAGATTGGGCACAGACCTCACAGAAGGTTGGGTCTAATCCAGAATGGATATAGATGAGCAGACTCCAAAACCTTGACACTCCACCCATTCCAATTTCAGAGTTCACTCCATCAGTAGGAGCCCTATTCAGGCATTCAGAAAGGGGTTAAAATCAATGCGAAGGAGAAGGAGTACTCAAGCCCTATCCTTCTCACTCATCACATCTGTCACCCTCAACTTGTGGAGGGCAACAGTTGAAGATAAGAGCTTCCTCTGTGCTTGGAGGCTCTCCACATAGGCCAGGACACTGGAAAGTCCATGTTGTGGCTGACATAAAGAGCCTCCACAGATACAAGAATTCTCCTCTTTGGTCATCCTCTATGAGTTGAGGGCGACAAACTTAATGATGGAGTGGGGCAGGGCTGTGCACGCCTTTTCACATGTTGGTTTTAAGCCTTTTTCTGAACACCTGAATAGATTTAGAAAGATTCATGAATCTCATTACTCATAGATGAGTGGAGGTGACCAATCGATTAACACATGCTTTGTGTGGTGTTTTGTTTTTAATTCATTTGCATGTATGAATCATTTCTAAGCTGGAATTACTATAAGAAACATGAGGAAAACGAATTAACTACTTGAGCATTTTCTGCTTCCCAAATAATATTGTGACTTCCATATCAAAGAACTTTGTGATTATGCATGCCCCATAAGAACCATAAACTGTAACATATTTGGATCCTGGCTGCATTTACTGTTACAATGACTAATTCTGGGGGAAATCATGCTTCCCTTTGCTAAATGTTGCATATAGGAGAATGTCTGACTTTTATATTCTATCTGGAAGGGCAACAGTCAGCCTAACTCACCTAATTTTCTTTTGACAGAAGTTGCTCTAAGACAGCTCAATGTAAGGTTAAGAGTTGAGACTGTACCTGGAAGCATCATTATCTTGCACTGCTTTCTGTAGGCAACATCCTGCACATTGTACTTTGGAAAACTTTCACTGAAATAATAACAGCCTGGAATATTGATTCCTTTGCTAGTATCTTTTATTCTGTTGTACACGGTTGTTGAACTTTATTCTTATATTAGACATATACCTAGTCGAATCTTGCAATGCCATGATCCGTCTTTGTACAAAAAATGTTAACATTTACAATTGATTTTATTTTATGAACTAAAACACAGTCGCTGCAATTCCAGCAACTATTGTCTGCGTGCGAGAGGTCCAGTGTGCACACCAAGCATCACATTTCTTGGGTTGGGTCCATTCTACTCAAGAGAATGATCTGCTCTGTGTTTGTGATTGCCTGCAGAGGAGTAGAAGGCACAGAGCTCTGTGTGTACACCAGTGTCTCTCAGAGCATTGGCTCATTCCCAGTGGCCATGCTCTAGCACAGCGTATATGTATAATATATGCGCCTCAGTTAAATATCTAGTTTGTGGTCCCTGTAAGAGAAACAGCTATGGTTCAGAAGGCCAGACCCTTGGGGAAATGACTTTTGAGAGTGCCTGGCTAGAAAATAAGTGTGCTGCAGGCTCCCAGGCCTTGTTTTGTGAGAAATAAAGCTCATGTACTGGAAGTCTCTGTTCAGGAAAACTGGAACTACACAGTATGTGCAAGTACCACTTTATCACCAAGAAATGTTAGCTTAAATTTTCAACTTTAAGCCTGTGTTATTTTCAGATAGGAAATGTGAATGGTAAAGCATAAATGGGTGAATTAATGTGGAAGAAATTATATCCAATTACAGTGTCTATGACTGAAAAATTGCACACCAGTAACCACAACTACCTAGGGTCCATACACAAGTGTCTGTGCCTGTAATTCCAATTACAGGAGATAGGGAATTGTGTGCCCATCAGGTGTTCGGTGCACAATTCTACTGATCTGAGTGATTCTTCTTTCTTCTTTTTTCTTTAGAAAGTTGGAATCCCACTGACTAGGGTGACCAGATTTTGGAAACCAAAATCCCGGTCCCCCCCCCCGCCACCCCACCCCCCACAAAGCCACCCCCCCCAAAAAAACACCAGCCTGGACCTACCGGGTTCTCTTCCTCCGCCGCCCACGCCGGGTCCTCTGCTGCCGCCCCCGCCGGGTCAGCCGCCACCCCCAGGTCCCCCGCCGCTGCCGGGTCTTCCTCCACCACCACCAGGTCCTTTGCCGCCGGGCTCGTAAGGCCAGAGCCCGCGTGGAAGAGGCGGGAGAGGGCCGGATCTGGAAGTGATGTAATCGGCCCTCTCCTGCCTCTTCCGTGCAGCCTCTGGCCTCACAAGCCCGGCAGTGGCGGCGAAGGACCTGGCGGTGGTGGAGGACCCGGCGGCAGTGGACCCAGCGGCAGTGGCAGCGGAGGAGCCCGGGAAGCGGCCGCCCCAGCAGGTAAGTGCCCCCCCTCGCGCCTCGCACTCCAGAGGGAAGCGGCTGCCCCTACAGGTAAGAAGCGCGAGGCGCGAGGGGGAGCACTTACCTGCTGGGGCGGCCGCTTCCTGGGCTCCTCCGCCGCCACTGCCACCGGGTCTACCGCCACTCGTCGCCACTCGCTGCCACCGCCGTGTGACCCCCCGCCACCCCAGTTTTCCCCCACCGCCCCCCGGTTGGCCCGGATCAGCCTAGGTTTCCTGGTTAGGACCAGGAAACCCCAGGCCATCTGGACACCCTACCACTGACCAGCTTTTCAGGAACATCAGGCTGAATTCAATCTCCTTTCTTTCTCCCTCCCCACTAAACAGCTGATATGCACTTTTCATGTTTCCCTTATATACATGCAATCCCAGGTGCTGTGCATACATACTGTTTGCCAGTGAAAATTATAATTTTAAAATATTAGAAAATCTCAGGCCAGAGAATGGAGCAATAACTTTATATTCACAGAACATATATGAACAGGGAGCCCTATCATCCCATAATTCCAGCAAGCACCTATCTGAATGTTTCCCAGTGATAATCACCCTTAATGAAACAAGTTAGATCCCAGTTACATACCCCAAGATGTTCCCTGTGTGCTGTGCCACCCAGTTATTGATTTTGTGCCAGAACAGAAGCAGCTCAATGGACTGGCCATTACAAGGTTTCTGAATCTTAGCAACAGAGATCTCACTTCACTGATGGAGCAGAGTGGCATGAACTTTAATTCACTATTTCACTACTTCGAATTGTGCTGAGAGCCTATCAGTAGACAAGGCCTGCTTTAATTGGAGAACATGTTTGTCAACACAGTGTTACTTTAAGGCATCAAAGGGCTGGAGCATCTTCCTTATGATTGTGTAGCTTGGGGGAAAGGAGGGTAAGAGGAGACATGATAGAGGTGGACAAAATTATGCATGGTGTGGACAATGTGGATAGGGGGACATTTTTCTCCCTCATAATATTAGAACCTGGGGTCATCCCATGAAGCTGATTGGTGGGAAGTTCACGACAGATAAAAGCAAGTACTTCTTCACATAGCACAGAGTTATGTTATGGAATTTGCTACCACAAGATGTAGTGGTGGCCACCAATTTGGATGGCTTTAAAAGGGGGTTGAATAAATTCCTGGAGGAGAAGGCAATCAATAGCTACTAGTCCTGATGGCTATGTGCTACCTCCAGTATCAGAGGCATGAGCCTATATATACCACTTTCTGAAGAACATGGGCAGAAGGGTGCTGTTGCACCTGTGTACTGTTTGTGGGTTCCTGGTCAACAACTGGTTGGCCACTGTGTGAACAGAATGCTGGACTAAATGGACCCTTGGTCTGATCCAGCATGGCTCTTCTTATGTTCTTATGACCCCACCAACACACACACACACACACACACACACACACACACACACACACTTTATTCTAAAAACCAAACAGTGGTTTATTCTTATCCCTGCAAAGAATTTAGAAAAAAATGTAAAGTCCTGTAGTACTGGTGAGCATCAAAATGTAACTATACTAATTTGGGATTGCACTAAGGCTTATATTAAAGTGGAACCTGACCATACTGCTAAGCCCTTAAGAGCTTCATGACCTAAGTTTTCCAGTTAAGTGCACTGTGTACTTGAAAGTGTTGAACAGCTGGCTGAAAAATGTGGGAAACAGGTTATCTAATACTGTGATGCTTCAGATGTTACAATTTATTTTATGTAGCACATTTGTATCCTGCGTTTACTCCAAAGGAACTCATGGCAGTGTACATGGGGGAATTACACATTGTATCCTCACAGCCACTTGGTGGGGTGGGGTGGATCAGGACAGGTTAAGAAAGAGTGACTGGCCAGGATCACCCAAGTTAGCTTCATAGCTGATCAGTGATTCAAGGCCACAACTTGCCAATCTAAGTCCAGTTTTCTATTCCCTAGGCAACAGGAGCTCCCTCCCCTCCTCTTCTTGTACATATGCAAAAGGGAGGGGGGAGAAATGACCTTCTCCTCCTTATCTTACAGTTCTTCCACTTTCGCCATATCAATCCTGGCCCTATTGCCCTTCATAATCATGTCTGTAAAGGGCATTGTTACATGTCAAGTTTAAAACAGCTCCTGCTTTATTTTGTTTGCAATATTAATGTAAAGCCTACATTGGATGCTCATCATGCCCATGACAAATGCTTTGCTTCTTCATCATTGTTATTGCAGCAGAAAGACAGTGACCCAGTTCGCATAATCACCATGGCATAAACAAGCTACAGTGGCTTGTTTAAGCCACATCGCGTGCCAAGCTCTATTTGCCTAATTACCTGCCCAACAACAGCCCATGGGTTATTTGAGGGATTTCCCCCCCTCAAACAAGCCATGCTGCCTGAGTTCAGAAGTCATAACAAGCAAATTAATAATAATAATAATAATAATAATAATAATAATTGTTTATGTATTCCCCGCCTCTCCCTCAGGATTAAGGCGGGGAACAACATCAGTGAAAACAATATAAAATACATTAGTCAAATGGCATCTGCCATATGCTGTGGCTTAAAGGAGCCACTGTGGCTTGTTTAAGCCATGATAATCATGCAAACCAGGCCAGAGACTCAATGGCAATTTAAACCCCACATGTGAAAAACACTGAATGCTAAGTCCTTTTCTTTTGTTGTTTTAATAAAGCATTGAAATCACACAGGAAAGCTGCATTGTTCATTAACAAAGTGCACAAATGAAATGCACACTAGTACTGAATCAGATTTCTTCACGTTTCACTTAAAATGCAGTCCTTGATATACTTAAGACTAACTTACTGTATAGGCTGACCATCTGAAAAGGAGGACAGGGCTCATGTAACTTTAACAGTTGTAGAGAAAAGGGAATTTCAGCCAGTGTCATTTGTATGCAATTAGTTCCTGGTGAAATTCCCTCTTCATCACAACAGTTAAAGTTGCAGGCACTATACTAGAGTGACCATATACAAAAGAAGGCAGGACCCCTGCACCTTTAACAGTTGTGATGATGAGGGAATTTCACCAGGAACTAATTGCATACAAATGACACTGGCTGAAATTCCCTTTTCTCTACAACTGTTAAAGTTACATGAGCCCTGTCCTCCTTTTCAGATGGTCAGCCTATTACTGTAGAATAACAGCTGCATTGTATCAATATCCCTAATATAAAATAGTTTGCAGGCTGCAATTAATGCTCTGCAACAGCCTGTTCTTATCTTAGTCTGTTGCAGGGGGTCTAAGCAGGGGCTGTGTTCAGTTTGACACTACATTTAGAGAAATAGGAGAAGTCACATTATATTGTCATGGTATCTGTTCTGAAATCCATGGTATCCGTGACTTTGAAATCAATAACCATATAAAATATTGCTTTGAAAATGCAAGTTTATATGAATCCTGCTTTTGTCTGATAAATAATTTACATTCAGCTAGCAGTTTTCCTGGTACCCAACAACATCTTCTTCAGTAATTCTTTATTATCTATGTATTTGTGTGTGTGTGTGAGTGAGAGAGAGAGAGAGAGAGAGAGGTTCCCCAAGGTTGCCAAAACATAGCTGACCCACAAAAAATGTGAACATTGCCACAGGACAAGTGCTGCTCATGCTCTGATGCCTATAAGCAGGACTAGCTCAAGATATTAAGCTGCCTTAGGAGAAGCAAATGGTACTTCCACCCCCAAGTCAAGCTACATTGTACCCAAGACCAGCCATGTTATTCTGGCACTTGAGGCAGAAAATCCCACAACCACCCTGGCAATAAAAATACAAGACTCAAAAAATTAAATAACTGTTTGCTGCACTTTCCTGATATCCCAAATAAGTCCTCTGAAATGGCCACCACACTCTACCTAACAGTAAGAGTCAGCCCTGATAGTAAGCATGCACAAGCCAAGGCCACCAGAGCTCAAAGTTCAAGTGGCTAAATGGAAACAAGCAACCTATTTTTAAAATATCCCTGTGATTAATGTGGAGCTGTAGGGGATTGGGGAGTGAGTTCACTTCAGCCCTGAATCTACTGTGAGGAATACAGAGCTTTGAATTCAAGAATGACCATGGTTTGTCACTTTCATTCCCCACACCCAAGATAAGTCCCTACAATGGTGTTTGCAAGTTCACTCCTCACCCTTCAGTCCTAAGTGTGTTGTGGGAGTTGGACAAGGTTATCACTTCCAGAGAGTTCTAGGAATACAGTTCCATCTGTACTACAGGCCCTTCTTCTGCTGGGTTGCTGGGACCTACTGGATGAAGGACTTCTAAGGAGGCACGTACCATATCCCCAGAGCTCAAGAGACATGTTGCTAGCTTCTCCAGGGTTTCCTCATCCACCATATTCTATTGATCTGCCAGGTGAGGAAACCTTAAAGAAACCTTGCATGACATCCCAAGAGCTCTAGGGAAATGGTGTCAATGTCATCTGTAAGGAAAGTATGAGAAAGATAGAGGGGGGGAATCTCCTTGCCTCTACTCAACCTTGCTCCCTCTCCACAAGTTCTGTTCATTCTGAATTTTACATCTTTCTTTGGGGGGAAAGTATCTCATAGAAGAACGTTTTTTGCTGATGCCAAATATGGTATATATGTGTGATGGGCAGGAGGGGTTGTTATTACAACCAAACCAAGCTGTACATTTTCTGCCCAAAATCTCTTAACTGAAATGTGTAAAATAGCAAAAATACCAACAGAGGTGAAATTGAATACTGCACAATTTTGGACAATGTTCTGTTTTTTATGCAATATACACTAGCTTAAGAAAGACAAGTTTTAACAGGTTGCTGCACACTGAAATCAAAACTGTTTAGCACTATACTATATTATTCCTGCTTCCTCTGGGACATTTGATAACTTTTTATGCAGAACAAGAAAATATGAATGATACATGAGTTAAGGATTTATGGTCAGAAAAGTGCCTTTGAAAAAACAACATATCTCTACTTAACCTTCTGCGCATCCAGAAATCAGACCTGTTTTCTCTTATGTTGAAAATAATTCCTTTCTCATTTGAACTCTCATTGAACTGAATAGTCAATGCCGCTATGACAAAAGAATTTTATTCTTTTCCTGCTGGCCCTGCATTAGTGGAATTGCTAACTATAGTCCAGTTGCAAAATATATATTATTGATAATGGTATGTAAGCTAGAAAGAACCAACACATCTTCAGTTTCAAAGCCAAAACATAACTTTGCAACTGCTACTGGCATTTTTTGACATTAACCATCAGTCTTGTTCAGACCTGGGTCCACCTGCCATTCATATCAATAGCAAAACTATGTGAATATTTCTGCTGTTATTGAACAAACAATTCTTGTACTGAATCATTCAGTTAAATAATATATTGTATTTTTCAACTATATTTAACTAATGATTTTTAAAAAACGTTACAGTTTAAAATCAAAGTAAAGTCTATCTCATGTTGACTCAAACTCCACAAAGCTGGAAAATAGGAAGTAAGTCTGATGCCTAACCAGTCATGCCCAATTAGTGATCAGTAATGATGTTATTCAATATCACAAATTGCACCCACATTTTCATTTGATCTTTCAGGCCCAAATCCAGTTGGGGATGATGGATTGCCTAGCACCTGCAAAGATGCCCCATATTGTCCTGCTCCTATATTGCCTTATGAAGCATCTGAGCCTTATTGTTTTGCTAGAGGAATCTTCCTGTGAGTTGACCCATCTAGTTTGTTGCTAGGGGGTTGGCAGAGGCAGAGCTCCTGAAGTTTAGCCAGACAAGTCTTATGCCAGGTCTTGGTATGGAAAACTTAGGCCCTTTCCACACCAGGCTTTTTGCCTCGGATGGCCCCCGGCTGCTCCCTGTGAGTCCAAATGACGCACAGGGAGTCCCGGGGGCAGGGGGCAGGTACAGGACTTTTCTGGGTTAAGAGAAACCAGAAAAATCCCGAATCTTCCACAGGCCCGGGAACTTCCTGGGACTGCAGAAGATGTGCCCACCCATCCCACGTGGTTCCATGGCCATCAGGGGAGGGGGTGGCACCAGTTTTCCCACCCCCAGGAGGGCAGGGAGGGGGGCTGATCACACACATTGTTTTGGGGGGGTTAACCTACTTTTTGCTGAAGTGCGCTCCTGCGCTCTTCCCAGGTAGGGCAAAAAAAATGGCCGCTGCAACAGCGCAACGGCCCGGGAGCAGCCCGGGTCATTGCATTTTTTAATGTGCATTGGGGCCTTCTACGCCCCTCTTGTGTAGAAAGGAACTTAAAGTGAGTAGCTCTGCAAAGATTTAAAGATTTAGCTACTAGCTACGACTTTTTTATTTTTTATTTTCTCAAATGAAAGCTCAGGAGATCCAATATGGAGCAAGACTCTAGTGTGGGGTGTAGGAGGGGCTTTAACCACCTCCCCCCACTCACGCTTCTCACATGCCCCGGCAGGTAAGGGGGAGCACGAGGGAGGGCTTACCTGCTGCGGCCATCCGCTGCCATCTACGGGCACCAGCAGGTGCCAACAGACAGCAGCGGACGGGCCCAGCAGATAAGGAGGAGCGCGAGGGGGAGGAGGGACGGGACACCTACCTGCCGGGACATCCTCTTCCTTCACCTGCTGTAGATCTAGTGAGAATTAGGCTTCGCAGCCTAGTTCTCAGTATAGTGCCAGGTAATTATGTCATCACCTGGCACTACTGAGGACTAGTCTGCGAAGCCTAGTTTTCAGTAAATCTATGGCAGGTAAAGGCAGCGGACACCCTGGCAGGTAAGGAGGAGCGCAAGGGAGGGCTTACCAGCTGGGGCCATCAGCTGCCATCCGCGGGCACCAGCGGACGGCAGCAGATGGCCCCGGCAAGTAAGGAGCGCAAGCCTAGTTCTCAGTAGATCTATGGCAGGTAAAGGCAGCGCACACCCCGGCAGGTAAGGAGGAGCGTGAGGGGGCTTACCTGCCAGGCCCGTCTGCTGCCATCCACTGCATACTGGGCGGCAGTGGATGGGCCTGGCAGGTAAGGAGGAGCGCAAGGAGGGAGGGGGCCCAGCAGGTAAGAAGGAGGGAGGGGGGCCCACTTACCTGCCAAGGCCATCTGCTGGTGCCCGCAAAGCCTAGTTCTCAGTAGATTCGAGCAGGTGAAGGCAGCAGACACCGTGGCAGGTAAGGAGGAGCACAGTGGGGGGCTTACCTGCCAGGCCCGTCCGCTGCCATTCGCTGCCACCCGGGCAGCAGCGGATGGCAGCAGATGGGCCTGGCAGGTAAGGAGGAGCGTGAGGAGGAAGGGGGCCCCACTTACCTGCTGGGGCTGTCCGCTGGCGCCTGCGGGCACCAGCGGACAGCAGCAGATGGCCCCGGCAAGTAAGGAGCACGAGGGGAGAGGGACAGGGAGGGGAGAGTTAGGCCCCCACTCACCCCCCACTGCCATTTTTCCCATAGACTTGCATTGGGGAAAGCTTTCTTTCCCCCAATGCAAGTCTATGGGGAAAAATGGCGGCCGATCCGAAAATCGGACATCCGATTTTCAGATCGGAATTGGGTCAGATCTGATCCCAGGGACCTCCTATTTTGTTCCGATCTGATCCAGAACAAAATTGGAGGTCCCGAACTGGGTCCTGATCCAATCCGGGGGGTCTGTGCACATCCCTAGTAAATACCCTGTGTAAACATCCCTCTGTATTGCACTAAGGAGGTGAGATGTGGGTAAAGCTCACTTATCTTACTGAAGAAGATAAATTTTTGCCCAGCATTAACAAGGAATATAACTAGACATGTCAAGTTGTTGGGGCTTTTTTCCCCTCTACCCACTTTTTCCATTGAGGGGCCACACCTGCAATGAATGATTTGACCCAAACATTTACCAAGAAGTATTTTGAGGGAGGGAGGGGAATGTAGCAGCAGATATGTTTCAACTCTGGCATAAATTTCATGCTGTGAAGAATGACAATTTATAAAGCTATATCTGTGTGTGCCCCATCTGGACGGAGAGGCGGGTGATAAATAAATTATTATTATTATTATTATTATTATTATTATTATTATTATTATTATTATTATTTGGCTACCTATATTACCTATATAACTGCAAAAATACGCCCAGCAAAAATAGGACCCTACAGTCTTTCATTGTGTTGTCTTATAAATAGAAAGGAACTGGAACTTGCTGGAAGGAAATAAATGCTTTTGGACTGTAGGGACTGGCTAGTTTTCTGGTATGGGATCTATTTTCTTGTGGTCTGGTCTTCACTCCCTTTTGTCTCCTTGGCAGGACCTACACTACTGTTTTGTGTCCTTTTTATATATATGAGATTGTGAGACTATGAAAAAGGGAAATTTGTTTTATTTTTGTGAATTGCTTCTACTCTGAACACTTGAGAGTGGACAGTTAATGAGTAACTAAAAGGCAATATCCCATATGAGCTCCACTCTCCCATAACATCGTTGTACGACTGTTTGCTAGCAGTTTCTAGTGGCTTTGTTAGAATTGTATTATTGTGGTCTCCTTGTCTTAATAAGATCCAGCAGTTTAAGAAAACTGTACTTTTCCTGTGGTAAAAGTAAAAACAGCAGCACCATCTTCTGGATGCAAGGAGGGGAAAAAAAGAATAAGAACTATCATAAAGGAAAATGAGACGGAAAAGATGTATTTGATTTCCTTCCCACTTCATTTGTGCACAATTTCTATAATATGCCTTCCTCTCCGTTTGCAATTTATTTCATTTGAAATTATGATATGTCACACTCCCACATATATGTAAGCATGAAGGCACATAGTCTTTTCTTCTGCCTGTTTTATTTCACATGGGGAAGTTAGAGATGTATGAAGTCTTATCATTTACTTTGATAGATATTTCTACCTTCACCGACACTAGAAACACATGTTCAA